>CM060953.1:98440700-99100700 GCA_030765055.1 Mantis religiosa
CCTCTGGATTTATACCATGGTTTGATAGAGCAGACAAAAAAATGTAATGAACTAATTGAACAGAAAAATCTTTTAGCTGAAGAACTTAAACATGAGTTACGTACTGCAAATAAACAATTTATTAAAGACAGTGTATTTCAGAAGGAAGATCTTAGAATATTAACAGAGCGGATTAATAACCAGATTTTAGTAATGAAGAGGGCATATGACCAAGAGCTGAAATTGATAGAGGGTGCAATAGAAATGGAACATAAGGAACTACAAGAACTACAAAATAAAAAGTGGAATTTGCTGTATAAGGAACAAGACAGAACAGAAAGAACAAACCTAGAGCAGAAACTTGAAACAATGGAGAAACAAGAAGAAGATGTGGAGACAATTTATCAGGTATATGAGGAGAGCTTCAGAGTCACCAAAATTCAACTTGAAAGAGATATACAAATACTGCAGCAAGAGCTTTCACGCATAAAACCAATGTGTATCTATAGCAGTGAGAAACTTATGTATAATTATCAGGTACTGAAAAAACGGGCTGAAGAAAGCATTATCATGCAAGCTGAACAAAAGCGCATGCTAACTAAACTTCACGATACAGCAAATAATCTTGCTAAAATAACAACAGCTACAGAAAGAGCAATGGAAATCAAAATCATACAGCTTCAAGAAGAATTACTAAAACTACAAAACAAAACCACTGCTACTGAAGTAAAAGCTGGACATTTTATGAAATTTAATGATAGACGGTATCTGCAGATTTGGAATTTAAATGAAAATAATGCAAAGAAAATGCTGAAAAAATTGTTAGATATTGACAGAATTATCCATGAGCAACAATTAGGAGTGGAATGGGTACCACCAGAAAAGCAACTTATGATTCTCCCAGAGTTTGTACCAAACATTTCTTTAAAACAGCAGCTGTCAGAGAAAGAACAATTAAGTAATATGACAAAGTTACAACCAGAAAAGAGTGTTAGTATTTCCAGGAGACTGCTTAATCAAATCCTTGCTCTTTTAGCTGACAGCTCAGGTTTTCTTATGTCTAATCGTCTAATGGAGATTCTCAAGCCTTATACAAAGTTGGATGAATCACTCATAAAGATTGAGAACATATTCACTGCTTTAGGACTTGAAAGGGAAGAGGACATTCATTTATTGCAGAGCTTTTTCATTCCATATGCTGTATGTCAAATATGTTATGAAAAACAATCTGTATTAGTAAATGAAGATAAACAAAATGTGATAGGCATCCAAGCACCCATATTAGATGACAGTAATAGAAAATGCTGTCTAGAAACCCATGCATTTTCAATTAATCCTGTGTATGTTCTTATAGCACTTAACAATTTTGTAACCTCATTTGTTACTTTGCAAGATACAGAATCTATAGCAGCACTACCTCACAAACAAAAAACACTCTCACGGATATTAAATGCAGAGGATGTGGTGAAATTCTGGGGCAGATTTCAAGATATTTTCCCTTCAGAATGTGATAAACTATGGGATGGGATAACTTTAGGATTACAAAAGTATTTGCATATTTTACAAAATAGGCATAAAATCAATAAAGAAGTGGAAAAGCTTCAGATTCAGAATAATGAGTTGAAAAAACTTCTGCAAAATTATATTCATCCTGCAATTAGTGAAAATTTTCTGCCAGAAAATGATTTAGTACCTGCAAAAAGATAAATTTATTATTTAATGAAGTCATAGAACAGTATGAATGGAGTGACCTGGGTTCAGTTCCCACAAACCAGCCATGCTGATTTGGAATTTGTTTGTGGTTTTTCCAGGTTTATTTCAACAGAAGCACATAGATTTCTGTCCCCATTCAGAAGCTGGGAAATCTGTGCATAATGGAGTCTTGGTTTCTGTAACTTCTGTTGAACCTAAAGCTCATATAATGAGCTCGTGCAATTTGATATTTTGGGGCAAGAGGCCCATATAAATTCAATGACAGTTAAATTATATTGAATCATTGTATTATCAATTTAACTGCTCAGCCATTCTTGTTGCAAAGATATGGCCAACAGATACTCAAAACATTTGCAAAGTTGACTTTTTTTTAAGGATGATAGACTTGCTAAAATGTTAAAGATTCTTTGAAGCATCTTAGCAATAACAAAGTGTATATAATGCTGTACCTAGGAAAGCAATGTTTGACAGGATTGTTGCACCAAATGTAAAGATGATCCATAAACTAGTTTACCAGTTTAGAAAAGCCTCTGAATCTGTAACTGTAATGTTGAAGGATGCAGCAGAACAGGAAATACATAACACTATTCCAGCACATTTTGTTTTACAGGAAATAAATGTTAAATTACTGTATTGTTCCAATGATAGAAATCTCTTAGCAGGTATGTGCCAAATATTACAGGTTTTTTTTTTTTCTATAAATTGCACTAGGATCAAAATAAAAATGTAAAATTAAAGGTGTGATTAAAAAAATAACATTAATTTTTTTTAACTTTGTGAGCTTTATACATCCTATTTTCAAAACTCTTTTATCTTGTTGGTACATAATTTCATGATGTAAGCTTGCATTTTCAGCTATTTTGAATATTTGGTTTATTGTCCACAGTCAAAAAGATTATACTATTTTCAAGTGCTCTATAGCAAAACCACTAGTGGCCTTAAACATGGAATTGTTTCCCCTTCCTGTGTTCTATTATCATTCATCCTAGCTATGTCTCTAAGTTACCAGGTAGGTTGTTAACCCCCTCTCTGCAACCTACCCTTACATAACAATATATAAGACTGTCAGTTTCATCATCCTAGTAAATTACGTACAAAAATAGCAAAACAAAATTACTTAATTACATGATTAATGATTATAATTTCATGGGAAGGAATGGAAATAAGATTAAAACGACATATATTATTTGAAGCAAAAGGTTAGAAACAGTGATGCATTTAACATTTGAAAGTAATGAGTCGGTAATTCAAAAACAAACATCACTTAAATTATCCTTACTTGGACATGTTTCGTAGAACATTTTGTCCCCATCGTCAGTAGTTATCCGACTGGTTGGATCCGTGGTTTCTTGAAGTGAGTTGGTTGTCTGTGGCAGCATCTGTTGTCTTCCAAAGAGAGTTTTCAGGCGGCAATTCGAAATTTAAAGTAAACTGTTTGTGTTTTATAATTAGCAACTTTTCCCAAACATCGAGTTTGGCTGCATTACTGGCTGATTTCAATAGTTCAAAAGTAGTTTTAACATTCTTTTAAACAGCTTTTGTTTTTGAGACTTTAACAAGTCTAAAATCCTGAATTTAATGCTAAGATCCAGAATTTAAATCAGAACTGCTTGAAATTTTGTCATTAGGTGGGGTATTAAGCTTTTAAAATTCATCCTTCTATCTGAAATAGTTTTTTCAAAAAAAATATTTAGTACTTTTTATAGTATGATTTTTGTATGTTATATAAAAAGTCCCAGGTCATACACTTTTTCTTTTAGAAACTTTAAATTTTAGATTCAGGTTTCTCTGTACATCAGTTATAAAAGTTGCTATACTTTTAAAGTGTGTATCAAGTATTTTTGGACAAAAAAAAATTTTATGTGTGAATATATTAAATTTTTCTTCATTTTTTTTTTTTTTTTTGCAATTTTGAGATTTAAAAATCAATAATAAATAAACTATTTAATTTAAATAAACAAAAATACCAACTTTTATTAAACATTTATTTAGGAATATGTATGCAAAGTTTAATACAAATTCGCTGAGAATTGCAGAAGTTGGAGCATTTTGAAGATACAAAAATGTTCAAAAATTGAAAGTGGAGAAAAATGAATTTAAAGATTTAGATGGAAATTACACTACTTTCTTTACTTTGAAAACTCCATGCATCATATGCAGGCCCTACAGCTATCTTATTACCTTCTTTCCCTTTAATTTGTTTACCTTTGGCCCTTTTTCTTATAATTTTTCTATCTACAATAGTTTTTACCAAAAAAATAATAATTTCATTTTTTGCAGCGATTTCTTTACATTGGGAAACATATTACTTTCTCTACAATTTTTGTTATAAATGATTGGAACTTTGGATTCTGGTTCCTTTAGATAATAGTTACAAAACTATATATGTATATACTCATTTGCCCAAGTCTAATGTTCTGGAGGAGAACATTTAAGGAATATGATAGAATTTTCTTAATTTTTGTTTTAATTTTCTTTTTTCAATACCAATCATTATTAATTTTGTCATATATAGCCATAATGATACCATTTTTTATTGAAAACTTATCTGGGAATATACATATATGCAAAACTTAAAGAAATTCATTGAAAACTTTACTGTCTGGACTATAGGGAATATTAAAAATGCTAAAAGTTGGACATGAAAAAATATCTAGTTAGAAGCTCTAAATATAAACAACATTTGTTTTAGCTTTCACCTATCCCTAATACTGCTAATTTTCTTGCTAACAAGACTTACTTTGCTTTCTGCAACTTTTGCTTTAACTTAAAGTCTATCTTTATAACCCATATTAAATTCACTAACAGCTGCAATCACTGAAATTTGCTTTTTCTTTCTTAATACAAAAACTTCATTGTGACATTTACTCCATGGAAACTTTCATTAGTATTCTGTGCTTCTCCTTTAATGTAACTTTCCCATATAATAGTACTAACTAATCTCTTTATTTTTGTCTATGAGATGGAAATTGAAAGTAGAATAGTTCATGCAATTCATACCCATGGTCATACAAAACTTCTGCATAGAAATATGACCCTTACCAATGCCCTGAAATACATCAACCATTCTTCTATTTACATAAAAAAGGTGACCTACTAGAATCACTGTTAGCTCTTGCACTATAATATGTTTTCATTTAACATTTACCGCAAGCATAGCATTCTAGTATCATTACTTACTATTATGGCTAGAACACCTTAAAGTTTCATTATATTTTGCTTTGAAATAGCCACTGTACTCCTAACCTAACCTGGTATGAATCATTTACCTACTGTTGCAACAAGAAAGCAATACAATGTTAAATCAGGCTTTATTCCTATTCTAAACAATAATAATTTAATATAAGTTGCTATCCACAGCTTTCACTTGCATGTAAACCATATTTCACAAACACTACATGTCAGTGGAAATGTTTGTTTACTTTAAAAAGTAGTAAGTGGGAAATGATATATAAAAATGGTAGAGGAAAGGTTCAGTAGCTTCCACAAACATCCAGAGGATGTCTCTGCACATTATCACAGTGTTACAGAATCAAACCGCGTAGTTTAAACGTGAGAATTCCATCAATTTCTTTGCGACACACTGGAAAAAGTAATATAAATGGCCACGCCCACCCACACATGGGCGTTTAAATAATGACGTAGCTGCTCTTTAAATGGCGCTAGGGCCTAACTGACGGAAGATTCTGAAACTACAATGTTTAAACATAATTTTAATGCAAAAAACGGAAAATGTCGTTTTTTGTCATTTTTGACGAAATTTCACCGATGCCTTCCCTTAATTGCTTTCCTGTATCATTATGCAAATTTTCTCCCAAATTTTCAAGTAATTAGCATAGTTTATTTCTTTGATCAAATGTATTTAACTGTTTTGCTCTTCCAAGAAGTAATGAATGATGAATTTTCATAGTTTATTTTATAGTACTGGAATTTTGAATTTGATGGTACTTCATCTGCTTTCTTGGAACTCAGCAATTTTTGTTATGCTGTGTCTGTTTACTAGAGTTAAAACAATGTGTCTTACTTCATTTCTTTTTTTTTCAAACTGTAGAATTTAAATCATCACATGTTTGTGGCTATTTTTCTGCCTGTTAATTTATTTTCTTATCCATATCACAGTTCATATGCCAAAATAATTACTGCCTGTTTTGCCCTTGGATGTAAACTGTTTGCCATACTGTAATTTTATTGTCAGTGCCTGTCTTCTGAGTATATAAAAATTCCAAACCACTTCCTTTCCTGCAAACTTAAGTCTACAAACGGAACAGTGTAGTACTTTTTTAAATCAAGAATCTTAATAGCTTCACTGTGTGAAAGCTTCTATTTGTGTTTTAGTTAAGTAAAACTATTATTCAGGTAATTCAGATATAGAGTAAAATCATGTTTTGTACACAAGCAACACGAAATATGTATATCTTAAACATTGGTAAGCATATAAATTGCAACAATTGGAAATATGTTAAGTTGTAAAGGTATTTATATATTCTCCAGGGCAGCTTCACTGTGTGAAAGCTTCTATTTGTTTTTTTTTTTTTTTTTTTTTTTTTTTTTTTTTTTGTTAAGTAAAACTATTATTCAGGTAATTCAGATATAGAGTAAAACCATATTTTGTACACAAGCAACACGAAATATGTATATCTTACACATTGGTAAGCATATAAATTGTAACAACTGGAAATGTGTAAAGTTGTATTAAGGTATTTATATATTCTCTAGAGCAGATGGAAGAAGTAATGCATTCCAAATTAAGGTTTTATGAGAAATGTATGTCTAAAGACATTAAAGAAGAATCAAGTGTAGTAAAATGTCCATGAGTGTGCACATGAATGTGTGTGTATATGTGAGGGAAAGAAATAATAAAGAAACCTTAAAAGTTAAAATAAATCTTATAGCAGGAAAGTTAACAACTCATTAAAATATATAATTTCAAATCATATTCTATAGCATTGGCCATTGTCAAAATATTTATTTTTTAAGTTAAGATTTTATTTTTGTCTCTCATGAACAGGTGCTTAAAATGGATGCTCTTCCCCCCCCACCAACTGGCTTTCTGGCTTTTCCATTGCAAGACTTCTGAAGTGCTTTTTCCACGTGCTGGAATCTTTTTCCTTTATTTGAAACTGTCCCAAGATGAAAATATGTGAGCAATGTAGCAAGGATAGAGGAACCACTGCTTATATTAATAGTATCACATATAGGTAATGAATAAATGTAAATACCAGAGTGTTATGGCAACACCACTGAGGATGTTTGACACAGCTTCAAACAAAACGTCTGGAAGATTTTCCACTAGGCTATGGTCACAAGCCTGGATAATCATTATCTACAAAATGCAAATTTATTAGAGATTTTTAAATGTTGAGAAGTTTGTATATTTCGATTAATCGTGGCATGCATTGCTTAGCATTATAGGTGTATATAATATACTCCTGATATGTTGTATTCAGTTACTAGTCCTTTGGTATTGTAACTTTAAAAATCCTTATTTTAGTACTAATGCATATTAGCTTGCATCCCTGTGTTTTTAGTTTAAAATATTAATTATGTCAAGGAGTATTTTAGGATTTGTTAAATAGAAAAAGTATTTGCTATTTATTCACATTTCAAGTGCAATATAAATACAAAAAATAGTATGTTTTTATTTACCAATTTTGCTACCCAAAGTTTTATGTACTAGTTGTTTACTGAAAACCAGATAATATTCATGTACAAAATATGTAAATGAATATATTTTGCTGCAAAATATACCATTATTAAGTAGCTGCTATGAATATTGTTTTCTAATCTATAGAAAATGGAAATTGAAGAACTTATCTTATTAGTTGTAATTTTTAAGGGGAGGAGAGGCCATTTAGCCATTCAGATGATATATTGTTATTAAATTCACTCACTCATCCACACGAACGCATGCACGCACACACGCACGCAGGCACGCACACACACACACACACACACACACACACACACACACACACACACACACACACACACTTACTCTCTCATTTTCTGGGCTCCAAGGCGAATGGACATAATCCTGGCTAAAGAAAATTCCCATCCCCCAGCCAGAAACCAATATATTAATATATTAATAAGTGAAACACAAAGATAATAAAAGCGAAGCAGTACAAATATTACAATAGAATATAATAATTTGCTGAAAACTTCACTTTTCTTTTTCAGCTCTCTATAGCTTCCATAATATTCTCAATCAAGAGGAAGAACTAAGGTTTTTTCCAAATGGGTGTAGGAGTCAAAACAAAAATGTGAATGTTGTTCATACTTTGACAGAATACTTTTAAAAGAGTGCCTTAGGCCCTAAAAGAAATATTATTCTTCTCTGTGAAAGGCCATTACTTTCTCCCAGAGACAGTGTTTTTGAAATTGTAGTGACATTAAATTACTTAACTGTAATTATCGAATTTTACTTCTCGGTTTAAAATAAACCCCAGTGTAAATTTCCTCCATGCCTCTAATAAGACGTATATTTAAACTCTTGTTATCCTTTTAGTAAGATATCCCTGGACTCCTAAATTACTTATTAACAACTGTACAAACTGGTCATAACAAGCACACAATTGCATGCATTTTGATTTATTGATTCATCCATTAAAACATGTACATGTTATAGGACACGTCAAATTAAAAACTAAGTATAATATTTATAATTAAGGTAGCTAACTAAATATTTACAAATTTAAAAATTCATCCACGCTGTAGAAGCTATTGGCTCTAAGGAAGTTTAATAACAATTTCTTAAATTGATGTTGTAATTCAATCTTTTTTATAGATTCAGGTAGCTTATTGTAAAGATGTAAGCCAGCATATGTGAAACTATTTTCATACATCTTTGTTTTGTGTGACTTCACAAATAAATTATTCTTTGTTCTAGTGTTGTGTATATGAATTTCAGAATTTGTTTTGAATAAACTTAGGCTTGCTTTCATATGTACAAGAGTTTCATATATGTATATACTTGGCAGTGGTAAGATACCTAATTTACTGAAGTATGGCTTACAACTAGTTGTGCTTGAGACATCTGCTATGATTCTAATTATTTTCTTTTGGTATGATGGAGCTTAAAATCAGCTGTTCCTTTACTGTTAGACAAACATGATTTTCAGAGATGACCTACGGTATAAACGAACACATCTCTGCAAACAAAAAAGTGCTAACGTCTATCCAATAACTTCGATTCTTTCCTGGATGACTTTTAGGTGCTTTTAGGTTAAGACGACTGACTGTCGATGTGCGTGGTGACGCGAGAGAGCGATGGCCAGGGGGGGGGGGGGGAAGTAAGCAGTGGCGTTCTTCAACTTTTTTACCACAACGATAATTCCTGAAACATAAAAATGCATAACTACGTATTAATTGTAACAATAAATAGTTGATATGGGAAATTCGCATTATGCATTTCACCGTTAATTCCTGAAACATCAAAAATACATAACTACGTATTAATTGTAACGATAAGTAGTTGAAATGGGAAATTCTTGATCTTTAAAGTGGTCGGCTCACATACAACAGCTATCACAAAAACTGAGTAAAATAACTTATGCTTGCACAGTCATTTCAAAAATCATGGACTTGAAATCGGTTTTATCTGTATACCATGCCTGTTCTTAGCTTTGGAATATTATTTGGGGGTAATTCAACAGGAGCGAAATCCATTTTTAAAATGCAAAATCGGGCAATTAGGATAATACATGTTAATAAAAGAACGAGTTGTAGGCCACTATTTAAGGAATTAAATGTATAGCCCCTACCCTGTATTTACATATATGAAACATTATGCTACATAAAAACTAATCTCGGTACCGCTCAGTACGTACGTACACCACAAACTCACAGATACATTCTCATGATAACAGAAGAAAAGATAACCTTCATGTAATCACACATAGCACTAGTTCTTTTGAAAAAAGTTTTGTATATACTGCCATCCAGCTTTATAATAAATTACACAATTATCTGAAGCAAATACCTGCACTGCATCAATTTAGGATTTGTCTCAAAAAACTTCTCTCACTCCATTGTTTTTATACCATAAATGAATAGTATGATTACTTTGACAATTAACTTTGTTAATGTTAATGATGTTAATGTTTTTATAGTATTGATGAATTTTTTGAATATGTTAACTACAAGTATATTATTATTATTATTATTATTATTATTATTATTATTATTATTATTATTATTATTATTATTATTATTATTATTATTATTATTATTATTATTATTATTATTATTATTATTATTATTATTATTATTATTATAAATTAATTATTCTTTCACACTAGCCGTGTGTAGGCTAAATTGTGGAAACGTAGAGTCAGACTGAAAAATTCAATGCCATAGCCGGGATTTGAACCACGGATCTTCTGGTTTCCGTCCAGCCGCACTACCATTGTGCTACTATGGCCAACGTGCCAATATGACATTAAATTCTCCAACTGACTCGTATTTTCCCGGTAAACCACTTAGGAGTTCTCATAAACACATGAGACAACTACCTTAATGGCGACTTAGTACATGTAAGTGCTTTAAGGCCCAGGTTTTTTTTATAGTAAACCACTATTAGGTTAATTAATGGAAATTAATTATTCAATGTTATGGTAAACAACGTTGGACAGCTGCCAAGAGGGTTCTACGATACTTAAAAGGAACCAAGGAGCTTGGTTTATGTTTCACCAGAACTGGCAAGCCCATAATCGGTTATGCTGATGCAGACTGGGGATCATGCCCTGTGCACTACAAGTCATACACTGGCTACTGTTTCAAATTTGTTGGTTAAGTTATCAGTTGGGAATCTAGAAAGCAAAGCACATCAGCCCTATAAACTGCGGAAGCAGAATATATGTCTATGACATGCTGCAAAAGGGGCACCTTATTTGAAGCAACTTACAAATGATTTTGAACTAAAATACAGCCATATACTAATCCTAAATGATAATCAGGCTGCCAAGAATCAAGCAGAAGATCCAATAATTGGTTCTCGTTCAAAACACATAAGCATCAGGGAACACTTCATAAGGGAAACCGTGATGCGAGGAGACATCTAGATTACCTACTGCAGAACAGAAGAGATGGATGCAGACATTATCACCAAAGCCGTGCCTGCATCAAAGCTTGTTATGTGTAGAAACCATTTGGGACTTAAATAAAAATGTTATATTTCCTTCTTCGTCCTTGTTCGTGTGGGGGAGTGTTGGCAAGTAAAGACATTCACTCTTAAGGACTCAGTTTGTTGATGTTGTGTAGCCTGTTTTATGGTAAACAATTTAAAGGGTTTTGTTTTTATTATTATCAAGTTGCACTGCTTAAAATGTTTGGCTTCACCTCGCCATGTTTATTGTATCCTTTTGTATGTGTAATTGTACACAATGTGTCTTATTACTAAATAAATACAAGAAAAGTTGGAAGAAATTCTTTCAGGTATAAATATAATGATTATCAATAATCATTTAAATGCATCTACTTTTCACGGTTTTCAAGAAATAACAAACAGCGAGTACAACTTAAAACTCTTTTGCAGAGACATGCAAAACAAAGAAAGTATACTGTATACCAAGCATTAATTGGACAGAGAGTCCTTTCATTCGCACATCTGTCCTACGTTAGCTATTAAAGCGATAGAAGCAGGAATTCGCCTTGTGGCTTTCCTAGCTAAATACAATACTCTTTTTCTCATGGCACATTTACCGTCTCTACTTATATTAATAGCCCTGCGCTTCGGCGTAGCGGGCTAAGGCAGCATCACGCCTTTTTCCCTGTCCACGGAAAGCGGCCCGGGTGCGAACCCACCCATGTGGTGCGCATTTTAAGTTCCGGGTTTAGGACCGGTGCCCACTCAGCATCGTGAGAAAAGTGAGGAGCTTACGCTTAGATAAGCGGCCCTGGTCACAACAACCAACGTTCCGGCAAGAGATGCCGAAATGCTGACCACGTCCTCCAACCCCAAGAAGAAAGCAGTTTAGAACATTGAAAGAAAATTAAAGCGGACAACTCTTTTTGTTGATATTTTAAAGGGTATGTGATATAATAGTAAAATAACTCGCCACTACCAGATGAGTGCAAAAAATAGAGAGCAAGTGAACAAAATCAGATTCCAGAAAGAAAGGTGAGTAAGTAATTTAAGAATGTAGATGCGAAATTAGAAGGACAGTGTGCAAAATTTAGAAATTATCAGCTTAACGGGAAATCAAACTCAATTACAAATCAAGCTCGAATCAATACGATTCGAGAAACTAACTGAACTCGAGAATAACAAACAATTTGGGACGGCCAAATTTGGAAAACGCTACAAACCAAATTGAAGGAGAAGTGCCAGAGGAAGCTATAATTCCAGAGAAAGATACCGGGATGAAGTTATCCAGCTTGGAAACAAGACAGGAGAGAATAACCGGTTTTGGTGGGCAGATGATAATCAGTGTCAGATAAATTCTTTTTAAGTAAGCCCGAGATACAAGAGCCATTTGACTACGTGAGAGGGAGGGATTGTGAAAATAGACAGGAGTGGGGACCTTAACATTCTGTTCAGGTGGAGAGTGAATTAAAGGATGAATATGATAGTAGCGTAATAGAACGCGACTAGAGAAGATACAGGCTCTCCAGATAACACTTAAGGACATTGAAGATATCACTGACAACCTTAGAGAGACAGCGAAGAAGAGGCAAGTGGATACCAAAATATTTCAAATAATTAGGAAAGCTGAGAGAGGTTCCAATGGAGTGCTCCGAGTGGACTCAGAGGACACACATTTCTCAGATATATGGAAAAGGTGAAACAGGTACAACAATAAGTATGATCAAGGAAAGTTATTGGCGGTAATATAAATTCATCCAGAAAATGAAACATTAAGCTCCTCTAGTATAAGAGTAATATGGTTAGGTGAAGTTTATAGTGTATTCATTGATAGAGAGCTAAGGTAGCTACAAAATAAGAATGCACATGAGGTGGAGCTAGGCGTGGCTGTTCTATCGCTACTAGCCATTGCGATACGTGCAACGTTATACAGTTAAGCATGCATACTGGCTCGCTTTGCCGAACCATACAGTGCTCTAAAATACTAATTACAAAATTATTTTGATTTTCCCATGTTACAGAGCTACTTTTTTGAGGATGCCTGTCCAAACCCTATGTTTGTAGCACATCTGGTTTTGGAGATATGGTAAGATAGAGCGCGTGACTAGAAAATGAAGAATCATTAACTGCCAGTGAACAAAAGCCCACAGTGCTATGTTGCAGTTTCATTCAGTAAAATGGTGATCTTTTAAGAGTGAACACGTGCTTTTAAAATTAGTAAATATACCGCTTAGCAAGCCTAGTATGCTGCGCTTAATAGTAACTGCGATATGACTCATACGATTTTATATAAGCAGGCGTATTTCTTTTTTCAAAAAGTTTTGAATTAGAACATTTTCGAAAGTCCAAATTTCGCTCACAGACTAGAATTAATGTTACAAGCGTGTCACATGAGTGATAAATTTGTGACGAACATAATTAAAGAAGACAAAAAGCTCACCAAATTAGGTTTCCATATTTAGATCTACAGGGAAACATCGAGCAGCTAAAAAACGTGCCGTTAACTTAGTTTTCAAAAGTGTGTTTTATGCAGAACAATTTATGATTTAAATGACAAGGGTGAATATCCAACTGCCAAACGGCTGACCAATTTAATGAGGGAGAAAATAAAATATATGGATTCCTTATCTTCTATGCATAATATTCTGAAATCTCTTGGGTTCAAATATAGGAGAAGCAATGATAGTCGCAAATTTCTACTTGAAAGAAGCGATATTATTGCTGCAAGACTACAATTTCTGCGCAAAATACACATTGGTTCAGGAGATCCATGGTGTAAAAATCCTTCATTAATTCGCATTGATATCTTCCGTATTTAAGTATTTTAATGAAACAAAACTTGGTTTAAACTATTTTTTGAAAAGCGACTGGAATTTTTTAGAATACCGTTTCAATGCTTATCTCGAGTAGTGGATTACGAAGAGTAATTAATGCAATATTCGGCGACATGCTGGTAAAATTTTCATCGTATGCATTGACGGTTTCTTAATAGTATATGATGCCTTTGACGAACACTTAGAACAGTTGGATTACTGGGCAGCGACGCAAGGAAGGTCCCTGGAAGGGACCTTACACAGTTGGACAAGGACAGCAAATGTGTGTGGCAGAGAAAGCTTGCTGCACAAGAAGCAGACCCTTAAAAAGAACATGCGCCCTATTCACTCTGTACGCTAAAACCGAGAAGATTCATTCACAAAAGTAGAAGCCGTCAGAATGTTTTTGAATGGTCTGTAACTGTACTGACATGGGGTGTCATAAACCTGTCCAGAGAGGGTGTGGGAACCTTCGCCAACCTCCCTGCGTCTCAGGCGTTGGAGACTATTCTCTCCTGTGGAGGACAGTATGTATTGAGCAGACTATGGGAAAATAAAATAACGGTAGACATTAACATATCCAAATAATTTTGCATCCGGGAGGCGGAATTCTTAGATTACTTAACCAATGACCCAGAAAATAAAACCGAATGAAGAAAAAGGGTCGAGGTAATTAGAGTACTAGTGTTTAGCAGCAAACTTTAGTACAAGAAAAAGTTCCTACAAATTGGATTTATAAATCAATGTCATATATTGAATTTTGTGCCGTGTTTTGTCATTTTTCACCTTTACGATCCTATCTAGAAACCATACAGCCCGTAGGATGAAGTGTTTGAAGTGTTCTTTAAGCACTACTGGGGAAGCAGGGTGTATCCACAGGTGTACCTATTGACTATTGAACAGGCCATGAGTTCCTAGAGCACAAGGGGTTATGTCATATGTTCTGTGCGGGCTGATGTTGGGACAGCGCCCCGTATATTATACACAGACAGATGACCGTGTTCTAAGCTAAAATACTAGTAACCGATTTACTGAATAAAAGAAGTGATGGAAATGGGGAGTGCGAATGGAACTCTGATATGATAGACAGGAATTATTCAATCATGCTTCATTATACTCCTAAACAGAAACAAGTTAGTTCTGTGATGCATGTAACTTTACTTGAACTAAGCGCTAATGTCCAGTGCTTGTTCGGCAACTTGTCTTATAACAAAAACTTTTAGTTAGTTACAGATTTCTAAGATGAGTGAAAAGACAGCACGCAAAATGATAACTAGGTTCCATCCATATCATGGTGGAAATATAGTTTTGTATGACGATAATACGGTAGCTTACAGAAAAGCGAGTTTTGCAAATGCCCTGACTTTTAGTGAGAAGCCTTTGCTCCCAGGAGAAATATTCCTTTTAGAAATTGAGAAGAATGAACGTGGATGGAGCGGTCACATGAGATTGGGCTTAACGCAACTGGATCCACAAACAGCTGCAGGAGCAGTTGGCGGTTTACCACAATATGCGCTTCCAGATCTTGCGAACATGGGAACTTCATGGATTTTTGCAATCACTAAGTCGCATAACAATGTTTATGAGTATGGAGCACTACCAGACAATTCTGCAACCTCTCCTTTGGAGAAAAAAGTATTAGGTGATGGGCATAATATACGAACTTCAAGGGGTTGTATACCACGTAGTCTTCTTCGACCATCAGCCTCAAGCCCAGCTGAAGATATACTACCAACTGATGTGGGAAGTAGGATAGGTGTGGTGTATGTGCCAAGTTCCACAAATGGTGAAAGTGATTTAGCAGAAATGCATTTCATAATCAATGGAGAAGATCAAGGTCCTTGCACCAAAGATATCCCATATAAAGATGGTCCATTGCATGCTGTCATTGATGTTTATGGCACAACAAAACAAGTGAGGATAGTACAATTGTATGGCGGTGAGTAACATCATTATCAAATTAAATATTATTTATGGGTATACCAATTTGTGATAACCAACTGTCGACTTGCATAAACATTTATCTATATGCTAGAATATATTATCTATATGCTAGAATATATCAAAATTAATAAGAAAACATAACCATTGAGTAGATAATAATTAAAATAACATGTAATACTTATTTAGTAATGAAAAAGATGTACTTAGGTTGTTGTTTTCTGGTGCAGAATAATAATGCTTCAATATCAGCATTACCTAATTAACTTAAATTAGCACATTGTTTATGTCTTTGCACAAATACACTAATATCACTAGGTCTTGCACAACATGCATCGTTCCCAAGTAAAGATGAGGAAAGCCACAGATTTTTTTTAAGCTTTTCTGTAGTGAAGTAGAAGCACCAGAAATAAAGTTTAAGACCCAATATGATAGAACTGCCTTTCTGAAGGAAAATGCAAAGTCTGCTCCCGAAAAAACCATAGGAAAAAGGAGCCCACAAACATCTCCGAGATCAACTTTGGAGGAGTCATCTGGAGAGGACTCAGATCGACAACAGTTATCGTTGTGGGTCGTTTCCAATTGGTTCGAGCCTCTTGAACCAAAAGTTCCAGAAGGGAAACAGTCCTCCTCCATAGAAGATATGGAGCAGGAAGAAACTGACCATGCTGCCAGAACGGCAGCAAAGAAAAGGCAGGATAACCCTGCCAAAACGACTGTTAGCTCAACACCCTAAAAAAAGGTCAAATTGATCTGACCACTGCTCAAATCTATGTAATGTGCATACAGATTTAAGATCTTATCCCATTACTGTTGCCATGGCTATCCTACAATGGAACATATGAGGTTTAAGAGCACATCGACCAGAGGTTGAACTTTTGCTCAACAAGCACGACCCCTTGTTGGTATGCTTACAAGAGACTAAGTTACGACCACAAGACAATTTTAAAATCAGACGTTACACATCACTAAGTTGTGATATTGAAACAGAAGAGAGCGTATCAGCTCACGGGGGCACTATGATGTTCCTCAGGAATGATATCTTTGTAGATCCTATACAATTGCACTCTGACATCCAGTCTGTAGCTGTAAGCATTAAACTGCCAACAATCGAGTTTTGTATTTGCAATGTATACCTATCTCCATCTAATGTCCTCTCGTTAACTGACCTTGAAGATCTGGTTTCCCAACTATAAACACCGTTCCTCTTAGTGGGAGACTTAAATGCCCATCACCCACTATGGGGCTCAAATCGGGCATGTTCGAGAGGTAATCTCATTGCAAAATTCCTGGAGAGCAATAACTTGGTTCTCCTGAACACCGGAGAGCCAGCATTCCTTTCAGACTCCTTTAACGCCTGTTCCCACATTGATTTGGCAGTTTGTTCATCCCAGTTAGCAGTTTCATTTCAATGGAATGTCATCTCCGATTTACATTCAAGTGACCACTTTCCATGTCTTCTTAGTCTCTTAGCACAAGATGTGTCTCTTTCACGTATACATAGCTGGCGCTTTGTTCGTGCCAACTGGAACCTCTACACCCATTTGGCTGATTTTTATTACATCGAGCACAATTCTGTAAATGATATAGTTGATCATCTCATAGAGAAAATTCTTTCCACTGCAGAACAGTCTGTTCCACGTTCGACTACCCACTCTGGTCAATTTCCTGTCCCATGATGGACGAACGACTGCAGGAATGCTATTTGTGCTCGTAGATGTGCTCAAGGGCTTTCCAACGAGACCCTACCCTAAGTAACCTAACTGAGTACAGAAAGCGCGTGCAAAGTCTAGGCAAATATTTAAGGATAGCAAAAAGACCACAAGGAGCAATTTTGTGTCATCTTTTAACAGATGTATACCTTCCTCCGTTGTGAGGGATAAGCAAAGGTGCGTGGCCAGAAAATCGACCCACTTGCCAATTGCTGGTCTGGAAACATCTGCAGGAGGTATTGTTGATCCTTTTGACGTGGCTAACACCTTCGGCTGTGCTTTCGCTCAAGTGTCTAGCTCAAATAATTATGCTCCTGAGTTCATCTCAATTAAGACTCAGGTAGAATCACAAGGTTTCGTGTTTTATTCCAGAAACCTTGAAGATTATAACCACATCATCATCTGGGCAGAGTTAGAACATGCTCTTTCATCTTCGCGACTGTCATTACAGGACCGGATGGAATCCACGTTCAAATGTTACAACATCTCTCACCTGAGGGTAAGGCATTCCTGCTCGATGTCTATAACCATGTTTGGGTTGATGCCACATTTCCTGATAAGTGGCGAGAAGCCACCATTATACCTATCTTGAAAGCTGGAAAGGACCGTCACCTCCCTTCTAGCTACCATCCTATTTTCCTCACCAGATGCATGTGCAAGGTGATGGAACGCATGGTTAATGGGCGGTTGGAATGGTGGCTGGAAACACACAACCTACTGAGTAGCTAAGTTTTCTCGAATCTTTTTGTTCAGGAAAACTGTGTACCACAGGGATCGGTACTGAGTGTTACTTGTTTGCTATTGCGATTAATTCTATCTCAAAACGTGTTTCTCCAGGGATCTTGTCATGCCCATTTGTAGGCGACTTTGCCGTCTACTGTACATCTCAGCACACATCATTTCTAGAATACCGTCTACAGACTACCTTAAGAATTGGAGTTTAGAAAACGGTTTCCAATTGTCAGCTGAGAAAACAATGTGTGTTAACTTCTGGCGCGTTAGAGTCGATTACGTCCAACGCTCCGTTTAGGCTCAGATCTACTAACTTTCGCAGATGAGACGAGGTTCCTTGGATTGATATTTGATAGAAAACTTAGTTAGTCATCGCATATAGCACAACTAAAACCACGATATGACCGATCTTAAAATATCTTGCGGGTACTAAGTGGAAAATCATAGGAAGCGGATCGTACAGTGTTATTGCAACTTTATCGCGCACTCATCCGTTCTAAATTAGATTATGGTAGTATCGTTTATGGCTTAGCACGTCCATCTGTGCTGAAGAGATTAGACAGATTCCATAATTGTGGCATATGTATAGCAGTTGGAGCATTTCCAACAAGCTCTGTTATAAGCCTGTATGCTGAATTTGCAGAACCTCCTCTGCAGTACAGGTGCAACAAGTTATTAGCAAATTATGGCTGTGGACTTAATTGCATGCCCACACATCCAACGTTTATGCCGTTCTTCAACATCTTAATGGATGCACGTTATAGGAACACTTCACTTAAACCAAAGCCACCTGGTTTCAGATTCTGGGAACTCCTTAGAAAGCTTAACACTGAAATGCCCAAGATGTATCCTAAAGGGGAGAGAGCATACCTTCCTTGGTTGTGCAGAACTCCCCACGTAGATCTGGACATGACTAAAGACGATAAATCTACCATGTCTATGTCTAGTATCCCCACATGTTTTTTAGAATTTTTATCACGTTATAAACACCATTTATTATTTTATACTGATGGCTCCAAGAGCTCAAATGGTGTTGGTTATGCTTATGTGTGTGGAACCGAACCTATACATTTGGATTCCATACTAGCACTTCCATTTATATTGCAGAGCTTTATGCAATATACCGGGCCATTTTACATGTACGTCTACGAAAGATGGGGGAGTGCTTAATCCTGAGTGATTCCCTCAGTGTACTTAAAAGACTTTGGCATCTGTACAACTACCATCCTATTGTGCAGCATATCCAGGATGCCCTCCATGTTTCACACGCTTCCGGCATCAGCGTGATATGTGCATGGATTGCAGGTCACGTTGGCTTGCCGGGGAATGAAATGGCAGATTTAGCAGCTAAGACAGCTACCATGGAGCCCAGGGTTAAAGTGTGCAGTCCTGCTGGCAGGAAGAGTGGTCTGCTCTCCGTGGCAATAAACTTTGATCTTTGAAAGAACTTCAGATTCCCTGGGTTACCTCCTGTCGTTCATCTCGAGAGGAGGTGATTTTGGCTCGGTTACAGATTGGGCACTGCTTTTTTACACATAGTTTTCTGTTTCGAAGGGAGCTTGCTCCAGTCTCCGTTTTGCAACGAAGTGTTATCTGTCCGGCACATGCTGCTAGAGTGTTTTTGCCTAGCACACATTAAGACGTCTGCAGCTGCCAGCCAGCTTTGCAGAGATGCTGGCGGATGACAACAAAGCGGTGGAGAAGGTTTTTAAGTTCCTTTCTGAGTTAGATTTTAGAATTTAGTGAAGAGATTTTTTTCTTTTTTCCTGTTTGGCCTTATATTTCTTTTTATTGTTTTTTTGTTTTTGTTTTGTACATGTACTTTTTGAGAGTTTATTTACACTTGTATTAAGTTTTGAACCGTTTATATCTGGCTTTTGCCATGAATGATTTTTAAAGGGCCTGATAACCACTGCAGTTGGGCACCCTTATACACATATTATTATATTATTATTAGTAATTGTCAAATCTGGTAAACGGGCTGGCCAAGGTACATGTTCTCTTTGTCCAGTCCATCGATTTGGAAACAATCCGTAAAGACCAGCTATAGTAATTCATGCATGCAACTTGATGCCACATGTCAGGGCTAGACAGCCATCATGCTGGAACCACAGGTTCCTCTTAGTCTGTAGAGGAACGTGTTCTAGCACATGTGGAAGATGGTCTGTTAGTAGGCTGAGATACTTGTGAGAGTTCAGTGTTCCTTCTATGAAAAAAGGATTTAAGAACTGATGTTTCACTATCCCACACCACGAGTTTGTACTCCATGAATGCTGACATTCCACCTGATGAAGACAATGGGGATTGCCTACAGATCAATAGTGCAATGTTTCTGTGGTTTACCCATCCATGATTAGTAAATGTTGCTTCATCACTAAACATAATACATGATGAATATGGAGTATCATATCTTAATGCCCATGTACAAAAGTTAACGCAATTCTCAAAATCGTTTCCATGCTGCTCTTGATGGGGAGAGATGTGATAGGGATGGAATCTATGTCCATAGAGAATGCGAAGTACACTTGTCTGACTAATTCCACTTCCACATGTGATTGTGCAAGATCTAATCTGCTGATCTACTGCAACAGCAGCCGAAACATTTTTTCCTACAGCTCCAGTCACCTGTTTGCTTCTGGTACGTTTTCTTGTTGTTACACTTCCACTTTAACATAACTTCATTGATGAATAATTGCTGAGATAGTTGACATCTACTGGGGTATCTTTCCATATACACTACAAGA
The DNA here is from genome assembly GCA_030765055.1 of Mantis religiosa. NCBI lineage: Eukaryota > Metazoa > Arthropoda > Insecta > Mantodea > Mantidae > Mantis > Mantis religiosa. The sequence continues at coordinate 98,461,420 of CM060953.1, forward strand.
ACGAACTGCATTCTTCCCACACTGTCCGTACACCATGAGCATGACAGCTTTTTCCACATTGGTAAATTCCATTTTCATTCACAGCCTACTGCTTGAACTATCACTGACTAGAACTTTGCAATGCTTAAATGAACCGCAAACACACGTAAACAAACCATAACATTGTATCTAGCAACTAAGCCGGTTGAATGGAACACATTATTGTCAGTGTGTAAAAGTTTCAAAATATGATATCTCGTGAACTACTGGCACTAGAATTCTGTGGAAAATAGCATTAACATTCTAATTTATCGTACTTTTGAATTTTTATGTAATGAGGCATTGTTCCATTTAAAAAAAATGTATGTTTGCTCCAAAAATACACCTAAGTGTTAATAAAATCTATTTATAGGCTGAAACTATGAGCTGCTAACTATCAAACAATGCTGTAAAAACCACACCTTCCATTTCGGAAATATTATTGGTGCAAGTTTTAGGTGATTCATCTAAATAATTATGTTTTTAGAATTTTGTGTGTGTGCATTTTTTTTAAATTTTCTTCTATGTTTGTTTTGAATAGTTTAATAAAGCTTTATGGGTTCTCCTTATTGCTCTTCTTTCATGCAGTTGAATTTACATCTTTCCCAAGTTTTCTCACAATGCTGTAAGGGTCTATACAGATCTCCTATAGATTTTGTACTGTTTCTCAAGAGATACATTATTATTTCACTAAAACTCTGTTTCATTCAGCTTTTCCTTTTTAGCTTTCTCTTTTCTAATTTTTCTGTTGCTCTGGCACATTTTTTTGTTCTTATCAAGTTCTCCCACCTTCTTCCATATTATGGGAACGTTATATATGAAGGATTTAGGTTTTCTTTCTGTCATAAGTTTGTAAGGAGTGAACCCAGTGATTTGGTTTATTTAGTTATTTATATTAGCATTGTGTATTTGTGGTGTCTTTACAGCCTTTATGGTTTATGTTTTATATATACACATGTGACAGTCAAAAATCTCTGAACCGGCTATACATACAGTGCCTGTCTGCACTGTTGGCACTCGTCGCCAACTACCAGTCATTAAAAAGCATGAATGAAACCATACATTTTTTAAAACTACTTTTAAAGGCTTTAGTTAGCAGCTTTATGAAAGAAGATGCTGAAACCGGCCACTACTGTTATCCATACATTTTTGACACAAACTACAAGTTGCTGTAGTTCATGTTGTGAAATGCTAGCAATTTCCTGGTAGAGATTTTTATTTAATTCTTCCAGGTTGTGTGAGTTTGTGTGTACACTTCATGTTTTAAGTTACCCTAGTTACTTAGATGAATGCCATAGATGCAGAAAGGCAAGACACTGTACAGCCAGTTTGGAGGTTTTTGACTTTCCTGTTTTATGCCTGATCAGCTGCATTTGTTGTCCAATTCTTCGCTTTAACTCTTTAAGATTTTTTTGTCAGTCTTTGTAAATCCTCCACTTGAAATATCATCACAAGAAAAAGGCTAAGGGGTTCAGGTCATGAGATCTTGGCAGCCATTCAATACTTCCTCTTTTGCCAATCCATCTTCCTGGAAATTCATGATTTAGGTAATTTACCATCTGCCTTCCATAATGTGCTGACGAGTAGATAAATGTAGGTTTTCTTCCACTGATAATAATACACAGAGGTTTATGACCAGCAGTAACTTTTTGGCATTCCAGACTTTCCAGTTTCATTGAATTTTTTCAAAATTTTTCTTACCGTAGATAAGAGTAATCCTTCAGTCTGGGTGTGTTTCATTTGGTTTGTGTTTTATCCTTGGGGCCTCCTGTCACCATTTCCGATCATCATTAATATTTCAGTCCATTGTCTTTCTGTCAGTTGTGCCCTGACTAATTATTTTCAGGAAGATTTTGCAATGAAGTAAGCACTGCTTTTGTCTGTATTTAAGCCACATATTGATGTAGCTTAGTGTGTTGTTTAATTCAAAACCTACTGAATTTGAAGTGATGATGCATTTTCCTTTGCTCAGTACACAAGCAGTAAGATCATCCACGGCTAGTATAGACGAAATGATTAATTTCCAAGGTCCTAATAAATTTAAATTGCAGTTTGAAAGGGTATTTGTATGTTCTGAGACATGACTGAAGGAGTGCAGAAAAAGGAAATGCTGCCATTTAACAAAACACAAAAAACGAAAACCTCACATTTTTCATTTGTAAACATAGTAATGTGAGAATAATGGAAATTAATCATTCCTTCCACACTAGCTGTCTAAGGTTTGGACGAATAGAGCCAGACTGAAAAATTCAATGCCACAGCTGGGATTTGAACCACGGATCTCCCGGTTTCCGTCCGATTGCTCTTAACCATTGAGCTACTATGGCCAACATGACATTAAATTCTCCAACTGACTTGTATATAATAATGTGAGAGCATGTTGATATCTTACAGCTTTTCTAAAAAATATCACTTCTTAGAGTTGCAACATACTGTTAACTATTAATGTTTTGTTCTATGTAGCAAATATATAATGAAGCTTCCTTCCAAAAATTACAAATTATTATTGATGTTTTCCATTGATAATCAGTATCTTCTCCAACATGTTCTAGATTACATAAAAAATGAAGCTAGTTACAGTGGAGTAATAAATATTACACAAATAAAAATATTTGTTAATGAATTTCCACTTATCTTAAGAAGTTGATGTTAATACTTCTTTCTTCTTTTTAAAATCGATTTAGAAGGCAAGTTGCATTCATTCATTTGGAGGTAGAAGGTTGCTTTCACTGCAATGTGTTCCCTCTTGTTCACAGCAGTTAGATGTGCCCATATTTTGCTGATCGTGTAGCATGTGATTGGAACTATTTTGATGTGGAAAAGCTGTAGCACTGTGCCCATGGAGAGTTCTGGATTTTCTTTATGTCAAAAATGGCCTTTATCGCTGCTGAGCATCTTTCCTCTATATGCTTAGTGAAAGTTTTGCCTGTTACCTGCACTGTAAGTCCCAAGTATTTATACGAGTTGACAATTTCCAGCTTGCAGCTCCACATAGTTAAGATGTCAGTTTTGGATATATTTCTTCCTGTTTTAAACTTCATGAACTTGATTTTACCTCTGTTTATGTCCAAGCCATTTCTTTTTGATCAGTCTTGTGATCTGAGAAGTCCTAGTTGTAAATTATTTCTGTTACTTGACAGCATACCCATATCGTCTGCATATAGGAACATATGTATGTCTTCTGCTACCTCTTGTATTACATTGTGTGTCAGCAAATTAAATAATATTGGACTGAGAGGGTCCACTGAATGGGCCCCAAGAACTCCATTGGTCTGGGTGATGGGGTCTGGAGTGGTCTACATTGTCGGTGATTGTCAATAGATTGAAGTTCAGGATGCTATTTATTAATTGTAGTTCAGCGTTCTCATCTCCCAAAATGGTGCATAGTTTCATCATCAGAATGGATCTGTCGACTCCATCAAAAACTTTCACATAGTCGAAGAGTGCATAGATATATCCTCCTGTTGAATTGGTTGCTTCTCAAATTATGTTTAGACCCTGCTGATTGCTTGGATTGCTGACCTTCCAGTTATAAATCCAAATTGTTGCTCCAGTATATACAACATGACTTGAGGTTAGACTGCGATAAGAACTTTAGAACTTTTCACCTCACAATTTTACACATAATTTTGTATTAGAGAAAGGGTTCTTTTCCTCTCTCATCTATATTGCTATGGTTACAATTAAAACATTTCAAGCATTTGATCCTAATGTATTGATTTGTGTATTCTAATTTATAATTTCTGTATTTGTATATTGTCATATTTGGCACCAAATTAATTTACCTTTAAGTATTTTGATACTTTTAAAACTGAACTTAACCAAATTAATTTTTAAACTGTCTAATACATTATTCACTTATGCAATGTAATTTTGATCTTTAAGGGTTCAAGAGAGCAGTACATTCTTTTTCCGCCTCATTTACATGATTATTGGTTGCTGGGTTAGCACTATTTGTGCATGAACATTTGTTATTTTATCGAGATTTAACTGTATTGGAACACCACAGTGAAGCGAAATAATTATTAACTTTTAGATGAGTCGTATTTATTACACATCTGCTTCACTTTCGTATTATCATGTTGTCTGGTTTTTAAAATTGGCTGGATCTAACTTTCGCGTGTTCCTCTTGACTTGACGTCATTTCAATATATCGAGATTTAACTGTCATGTTGTCCGGTTTTTAAAATTGGCGAAAGTGAAGCAGATGTGTAATAAATACGACTCATCTAAAAATTAATAATTTGTTATTTTGTTTTCTTGCAGAATATAAAGCTGTTTTCCTACTACTTTCTGCTGTTTCAAACTTTGAATATTGTGATGAATGGATTTGTCTGTATTTTTCCCTGTGTTTATTTATTTCCTCTTTGTACAGATACTCTCCATAGAATTTTAAATGATTTAGCTGATGACTGTTTCTCCAACTCGTGTGGTTAGCACTAGGCTTGTTTGTGCATTGGCTATCTGAATGCGTGTTGGCACGGGAGGGGATGAAGGCGTGGCAACACAGTAGTGAGGAGAATTTAGTAGGGGAAGGGGAGGAAAACAGTATTTTATCAGTGAAACATGACAGTATATTAGTTTTGGGCAGAAATATGCCATTCACCTCAGTACAAGGGATGCAATTAAGGAATAAGAAGGCACTAAATCGAATTAGATTTAGGTCAGGATCCCAATAAGGAAGGGAAAACATAAGGAGGCTTGGATTCTGGAATTGTGAGGGAATTAAGAACTAAATATATGCGGAGCTTGAATTTGTTATTGACGAAGCTTGACTATTTATCAGTAGTAGAAACATGGTTAAAGGAGGAATAGAAATATGTAAAGGAATTTGACTATATAGGGATAAAAGGAGATGTGGTAACAAGAAAAGGCAGAGTATCTGGAGGTATAGGCTCTTTTGTAAGAAAGATGCTAAGTAAAGCAGTTAAAGAAACGTGGACAGGAAGGAAAGAAATACTGTGAGTCATCTTACTGGATAAACAAATAGATGAAAATGTGATATGTATAGGAATAGTGTACAATCCCCCTCTTTCCTCGCATTTTCATAATCCAAACCTACTTAAACATCTTGAGGAAGATATTGGAAGTTTAAAGTAGAAATATGTTTATTCCGAGGTTTTATTAATGGGAGACTTCAGTATTAGGATAGGAGAAAATGACATAATGGGAGGAAATAATAGGACAACTAACGATATATGGGAGAAACTGGAAAGGATTAGAAACAGCAAAGATAAGATAGTTGACAAAGGGAATGAGAAATTTATAGAATTCTGTGAATTGAACACCTTTGATATTTTAAATGTAAAATATGGAGAAGATGTGAAGGGGAATTCACTTTTGTTAATTAAAATGGACAAAGTGTAATTGATTATGTATTGTGGCCAATCTTTAATATTAATCTTTATTTGCTTATAGACTTACACAAGTTTCAAGTATTGTCAAGAAGCATAAAGTATTTACAGGCTGGCCCCGTAACTCAGTCGGCAGAGCGCCTGCCTGCCGTGCTAGGTCCCAGGTTCGATTCCCGGCAGTGGGGGTGGGGATTTTTCTCCGACCAAGATAATTCCCCATCTTCCCCAGAGTCTGGAAGTATGAATGAGAGTGTGAATGTGTGTGATGTAATGATTAAAAACCAAAAAGATAACGAGTTAACACCTTCTGTATGTTCCAAAGGAGAACGGCCGCCGATATGACCATGGAACAAGCAAAAAAAAAAAAAAAAGTATTTACATTTCATCTATTCTATATAGGCCCTTCAGTATTAGGTATATTTTTAGTCTGTTTTGAAATACATTGCTTCTTAGAGCTTTAATATCACTTGGCAGCTTATTATAGAGTATTCTACCCATAATAAGGGGATGCTTTTCAGTGGCTCGTTTACTAATTTTATCTCTATAGTAATTATTTAACGATCTGGTATTATACATATGGCTATCTTTAATATGCACAGAGTGTGACTTACTTACTAGAAACATAATTACTTTATTTACAATGACAATTAATATATTGGCTTCTACAAAGGTTTGTCTACAGGATTCTCTGCTGTTTAACTTATAAATACATCTTATAAACGTTTTTTGTATTATTAACAACCTCTTCATATTTACCATGCATGTGCTACCCCAGATTTCAATCCCATATTGTAGATGCAAGTATATTAATCCATAATATACTAACTTTAAATGCTCCAAATCTAAGAACTTTTTTAGGTGTCTTAATAGATACAAATAAGTACTAAATTTATTACATACAAGATCAATGTGATGTTTGAAGGACATATTTTCATCTATCAATAGGGGATACCTTTTAAATAATTTTAAGGTATTAAATTTAAGTTCTAATAGTGGACATTTTCCACTGATAGTAAACCTAACAATAAACATAAAGCAAGTGGATTATAATCCAAGTGAGGGAAAGGGTTATATAGAAAAATATAATAGATATAAATGGAAGAAATTTAGAGGGACATTAAATTTTAAGTATGGCCATATATGTCAGTGTGGAATAAGTGTTGTGACAAAAGAACAAAGAATTGAAAATGCCATGGATATTTTAAATAGCCTCATGGTGAGTGCAGGGAAGGAAATGAAAATGAAAATGAGGGCAATTAAGAGAGATCAGGGTTGGTTTGATGAATGTGGAGTAGCTAGGAGACAAGTTAAACAGTTGGTCATAAAGAGGAGAGTTAGGATATTCAGAATTAAAGAAGAGTATATGCAAGGGAGAAACATATATTTTTATGCTAGAAATAAGAAAACAATCTGGAGGAAACAGCTTGAAACTCATTGGATAAACATTCTTAATGAAAACAATGTAAATGTGGTATGGAAGGCAATAAAATCAGTGTACAGCAAATATGTAACAAACCCCAGTATACAACCAAGAGTGTGGGTGGAATATTTCAGAGATTTGTATGGGGAGAATAAGACAGTTAAAGAGATAGGAATTGGGGAAATAGGTAATAACTATGTAGATATTGTGACTTTGTGGACTCATAGAATTAAAAGTCTTGTTTGCAAAAATTTAAAATGCTCTTTATTGCAGTAAACAGTAACTTTGTACACCCCTTGCAGCAATAAAAAAAACATGACATACACAACTGTGTTCAAGGTCCTCTCATTTCACTGTCACACGTAAATAAATAAAAGAAATCACTGTGGTGCACTACAAATGTCCACACACAATTATTGCACAACTAACAGTTCAACTAACAACCGACTCCACTCTTAACACTTTGAGGGGTTTTTATACCTGCAGTCATTGTTCTAGAATGCAGTCGACCGTGCAATAACAATCATGATGCAGCGAGAGAAAGACTGAACTATCTCCATTTCTTTCTCTGTTTTCTTTTCTCTCTTGGCAAGCATCTAGCTCTGCCTGTGGCTTGCGGCAGCAGCACAATAATGCCTCAGTGACAATATGCTGGATGATGAAATAAGAACTTAAGAAATTCTTCAGCAGGTTGGATTAATGAAGAGGAATAAAGCAACTGGAATAGAGGGTATCCCAACAGAATTCCTTAAGGAATGGTGTAGTGAAATACACAATTAAGGTTCTTGGAGACTTATTCAACACAATTAAAGCGAAGGGATATATACCAGAAAAATGGAGAAAGGCAATTATTCATCCAATTTATAAAGGTAAGGGTAGTGTTGACAAATTAAACTACTATAGAGGCGGGAAAATTGTTATGGCTATTATGGCAAGTATGGGTTGAAGAATACAATATTTTCTCAGAATTTCAGATGGGTTTTAGAAGAGGGAGAAGAACATTTGATAACTTATTTATTATAAAAACATTGGTAGATAAATATTTAAAGGATAAGAGAGGAAAGCTATATATATGGCTTTTGTTGATCTTGAGAAGGCTTATGATAGGATTGAGCTCCAGTTGTTGAGGCATAAGTTGTTGAGCAAAGGGGTGAGTAAACAAATGTGGATACTATTACAGTTGTGTAACAGTAATTTTGGGTTATGTTTGAAGTATGAAAAGTTTATAAATTTATAAAAACTGATTATGTAAATATATTTAATAATTCAAATATGTAAAAATGTATGTAATTGTGTGATTGGCTGAAATAATAATGGTATGACGTAATATGACGTAATGTGGTGACGTGCCATTGGATCGGCCAATCACAAAATTAAGTAGAAGTAACGATAGTTACGATAAGTCAATAATCTTTAGGAGGAAGATATGTTCTTCAGTCTTGAATAGTGATGATAAATCAATAATCTTGTTTCAAAGAGAAAGAGATTTTTGTTGTAATGGTGTATTGTGATGAATATTGGTACTAGATCAAGAACATTTTAAGTTATAATTTGAATCTGTATAAATATAACCAATTATAGAATTTGACTTCTTTATTCCGAACCACGCCTTGAAACACGTATGTCTCATGACTTATTTAGAATTCGATTGATACTTCAAAATAATCATGAAAGTGAACGTATGAACATAATTTTGGAGCTGATGTTGGCGTGGATGCCTTGTACAGGAGAATCCAAGTAAGAAACCAGAATTAACATTAACCTGTTACAGTTGTATAAGGAGAATATGATTTGTATAAGAGTGAAGGATGGGGTTGTAACAACAGGACTCAAAACAAGAGAAAGGTCTTAGGCAAGGGTGTAAGTTAAGCATGGTCCTATTCAACTTATATATTGATGATGTATTAAAGGAAATTGGGAGTTGTAATAACCTTATGCCAATAATTAACCCTTAGAATGGAATATCCGTCTTACAGGTGGATATACCTTCATTTTTTGCTACCAGATGGCACATTTATGAATTTTGTGCGCGAACCTCTTCAGTGAGTCTCCATTCAGGCTTTGCCTGCAGTGAGAGCATATAGACCGTTGCATCAAGTGATTGTTGTGACCAGAAGAAGCCATTGTTTATGGAACACGTCGCCTGTCAGACGGATATTCCTCACAGGGTAAGTTAAAATACCCGTCTCTTAGACTGATGTTCCTAGTAACGTAAAAAGCATTTTTTCCTTGAGGTAAACATGTTTATTATGAATTTGTAATATTTATTTTTATGATTACCTGAGCATTTATTTTTGTAATTTAGGTTCCTACAATGAGTAGTAATCCAAATACTTTTTCAAATCACTAACAAGGCCAGACCCATAGGATCGTGTTATATGGACACAAAGAAATATGGACTTCTTTCTTATGTACCAAAGAGGTCAAAATAAGTTATTTTATTGTTATTCATGCACCATACTGTGTATATTGATACAATGACTGGTAAGACTGAAATTATTTCTGAAATTATTTCTTTCTAAAACTCGACGAAATCTGGAGTTGAAACATCTATCATTTGATTTCCTTCATCGTCTGATATGGTAAGTACTTCTGCGGACGCCATTTTTTCTGAAGACTGCCCATTTCACCCTTACTTGTCTATTGAGTTTTAAGAAACTAGAGAACTACACGGCGCTTTGGGTCCATAGGCTCAAGGAGCATAACTTCGCATCGTAATATCGCAAAAAGAGGAGCCTCTCCTATGCCGATGCCTTATTGAGAAGATGTCCCGAGGAGATCAGCCACCGCACTAGACAGAGGAAGAGCTCTTCACAACCGCAGATGGATGGAATAGTACAAATCTGAGAAGGGAGCAGCTAGTAGATGCCAACTTGGAGCTGCTCCTCACAGAAGTGGTAGCACGAACTAGATCATTCTGGGATGGCATTGCACCCAGCATTAGTGAATTTCTTATAGAGCCCAGCGGGACTTTTGAAGATGAGGGACGGCGTGATGTCCAGAAAGTTGAAGTTACTTGCTAGGAGGCCCAAGAGGAAAACCAACTTGTGCTTTCTCAAATTAAGATTATGGAAGTTCCAGAGGAAGTAATTCATGTTCTTTGTGAGGAATTCGCGGATCAAACTAAACATTGACAAGTTCCATCAGAGGTATGAGTGGTTGAGGCCACGGGTCATGCTGAGAGGTGTGTCGCCAATGTCAAGTGGGCGCTGCTAGTCCTGTCTCCAGACTAGAACTGTGGGGTCGCAAGCGGTAGTCTGACGGTGGAACATCTTTCAGGCGCATCGCCATCAACATTTTTTGAATCAGATTAGATTCGCATGGACTGAGATTGGAGGAGTACGGAGGGTGTTCCAAGTCTCTTACCCCTCCGCTGCATGACGGAATGGACATTTGTTTCAGTGTGACTATTGTATAGAAGCCTTGCACGTTTTCTCTGCAGTGTACGGTGCAGTGTGCAGCAGTGATGCGTCATACGCGGCAGTGAAAATATGGTCCTTAAGAACATGATAACGCACCACAATACCTTAGCTCTTATAAGCCAAAATGAGCATGATCGTGAGTGACGGATTCTGTAAAACTTGTGTTTTCGTGGTGAACCACGATGATGCCTTTCATTTGATTACCTCTTAAGTTCTGGTTCATGCGCTCTTGTCCACTTTTCATCAATTCCAATAATTTGATTGAACATATCATTTTCTTCGTGTTGGAATTGCTCCAGATTGATGTCTCGTATTGAGTCAATTTTTGCACCTCGTTAAAGCATGTGCCACCCACTTTGCACAAACCTTACGCATCTTCAGTCATTTCATAAAGTGCACAACACTGTCATTGCAGACATACATTAATTAGCCACATTCTAATGCCTACCATTGTGCTAAACAATGTTCGATAACCAACGCATTTTGATGTGAGCAGACTGTACGTCCACTCTGCGGCAAGTCAATAGTTGTTACACGTCCATGTTTAAAGGCCTCCATCCAATGTGCAACAGTTTGATAAGGCAATGCTTTATCACCCAATGCTTCTTGCAGCTCGGTATGTCAGTCATGAGCATTTCTGACATATAAAAATGCAATTTTTACGTATGTTCGCTGTTAAAATTTAGTAACATCAATCTTGGAACAATCTAGGATACCAACATTTGCATGTGTTGTCTAGTAGCCACCAATGCACCGAGACATCACCGGGTGGTGGTACCCTGCACTGTGCACACCAAGTTTTCAAATTTATATGGTAATAGCCGCATATTTGATTATTCGGAAGATATAAAATAGCTCAAATTACCTCTTAAATAACCCTCCTGTGTAACTTATTGGGTCTAAGACTTTATGCAAGTTATTTTGTTGGCATAGTTGTTAAAAATTGTACGTGGAATAATAATAAAGGGGATATGTGAATCTGAGCAACCTGCGATGCCATTGCTAGGCATAAAAAGTTAATGTCACTTTCTCACTTGAATATCGTTAATTTTTTATGATGAAGTTGCATTTAGATAGATATTAAGCGTTGTGACTTGCATATTACAGAAGCAGGAGTAGTGGTTTCGTGGCCATGATAAAAGTAGTGAGTTAACAGAGAGAATTACATTGAAATCTCCCAACTTTTTGGGGAGTTTGATATAATTTAACCATTTCTAAGGCCGTGGGAAATATGTTTCCCACTTGCTTTATCATGTTAGAAGGGTCGTTTGAAACCTGCGAACCAGTTCCAGTCTATGCTGGCATTTAGCCGAAAGTTCAATAAAGCCAGGAAAGAATTGAGCGCATCCTAGTGTTACACCTACGAGGTAATAGAGCAAAAGGAAATGGCAGAACCTTGAAGGGATCGTGGATGTTACTGCTAGTTCCACAAGCAAAGTTATTTATATAACATTTATAGTTGGTTTTTAGTGTTTTCATTCAGTTATAATACTTCAAAATGTAGAGGCAAGTCATGTTAATAGTTGTCATTATTATTATTTTGGATCTAGTTATAAAATCTTGTATGATTCTAAATATGTCTTACGAAATTTGGGATAGCTTTTAGGATTTCTCTGGCCAGAATAACCAGAGACAGGAATATGGCCTGTAATGCAGAAATCATTAATCATTTCCTTCATTTTAGGTTATATTACTATGTTATGCAGGCAGGGTCATAAAAGGACTAGTATGACTCCACTACCTTTTTGAAAATACTAAAAATAAATATGTGAAAACTCATTTATGTAAACTATATCCATAAACTAGTATTGTGCATACAATTGCAACCATGCCCCATTCACCAGAAAAAACGACCCATGGAAGGGTTAAGTAATCATTTAAAAACGGCTACTGTGTCCACTGGACTTACTACTCTAGTTCAGAACGATCTCATCCAAAGAATCCACAACTTTTAAATGGGAGAAAAAGTCAATTTCGAAGGCTGCATTTGTTGCAGTTTTAATTGATGACACTTCGGATATCAGAAACCCATTCACAGTTGTCTGTTGTACTTAGTATAGATTCATGGTGGCGAAGAAGTTTGTTCGATGTCAGCTCTGATAGATGAGATAACGCTTTGGAGAAACTTGTGATAGAATTAGATGGATTTGAGTGCCGAAAAAGGTGCAGAATTATATTCCAGAAGCAAGATTTACCAGCGTTGTGCTACAAACTTGAATTTAGTGCTATACTAAGTTCTGTTTTTAATGAAGAAAAGTCGTATGTTTCTCATCATATTTAGCGGATTGCAAACATTTTTCAGTCATTTGGCCAGCAGAACGAATTTATTGGACATTACTGTGAAGAAAACGTCGCCTAAATTAGCCCAAACGATGTGGACTTATTCTAGTCCTTTGGTACCAACTTTCGCAGAATATAGGTCTTCGCCCATTGAAATTTTGAAAATATTGTAGAACATACAGATGCATGGGAAGCTTAATCATTAAGTGAAGTCAGTGCATTTCTTTGCAAATTGTCTGAATTTGAGTTCAGTTTTCTACAGAAAATATTGCTTGCTTCTTTACTGACGTTTCCTATAATATTATTCAGTAAAACTAGCAGATATTTCTTCACTAATGAAATGCCGATGAAATAACTAGTATCTATCCAGAAATCGTAACATTCGTTTGATAAAGTTTGGAGTGATATGGAGAGTCACCCACCGAAAAAAATCAAAGTAGCATTATAATTAGCTATCAGTGAAGGGCGAATACAGAAGATAATTCATAGAAATATATGATACGAATTGGTCAAGTAAAATTGCAGTTTTCCTTAATACCACATTTGGAATTTGCCTTCCTAGATAATAGGAAATGCTTACTGTTTTTTCTTTCTTTTTTATGTAATTTGCAGAGAGAAATGTTTAAATTAAGTTGCACTGTGTGAGAATCGTTTTGATTATGTGAGAATGAAACTTAAAGAAATTTTTGTGGTAGTACACCTTAAAGGGAAACGTTTGGGACTGGTTTTCAAGATTGTATTCGTTAGTGTATTACACAGTGGTCTTCCGAAACTTACTAAATTACGCATATTAATTCTTACCGGCCAAGCATTTTCCTCATCTCTTGAACGATTTGTTTCTCCGCTTAACGCATCAGAACTTTCATTAGCAACTCTCAAGGTCAGAATTGGCATTTGAATTTCTCATTGATGTCAATGGAATAATACGATTTGTATGTGAAATTGAAAGAACAGCATGATTTCTAGAAGTCACTGAGGAGTTTTCCAGAAATAGTGGACGAGCTCAATTCATTAACCAGTAACAAAGTGAATATTTATTTATGTTAAGACATATCCATATCATACGAGGGGTGAAATGTTCAAATGAGCACAGGGTCCATAGAGTAGTTACCTGACATTCGTCTTTCAGGATAAGAGAAAACTCGGGAACAAACTTATTCAGGTAACTCACGCTGACCGAGATTCAAACTCGGGACCTCTTAAACGTGAGATACACGCTACCATCTACGCTACCGAGGCGAGCACCGTGAGTGTCCGTTAAAATAACTTACGCCAGCTGCATAAGGTTTATGAAAATTAAGTGATTGCGGGTCTTTGCTTAAATCCAGGATAGAAACTGCCACGATGGATGGATACGTGTTTCAAGGGCCCTCAACTGCATCGTCATTATGGATGATGGAAGCATCCAGGGAAAATTATTCCGAATTCGCCTGTGTCTCTTCTCTGCTTTGGAATCTACGGAAGTATAAGCATGTAAAAGAGCATAGAAAAGGATGCAAGAAGAAGTAGAGAAAAGAAATTTGAAAGAACTAAAATAAAATGTGAATCCCGAATGACTGACTTAGGATTGTTAAGCATCCTAATAAGCGCTATTATAATATGGAAATTTATAAAAGTCCTGCTGAGGTGTCCGAAAGTTAGAGAGTACACCTATTTGGTTCGAGAGGTGCAATATGGTAAATTACTAGGGAACTACCACAAGCCTTTATTAAAAGTAACAGCATAATGAACTCGTTGCTAATGTAACATTGTAAATCATCCTTGTTTAATGAGAGTACGTAGAAATGAATATAACGACGTTTTGTTTTGGTTATGCCATAGTATGATCGGGGTGTTCTGGACGTTTCTACTTCAACTGTGGTGGACGTCCTCACTGGCGAGTTTGAAATGTTGATTGGTTTTCTCCTTTTTTCCTTTCTTTTTTTTACGTGAAGGGCAGGAATGCTGTTAGGCAGCATTGACATATCCAGCAAAATATAAATACAAAAGCTAAAGAAAGGAAGAAGGAAAGTAATAGAAGGGTGAAATTGAGGAGTACTGCAGATGTACTTGCGGATTGCAAAAAGGGTTATCTCCTGTCCTGAGGGGATCTAAGCCATATGAAAAATGAACCCAGGACGCAGGTATGAATTCCTTCCTGGGGATTCAGGATAAGTTAATAAGCCAGTGTTAGGTGTTGTTACATTAAGAAGGCTAGTGAGGTCGGTGAAACTTCCCACATGCACTGTTGGCTGTTGTTTGATCCACAGTCAGCCTTTGGAAGGACAGAACCCGCAGTCCGAGATCTTCTTCGAGCATAGTGCTCGGAACTGCTTTCTCTTCCTTGGCTACTATTCTGATCCTTAGAAGCTGCTCGTCTGATTTGGAGTTCACTTTTACTTCGTCAATTAAACCGGCAAAGTTCATTTTCGTTGAGAGTATTTGTAGTCTAAATGTGGGTTTGATAGCTTCCTTCTGTTGGAGTGGACGTGGAAAGTGGTAATCTCAGGAGCGTAAATAGCATACACACGATGAATCTTAACTCACTTTTATCTTTCTCCCTGGTTACAATAATATAGCATCAGATGGCATTATAGTGCAATTCAGTTTCCCAAGTTCTCACTAGATGTCGGCTTCCCCACATCCTCCCCACCCTGGTCAGTCCCGATTACCAAAGGAATGACCAGCTGAATGGGTCGGACGATCTCTCAGCCTTTTGTTGAATAGCTGTTCTTGCTGTGCCGTCTCGGCCCAGGTGAAGGTTCATCACCCGTGCTAATTTCCATGTGTGACGTTGAACATGATCTTCCTGCAACAGCACCACATCGCCAATTTCGATTTCAGCTCTTCCGGTGTGTGGGCGCCGTACCATGTGGAATGCTCTCAGCTCCAGGAATAGTCTCCTCCAAAAGTCACTGCAATTTTCTGCTTCTGGTGGTAAAGCTTAGTGAGACTAGTATCTGGGGATGGTCGTCAATTTCCCACTGGTGAGGAAATGAGCTGGAGTTAGAACTTCATCTTTGTCCCCCATGGTTAGCGGCCTAGAGATGAGGTCGGCTTCGATGCTCACAAGAAAGGTGTTCGTCTGCTCTTCGTCTGTTTTCAGCTTTCCCAGATTTTTCCGTAGACAGCGTTTTACTGATCCCACCATCCTCCCCACCAAGCCGCCCGTGGTGGAATGAATTTCCAGTTGATATTTTGGTGGGCGAGATATTCTTATGTCTGAGGGTGTGTCAACAGTGAGTGTATTCCTTGAAGTTCTTTGCTGGCCCTGAGGAAGTTCCGAGCATTGTCAGAATATATTGTGTGCGGTAACCCTCTGCGTCCGACGAACCGCTGGACAGCCAGCAGGAAAAGATCGGCTGAAAGATCGGTCGCCCATCTTGACATTTTCATCCGTATTTTCTTCGCGAGTGACACGAGTTGGTAATGCAATGTTATTACTTCGGCTTCGGTTTGCGTTCCTGCTGCGAAGTCGTCCGTAAACATGTTTTGGTCAATCAGATCGGCTACCTGCGGGAAGTCCACTGCATATTTTGTTGCCAATTCTCTCAGTGCTGCTAACAAGAGGAATGGGCTACAGGTGAGCCCAAACGGGATCCTGGTGAAGCGATGTGTGACGATGTCCTTTGTGGGCTTGATGGTTGATTCGTCGTGCTGGATGTAACAGTACCATAGGAACAGCGTCAGATCCCTGTCTTCCTCCTTCAAAGACAGTTGCAGAAATGCCTCGCTTAGATCACCCACGATAACCATGGGTTCCTGGCGAAGTCTTAATAGCTCAGACAATATTTCTGAGAGAAGATTTGGCTCCATCTCCCAGGAATCATTGAGTGTTGGGAACTGTCCTTCGTGCGCCGAGCCATCAAAAACAATATGCCATTTAACTTTCCCCCTCTTCTCCTTCCTCACTAATTGATGTGGGAAATAGTAGACAGCTCTGTTCTGCTCCGTATCCAGTACTATCTCCACGTGTTACTGGCAAATATAGTTCAGCATCTGTTCCTGGTACACATTATGCAGCCCTTTTCTGTTGTCAGTCTTTTTTCTAGTGACTGGAACCGTCTTTCAGCGGGGTATTAGTTACTAGGAAACTGAAAGTTTTCCTTCCTCGATAGAGATACCACTCTGCATCCTTCTTTGATGCTGTACGAAGAGTGAAATTCTGACAGAATTTCATAGTCCTTGGCACTCAATTCTCTGGGTTGGTTTGTCGATATCCCCATGGTTTCTAAATCCCAAAAGCGTCGAAGCTCGTCTCTCTGAAAGTCAATTTGCTGGATATTTATGGAATTCACGTCCAAGGAGGTCGCTGATATACCGGAATGGCTTCCTGTGAGAATCCAACCCAGATTTTATGGCAGCAAAACTACCGAAGGAGAAATCCGTATAGGTGCGGAATCCTTGACGAACTTCCAGTAGTGGTCTCCTATTAGCAGTTGGATGGGTAGGTCCTCCTGGTTATATAGTGGGTCAGCCAGTTGTAGCTTCCGCAGCCGTCCCATCACATGGATGTCCTGAAGCACTGTGGGCTGAGGGGAAAACCGATGGTCACTTTCCAGTGCAGTCATCGGCACTGTAGTTTCTGCCTATTCCTCTCACGTCCAGTTGGACGAGTCTACGTTGACTTGTTTGCGTTGTCTCAAAAGCACTGACAGCTATAGGTTTATGGCCTGTTACATTTAGTTTCAGCTCGTCGATAAGTGAGCTGCAAAGGAAGCTACTTGACTCCCCCCGTCGAGTACACAACGAGCCCGTTTAATGAGACCTGTCGGACCTGTTAACCATACTTTTGCCGTCTGCAAGTAAGTAAATTCTGGAAATCGGGACTTCCATTTTGACGGTTGTCATAGATTTAGATGGGGTACCAGGACCATGGGCGTTGCCTGCAACATAAACTGATCGATGATGTGCCTTTTTGCACTTTGAGCAAAGCACTCTACCCCGTTTTGAGCAAGTCTGAGAAGAATGGCCTTGGTTGAGGCAAAGAAAGCAACGATTGGTGACTTTAGTTTGTTTATTCATGCGTTGATATCCTTTATTACCCCACAGTTTTGGGCCCATTGGCGGGGGATTCGCAGAACACAGTATGGTTCCGAAGATGCTCTGCGTCCCCATGTTTTCTTCTGCCTCGACTGTACGTGGAGCGTCGCTGTAGTGGGGGAACCGGTGAAATTTTGAGGTCTCGCCTCGAATTTTCTTTGCAGTCAAAGCGCCTTCCTCTTCTTCGTTGAGAAATGTCATCAACGCTATAATGTGCTCTGCTGTGCTGTTTCTTTTTTGAGTGGATGAGCCAGTGGCGACAGATTTCGTCAGGAAAAGCGCGCAGTATTTTGGGGGTGAAGACCCGGCCATAGCTGTCTACATTCTCACCGAGAGCCATCAGTGCTTGGATTCGTCGATGGCACTCCACATATATTGCATTCAGGCATTTCCGGACTGTCCTCCGTCGTCGGTCTCAGGTCTTCTAAGTAGTCCAAGTGAGACTGGATAATTCGATTCGTGTCTCCATATTTCGTCTGAAGGATCTTCTTTGTCTGCTCGTAGGTGTCGCCCATACCTGCAATTCGGTCGACCAGCAGCTTAGGCTCTCCTTCCAAGTATCCTCTCAAGAAGACGTGTTTGTTCACAGTGTGGGATCCTTATCTACACATGTTTAAAACTGTTCCCAAAATCTGGACCAGGTCTCGATATTTCCTGAAAAGGCTCCACTTTGATTGGTGGCAATTTGACTGAACGAGAAATCATAGTAGTAGGAGTGACGTTCTGCTCTTTGGAAGTTGTGCCGGCTGTGGACTTCCAAAATGGCTGCCTTCAACAATCGTAGCATTCGAGATACCCCTAGTGGTCTACCGGGAAAATATACGAGTCAACTGGAGAATTTAATGTCAGGACGGTGCGTTGGCCATGGTAGCTCAAAGGTTAAGAGCGACTGGACGGAAACCAGGAGATCCGTGGTTCAAATCCCGGCCATGGCATTGAATTTTTCATGTTGACTCTATCCATCAAACATCTTAGCCTATATATGGCTAGTGTGGAGAAATGACTAATTTCCATCAATTAACTATAATAATAAGAGTTAAATGATGAAGCCTGGGACTTAAGTACTTACAATAGTAAGTCGCCACAAACAGTGTATCTCGAATGCGAGAGCCCCTAGTGGTCTACCGGGAAAATATACGAGTCAACTGGAGAATTTAATGTCAGGACGGTGCGTTGGCCATGGTAGCTCAAAGGTTAAGAGCGACTGGACGGAAACCAGGAGATCCGTGGTTCAAATCCCGGCCATGGCATTGAATTTTTCATGTTGACTCTATCCATCAAACATCTTAGCCTATATATGGCTAGTGTGGAGAAATGACTAATTTCCATCAATTAACTATAATAACCTGAGGTGAGTGTCCGACATACTGCATGAGGTTCTGGAATAAGCCGCAGTAGTCTGTGCAGAACTTTGCAAATGCATCAGTTTCATCCGTTCCATATCTCACTGCACCATGAACTGTACGGGAATGACTTTGAATCCCACATTGTATTTTGTCGTTTAGCACTTCAGCAGTTGCAAGGTAATCCAGCATTCCTAAGTAATTCGTTGGTTAACGGACGAAGCTTCATTTACAAATCATGATCATGTGAATCTGCGGAACATGTACCACTGGTCCCTGCAAAATCCCCACTGGATTCGCCAGGTTGCTATCAACGACAGTGGTATGTCAATTTTTGATGCGGTATGATTGTTAACCGTATTTTAGGTCCCCATTTTTATCAGGGTACATTAAACGACAATGATATGCATCGTTTCTGCAACACACTCTACCCCTCATGGAGGATGTGAGATTCGAAACGCGTCTATCAATGTGGTTCCAGCATGATTGATGTTCCGCACATTATGCACAAGTTTCGGGAGAGATTGCGGTTTCGAGGTTTTCAAATGTGGAGAGGATGGGAAGGTCCTGTGCGATGGCCAGCTCGGTCCCCAGACTTGACACAATTATACTTCTTTTTCTGGGGCACAATGAAATATAGAGTGCATCAATATCTGCCAACGACAGTAGGGGATATGCAACATCGTATTACTGTGGCTTGTACGGCAATATCTGTAGAAACACTGCAATCCGTGCAACACCCTCTTACTACCATATTCCAAAAGTGTACTGCTGCAAACGGAGGGCACTTCGAACATCTGTTGAAGTTTCACGGTTTCATCGGACAATATGCTACTTGTGATTTGTGGGTGCATTTTCCATGCTGGATATAATGCACAGGAATGAAGTTCTGAAGGCTTAAGCCACTAGTAAATGTATTTAGAAAAGCGGAACCAAGTATTTTAGCACTAATTGTAGCTCTAGTTTTAATTTTGCTAAATTAAACATATATGTTACATTTAATTAAAAAAAGCAACTTGGTGTTGGAAATGTTATTTATCTTTATGGATTGTGCATAATTTCTCAGTGTGTGAGCCCCTGACTTAGGTACATTCCTGGCCAATTGGAATGGCTACATTTTGTATTATTATAATGTCGAATGTGTACCATCTAATCGAGGAATGTAATTGGTAGAAAGTACTCTTAAATGTTAGAAAGAAATAAAACACCACAGATGTCCATAGAAGCGGACAGGAAAAGGCAAAAATAAATAATAAGCGTCGAAATAAATTCGAAGATGAAGAAGAAAAAGCTCAAAGAAATATAATCACAAGTGTTATAGGCAGAAATAAGGAAAATAATTTCCTACTTGAAAAAAGAAACAATGTTAGGTAGGTTTTTGATCTGACTTCCGGTTAGCTTTGTTTAACCGTCACGTTGTTTATAAGCAAGCGGTAAAGAGAGAAGCGCCAGTCTCATGCTACTGAGTTTGTAATTGAGAGGGGCATAACACAGTGAAAGCATATATGTGACTATTTTCCAGTCAAAGTTATTTATTTTTAAGCCAAAGTTAGCTGCACTGCTAGTTTCTAATACCCAACTATACTTTATTCTGCCTTAAAGTGTAGGGGAGGGTGGTCCACAGTGAGACACAATATTTTTGAAATCCTATACTTCTTTTTGTTTTAGTGTGTTGTGAATGCAAATAGGTGACTTGTCTTCATTATTCCTTTATTGACAAATACAAAACATAAAAACATTGATTTTAATAATCATGAAGACACCATTTCAGTATTCAAATGAATGTAAATCGTCTCACCCTGCCCCACAGTGGGGCACACTGAGACGGTGGATGGTCCAGACTGAGACAACCTACATTACTTTAAGATTACTAAATTTAACTCAAAAAATCAAATAACCGTTTTGTCTTTTTGTTTTGCCAATCGTGGTTGACCCAACACTATTTTTACATCAGTTTCATTCACTGAAGCTACGTCTGGAACCTCCGGAAATACAAACTTGTCTGTATCTTACTCTTTCTGCAGGAATGATATTCCCATATCGCCAACTGCATCCTTCCCCTTTATGACCTGTACAATGTAATGTCACTTTTTATTTTCCTGCAAACTCAATCAGCACAATCGTCCACAGTAGGCTCTCTTTCTTGCTATTTAAAACCAGAAAAAATTTCTTCTTCATCCATACCTGAGGATCCAGAAGATATTTCTACATTGTCTTCTGAAGATTCTAGTTCTGTGTATAATTTTCTTCCTTTAAATTTCTTCTGCTTACCTGCGGGTTTATTTGGTTTACATTTCAATGCCCTCTCGTCTAGTTCTTTTTTCTCGGGTGTATCTGTGGCTATCATGGTTCTCCACTCTTTCCTCACGGTTGATTTTCTGGCGGCAGCCTTGGGTAACTCTCTAAATTCATGATGGCTTACAATGTCACTGTTATTTTTATCTCTATTCATAGTCGATGGTGAGCTTGTTAAATCCTCCTGAATTTCAGCATCAGGATTTTCATGACACTGAGAGCTTCCTTGTGTTGGACCATTCTCAACTTCTCCGCAAGTGTTTACTCAGGGTTCACTTTCTCCCAAGACAGTTTCAGAACTTCCATTTCTGGCGACATGTTGTACTCCAATTTATTAACTGCTGAGTCTCATGACCCCATAGTGTTATCTGGTAGTTGTCTGTCAGTTACACTACTGGGTAAGAAGTCATCATCTGTGAAAGTATTCCTATCGAATAGGAATATTCCAGTCTTACGAAAACCTGCAGTAATATTTGTTAGCGTCATGCTTTGCTTGAAGGCAGGGATGTTTCAAAACAAGGTCCACTGCTTCCCTCATACTATCAATTGACAATGTACCAATTTGAGCTTTTCTTTGCCTGTTTCTAGCATTCTGGAAGAAAACAGATTGAGTTTAATAAATTTCTGAATTTAAGTAATTGTCTCACACTGCCCCACCTAGCACTGTCTCATTGTGGACCAAGTGCTCATAAAGATATTTTTATTTTTTACATAATCTTAAACTTCAATCCCACTGTTCATTATTTAATTCTGAAGAAGAAAACCAAAATGCATAATGATATAAAGAAAGAATAAAACAATATGATCTACTAAGTACACCCTAAAAATTTTTCTTTACTCACTCGAAAATAAAATTTTGCTTGTGACCAGAAACATTCCTTAAAATTCTGTATTTAAACAGGTTTGCCACCTGCAACTTTATTTCCTCTATTCACAACCAGAGTGCATCACTTTTTAATTTACACACATATTTAAAAATTGTAAGTCTCATTGTGGACCACCCTCCCCTATTGAAATGTCAACATTGCACCTTAGCACAATTTTTAGAGCGAGTGAAACAGTAAAGCGCGAATGAAATAGTTCGTTACTACATTGCATATATTATCACTTATTTTATACATTCATGGTAGCGTGGTGGTAGCATGTCTGCCTCATGTTCAAGAGGTCCCGAGTTCGAATCTCGGTCAGGGTGAGTTATCTGGATAAGGTTTTTTTCCGGGGGTTTCCCTTATCTTGTAAGACGAATGTCGGGTAACTCTAAGCTCCATGGACCCTGGACTCATTTGATCATCATTTCATCCATTCCATTCATCGTCCGATATGACTTAACGTTGGAGGACGTAAATTAAACAAATAAAAATGTAACAAGGGAGGGAATAATTACGGATTTTAAGTTATAAAACATTTAAACATGGGCTTAAATATTTTACTTCCGTTTATTATCACTTGGTATTCGGAACTTCCCCGATTGCGTGTGTATATTGCAATGAAGCGTTACTTTTCCACTTGTTCTGTTAGTAGTGCGTGTGCACGCATTGACTGATTATGTCGGAGTACTCAGTTCCTCAGAGCATAGCCCGCTCACATCCCTTAAAGCCTGGGCACTCAGCCGGATTCCTACGCATTTAAGCGACCGAGCGGTGTTTGTCTTTTTTGCTGCATGGAGCTCTCAAAGCTGACCCCTAAGCGGCCTTGCCGACATTTAGTTTTGTGCTGACAGTTGAACCAATTTTATGGTCTCAGTATTGAAAGTGAATTTTACATGAAGTGCTGTTGACACCAATCTAAAGTAAGCGAACAAGAAAACTGGGCATAAATAAGAGTTAATATAAGTAATCATAAGTATGAGCACAACATGTCATTGTTTATTATTATTACTTTTACTGTTGTGCCGTAAATGATGGCAGTTCATTATCTTAGAAGGTAGATTTTCCATGACAGCTTTATAGTACAAACATTTACAATAGACAGCACTATATTTCAAAGCTCTCCGTTTTTCCAAAGTCCAGGTCTCCGAACCATACATAACAATGCTCCAAATGTAACAATTACGTATTATATTATATTATTTTTATTATTATTTTTATCATTATCATCATAACAGCAGTAGTAGCAATAATTACAACAAACAGCATATCAACAATTATGAGCTCAATACTTTATATTTCAGATGGTGTACTGTTGCATACCTTTCTGCAAAAGTAAGAAAGGAAAATCAAAAGGGATCAGTTTTCATGAATTTCCAGTAGAAGAACTACGTAAACAATATCTATAAGCTATATTGCGCTCTAATTTCGTGGTAAATGATAAATCTAATTCAACAGTCGTGTTCAGTTTGCATTTTACTGAGGACGAATAAACCAGGCTGTAAAATTAAACTGCTGAAAAGGATATCTTGATCCCGCATATTCCGATGATGCCAACGGATTTACCTTTTGATTTTAAGCATCTACAATTTGCCGTGCATTTGGCCATTGTATGACCATGAAAAATGGCAAGAGCAGTCATTGAAAGTTTGGGGTATTCAACTTGTAGTTTCCTTGTTTCTCCCATGGACAATTATACTTCGCATGTTTGCATGTCAGAAAATCATCTTTATAAGAATATTTATACTCCACAAAAAATGACAAAAAATATTGTTTTTCAGAAAGCTTTAAGTTGATTAACTTAATTGTAACTGTGTTGCATTTAAACTTAACCCCAATTGCAGGATAAATAACTAACCAATCCAAATTTGTTTTATTTATATAGATAAGTGCAGACAACTTTAATTGGTGGTACAAAGTTTGCCAGATCAGCTAGTACTGTATAAATGTTGTTTTAGTGCCCTTGACGCAGGTGACTATCTAACACTTCCAATGAGGTTTGGTTTCTTTCTTCATTCATTTAGCATTATTGCTAATAGTAACGAAGGAAGCAATATCTGATGATGTTTAGCATCAACACATACATGTTTATTTCTATGGAATATGTATGTGTGCAGGGCCGCGTAAGTATTCTTTACTCCTGTAAAACAGCCCTTTTTGTTTTGTTCATTTCTTCTTCAACTACATACTCTCCTCGAATGTAGGCTTACATGCCCAGGACCCACAAGTGAGTGCTTGGGGAGATGTCTGTTACGGAGCAGAGACTTTGGATCAGATAGAGTACCCAGGATAGGTGATGAGTCCAATGACTGGTATGACAGTGAGAAGTAGATGACAGAATGAAGACGAAATGAATGAAAGGAAAGTTGATAATGTAGTAATTGGTACAATGATGGCAGGGGAAACTAGAGATCCTGAAGAAAACCTGCCACTGTGCCGTGTTGTGCACAAATTCCATATGCGTTCACCTGGGATATAGTGGGAATCAAGCGGTCTAACCGCTCAGCCATAGCGCGGCCTTTGTTCATCTCAGTGGAGAAAATAGTTTAAGAATCCAATTCTGCATTTTGAAGCCATTTTACAATAGGAAGGAGTAGCATTCCTTGGGGGAATTTTGAGGGTGTTCTGTAATTGATGTCCCCACCCGGAGATCCAAATGGGGGACTATTTTACCTCTGGAAAATTTATCTGAAGGACTTGTCATGTTTTAAGTAGCATAAAAGTAACCGTTTTTTTAGTGGACACCAATTTTTTGCTTGTAATGGTGGTTACATCATCCACTCACTTTAACCCCCAGTATGTCTGGAGGGCCACACCTGTCTGGTTAATGGGTACATCGGACCTGGCCGGGAGGAGTTTTAAAAGTCCATCGGCTTTTCTCACAAGCACCAATTGTGGAACATTTGTATGCCGTGACAGGCCAGAGTAAGAGGTGAAATAGCATTTCCTCTATTTCTGATGTAGTTATACCGCTAACACTCGGTCCCCAGAGCCTCATTAGTAAAAGCAGGTTGCACCACGGGCAGGTTGAGGTTGGGATTTGGATAGGAGAGAGCACTATTGTGAGAATCAATATCAAAACCATTTCGACCATGGGTGGAGTTGGTGTGTTATGTTCTAATGCTCTTAAAATACTGAAATTTATTTAGGAAAATACATCTTGGTCAGTACAAATCAATGGAATTAGGTTAACAGTTTTGCTGCAAATCCTAACAGGGTCACTGAAGGTCAGAAGAAACCAGGAAATTTAAAAATTGTTAGATATTCAGAGTTATTCTGTAGCTGCTAGTTAAGAATACTGCTAACATTAGAGCTAAGAACTGGGCGGAACAGGTATGACAAGTGTTCATATTCTGTAACCTTGCTGGTTATGGTGATGGGTCTTCTCAACTATGTTGTTAAGTTCCTGGTGCGAGTAATCAAATTCAAATGCTTTGTAGGCATGTTTTGTTTTTCCATCGCTCAAGGCGCTCCAGTATAAACTGTGCAATTGTGATCACTTCTATTCTGTTAATTCAAATGCCTTCAATTCACATGTCAGTTGTGTACAGACCAATATGGAATGCAGACGAGCTGCAAAGACTTCAGATGAGATGATTATTGCAGAAGTAATCCTATTATGCGCCTCAACATAATGGTTTACACAGGAAAGATGCTGCTTTTTTTAGGGTAGTACATAATTTTGAGTAAAAGCAGTTTATATGAACTAAGCATTTTTGACTTTTGTTTGGTATATGATTTATTACAAAGGAATACAACAAATGACTTCTTAGTACTTCTTGTAGTACTAATAGCATAATTAAAATTGGATTTCGTATTTTCATTGCTTTAGTCTCCAACCAGTATTGGAATGAAGTATAAGTTCTAGTGCATCTTAAGTATGAACTTTCTACTTTTATACCTTCCATTATTTAGCTGAAAATATATACCATTTTACCAAAATGTTGATAATTTGTGTGCCACATACAAGATTTATTTCTCCATCAGGAATTAATGTAATTCGCCAGAGATTAGTTTAGAAAATTATATCGCTCAAGCATTTTGTGTCATGATGATGCTGCACCAATTTTGAAGCTGTGATCTTGCTTCTATCTCAGGCAGAGTTCGATCTCAGGGTATGCATGAGTGTGTAATAAAAGTAAGGATGACACCGAAATCTAAGTTTGAAACCTTTAATAACTATTTAAGTATTAATTTATAGATCAGTCGTATTTATTACACATCGGCTTCACTTACGTACCTATTTTGAGGACATGTTTCGCAAACCATCATTTGCATCGTCGGCTCTTATGCGACTAAAGCTTGATCCAGTGGTGTGGGTAATTCTGGAGTTGCTGCTGCCATCTGTTGATTTAGTGATGAACTTAAATGTGGCATTCTCTTCGGCGGGATTTCAAAGTTCATTAGTTGGTTTTTGTTTTTCTATGTATATTCTCTCCCATATGACGAGTTCACTATGTTTTAGTATATATTTTAGTAATTCGGTGCTATCCTCAGTTACTAATGAACTTTGAAATCCCACCAGAAGAGAATCTCATATTTAAGTTTATCACTAAATCAACAGATGGCAGCAGCAACTCCAGAATTACCCACACCACTGGATCAAGCTTTAGTCGCATAAGAGCCAACGATGCAAACGATGGTTTGCGAAACATGTCCTCAAAATAGGTACGTAAGTGAAGCCGATGTGTAATAAATACGACTCATCTATAAATTAATAATTATTTTGCTTCACTGTGGTGTTCCAATACAGTTAAATCTCGAACTATTTAAGTATTCACTTAAATCAAGAAGTTGCTGACCAATGTAAACTAATCTATATGCAAATATCCAGAGTTACCATATCTACCTTAAATCTTATACTACAGGATAACATATGATTCTATCATTGAGGTAAGAAATGATGCCTCATTCAGTTACATCTTGCACATCGGCAACCAGTCCAGAAGGGTCCAAGATTCTGCCTAGAATGTCTTGCTCAGCTACCAAAATTCTTGTAATAACCTCCCCTTCTGCTAATGACTCTAAGGCCCCACTATTAGCTTCTAATATGGTGTTTCCACTTCCTTTCTATATTACCGAAAGTTCCTTCTTTCCATCCGAAAGTCTCTCTATAAATTTCTAAGAAATCCTCTCACATATTCCACGAATTCCAAGCTGGCCTGCCATACCTAATCTGGCAACTTTGGACACCATCACCCTTCTGCTAACATAACCTACAAAACTACTTCTGCAGATTGGCCGGAGACTAACCCTCACTAATTACCTTACTTAATGAATCTTACACCGAGGCAAACTGTACTCATTATTAACTGCCAAACCTACAACTTTTAACATTGAACACAAATGCACAAAATATTCATATTTAATTTTATTATAAGTCTTAATTTATTTAATTAATCCATAATTTCTGTATCACCACTGTTTTGTCAAAGAGTTTGCATATTTTATATAATAGTTTACTTTCTCCAACATTTCATAAATTTAGAAGAAATAGTCAATAATGTTTTCTTCACTCCCGTAGCAATCATATTCACAACATAGTGACCAAGAAATATGTAGTCTCATGCATACAAATGCTTTTCTGGTCAGTTTCAATCGTATTTCACATACTATCTTTTCATACAAAAAGGTGAGGAGTCCATTACACAAATAACTAGAGAATTGAGTGTAATGGACTTATATATGTGTAGGTGTTAGAGTTATTAAGATTAAATGTGTAAGATGTTCTATTATATGTTGCAGATTTACTTACTATGAAATACTATGAAATTGCTTATATAGATATTAAATATGTTATACATTATAAATAAGAAATGGGTAATAATTTACTCATTCTGTCTTTAACCCTGAATACATTGTCATTCAGTTTATTGAATGGATTACTTGTTGAGACAAAGGCTTCATTTAGAGATTTGTCAAATTCAAGAATTTGCTGAATTCATGCCACATTGTCCTAACATCTGTTGCACTTTTTGTTTCACCTGTACTGCTGTATTTCTCCCTATTTGCACTTTACATTGCTGTATCTCTTCTCCGTTGCTACTTAAACAGCATAAAGTTTGCTGTACAGTGAACTACTTACTCAGAAATACAGTGTCATCTCTCAGAAATGGACTGCTTCATCTTTGCTAAAGTACCTGCTTTAACCTTTGTCATATTGAAATCAAAAATATAATTACTCAATACACTATGATAATTTCATAATGAGCTGAAATGGAATGCAACTGAACCTGTGAAGTGTCTGTTTGTAAAACATTTAAATAATAGCAATGATTTGCAGTCAGGGTAAATGCCAGCTTGTTCATTTCTCTCACTCATAATTATATCCAATTTGTGTCACAATATAATTAAATGTAGGTTAGGTATATTTGATGTTTAACTTTGTAATATTAAGTGTAAATTACTGACGTATCCTATATCAAGGTACTATGTACAGATTTGATTCTAAAGGATGAATAAAATTGAATTGAATTGAATTGAATTGAATATGCAATAACCACTTCTGGAGAAAAGCTGTGAGAGGAACAAACCTTCCCAGAAAACATGCATATATTTGCTATCAATTGGCTGCTTGCCAGGTTCACTTGGACTCTTATTGTCCGTTCAGTAAGCCATCATAACTGACATTTTGTTTACGTAAGTGGTTGCTAGAGGTCACTAGATTCATACAAGTATGTTTCTAGTTTCTGCTTTCATTTTCGCTGTTATAGGAAAACCTAAAAAAATAATTTTGCTCAGGAAAGGCTAATAAATTCACATTTAAACATTTGCGTGGGTTCAGGTGCAAATATTCCATAAGGGGGGCATATTCCATATTCTAGGGGGTTTAACTCAGATTGGCATAATGGCTATTACAAAATCCAATTATCGCGCCACAAAAATGGTCTAGGGTCTAGGGAGGAAGTAAACGTTGGTGACATTGTTACGTGACATTGCCATCTACCTATTGCAGATTATTTTTAATGTTTACTGTTATCGTCTTCGATATGTTGGGTTGAATAGATTGTTTTTTTATGAAGCAAACTTCCTCCAAATATTTTTTGCATGAGCAGTTTCTGCATATAATATCAGCAGTGATCTGTTTTTCACTGTACATACCAATTAATTTTAATATGACTGATCTGTTGAAGAGGAAATGTATGGCAGTCTACTATGGAGCATCTGGAATTGTTCCAACACAAAGCTGCAAATAAAGAGGTCAGTATTTTTCAAGCATTATTAATTACTGAATAGCCAGTGAGCTAGTAGGTGTCTTAATTTTGATGCACTATTTAGCATGTGGTTTTGTATTATGTGATGTTGATACTTCATTGTGAAAATGGTATGAAGTATTCAGCCTTATGCTTCAAGAAGTTTCCTTTAAAAGTTTCTCAGAGTACACTATATTGAACAGACAACTTATTAACTAAACCAGAAGCTGCCACAGCAAGTAATGCATCAAGGTAGTAAAAAACATAAATAGCAGACATATATATTAGTAGTTTCAAATCCTATGGTTAATATATTTAAACATAGCAGAAATAAAACAACATATGGTGCTTGTATGGCATCATTAGTATGCAGTTTCATTCTTCCTTTAATACTTTGTTATAACGGTTATTGAAATACATTTTAGCATATGTTAAAAATCATAATAATCTTCAGTGCAGTAAAACCTAACTCCAAAATTTCAATTACTCAAAAGGCAAATCTGGAAATCACAGGCTTAAGTCACTAACATCACTCAGTTACTCAATTGCACTATAGGTTGAAGATTGATATTCTCTTTATACACAGCATTGCTTAATTCCTTTCATGGAAGTGTTGAAAACAGTTGTAATAAATTATAATAATAAAAAAAATTAATTTAACACTATTGCATGTTTGTTTTGCTCTGTTTAATCAAAAGCTAATATTGCATATAAATCTGGCATGCAGAAAATTATACGGTTTTAAAGACTTTTCATTTATAGTTGGCATTAGAAAACACTACATTTTTTTTTTCTTTTAGGTAATTTCTAGCAATAAATATATTATAATAAATGTTTGCTTTCTGTGCTCAGATTTAAAATGTGTCACTGAAATTTAATGTAACCTAGTTTGTTAAATCTGATAAGGCTTTCATTGCATGAGCATTTTGAATTTTTGTGTGTAGTATGTATTTAATGTCTTTATAAATATGCAATTATTTATAGAAACAATTTGTTACAGGTGTAAATTAGAGATGGAAGCATGGTCATGGCTACCTGTGCTGCATATGTTTTCATAATAAAGATTTCCACCAGCCATCTTGGAGTTCTTGAATTTGAATGATACTAGAGCAAGAAACATCAGAATTCTCTATGTAACATCTGCTGGGATGTCACTTTGCTTAACCAGTCCAATAATTCTATTCCAAAACCTCTCCAACTTGTCCAGCAGTTTGTTTCTGATTTTGATGCTACTATGGATACTTATATTTATTTGTGCAATTACGTGTATGAGCACGCATAATTTTGTATGTGTAATATAGGAGCTCATGTACAGGTTGTCCCACCTAATCTTCAACCTCAGATATCTCCAAAGTGAAACAAAATATGATGATTCCAACTGGCCAGGAATGTACCTATATCAGGGGCTCACACAATAAGAAGGTATGCACAATCCATAAAGATAAATAAATAGCACTTCCAACACCAAGTTGCATTTTTTTTAAATGTAACAAGTATGTTTATTCTAGCTAAATGAAAACTAGAGCTACAATTAGTGATAACTAGGGCCAGGAAGTTGACCTAAAAATTCTCTAAAAATGAGCAATAAAATGCCCTTAAAGTATACAAAAAATGAACATAAAATGTAAAAAAATGACCTAACAAAAATTAATTTGTGGAAACGTAGAGTCAGACTGAAAAATTCAATGCCATAGCCGGGATTTGAACCACGGATCTTCTGGTTTCCGTCCAGCCGCACTACCATTGTGCTACTATGGCCAACGTGCCGATATGACATTAAATTCTCCAACTGACTCGTATTTTCCCGGCAAACCACTTAGGAGTTCTCATAAACACATGAGACAACTACTTTAATGGCGACTTACTACATGTAAGTACTTTAAGGCCCGGGCTTTATAGTTAACCACTATTAGGTTAATTAATGGAAATTAATTGTTCTTTCACACTGGCCGTGTGTAGGCTAAATTGTGGAAACGTAGAGTCAGACTGAAAAATTCAATGCCATAGCCGGGATTTGAACCACGGATCTTCTGGTTTCCGTCCAGCCGCACTACCATTGTGCTACTATGGCCAACGTGCCGATATGACATTAAATTCTCCAACTGACTCGTATTTTCCCGGCAAACCACTTAGGAGTTCTCATAAACACATGAGACAACTACTTTAATGGCGACTTACTACATGTAAGTACTTTAAGGCCCGGGCTTTATAGTTAACCACTATTAGGTTAATTAATGGAAATTAATTGTTCTTTCACACTGGCCGTGTGTAGGCTAAATTGTGGAAACGTAGAGTCAGACTGAAAAATTCAATGCCATAGCCGGGATTTGAACCACGGATCTTCTGGTTTCCGTCCAGCCGCACTACCATTGTGCTACTATGGCCAACGTGCCGATATGACATTAAATTCTCCAACTGACTCGTATTTTCCCGGCAAACCACTTAGGAGTTCTCATAAACACATGAGACAACTACTTTAATGGCGACTTACTACATGTAAGTACTTTAAGGCCCGGGCTTTATAGTTAACCACTATTAGGTTAATTAATGGAAATTAATTGTTCTTTCACACTGGCCGTGTGTAGGCTAAATTGTGGAAACGTAGAGTCAGACTGAAAAATTCAATGCCATAGCCGGGATTTGAACCACGGATCTTCTGGTTTCCGTCCAGCCGCACTACCATTGTGCTACTATGGCCAACGTGCCGATATGACATTAAATTCTCCAACTGACTCGTATTTTCCCGGCAAACCACTTAGGAGTTCTCATAAACACATGAGACAACTACTTTAATGGCGACTTACTACATGTAAGTACTTTAAGGCCCGGGCTTTATAGTTAACCACTATTAGGTTAATTAATGGAAATTAATTGTTCTTTCACACTGGCCGTGTGTAGGCTAAATTGTGGAAACGTAGAGTCAGACTGAAAAATTCAATGCCATAGCCGGGATTTGAACCACGGATCTTCTGGTTTCCGTCCAGCCGCACTACCATTGTGCTACTATGGCCAACGTGCCGATATGACATTAAATTCTCCAACTGACTCGTATTTTCCCGGCAAACCACTTAGGAGTTCTCATAAACACATGAGACAACTACTTTAATGGCGACTTACTACATGTAAGTACTTTAAGGCCCGGGCTTTATAGTTAACCACTATTAGGTTAATTAATGGAAATTAATTGTTCTTTCACACTGGCCGTGTGTAGGCTAAATTGTGGAAACGTAGAGTCAGACTGAAAAATTCAATGCCATAGCCGGGATTTGAACCACGGATCTTCTGGTTTCCGTCCAGCCGCACTACCATTGTGCTACTATGGCCAACGTGCCGATATGACATTAAATTCTCCAACTGACTCGTATTTTCCCGGCAAACCACTTAGGAGTTCTCATAAACACATGAGACAACTACTTTAATGGCGACTTACTACATGTAAGTACTTTAAGGCCCGGGCTTTATAGTTAACCACTATTAGGTTAATTAATGGAAATTAATTGTTCTTTCACACTGGCCGTGTGTAGGCTAAATTGTGGAAACGTAGAGTCAGACTGAAAAATTCAATGCCATAGCCGGGATTTGAACCACGGATCTTCTGGTTTCCGTCCAGCCGCACTACCATTGTGCTACTATGGCCAACGTGCCGATATGACATTAATGAGTCAGTTGGAGAATTTAATGTCATATCGGCACGTTGGCCATAGTAGCACAATGGTAGTGCGGCTGGACGGAAACCAGAAGATCCGTGGTTCAAATCCCGGCTATGGCATTGAATTTTTCAGTCTGACTCTACGTTTCCACAATTTAGCCTACACACGGCCAGTGTGAAAGAACAATTAATTTCCATTAATTAACCTAATAGTGGTTAACTATAAAGCCCGGGCCTTAAAGTACTTACATGTAGTAAGTCGCCATTAAAGTAGTTGTCTCATGTGTTTATGAGAACTCCTAAGTGGTTTGCCGGGAAAATACGAGTCAGTTGGAGAATTTAATGTCATATCGGCACGTTGGCCATAGTAGCACAATGGTAGTGCGGCTGGACGGAAACCAGAAGATCCGTGGTTCAAATCCCGGCTATGGCATTGAATTTTTCAGTCTGACTCTACGTTTCCACAATTTAGCCTACACACGGCCAGTGTGAAAGAACAATTAATTTCCATTAATTAACCTAATAGTGGTTAACTATAAAGCCCGGGCCTTAAAGTACTTACATGTAGTAAGTCGCCATTAAAGTAGTTGTCTCATGTGTTTATGAGAACTCCTAAGTGGTTTGCCGGGAAAATACGAGTCAGTTGGAGAATTTAATGTCATATCGGCACGTTGGCCATAGTAGCACAATGGTAGTGCGGCTGGACGGAAACCAGAAGATCCGTGGTTCAAATCCCGGCTATGGCATTGAATTTTTCAGTCTGACTCTACGTTTCCACAATTTAGCCTACACACGGCCAGTGTGAAAGAACAATTAATTTCCATTAATTAACCTAATAGTGGTTAACTATAAAGCCCGGGCCTTAAAGTACTTACATGTAGTAAGTCGCCATTAAAGTAGTTGTCTCATGTGTTTATGAGAACTCCTAAGTGGTTTGCCGGGAAAATACGAGTCAGTTGGAGAATTTAATGTCATATCGGCACGTTGGCCATAGTAGCACAATGGTAGTGCGGCTGGACGGAAACCAGAAGATCCGTGGTTCAAATCCCGGCTATGGCATTGAATTTTTCAGTCTGACTCTACGTTTCCACAATTTAGCCTACACACGGCCAGTGTGAAAGAACAATTAATTTCCAAAAATTAATTTCTTTCATAATAATAAATTAATAACTGTCATAGACAAATAGTGAATATATGGTTCGAATAACCACATTTTAAAATTAACCTTCTTAGTAAATAATGCAATTATTGCTACTAAATAATAAATAAATTCAAAATTCATCAAGTTATTTTCAAATTTATAAAATATGCAAAAATAAATTACTGTACCCATTAGCCAAAACATACTTTACTTAAGGTTGTAGTACACCACCATGATCATCATGCCCGCCTCGGTAGTGTAGATGGTAGCATGTCTGCCTCACGTTCAAGAGGTCCCGAGTTCGAATCTCGGTCAGGGTGAGTTACCTGGATAAGGTTTTTTTTCAGGGTTTTCCCTTATCCTGAAAGACGAATGTTGGGTAACTCAGCTCCATGGACCTTGGATGCACTGAGCATCATTTCACCCATTTCATTCATCGTCCGATATGACTAAATGTTGTAGGACGTAAATTACAAAACAAAAAAAAACAAAAAACAAAAAAGTGGTAATCATCAAGTTATCAAAAGTAAAGGAACGGTGGTTGTCAGTTAAAACTGCTTTATACTTTGAGAAACTTCTCTCCACTTCCACAGACATTATAGGTACATATTTGAAAAACACTATGTCACTGCCTGCTAAATCCTGTTCAAAAATATCAGTTCTGAAGTTTTCTCCTGACAGATATTGGCAATCTGACAAACTGTTTGGTATCCTTTATTTTTGTCCCTCACAAATTTTAGTTTCTGTCTAATTTTGTCCCTACTCTCACCTTTTACGTTTTGTATCCTCTCTTCCACAATCTTCACTAACTCAATCGACTTATCCAATGTCATGCCACTTTCTTCAAGGTGGGTTATGGTGTCCGTCAAAAATGTAATATTTGATATAATGAAAGCTAATTTAAGTTGGATTTGAGTATCAGAAAACAGATCCGGTGTGCTCTCAATTGCCTTAGAATCTACCCTAACTAAGCTATTCACCACTTCTCTCGCTATTTGAAAATTGCCACAGTGGTATATACATGCACTTAACCATTTACCCCAGCATGTTAAAATTAGTGCCAGAGGCAAAGCTATATTAGGGGCTTTTTCTTTGAAATACATAGTTCAGGTTGGCGCTTTCAAAAATATTTTCTTTACTGTGGAAATTAGTGTATGTACTTCTGGAAATATTGATTTTACCTGTTCCGTAATTCGATGAAAAGCATGGGCTAAACACTTAACATGCACCATCTTACTGTAAATTGATTGGATTGATTTTGCCATCTTAAACCATGTAAGGCGCCGCATCTGTTAGGAAGAGGAGCACGTTGTCATGCTATATTCCACTAGTCCACAGTAAACACATGGATTTATTGAACAGTATACATATCTGACGGTGGTTAACAGCTTTCGTAGCCTCTGAGATCAGAAGAAACATTTGTCCGGCACTAGTAGCTTCTAGCATACCTATCACTACATTGGCTACATAACGCCCCTCTGAATCGGTTGTCTCATCAATTGATACATAATTGTTTTCCCATTCACACATTCACGTATTCAGTTTAATGTGTCTTCATAACATTTTTGTAGATAACTTTTACACAAAGTTGATTCATCTGGAATTGTATGACCAGTGTGACATTCAAGAAAATCTCGTAATTTGGAATTACTTAATTTTCCTAGTGGAATGTTTGCACTAATGAACACTTCACATAATTCTTTATAAAAGGAAAATGACTTGTTACTTGATGTCGAAACCGTTTCTTTTAACAGTAACTGAGACGCTTGTCTTTTTTTTCACATTTTGAAGGGCTCGCAAATGTTTTTCCTGCCCAACATGTACGGTGAACCGTTTGTCTGCAGTGACTTCAATTTTGCACACTTTACAGAACAATACAGTCCCATCAGTAGAGAATATGTTTCCCCCAAACTCTGAAACATACTGTTTCAAACGGGATGCAGTTGACTGTTTTTGTTTTGGCATTTCAATTCCACAACAAATTTACACACCTCACAAACTACTCTTCTTACTGCGACACTTCTAGCTTCAGTTGTCCTGACCGATGCAATCCACGCATATTGCATGATGTAATTGGCGATTCCTTGAATTGATGTGTCATAAATTCACCAGCACTGTTAGGATGCTGACCTGTGTTAATAACATGTTTACTGCACTTACAGAGTTGCTATTTCATAAAAGATATAAATGAACTTTTAATCACAGATTATTTTAAAAAGCCCATGGGTCAGGGTCAGGTCCGCCACGAGAATGCCTCCCGAATGTGGGTTACAGATGAAAATGCCCTATAAATTCATGAAAAAGAAAGAAAATGACTGGAAAATGCATTTAAAGGTTAAAAAATTACTTTATTATAAAAATTTGGAAAAAATTAATTTTGATGACCTACAAAAACCATATATATCTAACGTATTTGTTCCAGAATGCACTTAATTTCTAATAAGCGTTGTCTATGACTACTCAGAAAAAAGATGACTTTCCATCAAAATCCGGGCCCTAGTGATAACACACTTGGTTCCGCTGTTCTAAACACATTTACTAGTGGCCTTCAGAAACTTCATTGCTGTGTGTACATCCGGCATGGAAAATGCACCCACATTTCACCAGTAGCATCTTGTCTGATGAAACTGTGTCACTTCAGCAGATGTTTGAAGTGCTCTCTGTTTGCATCAGTACACTTTTGCAATCTGGTAACAAGAGAGTGTTGCACGGTTTGCAGTGTTACTACACTGCACACACCGCAGTAATACGATGGTGCATATCCTCAACCGTTGTTGGCAGTTCTTAATACACTCTTTCATTGTGCCCCAGAGAAAGAAGTGTAATGGCATCAAGTCTAGGGACCAAGCTGGCCATCGCACAGCTTATGTGTGTAGTATTTAACGCCCGCTTTTACTAAATGTGACACAGCAGGCAGGAGGCCATCACACAGGACCTCCCTGTCCTATCCATCTATTTGAAAACTTTGCATCTGCAACGTCTCTGGAAACTTGTGCATAATGTGCGGGACATTCATCATGCTGGAACCACCACCAGATAGAGGCATTTTCAATTCCACATTCTCCATGAGCAGGGGTAGAGTGTGTTACAGAAATGATGCATATCACTGTTTAATGTTCCCTGTTAACTTAGGGAACCAATTATACTGCACCAAACATTGACACTCCACTGTCGTTGATGAGCAACTTGGCAAATTCAGTTGGGATTTTGCATGGACCAGTAGTACATGTTCTGCAGATTCACATGACCATGATTTGTAAATGAAGCTTCGTCCGTAAATAATATATTACTTGGGAATGTTGGATTACCTTGCAACTGCTGAAGTGCAAAATATCAGAGTACAATGCGGCATTCAAAGTCATTCCCGTACAGTTCATAGTGCAGTGACATATGGAACGGATGAAACCGATGCCTTTGCAAAGTTCTGCTCACACTATTGTGGCTTATTCCAGAACCCATGCAATCTGTCAGACACCCACCTCAGGATTGTGCGCTGCAGCAGTGAAAACAGCAATTTCGTTTCCAGTGCCGGTCGCTGTCTTTGTACGTTGTTGCTTTGTGGGAGCCCAGCTTCCTATTTCCCTGAGTTTCGTGCATATGTTGGCAATGCTGCGAAGCAAAGGACACCATCGATTGGGTAGTGTTCAGTGTACAATGCCACAGCTGTGGTTGCATTTCTGCGACATTCGCCATAAATTAAAATAATATACAGTTTTTCTTCTTTACTGAAGGTTGGCATATCGACTATATGATGGCAGCTGTAACACGCCACACGAAAACATGGTTTAATATGTCAATATGGAAAGCAATGCCCAAAACGTGTGTGAGTTATGTTACAGTATAACAGCAGACTGGATCAGGAGACACTAGTACACTAAAGCTAGAATGTGCCAAGCTGATACTGGTTTGTTTACAGCAGGCTACAGGCCAGAGCAAGCAGCCCCTGCTCTGTGCACAGAAGTACATGTGTTGCTTAATTCAGAAAAGGTGGTGCCATTGCCATCCTCTAATAGCCATGTATTTCAGAACGTATGAGGATTAGAAATGTGAAACCAGTGTGTTATCACTAATTGTTGCTCTAGTTTTCATTTTGCTAGAATAAGCATGTATGTTCCATTTAAAAAACACAACTTAATATTGGAACTGTTATTTGTTGACCTTTATGGATTGTGCATACCTTCTCACTGTGTGAGCCCCTGACATATGGACATTCCTGGCCAGTTGGAATTTTCATATTTTGTTTCATGCAGGGAACTGCACTTGTTTTAATTTACATATTTTTCCATTTGGTACCCACCTTACTAAGCAGTTGTATTATTATTATTATTATTATTATTATTATTATTATTATTATTATTATTATTATTATTATTATTATTATTATTATTATTGTTATTATTATTATTATTATTATTATTATTATTATTATTATTATTAATAATTATTATTATTCTGGAGCCCCTCTCTATTTCTCTCCTGTTAAGTGGCCGGCTCCAGCGTGTGGCAGCAGCACAACATTATTATTATTATTATTATTATTATTATTATTATTATTATTATTATTATTATTATTATTATTATTATTATTATTATTATTATTATTATTATTATTATTATTATTATTATTATTATTATTATTATTATTATTATTATTATTATTATTATTATTTTGAAATGTTACTTTTGAGCAACATTTTCAATGTACTCCTGCTAATTTTCACTCCCATTATTTTAACTGAAATTCCATTTGAAAGCCAACTTGAAGCAACATATTTCACTCTTAGTAGGAATTTTTTTCATTCCTGGCATTTTTCTTTACACTGGCATTCATCAAATTCTTTGCTTATCAAAACCAATAGTGTAAACCAAAGTTTCAATGCTCGTTACACAGTAGTGAACATAATATTGACTTGTAGTAAAAGAACTAAGTTATCAGGGATCCTTTTGTTATTGGGGCATGTGAAAAAATTATCACATATGTAAAGTCAGTCAAGGAAGCATTTAAAGAGTCAAAAAAATGGAAAATAATTCTGTGAAAACCATGGCCCAAATTCTGTAACAG
The DNA here is from genome assembly GCA_030765055.1 of Mantis religiosa. NCBI lineage: Eukaryota > Metazoa > Arthropoda > Insecta > Mantodea > Mantidae > Mantis > Mantis religiosa. The sequence continues at coordinate 98,500,485 of CM060953.1, forward strand.
TTTTGTGTATATTCCATATTCATAAGATAGCAATATGATGATTTTAAAACTTAAGAAATGCTTACCAAGTGAGAGATAGCTCTGTGGTAGCATGTGAAGCTTACAGTTGGGAGATCTATTGTTTAAATTCCACCAATACCATCTTACTGAGTGAGGTTGTTTCTGAGGTTTCCTCAGTCCTCATACTGGCAAATGCAGGAAATCCCTGGCCTAGAATGTTTCCATTCCAGACTTTCGCTCCCATATATATATTATCAGTATCCAGTGCTTGTGATGCTATATCTAGTGATGGACATTAAACAATACTACTAATTGAAAAGCGCTTCATACTATTTGTTTATAAACTATAACTTTATCAAATAAATAAATGTTTTTCCTTAGGTAGAGTCAGACTGAAAATATCAATGCCAGGGCCAGGATTTGAACTATGAGTCTCCCGGTCTCCATCTGGTTGCTCTTAACCTTTGAATTTTTCAGCCTGACTCTACCTATTCAAATCGTAGCCTACATATGGCTAGTAGCCTGTTTAATGCACTAATGTGTTAACCTAATCAGTAAATGTTATTAGAAACAGTTCTATTTTTGCAGTTGGTCCTCTTTGGTTATAGGAGAATGCGTTATTTTATTGCTGTGTGGTAATATCTGTAACTGTACCATCCATTCCAAAATATGATGATTTCTATGTATATATCTATGAAATAAATTCTTCATTCTATATGCTATAAAATAGCAAATAAGGGGAAAAATTATGAAAACACTTCCAGTTAATATTGTCACATTGGTGATCACACAAGTCTGACACAAGAAAGTGAACATGTGTCAAGGACAGCTGACGTCAGGAAGTGAGTCGTTTTATTACTATGCAAAAAGACCTTTCGCAACTGCGCTCCAGAAACAGTGGCACAGTGCAGCCAGAGTGAGTCAGTCAGCAGTGAGTTGTACAGTAAGACATGTATGATGCTTCGAGCCGAGTGTGATACATTCCAGGCTCAGGATAAGGTATCGGCAGCTGTGGAATGGGCAGGAGGCAGTTAAGTTGTTAGTAAGAGTGGCTTGTCGTGAGGAATCGCTGAGCTGTGGAACCAGCAGCGAAGCAGTTTATGTGGAATATTATAGTTGTGTTCAGAATTGGTGTGTAGCTCGTGTTAGATGTGGACCTGTGTAGGCCAGAAAGATTATAGCAGCACAACGGGTATGTGCTACAGAGATTTAAAGGAACATTGTAGAGACATTTCGAAGCGTTGCATTTGCATGAAAGAAAGGCTTTTGTATTGTGACTTTGTGGGTTCATAGAATTAAAAGTCCAATTTGCAGAAATTCTAAATGTTCTTTATTTCCGTAGGAATACACTGTTCAATTCTCACATAACAACATTACATCACATATCACAATATACAGCACCAAGGTCAATGACAATAACAAACATTAGCTTTCGTTACAACACTTCACAGCTGACACTCGTTTTACAACAACACTCTTGTTACACATCTACACTCTCGTTACATACAACTGATTCATCACTAGCCATGGCTTCTTTTTATACACCCTTTCATGAATTCCAGACAAACGGAAAGTGAAGTACAAAATAAATCCAATCTTATACTTGAAAAAATTAGTAGTGAGTTAGGAAAACTAGGCATGGTAATAAATACAAGCAAAACAGAATGGATGCAAATCACCTTAAACAAAGAAACACAATCACATATGCAACTAACATTAGATAATAAAAAAATACTCGAAGTAACAAAAACTAACTTCCTTGGACTAATAATAGATAACAAACTAAATTGGAAACAACACATTGAAAAAGTAGTAAAGAAAATAAATATGGGGCTATATATTTTAAAACAGGCAGCACAACAAATGGATAGAGAAACTCTAAAGCAAATTTACTATGCAGTCATACACTCTCATTTATGCTATGGGGTGGTATTATGGGGAAATGTACAGAAAAAAGCAATGGTAAGAATATTAAGACTCCAGAAATATGCCATCAGAATAATTTGTAGATTAAAAAGGAAGGATTCGTGTAGAAATGTCTATAAAACATTAAATATATTAACATTTACAGCATTGTATATATATGAGTGCATTAAATACGTAACAAAAAATTCTAGCAACCAAAATAAAAACATGTACATACATACACATAACACAAGAACAAAACAAAATTATTTCTTAAACAGATTAAGAGGAACATTAAGTAACAAAAATATAGAAAATAAATCTAAAGAATTGTACAATCATTTACCGAATCAAATAAAACAGATAACAGAAGAAAAATTTAAACTTAAAGCAATTAAAAAGTACCTTGTAGAAAACCCAGTCTACTCTATAGATGAGTATAAAAGGTTAAATTAAAGCTTAAATAGTAAAGGTACCCTCTGCATATTTTATTATATTTTATTATTTTAATACTGTTATGTACAGATTGTATTTGTTAAACCTGTTGACGTATCCTATGTATTTGGATCATATGGATGAAAAAAAGGTTACCCTGAAGGCCGTAATTGCCATATGGGAGTGTCTAAGCTATGTAAAACTGATTACTATGACAAGCACGACTTACATATTTAGGGCAGATCAAAACCAGTTTCCAGTAATGGACATGCTGATGATGATGTTTAGTTAGATAGATTTATTCACTGTTAATGTAACAAAGTATACATGCACCTTTGTCTGTGAGTATTGTGTTTATGTATTCTCTGTATGAAATATAGGGGATGAATAAATTGAAATTGAAATGAGCTGGAAAAAAAAAAAAAAAAAAAAAAAAAAAAAAAAAAAAAAAAAGATCACAGCTCTCACACCAATAAAACAAGAAACTAGATTTGCTAAATTTACTTACCACCCCTGGGCCACAAAAAAGTTCCAAAAAATATTCAAGAAATACAATATAACATTGGCACCAAAAAACAATTACAACATTAAAAACCTACTTCACAGTAATAATACTGATAAGATAAAACCAGAGGAAAAGTCAGGCATTTACAAAATTAAGTGTAAAGACTGTGAAAAAATTTACATAGGAAGGACAAAAAGGAACATAGGCACTAGAAAGAAAGAACACTTCAGGCACTTAAGATACAAAAATATTGATAAGTCCGCAATAGCAGCTCATTTCTGGTCTGAAAATCATGAAATTGAAGATAGCACAGAATTACTAAAATACGTACAAAAACATAGTGAACTCGTCATATGGGAGAGGATATACATAGAAAAACATAAAAACCAACTAATGAACTTTGAAATCCCGCTAGAAGAGAATCCCACATTTCAGTTCATCACTAAATCAACAGATGGCAGCAACAACCCCAGAATTACCCACACCGCTGGATCTAGCGTCAGTCGCACAAGAGCCGTAGATGCAAACGAAGATTTGCGAAACATGTCCTCAAAATAGGTACGAAAGTGAAGCAGATGTGTAAAAAATGCGACTCATCTAAAATTTAATAATATCGGTCTCTTGTTTATCGGCGCTATCGTTAATTGTTGGCACTTTGTGAATGCCAGCCACCTTATCAGTTCCTTTGTGTACACTAGCCACGTGATCGTAAATAACGGCTTGCGACAGTATGTTTGCATTGAACAAATGATTTTGGGTGAAAATAAAGAGGTTTTGGAGTGAACTGTTTTTCATCTTTTGTCACACTATGAATATAAATGTACTAAAAATAAATGAAATGAAAGAAAGAGTAAGAAAATTCTGGTTGAACTGCTTGAGTGGTAAGAGTACTGCATTATATACAGTACAAGCATGCACTTTCAAATTGCAATGCAGATTACATCATAGTTGTATTATTGATATGATATTTTATCATCTTTGCAGCTATTGGGCTTTTGTGGCACTTGATATGTTGAGCTACTTTTTTCAAGAGTTCCTATTTATTTGTATATGGCACACATTAAGCTTCCTTTCACATTACCCAGTCCTATGATCAGTTTACCATAAGGGCATATTCTTTTAGTGGAATGAAGAAGAGTATAGGATCCCTCATGTCACATGACAGGACAATAATATGTGATTGCTTTATCTTTTAGGCATCTTCACATTCTGTCACCTACTTCTTACTTTAAATTTGGAGCACTACTAGCTTCCAGATGAATAAAAGAGAGGAGGAATTTTATTAAATTAGTAAATGCAATCTTACAAATACTAAAAGTTACTAACATTTTACCTAGTTATAATGCTACAAAAATTCACATGGAGATAGTGTGACTGGCATACCAGACTCTGATGGACTTATCACCAGATTGTATTTTCTAAGGGGCAGCCCACATATTTACCACCAGAATAAGAGAATGAGAGGTAGAATCAGTAGCTTCTTTTAGCAAAACACGTAACATTGATAATGCTCTGGCAGCTGACTCACATTGAACCAATGAAGATGGGGATGGAAGAGCCCTCCTCCCCCATGACATGCGAAAGATGATAAACACACCAACAACTACTTAATCCACATTGAAGTAGAGACTAGAGATCTACTTGCAGAACTTTCAGAAAGTTAGACACCTAAAGACAAACTGCCAGGAATCTGGAAAAGTTCTGAGAGCTGACTTGAAAAGCACCATCGTAATCTTCTCCTTACTTCACCTCAGAATACCAAGTGGAAAGACAACTCCACTTGTCTTGCCAAGAGAACTCCAACAGTGCTCAAAGACCAATTTAAAAGAGAATGTTAGTCTTATGCTTGTCCAGCTGATTTGTAAAGAAATCTAGAGGGAGCAGTTGGAGGATGGAGACATATGAGTGATCCCAAAGAATAACGAATATGGCATATGACCAGAGTGGGCAGATGTCACTCCCAGATACCTGATCTGTAAAACCTATTGGATGGAGCAAAGTGAGATTTGCGCCGGGTTTTCTCCAGGATCTCCGGTTTCCCCTGCCATCTCATGTATCATCAGTGTCATCGCCTGCGGTGCCGTAAGTAGTAAAAGCGGGCGTTAAACACTACACATCTCATTTATTGGATGGAGTGGCACTCCCTGGTTATCAGGAAGTTGGGAGTCTGCAGATGGGAAACCCAGGTGTAATAGCTAGTGCTCCCAAGAAACAGGGCAGAAGGATCCATCAAGAAAACTTGCCTTATTAGTGGAGATAAACTTGTTGTAAATAAGACTTTCCAGAAACTACATCTATCATTTTGTTGGTTGTATCTGTGAAACAAAGGCAGGTGGTGTCAGAAATGCATGCAGTTGGGATGAGTGCAACAGTATGTCAGGGTGCTAACAGGCAGACTGCATGACACCAAATACTTTGCCAGGCAGTACTAGAACTGGCAAGTGAAAGGATGGAGGCACACTATGATATCTAACATTGTTGGATTATCCCATGAAGACTAGACTAAAGTTTAGTGACTTGAAGTTCCAACTTTCCTGGGACAGTCCATTTAAGGTAAATGCAGTGAGCACATTTGATATTAATCCCAGGGGAAGCTGAAGGTAGTTTACACATCACTGTGGTGCATTTGTGAAGCAGTTCATCTGATACTTAACTCTGAGGAGGAATTTATGAGAAAGAGCAGCTCTAATCTGGATTAGTCAAATGGATGGCAGTATCCTTCAGTATTGTACAATTGATCAGAGAGAAAAAGAGGGCAGTGCTCTCACCCAGTGTAAACACCAGAAGCTATGTCAAGAGATAACTAAATATACATGGAAGTCCCTCCTCTCTCCTCAGTACCCTACAAATATTTTCAAACTCTCTGTTAATTATATATACAAATGAATGAGTTAGTGGGATAGTAAGTGTTCCTGATGCAGCATGTGCCAATGTATTCTATGAGTGAGGTGATGTATAGTGAGTGCTGCTGCTGCTATACAGTATGTGCAAGATAAGTTGAGCGCTGAATTTATGGTGTGGTGCGGGCAAAGGGGAAGAAGCGAGAGCTAATGCTCTTTTGTTTCTGCCGTGTGGTCAACCTTGAAAAACACAGTTCAGCAAAATAGCGCGTAAGATAAGCGAAGATATCACAATTAATGTGCATCCTCTGAAAACATTCCTTAGTTTTGCCCATGCCAGCTTAATTGCATTCAGATCACAGTTATACGGAGGTAATGAATAATAATGTGTCCCCTTTCGAGAGCCATAACATCCACAAATGTTCTTACAAATATAAATAATTTTCAAGTAAATGCTGATATAGATTACCACTACACTCGTAACAAGGATAAACTGGCAATTCAAGTGCACCAAACAAGTCTTTATGAAGGAAGTTTTAACTACAAAGGGATAATGTTATATAATAAACTTCCAAATTCATTTAAACAAGTTGCATCATTAAAACACTTTAAGATTAAGGTTAAGAAATTTTTGCATGCACACTGTTTTTATACAGTTAATGAACTTTTAGAACTATAACCATGTAAATTAGCACTGGAGCGTAGTACATTCACAAACCTGTAATATTCATATTATGACATATCTTGTAGTAAATTAGTCTATGCAAATACCACATGAAACCATAGAAAGGCTGCTTACTGTGTATATTGTATGTAATCAATTTGACTTTATGTATATACTGTATTTATACATTTTGACGTGTCTCATAACATGTATATGTTGCCAAGGACGAACTAAAATTCTAAATACGATTGTTGTAAACTGGTTAGCTAATTAACCTCGAAATTGATCAAAACTAAATATGGCAGACATGATAAAGCTTAGCGTATTAGCCACTAGATGTCAGTGTATAGTGCATTTCAAATTTCAAAGTTGTCATCTATGTTTACGGAGTTAAACGAAACTTACCGAATGAGGACTTAGAACTCGATCGCTCTTCTTATCGCGCGCATATAGTAGAGGTCTCCTGTTCAAAACTCCAGTTAGTAATGTTATATGCGAATTGAACTAAATATATTAGTAAAGCAAACATAAAAACTGAACTAAATTAGATCCTCTCGCATCTAGTAGTGAATTGGCTATGTGGTGCAGACAAGTGGAATTTTTTGCATTAATAAGAATTATTGTCCACCTTTTAATTATCCAACTGTTGCCTCAACAAGTAAGTGTTTGACCCATACTATGTAGATGCACTAAATCAAAGATGTTGCCTTTTATTTTTGCTGTTTTCTGAATCTATTATTTACTACACTGTGCGTATCAGGAAGGTTGTGGGCATTGATAGAATAGTCATTTTGAAAATACCCTTTGAGAAAAAAGTGAGCGTACTCTGGAAGCATATATTTTTCTAAGTCCACATTGTTTCTACAGCCGGTTTATAATGGTGTCACAGAACACATCTCTTTAGCTTTGTTCTACTGAATCCTCTCATAATTGTAATAATAATGAGAATATTCACTCATTGTACTATTTCATATGTTTCCTGCATATTCACATAGGGAATCCATCCTTTTTCTGCACACTGTAATGTGTGCAAAAAATTGAGTCTCAGTTACTAAACATGCACTGATAGCCGAGCAGTTCTAGGCAAGTATGTAGGAGCTAGGCCTACAGAGGTTGATTCCCAAACATTTTGATTTTTGTTTATTGTAGAAATGCAAAATGTGCATTATGCACATTGTAGTATAACTTTTAATTGCTAAAGTTTACTTGATTTTATGGCTTTCATGCTCACACATAAAAACTGCAACACCCTTTTTTTTTAAACTAAATGAAATAAATATTTTATTCCTACGTGTAAAATCAAGTAAAAATGGAAATTAACTTAGTATCGGGTGTATAAACCCTCTGCTTCTATTACGCCATCATTCTGCAGACATGGATGAAACCAAATGCCTGGTGAAATTTTCATCAGAGGATACTTAGCATTATATGGCAGTACCTTTCATAACAGATGAATTAGCCTGAGTGTTAATACTGCCAATATTAAGGCAATTTTCTAATAACAGTGCATTTATTTTGAAAACGACAAGAATATGTTACTTGATTTTTATAAATGAATGTGTTTAAAATATTATTTAGCTTTGGCAAGAAAAATATATGGCATTACTATTATAGTAACAATAATAATAAAACATGCACATCAGGATTTGAACTCTTGTTGGTCCACTTTTGAGACACATGCATTTTACTGCTCAGCTACCATGCATACGGCCAAGCTGCAAAGCATCTCCCTATCTATCACATAGCTTTGAAATGAAACCAGAGTGATATCAAAGTGTATATTGGAAAAATTAATTGTTCTTTCACATTAACCGTGTGTAGGTCAAAGTATGAAAAGGTAGAGTCAGATTGAAAACTTCAGTGCCATAGCCGGGATACAAATTGAATTTCTCAATCACACTCTACCTTTCCAAAGCATATATTGTGAGCGCAGCATCATTGAATGCTTCTGATGTTTTCCAAATCAAACTTTGTTTCTGGAAGCTGCTCATTTTTAGTTTTTGTCAAAAGGGTGTATGTTTCTTGGAACATTACCTATAAAATAAAAGTAGATAACTCAAAGCAAGTACTAAAAGAGCCACTTTTAGAACCAGCATCTATAGTATAGTTTTCATTTCAGTATATCACATTGCCTTTCTCCTCTAAGCTTCTAGTATATTTTTTTATTCATCTTTGATTGTCAATATAAATTTTACATTACATTGTAATTGTATGTTACTTAAACAATAGCTAATTCAACTTCATACTTTTCTTTCTTTTCAGTGGCAACATTGCAGAGTGCATGCAGAGATGCGATTCTACAGCATATAACCAAAACTGCAGTTTCTTCCCTTCCTTTACCTAAAATGCTCAAAGAATATCTTTTGTATCAGTCCTGAATTACATAAACTGTGCTCTATTATTGCTGTTAAATCATGTAATGTTACCTATATCATTTGTATTTCTGCCTAATGTGGTAAATAGACCTTAGAAGTTCATGCACTTAACATGCCAAATACTGTGAATATGGGCTTAAATATGCTATATAAATAAGAAATACATACACTGTAACAGTAGTTGCCAAACACAAATTTCTAGCCACATGTGTCTCCAGCTTCTCTTGAATGTGGCTTGTGGCCTGAAACTTTATATTGTATTTGTACAGTGTTAAAACCCTGAATGTAAACAAGGAGTTTAATTGAATGTAGTCCAGTTTTTAAGACAAAATGCAATAGAAAATAAAAAGAGCTAGTGATCTGAGTACATTCTTTTAAATAGCATGCTTTTCAAAGCAACGGAAAGTTAAGATACATTTGTGATATAGTATGCAAAAATAGCTTAAATATGAAACATTAGATCAATCAAGCCTATAATCATGTCAAAATGAAAGATAATTTTGATTGATCCATTAATAGTTCCATTTACCAAGATCTTCTGCTATACATTCAGAGGTATTACAGGACATGATTAATTGAGTAAACATCTTTGCAAAATTGGAATAGTAACATCTCCAAACTGTTTACTGTGCTCCACCAAAAAAGAAATGGACATGGAACATCTTCAGAACTGTGACTCTCAGTGTCTTTAAAATGTTTGACATAGAATAATTTCATTATTAACTTCTGAGCATGCAAACACACACACACACACACACACACACACACACACACACACACACACACATTCTCTTTCTCTCTCTCTAACTGCCTCATGTTCAACAGGTCCTGAGTTGGAATCTCAATCAGAGGAGTTACGTGGATAAGATTTTTTCCAGGTTTTTCTCTTATTCTGAAAGATGAATGTCAGGTAACTCTTAAGTTCTATGGACCCAGAGCTCATTTAAACATCATTCCACCTATTTCATTCATCGTCCGATAAGACCTAATATTGGAGGACGTAAATTTAAAATAAGAAATCTCTCTTTCTTTTAATTTAGTTAAACCTCAATGTAACAAAATTTTATCTTATTCTTTATTAAGATAGTTAATTTCATGTGTGTAGTAAATTTACTTCCAACACCTTGATTATAGTTAAATTGTAAACTATAATTTAAGCATGCCGTTTTAATTTTTTTTTTTATCCACATTCATTTTATCTCTAATAGCTCCAAATCATGTTAGTCAAATCTTCCAAAAACTCTCTCTGTTAAAACCTGCTCTTGTTAATTGATCTGCAAATTATACTCTTTATCATATTTTAAGCCCTTTTCCATGTTTCTGCTTTCTTACAGTTTGCTACCAGTAGTATGCTCTCAATTACCACATAAAGGATATGGTTTCACAGATTATTCATCCCAGAACTTGTTAGTTTGACTAATTCATCTACTTTCAAGATTGTGTCTAACTCATGTGAAATGTTCTGCCTTAAATTAGTAATTAAGTGATAAATGTAATTTCTCCATATCTTCAGTTCTTCAAATAAGTTTTTGTTTTGAAAAACTCTTTCTTCATTCTCACTCTCCTGTTTTAAACTTCCAGGTTCATAAGTAGCAAAGCTATGATGATGATGAATTGCTTGTGATTAAATCTCATTAAGAACAACTTGATTGTATGTCTGGAGCACATGCTTCTGGAGAAAATTGTGTCAAAATCAATTCTAGGCTTGTTGCCATAAAAATCCAAATGTGAGATCTTGTACTATATCTTTTATGTTCAAAACTTTATTCTCAAAAATGGCAACTGCAATAGGTTTTTTAATTCTGTGCTCCAATGTTCAAGAGACTTCTATGCATCTATCTTGGAAGGGAAGTCAAAATATGCACTTGCTCATATTCACATAATTTTATTTGCCATCAGGATGCTAGAAATTATTAAAAGTATGCACTCATTGTGGATCTTAAATCATTGTCTAGAGCTTCAATGATTTTTTTTTTTTTTTTTTTTTTTTTTTTTTTTTTTTTGTGTTACAATAATTTCAATGGGATGTAGGATCTTGATGGTAGCTATAAGATTGTTCCCAGTGCAACATTATACCTTGTCTATCACTTAACTTTTGTTGCTAGAGAAAGTATACAAGAAGCTCAGAAGCAATCTGCATTAATGGGTGCAAAGTAATAAAATGCTAATTATTGTTGAAGTATTTTATGGTAATTTTTTACTTCTGTTGACTTACCTCTGGTGCAGCTCATATATCAATCGTACCTTTGATGTGATGGTATGTTCATCTGAAGTAAATGTAGGTTAGAATTCTTGATAGGTAATAAAATCAGTTCTGTAACAATGACAATATTAGTTTTCATTATTTTTATAACTAATTACTAATACACATTAATGCAAGAAAAGTGCAGTGTAATATTTGAGCTGTTACAAAGGGAAGTCAATTGAAAAAAATAAAAGTGTAGTTAAAAATCAACATTTAGCACCATTGTTTATTAAGTGAACACTACTGTTCTATTGATGTAAGAAATGTCCAATAGGTGGGTGCAACACAGACAAGAAAAGCAGCTGAAATATCAGTTCAAAATGGCTGCCCATTTGCGACATGCACTAAGGAAGAACAGCATTCTGTCATACGTTTTCTGAGCAATGAAAGTACAAAACCTATTGAAATCCACAAGGGAATGAAAGTCCAGAATGTTGATGCATATCTATTACTGCAGTAATGTATGAGTTGAGTAGAAAGTTAAAAAATGGTGTAACTTCTGTGACAGCTGTTTTGTGCAAGATCAGACACATTGTGTTTTGAGTCCTGCAGCAGTTGAAATTGTGTTGGAAGTTACCTTGTGACAGTGGATGAAATAGCCACAAATCTGAACATTAGTTATGGCTCTGCATATCACATTATAATTACAAGCATAAGTTTTGCAGAGTGTCTGCAAGACATGTGCCATGACAGCTCACTTCAGAACCACCACCATACTTACTAGATCTCACTTGAAGTGAATACCACATGTTCCGATCACTCAAAGAGGCAAACGTAGGGAAAAAAATTTGTGGATAGGTTGGTTCACAAGGTGTTCATATGACTAAAAGTCCCCCTGCCCCCGGTGGAATTCATGCTGGAGGAAGTGTGTAGAATGAATGAAAAATGATAACACTATGTCAAATATGATAACACCTGTGTTCCACTTTTGTTCAAAGAAAACATTTAAATGAGTCAAGTTTTCATTTGATTCCTCAAGCATTTTACTGCACAAAATATAAATGTTCTGATATTTATTCAACATATGCTAAGAGTCTTAAAGGTTCAGTTTTTCTATTCCTTAATCGAATCAGGATAGATATTATTATAGTTGTTTATTTTCAGTGACTTTTAGAAATTATTAAAATGTGGATAAAGTAAACTGCAAAAGGTCCAAAAGATTTTTCTTCTGGAAATATTTGGTTCATCTCATTTCTGTGGCTTTAGAGAAGGTCTTACTTTATTTCTTCTCAACATAGAAACGTTTTAAATTTAACGTCTTCATTCCAGATAATCTTGAAATATATTTTTTTCCTCATACAGCCATATAAGCATTAGTAAATTCACTTTATTATCTTTAGATTTAATGTAACCAAGTCCTGCCAAGTAAAAGTATCTTTTTGTACAGTATAACTCATTTCTGTTATAATATTGTTACGTGGATCGTAAGTTGGCAATACCAGTTTAACCTGGTTGCTATGCAAACAAAAGAAATCCAGTGCCGAAATAAATGACTAAAAGGCACTAGTGCAAGAAGTAAAACTATCATAATACATTTTTGATAAGTTGAATCTGTTTTATATGTAACCAGTTTTAAATAATTTGGATTTAAATATAAATATTTCTAAGTCCCGTAAAAAATGTAATTTACAGACATGTTAACTGAACCTTATTTATGTATAATTTGCTGTTATACATATTAAATTTCATTGAAATATAACTGAATTTTATGTAATTAAATGAGCACACAGCATAAGCTATCTTAAAAATCCTCGAAGTATGTTTCCCTTATCATTGTTGACAAAGACATAAGCTAAATGGGCAACTTTTGACCATGGAAACAAAAGACAAAGACGTTTGCATTCTGTACAACAATTTTGTAGCAACAAATGAGAAGTAAAGATAATCGTCTGTATTTGATGTTTTCTGTGGAATAATGTTTTACTTTTCAGTTCTCAGTTGCTTTAAATCATTCGTGGAAAACTGAAAAGGGAAATATACGCTAGATCAGAAAGTAAAATTCACACAAAATCAAAACAGAAATTGACCCAGGTCTAGGAATTGCTAACAACACGCTCCAGTCATCAGAAATGCTATTTTGGATGAGTTTTTAAAAATGGGTGCAAAATCAACTAAATGCAAATGTTGGAAGTGACACTTTTCACGTGGTTTCAACAGAAACAGGCTGCAGGTCTGCCAGTCATTGGGGACATGTTGAAAGCAAAAGCGATAGGTTTAGCTAAAATTATTTTAAGATTTCAAGGCTTCATCAGAATAGTTGCAAGGATTTAAATATTGCCATGGAGTCACAGGGAAAACAATTTGTGGCGACTCAAATGCTGTGGATGTCATTACGGTGCAACACTGGAAGGAAGAGGTATTGCCAGGAATTATAAGCGATTGTCACCTGAAAGTATCTACAACTCTTATGAGTCTAGCTTATTCTACAATCTCGTGCCCAGCAAACCATTACCTTAAAAGGGTAGCTCATGCCATGGCGGGAAGAAAAGTAAAATTTGTGTAACTTCTTTTTCTTACCAATGCAGACACAATCCCAGTTGTGATAAGAACATTCAAGAATCCAAGGTGTTTTAAGGGGGTGAAAATGAAACCTAAGGAATATGAATCCAATAGGAAGTCTTGGATGACTGATATTAATAGAGCAATGGTTAAAGAATCTGAACATTAGAATATAAAAGAAACAGAGGAAGATCCTTTTGATGAATCGAAGTGCAGTACATCACCTCAAATGGTTTTGGAAAATATTGGAGCAGAATTTTTCCCTCCTGATTGTATCAGTTGTCTACAGCCACTTGATTTTGGCATCATAGAAAATTTCAGAGTTTATTACAGAACAATTTTGCCTCAACATTTAATAATACTGACTGATGCAGGAAATGAAAACTTGCCATTTACTTACTACAAGCAATGGAAATTTATTTCAGCTGCCTGGAAGCAGGTGTCATCCTCCAAAGTCAAGCACTGCTTCTTTAAATCTGGTATTTTAAGGAAGAGGCTGCCTCTGACAATGGTAATGCTGTAGTGATGAAGTTGTGCCTGTAAATGAGCTAGTTTTATGGGAGGGTGAGAATTTTGATATCTTTGTGCATTTTGATGACAATCTAGCTGTGTTTGGGAACTACAGGAGTAGGAAATTATTGCTGATGTATGCCAAAAACATGGTAATCAAGAAAGTAGGCCAACTTCAAGCAACACGGACAATAATGGAAAGAACAACTCAAATTTTGAAAGACCTAAGTGAGTGAAGTGTTAGTGCAGTAAATGTGTTTAGACATTATACCAGTGCAAAAAATTGAAGTGAAAATGCTTTTAAGTTTGCAAAATGAGTTGTATGTACCTAATGCAAGAAATGTGACACAAGCCAAATTAAGTAATTTCTTTAAATCTTTCTTTAATATGGCCACACTGTATTAATTTTTGTTTAATATGAAACATTATCAAAATCTCTTCTGTATGTAATTCTGAATTACAAGTAATCTTCCCTCATCCCCTTGATATATGCATAAATCAAGTATCTTCACAGTTATTAAATGCAATTCCTGCATCTCCATTTAAACTCTTTATATCCAAACATGCCCAATATTTTTCTGTATCAGAAAATACACTGACTTACTGAAAGTTGCAATATCACTTCTATCATTCAACTTTAACATAGTTTTAAACATTGAAAATTTTGACCACTAAGTTGGTGGATTAATCCATTTACAACTGATCAAAAGGAAATGCCAATAAATTCTTTTCATTAATATCTGTACCCTTTTCTTTTATCTATTTGCAGAATAAGTATATGTCAACTCATAGCTCTGTTTTGATTTCTTTCGTATTTACTCCTTATATCCACTTTTCCAAGAATATTGTGCATATTGTGGAGTAACCTGAAAAACAAAGTTTGTGACAAATCCTAATGCATTCGAAGAACTAAAACAAAATATTAAAAATGAAATCAGAAACATTACAGTGGCCCAACTTAATTGTGTGAATCAGAATGTGTTCTTCCAATATTATGCTTGTTTAGCTGAGAATGGATGACATTTCCAGCAAATTGTGAGGTACATGCTTTACGCATGAAGTTTATATAGAAGCAAAGCCATCTGTGGCATACCCAATTGCATATAGGCAAAATGCTGTGCGCCCATTAGGTTTTAAATGAACTGTATGGTATGCAATATATTGTACATGTATTTAGTACATGTCAGCACTTAGAAATTGAAAAAATTAAACTTTGTTTCATTCTTTAAAATTTTTCCTTGACGCTAGCAATATCACAGTATACTATATTTTTGAGGTCTGAAATAATCATAGGCTTTTCCTTCCCACGTTCAATAAGTTGAATTCAGTTATTGGGGTGCTGAATAAAAATGCCAAATTTGATGGTTTCTGTTCAGTAATGTATGATCATTAGGTCTTTCCATGTGAATATGCCCTGGTTTAAGAAATTTATAGAAATCAGCCATAACTTGAAAGTAACAGTTCCTAAGCTACAACTCACATTCATATAAATAAAATTCTATCATCTCAAGTTTTGCTTGACTTTTCAGCAGCTCGATCCCTCCTAGTAGTGAGCCTAGCTTCATTGAGCAAAATGGACGTCCAGCTTCTAGACTTGGCTGCTTATGACTTAGGTCACCTCAGCATATGTATCAAGCTAGAAAACAGTGGCTCAGTTATAGGTGAATATTGACTAATAAGGAATCATATTGATGGTTATACAAAAATAAATTGTGCTGGGAGAAACTTATTTTTATTTATAAGAAGAAAAATATTATTTCAGAAAGTGGAGTGCCATTATTAAAATTAGGCAAATGAGTCAACCTTGTATACACTTTTCTCCACTTACAAGTTTTTTAATGAAGACTAGGTTCTGGGAACTTCTTCCTTATCCTCTGTGACTGATTGATATTGCACCCGGTGTCTGCATCTGTTGCCATCTGATACTCTGGTAAGTTTGATGACGTCATCTACAGCAGGAATTTCAAAATTCATCAAGAGATTGTGTTTCTTCGTAATAAATATGTTTTCCCAAACCTGCAGTTCTAGAGGTTTCTTCCTTTATGTTGTGATTCTCAAACCAAAAGTGATGTGCTATGGCAGACTTGTCCATGTGTTTGAATTTTATATTTTTGAAGTGTTCTTTCATTCTTGTTCCTAAATTCCTTTTAGTCTTCCCAATGTATATCTTGTCGCAATCCTGGCAGCTCATTTGGTAAATGCCTGATAATTGAGTTTTGGGTGTGCTATTCTTTAGAGGGTGGTTTAGTAAGTTACGGATGTTGTGTTTGTTCTGACGGGCTAATTTTATGTTGAAGTTCTGAAGTATCTTTTCAAATTTTTTTTAAGTATTTTGGATGAAATGTAAATTTGCCATATCTAATGTTTGGGTTTTCTAGTTTTTTGAACGTAGTAATGTCATTTAAGTTTTTGTTTCTTTTGTGTCTGTAGATCAATTTTTTGAAATTTGTGTTGTAGTTCAATTCAGCAACCTGGTGTATGTGAGTGTACTTCTGTTCATATTCTGTTTTTGTTAGTGGGATGTTGATTCATCTGTGAACCAAACTATGGAATACTGCATATTGATGCTGTACTGGGTAAAATGGGTTGCATTTGATGTAATTGTTAACTTGTGTTGCTTTTCTGTATATTCGAAATTGTAATCCTGTTTGTGTTCTTATGATTTTCAAATCTAGAAAAGGCAGCCATCCATCCTGTTCTACTTCAATGGTGAAAACTATGGATTTTTCTTGTAGGTTTAGCAACTTTATAGCATCATCGGTTAGTCTTCTAGGAACTATAGTAAACACATTGTCGACATATCTATGCCAACATTTGAAAATAGGTGGAAATGCTTTAGTAATGTGTGTTTCTAAATTGCTCATGAACAGATTAGCTAACAATGGTGAAAGAGGGTTACCCATAGCCAAGCCTGCAGTTTGTTGGAAGATCTTGCTGGAGAACGTGAAGCTGTTTTGTTCAATACATAGAATGGTTTGATGTATTCCTCTATTTTATCATCTGCAACGTTGCTTTTGGATAACCAGCTTTTCATCAATTTTGGTATTTTTGCTACTGGTATGCTTGTTAACAGAGATTTGATATCGAAGGATACCATCACCTCTCCAGTTTTTATAACTGTGTTTTCAATTTTCTTTACCAATCAAATGAAGTTTTTATGCTTAGTGATTCAAATTTTTCAAACTTGTCAAATTCTTCCATCAAACATTTTGCCAGCTTGTAAGTCGGGGCATGTGACCTATTATTAACAATATAGATGCCCCAATTGCCAGTACATCACTGCTCACTTTGGCAGTTAGGTGACAAAACATTCAATAAAATGAAGGAAGGATGAGTTATGATAACATAGCCCGTTTTTTACATGCTGCCGTTGTAGTTTTAAAACTTAACTTGGTTCTACAGTAGATCACAGCACAGGAAAAGATAGGCTTATCACTTTTAATTTGTGGGGGATCTAATTTTGTGTGGGCAACATAAGAGCTCATTTTTACCAGAAATGGCTAATCCTCACACAACCATAAAATTTGATGTGCTATAGTCACAGAATTCTTTGTAGATTATGTGCTATTTTATATCTCTTCTAAAGTGTTCTTACAAATCTTTATTTTACCATCTACTTCAAGTTAATGAACATAAATATTAGCAGAAATGGTTTCATTGCACATTTCTTTGTATGTACAAGGGAGGTTTGAGGATGAAAAGATAGTCAAATCCTTTTTAAAAAGTTGCAATTTGTTTTGAAATAAATAATAGTATTTAAAATACCTCAGGTATTGCAAATTTCAAACCAATACCAATGAAAACCACAAAAAAGTTTTATAAAATTAGATTAATCTAGTAGAACATGGTTTCTGGGCTTGGAGGCCATGGTCCATTCGATGAGAAAGCATCTAATGTTTCACCCATAGTTCCCTCGGGCAAAATGTCAGATGCTTTCTCATCGAGTGCACTATGGTCTTCAATCCCGGAAACAAGTTCTACTGTATTAATGCCGACCATGAAAGCCTAAGCATGCACATTAAAATTAGATTAAGTTTATGGGAAACTTGTGGAGTAAGCTTCTGTCAGTCCCTTACAGCTCAACAATTATAGAAATTTATAAAAAATTTAATTCAGAATAAAGAGAACTTTACATTTTGTTTTTGCAAAATTCAATATTGTACAAACATTCAGGAATTGTTAGTCACTTTTGAGAAAATCAAACATTTGTTTAATGTACGTGTATGTTCTTGAATATATTAATGTCACATCTTCAGAAAATATTGAACCTAAATACCAGATTTGGTAGTTCCCAGCATTTGTTTTTGAGTTATGTTTTGAGTGTGTGTTATGCTTACATGTCTTTTCCTGAAAATGCTTTTTGGTTTTAGAGGTCCTTGAAGCATGCATTGTTTGTGAAATAGCAGCATCATCATCATCATCATCATCATCATCATCATCATCATCAAATGTTCAGTGGAATAATACTACTTAATGTAAGTAAATAATAGAGAAAGTAAAAAATGGTCAGATAGATACCAAATTTGGTATTAACAATTATACAATGAGTCAGCTAAGTGGCAAAGTCCAACAATATCTCAAGATGTGACCAAAATATTTTCAAGAAAATTCTGCCACACCAAACTAGATTTTCAATGAAAAATGTTTCATTATATTTTCTCAAAAACTACTCTTAACAATTAAGATAATTATACCACAATAAAGACTTCAATTTTTGTGCAAATAGTCTGTCAACCCATCATTCTGAATATTTTGTATGCTTTTTACATAACTGGTAAATCATAAAAAACAGACAAATAGAACTACAGTAAAACCTTGTTAACCGTGACCAGTTTTGAAAAAAAAAAAAAAAAAAAAAAAATGTTGTTTAGTATAGTAAATATTTGTTTTACAAACAAATTGCTATTCTCATGAGGTACATTATTCAAATTCTCTTGCCATCGGACAAATTCATTGTTGCAATTCCTTTCTTGGAAGTGTTGAAAACAGTGTTGTTATGATAAATTAAATTTAAAGGGAGTCGATTAATGACACTAAACAACACTTTCTTTTAAATTTTTCCGGAACATGTTTCAGAGACTTTGCCTCTATCCTCAGCCGCCCATCGACTGGTTCTCATTGGAAAAACCAAAAGAAATTTAGAAACAAGAGCAAAGGAACACTTTAGAAATATAAAATATAAACAATTAGAAAAATCAGCAATTGGCACACATTTTTTGGGGGAAAAAAAAAACATAACATAAATCCAGAACCAAAACTACTAAAACATACATCAGGAAAACAAGAACTATCCACATGGGAACAAATCTTCATTTCAAAAAATAGGGACAAAGTATTCAATTCCGACATCCCCCAGAAAGATTTGTTCAGTAAGTTCCTTGAACCGCCACCAGAGGAGACCTGTGACAAAATATCATCAACTACACCAATGAGAACCAGTCGATGGTCGGCTGAGGATGGAGGCAAAGTCTCTGAAACATGTTCCAGAAAAATTTAAAAGTTAGTGTTGTTTAGTGTCATTAATCGACTCCCTTTAAATTTAAATTCATTGTTGTTTTACAAACAAATTGCTATTCTCATGCGGTACATTATTCAAATTCTCTTGCCATCGGACAAATTCATTGCACTCACCACACCTGTTTGGGACCAGGTTTTGAAGAGAAACTTTGATTAAGTCATGGAAAAAGTTTTGGCCTTGTGTGTGTGATTTGCCAGAAAACAAGTTTGAAGAAGAAAAAATAAGTATGGAAGTTTTTATAGACTTTTTAAAAATATGGATGACTGTTCCGATGATGATAGAGACATTGATAATTGGTTGGAAATCAACATTTATGGAGGTTATGAATTGATTATAGAGGAAGGCATTATTGCATCATGTAGTAACCCATACACAAGCAGTAGCAAACATAGAGAAATAAATGCTTTATTTCAAGAGTCAAGCTGCAACATTGCCAAGTGAATTTCTAGTGTCAAAGCGGATGTGAGAATGAACTGCTTGTAGGCGATACACTAAACTGAGACAGCAGAAGCTCACTATCTTTTTTTTTTTTTTACCACTGATTATTTTGTAGCTATATTGTGTACAGTGACAATATATAGGCTATTTCACTACATACAGTGTATGTGTTTTTAGGTGAAAGTGTGCTAGCAGTAATTTTTAAACTCTATTAAAAATATTTTGGTGATGTTATACATGTTTTTTAATAGTTTTTTCATCATTCTCCAGGTAATGTGGTTTTTCATTTACTCGGATAGGCCCTGGTCTCATTTGATAATGGTAAACGAGGTTCTACTGTACTTAAACATGCGAAGTCCATCAAAATCTAAATTATGTTGAGTATCTTTTACTGCAGCATTAACCATTTTCAAAATATTTGTAATAAATCTAATTTTTGCCAGGTTTAACTGTATTTTGGCAGCAATAGTGTACCACCTTACATTATTCATTTTTTCTCTACATGAGTTCATTAGTAAGAAAAATCTGACATCCTAAGAGTTTTATCAATCACTTTTGTGTAAATTCCAAATATATAACAGGTTTTATGAAGTAAATAGAGAAAACTGTCAATCTTACTGAAGAGTTTTCTGTCTACTGTTCTGAGACCACTGCAGTCAAAAAGTCTCCAGCTAAATGTAAGTAGTGTTGGAAACTGAGATGTTTGTCTTAACATATTTTATCAATGTGTAGACATACATGCTGACACACTTCAGTTTCCACTCATTTACCTCTGATATTAGAACCCTTCAACATTAAATATGTGTAATTATGTAATATGGCAACATGCACTCTTACAAGCTTTTCTCATTTGCTTACAAACCTTATTTAGTTGTGAATTTGAGCAAATCATGTCAACAAGGTTTTATTTTGTTAGGAACACATGAATGTACATTCTCAACCAAGCAGAACAAGCTATTCATTGCGGAGAAAAAAACCTGAATAATTTGTATTTAAATGATAAAGTTGCATATCTAATATTTAGCTTGACTTAGTATATAAATTTTATTTTTGATAAAATTACAAAATAAAAATAAATATGCATTGTTATGTATTGTTGGCTGAGGTCTGTAAAACATGCTGTATATAAGTTTATTCTTCAATTGGAATGTACAAAACATGAAAGTGAAGTAACATTTTTAAATATGCATTTTAAATAAATGCATGCATTTGCTTGAACTTCCAAAGCATATTCATTAATGTGATACATCTGTGAAATTTGACCGAAAAATTGAAAAATTATGTTTTTGCATGTTAAATTAGTATGGACTTTAAACTTTGTGAAAAGTCATCCCATATGTGACCTTTTAAATGCCATGCACATGGTTCGCACCTGCCATGTCCACAGAAACATGTGCTTTTGAAGTTGCTATGCTCATATAGGTTGCGAAGTTTGAATTTAGGACCCTTCAGTGACAGGAAAATTTTGTTTTGCATATTCTGTGTTGGCTAGACTGCTCAATAAGAATTTTTTAGTACAAATGTATACAGTTTGCTGCCTAATTTGTGTTTTCTGCTAGAAAAGTACATACATCTGGTTCTGTTGATGCTGTGAAATATAGTTTTCTTTTGCTGTTACATAGCTTTATTAGTTGTTTGTGCTTCTTTCAGTGTTATAGGAATCTACAACTAATGTGATACATTACAAATAAGAGCTTTTAAGTTTTTATAGTACTAAAATCAGAGCCTTAGCATGTTGTGCATTGTGCCTCTAGAAAATAAAGTGATAATGGAACAGTTTATCCTCAACTGCCCAATCCTCTGGCACTAGGTGCACTCTGGGCTTTTCACAACTAACAATTAATACTTTATCTTATTTGATTGTCATAATTAACATTACTGTTAGTGGCTTCAAAATGTTTGAGAATGTGTCAATTTTCTTTCTTTCTCTAGCCAATGAGTTTTTATATTTAACCCGTCTTGTTAATGTTTTTCTGTGTATTTTATGCATACAAGATTTTCTAGGAGACAAGCATAATTTTTAAATCCTAATACCTAAAACACCTCTTTCCTTTAAAAATTATTTGTAGTTGGTTTTAACAGTCCGTCACTACGTTTTAATTTTTGAGGCATTGTTCCTTGTAAATTTTTTAACACTGGAAAATAAGCAGGACATTAAACTTTTATAAAATTGCAAGAAAGTAGGAGAATTGCAGCTAATGTAGATTCATCATTATGTGTGTCAGAAAAGTAGTGCCTAATTTCATTAGAAAAATAGAACATTTGATCAAAATAACAAAATATACCAGAGAAAAAAGTTTTGAAAATAGATAAGAATAAACAGAACAAAAATAGAAATACTTTGGAAAGAAAATTGTACCACTTTCATAGATAAAACTTGCCAAAAGTTTAGGAAACATAATTTGAGAAAACTTCGAACAAAATTAATTTTGAATAACTTAATGTAAAAATGAAGAACAAAGCTTCAAAACTAAAATAGAAACTTGAAAACTCGTACAGAAAAACAAACAATTTAGAAAAACCAATCAAGAAAATAAAACATAACCTAGCACATTAAACAAATCAACATCACTGTAACATTGTCAGGAGCTCTGGCGTTCCACCACCATGCCATCGATGTCTAGGGTTGAACCACTCTAGCAGCTTCTGTCGTCGCCATCTTCGTTGCTTTAGGTGCGGCAAATCCCACCCCGCTTGCCGCCCTCCAGGATCTCCAGAGATTGGCCAAGGCTCGGGCCAACGGGAATCAGAGCACTCCACCTCAGCGGGCAGATGCGCACCGACCGACACTCGCTCCGAGAAACATCCAACAACAACACAAGCACACAGACGGGCGCGTTCACCAAAAACCCGAGTCTCATAATCCAGTGAAGGGAGCAGACCCACAGGAGAGCCCTAATTGAAATCGCAGTTGGCAGAGGGTAATGCTTCCCCCAAGCCACAACGTTACT
This sequence comes from Mantis religiosa, assembly GCA_030765055.1. Taxonomy (NCBI): domain Eukaryota; kingdom Metazoa; phylum Arthropoda; class Insecta; order Mantodea; family Mantidae; genus Mantis; species Mantis religiosa. The sequence continues at coordinate 98,523,370 of CM060953.1, forward strand.
TGAGGGACAAAAGGGCTGTGGCAGACCTGCACCTAACCGTTTCTCCTCACCCACACCTGTACTCGCAACCATAGAATTAGACTTCTCGGGGTTGCTGTTATGGCTGAAGCAAACATTGCCGACCCACGGACAGCGTATCTGCAAGTTGCTGGTAAAACTCCGGTGAACCTCAGATCTGGCTGGCAAAATGCTGGTCCTCATGGGAGGTCTCGCTCTTTTGACTTCCATCATCCCGGAAGCTCAGGATGGGGGATCGGAGTAGGACCCGTACCTCCTTCCGATTCGCATTCTGGAATGCTTGTGGTCTGACTGGTCAGGGGACGAACCACAGCGTTTTGTTCGTAAATATGCTCTAGATATCATCCTAGTCTGCGAAACGCACCTGCGTCGGGAATCCGTATTCCGTATGTCTTCGACTGTTATCGCACGAATAGTCAAGGCCGCCCTGGTGGTGGCACGGCGGTGCTTGTGAGGCACAATGTGGTCCACAGACTCATCCAGCTACCTCCCCTCCAAACCTTAGAGGCCACGGCAGTGTGTCTAGACCTCGGCGGATCTGAGGTCATTGTGGTATCTGTTATCACCCTCCTGGTAGATTCTTCGTCAGAAATGACTACCAATCCATTCTAAACCTTCATCCTAATGTTATGGCGGGCCACTTCATTGCTAAGCATCAGCGTTGGCATTGCGGCCGCCGAGACCCAAGAGGCAACGAAATTGTTCGCCTTATGACGCGTACCCACAACTTCAAGTACAGGGACCCTGGTAACCCACTTATCCGCGAAGTGGAGGACTGGCTTCAGTTATCGTCTTCGCAATTACCAAACATTTTCCATTTCATCTTACTCTCACCTCATTAAACGCATTTCATTCTGATCACATCCGGGGTAGACTGAGATCAGTACTAGGGTTGCCAGCTATGACGTCTCGTTTCAAACCCGGGAAATCAATTGGAAAGGCGTAAGGAACTGCCTCTACACCCTGATGTCCTTCCACTGGACATAGTCCTTCTAAGTCGTTCTTTTTGCAGTAAAGAGAGCACCAGCGTCACCGTACGCCACACAATCGCGCGCTACTATGACGACTACGTTTTCAGGTCAGTGTCCGACTACGGGAGCACAAAGTGCAAGCGTGGGAGGATACAGTGGTCAGGTAACGCGTTGAGGGACGCGCGGAGGATTGCTAAGGCTCAGAAATCGCCGAGGTCACCACTACAGGGCACTCTGGGCCTGGCCTATGATCCAAAAACAAAGGCAGATGTTTTCGCAGACTTATCTTGAGCGTACTCTGTGCCTAAGAGAAGACCCCACGGACGACGTCTTTTCGGAACGTGTCCGAAGGGAGATGCCTGATTCTTTCGCCGATCTCCAAAGGACGCGAAACGTCTTCCTATCGTCCGTCCTAGTGAAATTCAAGGCGCACTCAGACTTCTCAAACCCCAAAAGGTGACCGGACCTGATGGGCTTTCACCCCTCGTGCTGCGTCAGCTTCTCTTCAACGTTGTGCTCTTCCAAAGATTTTCAATACGTGTCTAACTCTCGGCCACTTTCCGCGAGAGTGGAGAGAGGCCAGGGTGATCTGCATATTGGAGCCTGGGAAGGACCCGATCATCCCTCAAACTACCGACATATAATTCTCCTTGCTACCCTCTCGAAAGTTTTCAAGAGGGTAATTCTGAACCGCTAGTCCCCCCTCGTGGGTGACATTCAAGCCATATCAGACCATCAGTTTGGATTTCAACTTGTCACTCAACAGTCCAACAACTGCTCCGAGTTGTGGAGGAGGCTGCGCTGGGTTTCCATGAACGCGCCTTCATGGCAGCTATGTCCTAGGATGTCGAGAAGGCCTTCTCTACCACCTGGCTTCTTCATAAGCTAATCCAACTGGGTCTTTCAACTAAACTTATCAATATTCTACAGTTTCCTCAGGCATCGCACCTTCAAAGCCACAGTCGCGGGGAAAATATCTTCTCTCAAATCTGTGAGAGGCGGAGTCCCCGAAGGCTCTGTACTATCTCCTACACTATTTAGTATATACATGGCAGACTTTCCATCTGAGCCGTGCGTCGAAATGGCACAATACGCTGACGACGTGTTGCTGTTCTGCAAAGACAGGCACATTCTCAGAACCGTCAACCCAATACAAAGACACCTCCGTCTCACACAACAGTATGCGGCTTTGATGGATGTCCGTTAATCCGGACAAAAGCCACGCCATATTCACTAAGCGCCACACCCCCGCAGACTGCCCCAATTTCCATTAGAGGTCGAAGGATAGAGTGGGTACCTTACATAAAATATCTGGGAGTCGAGTTGGACAGAGGTTTGATTTTTCGCCGACACATCAGGGACCTCTCGGCGAGGGTTCAGGGAGCTATCGCCTCCTTGTACCACATGCTGAGTTCTCGTTCGATAACAGTCCGTGAAGTTAAACTTCTTTCGAACACTCAGTCCCGTTGATGCTATATGCCTGCGAGGTCTGGGAATGGCCGGAGACAGCTGGCTGGCATGGCTTCAACACGCTCAGAATAGAGCACTTAGGTCCATCTATTCAGTAGGCAATCTTTCCCAGTAAGGTTGCTTCACGAAAAGCAAAATTGTTGGAAATTATCAACAGTAGGTCTCGTGAGAAGCAATTCACCATTGACATTATTTATGAACATGGCCACATTCCTGTGCCGACAATTGTTTTCGGAGTACTATGCTGAACAATTGGTTAGGTGTTGTGACAGTGGAAAGCTAACAGAAAATAATTACCTCGGACATGAACTAACAATCGATCAAGAAACAGAGAGAATAATAGTTTCTTTTAAAACCTGAGGAACAACGCAGTGATTCGGAAGAAAATGCAGAGAGTGAATCTAACAGTGAATGTGAAAGCGTGTGAAACAGATGATCGTGCAGCAGGCGCGATGGAGGAGAGGCAACCGAAAATGACGGTAGAAGGGGGAAAGCTAGAGGCCTCCATTGTTGGAAAGCCACGCCTCCAACTGCATTTTGTTCGTGGTCTAGTTATAGTCAACATACCCATGGAAAAAGCAGAGTACTACAAAGAACAAAAAGCCATATTTCGTACAGCAGAAGAAAATGCATACATATGGTATTTAAGAAAATTAAAAAATCTAAGCTTAAGAAAATCATTAAGGAAGCAACTACATTCACTAAAGATAAAGAAAGCAACAGCATATTCAATAGATTCATTTACCACAAAATACATTTAATAAATTCAAAAATATATTTAAAGAACAAAATGTTATCTTGACACCTACAAGTACATATAATGAGCTGAAATTGTTAAATTCAGAAACAAAAGATGAAATCTCACCAACAAATAAGCTAACCGGGTAAAACATGTCACCCCTGGAGAAATCGTTAGGACTCGACAGATGGTGCTGTGGTCACATCATGTATTTAACTGCTAGCCCACTGTCGCTACATGCAGTCGTAGCAGCCTGAGAGGCATGGAATATCAAGCATTCAGCGTAATGCAGTATGGAATAATGTAAAGACGTGACAGTGATAAAAAGGGGCAATCGTGTTTGAGTGTGCCCGGCCATACGGTAAGTGAAGTGTCCGGAATTGCTGTGTCGAAGTGGACTATCCAACGGGTCTACAATGAGTGGTACAATACACGTGGTCAGGAAGCTTGACGTTGGAATTGTGGACGGAAAAGGATCATGACAGAGGGACCAGAAACGAGTTTCACGGCTAATAAGCGCAAATCGCTTCCAAACCCGACAAGAGTTACGCCATTTCGTGAATGCAGGTTTATCCCGACCTGTTATTAAGAGGACTTTGCGGCAGGAACTACATACATTCCATGGACATTTTGATTCGGACACCTTAAAGGATGGCCCTGCTCACAAACAGACATAAAGCTACGCGACTTCAGTGAGTTAAAAATCACCAAATGTGGACAGGAGGTGACTGGCGGAATGTCATGGGATCCGATGAATAACGTTTTTGCTCCTTTTTAATAACACGGGTTGTCTGGTGCACCGCCGGCCACAGGATGGGGTCAGATTCAAACTTGAGGTGTGTCAGTAATGTTTTGGATACGTTTTTCTTACTTGGAATTGGGCCCACTCCATCCGGTGATCAGTAGGATGGAACATGTTTATTTGGACATTCTGAATGAACAGGTGTTGCCAGTTAGTAAATACCTCCATAATGGTTGTGTTGTTGCCTCCCAATATATTTCAAGTTAACTGCAGGATTCGTCAGGCTAGACGAGTGTTAGATTGGTTTGAGAAACACACATGCACCTTATCACATATCGATTGGCCCGTAAACTCAACCAACTTGAATGCAATTCAAAATTTTTGGGATATTTAGAACAGCGGATGAAACGCCGAAATCAGCATCCCCACACTTTGGTGGATTTGCATGAGCAACTCATACGTGAGCGGTGTCAACTGGATGTGTCATACTCGCGGAACACTGTGGACTCGCTTCATAACCGAATCTGGGCATCTAAGGCATTCTTAATGTTAAGTTGACCAGGAGTGACTAATCTTTTGTCCAGTGAGCTTAGATCCAAATAGGCCGAATAACTTTCTATGATCGTGAAAAATGCTACTTAGGGCAAACTAAAAGAAACCTAAAAAGTAGAGTCAAACATCATTTTAGAAACATCAAATTGAAACAGGCAGATGTCATTAGTAGCATTTCACTTTTCGAATGAAAACCATGACATTGACCCAAATCCAAAATAATTAAAGAGTGATGAAGCATAACAGACAACGTGGGAGAACATCCTAATATGGAAAAACAAGGACCTAGTAATGAGTTTTTAATTCCTACTAGTAGATAATTTGATAAAGAAAGTCATAGTTCCCCCACCAGCGGAGACAGAAAGAGACAATAGTCAGACCTTCGAGGTTGAAAATGGAAGTAACAGCTCCCGAAATTAGTCCCTCAAAAATTAAAAATGTAAGTGATAGAATGTTAAATAGTTTTCCAATTAATTTGGATGGAAGGAGATGTGTGGCTCAAATTCCGGCCATGGTATAGAACTTTTTCAGCTTAACTATCTATTAGATGTCACTGTTACTAAATTCCTCCAAACAAGCATAACCTCTTTCCTTATTTGCTGAAGTGGAAGGCAATGTGGACATACTGGAATAAGGGGCTGCCATTTACAAGCTCAGTGCCTATATCTGTATTACCATCACATTCACTGTTATTTGGAAATTCTACCAGAATTGATGCAGTATGAGAGTTGATGTCACTATCGCCTCCACACTGAATCCCAGTGTTATAGGAAACCCAAATGTCTTGGTACCACCCAATGAATTAATCTATGTCTAGAACTATTTGTAAAGTCTTGTTCTCTAAAACATGATACTAACAAAATTCATTGGGAACTTTGTAAATACCTTTCCACTGCTGTAGTAATGCAAGATATTTAGGAAATTTATAAAAATGTATATTTACCAATGTACTTCCAGGCCCAAGTGGTGATAATTTATCCTCCAACACTGGGAATTTGCAGGAAAATTTCTCAATGTAACTTCTCACTCCTTTCAATAGTAAACATACATATTGACACAGCATTAAAAATAATCTTTATCAAGAGAGTAATCCAATAATAGGCACACAGAGGTTGTTAGGAGCTTGTTACTAAATGATACAAAAGTTTCACCTCAAATTTTAATTTGAAATAGCAGCACATTCTTAAATACATTTATAATCTAAGTTCACATTAGTTACATCCCTTAGGATAATTGATTAATGGAGTTTCGAGTTTCAGAAATTCCTATTTTATAGTAATGGTTTACATTGTGAATCTCATTTTGGAAATGTTTATTCTTATGATATTTAAAATTAGCTGACCCGACAAACTTCGTACAGCCAATAAAGGTTGTCTGAACTTATCTAAATAAATAAAATAAATTCGGAGTAGTTGGTTATTTATTCTGCAATTGGGGTTGAAGTTTAAATGCTGTTACAGTTTGTCGATTTATTCCAATAAACTTTTATCTTTTTGTGGTGCGTAAATATTTAAGATGGTGGTTTTCGACGCACGAACACACAACGTATAATTTGTCCATGGGAGAAACAGGGAAAATCTAAGATGATTGCACAAACTTCCAACGACTGCCCTTGCTATTTATTTATGGTCATCGCAAAGTCCAAACGCAAAGGAAATTAATTTTGTGTCTAATCTTCAAAAGATATATCAACATGCTGCATAAAAAATTTGTCTTGATAACAAATTATAAACGTTATATAATAAAATATAAGTGAAATACCTTTGAAGATTTTGGCAATGAGTGGAATATCTTTCTACTTTGTAATGCTTTTATTTGTCGCAAATAAAAGAAGGTATATGTACCATATGCGCATGGTAGGTTGAGCGCTGGATTCACGGTTTGGTGTGGGTGGAGGGGAAGAAGCGAGAGCTAACGCTCTTTTGTTTCAAAACAACACACACTCACTGCAGTGCGGCCAACCTTGAAAAACACAGTTAAGAAAAATAGCGTGTAAGATAAGCGAAGATAGGCGCCGCAAGTGTGAGATATGTGGACAAATAGTAAATTGAACTCGATCCGATAAGCTGTATATTTATATACTTACTATTTATATAACAAAAATAGAAAATAAATATTATGACAGTTATAAATACTCATTCACTGTGTGATTCTTCGAGTCCGCTGCATCACTTTCATCGCTAGTATCCTCTGATGTGTTGACGATAATTTAATGAATTGCATTTTCTATTGCACCATCGTGTCTGCAATATTTCACTTCCAGCTCTTCGACCTTCTTGCAGTGCGCTGCGGTTACGGAAGATAATGCTTTTAAAGCAAGTTTCCGCAGATTTGGAGCCGACATATCACCAGTAACGTTGCATCCTCTGAAAACATTCTTTAGTTTTGCCCACGCCAGCTTACTTGCAGTCAGATCACAGCTATACGAAGGTAGACGAATAGTAATGTGTCCCCTTTCTAGAACCATAACATGCACAACATACTTTTGCTGTAAATTGGTTGGCTAATTAACCTCAAAATTGAACAAAACGAAATATGATGGACAGAATAAAGCTTAGCGCAGTAGCCATTAGATGTCAGTGTATAGTGCATTACAAGTTTCAAAGTTGTCATCTGTGTTTACGGAGTTGGACGAAACTTACCGAATGAGGACTAGTAACCCGCGCGCTCAACTTATCACGCGCATACATGTATGTGCTCCGCGAAAGTTTGGGTGTGTACTATTTATATTCAGTTAATAACCCGGTCCATTATCGCTTCAGGACGTCATCCTATGTGATCAAATATTTGTGGTAATACTGCGTACACAAATTAATTTTGTCGCTAATCTTCGGAAGGTATACCATCATGCTACGTAAAAAGGTTTCAATCTTGATAAACTATAAACATTATTTAATAAAATATGGTAAGTGAAATACCTTTGGAAACTTTGGCAAGGAGTGGAATATCTTCCTACTTTGTAATGCTTCTATTTGTCGAAAATAAAAGGCGTATGTGTTCCGTAAAAGTTTGCGCGTGTACTTTTATATTTAGTTAATAGCCCGGTCCATTATCACTTAAGGTTTTTCTCATCTTTTAAATCCTCCTTGGACTTATACAAATATTCTAAAACCAAAATTAGGCAAATCGGTTCTGCCGTTCTCCAATTTGTGCGAGACTGACAAACATGAATTCATTTATATATTCAATAATATATTGTGACTTTAGTGGGTTCGAAAAATTAAAAGTCTAGTTGCAGAATTCAAAATGTCCTTTATTTGCGTGGAAAGACACTTGTACAACTCTAATATCAGCAGAATGACGTAAACACATATGAATCAAATCTTCAAGTCCATCTGCAACAATGTACCATTAAGAGCTCTCGACTGACTGTCTCACTGAGCGACTGCATTTATGCACGAGCCGCTGTTTCTCGAAGATTAGCGAAGCCACAAGAAAACTACCCAACCAGCACGATCTATCGTGATGTAGCGAAAACACCATGGAACTGTCTCTGTCTCGTTGTCCCTCTGTTTCTCTCTCTCTCTCTGGGCGTGGCTTGGGCGCTATCTGTCTCTTTCACTCCCCGCTTCTCTCTCACTCTCTCTCGGCGTTCGCTTACGAGCTGCAAAACAATGCCTCGTAAAAATATACATAGATGTAATGCATCTTTACAAATTTGCTGCCAAAATGTACCAAATGCAAACAGAAATAAACTTTTGTTAACTTCGGTGTAAAACCAAGTAAAAATGTCACCTAAAATTTAACATCCATTTGTGAAACTGGCCCTAAATATCTTAAATGTATTCCGAAATTTTGCTTAATAGCATGCAGCAAACACGAGTGACCTGAAGTCAATTTTTAAGCAAATAATTATACTTATTTCCGGTAAGGTTAGTTCAGTATGTTTCAACATTAGATAGCTACACTCATGTGTTGCATTATTGTTCTAATACTATAATTTAATAAATGTTATTTAAATATACACTTCGATGTCAGTACATTTCTGTCTTCTCTTGGTATAAGGTTAACGTATGTTTGAACATTTCGTTTTCATTTACAAATATACATTGCACTTATGAATGCGCTGGAGAATAAAAGAATTTGATGAGCATCCTTTATAATCCAAAAGTAGTCTTTGGCTGCCCACACCAAGAAGAGCAGCCGGAAAACGAGTAAGGGCCGTCGTGGAGAGGGGCACTTCGGCGCCATCACCACCATCCCCTCGAGTGACACTGCACGCCGTCAGCCGGCGTATGGATGACAGCCTCATCGTGGACGGCTGGGTAACAGGAAAGCCGTGCCACGTGCTGGTGGACTCCGGGGCGGCCGTGACCATCATGAGACCTGACGTGGCGAAGGGTTTGCCGACAAGGAAGCCGAGCCGACCATACCAGCTTGTAACGGCATCGGGCGACACCTTGCCTGTGGAGGAGGCCCTTCTGAAGCTGACCTTGGGAAGCAGTACCGTACGCCTGTGGGTGTTCGTCGCGAAAGTGGCTGAGGAGGTGATACTGCGATTGGATGCCCTCAGGAGCCACGAGGCGACGGTCGACGTCGGCAAGAAGGTCCTGCCGCTCAACGGAGAAGATGTTATACTCCGTCAACCAGAAGAGCGCCTTGGAATTTGCAGGGTCGTCTTGAACGAAGACGTGGTTGTACCCGCGAGGAGCGAGGTGGTGGTGACGGCGCGACTGGAAGGGCAGAGAACCAGGTACATGATGCTGGACTAGAAGACGCCTGTACACGGACTGTGTGTAGCCAGGGAATTGCTGCCGTGCCGAGAGGAGGTGCCAGTGAGACTGCTAAATCCAACGGACACCGATCACGACATCCAGGCCGGGACGGAGTTGGGAACGTGCGAGCCCGTGGTAAGCATAACAGCAATCGACAAGACGCAGGAGCCGGTGCCTACGCAAAACCTGGGGCCCCGGCTTGAAGGCTTACTGCAGAGGGTGGCCGACTACCTGACCGCAGAACAACTGGAGAAAGTTCGACAACTGCTGAGGCGCTACCAGAGCGTCTTCAGCCAAGGCGACAGTGACTACGGCCGCACGGACAAAGTGCTTCACCGCATCGACACCGGGGACCCGCGGCCTATTCGGCAACCACATAGACGCGTTCCGCTGGTGAAGCAAGGGCGGTACGAGACATGCTGGAGGACATGCGATGCAGGGGAGTGATTGAAGAGTCCGGCAGCCCTTGGTGTTCCCCTGTAGTCTTGGTGACAAAGAAGAACGGCGAGCTGCGCTTCTGCGTAGACTACAGAAAGTTGAACGCTGTCACCCGGAAGGACTGTTTCCCCTTACCCCGGATTGACGACACCCTGGACACGCTGGCTGGTGCACAGTGGTTCTCGACCCTGGCCCTGAAGTCGGGCTACTGGCAGGTAGCTCTACACCCAAGAGACAAGAAGAAGACCGCATCCTCGACAGGCCAAGGGCTCTGGCAGCTCACGGTTATGCCCTTTGGCCCCTGCAACGCATCAGCTACCTTCCAACGCCTCATGGAGTCAGTCATGAGAGGACTGACTTACGACGCCTGCCTGCTATATCTGGACGATATCATCATCGTCGGTAAGACTTCTGAAGACCATCTCGAGATTCTGAGTAAGGTGCTACAGAGACTGCAGGCGACCAACTTGAAGCTGAACGCGAAGAAGTGCCAGCTCTTCCGCAAGGAAGTGAATACTTGGGTCACATAGTCTCAGCAACCGGAGTGGCCACAGACCCGGAGAAGACACAGGCTGTGAGAGATTGGCCTCGCCTGAAGGATAAGAAAGAGTTGTGCAGTTTCCTGTGGCTGTGCAGTTATTACCGGCGCTTCATAAAGGGGTTCTCCAACATCGCAAAACCCCTCACCCGCCTGACAGAGGAACACCGGCCTTATGTGTGGACGGAGAACGCCGAAAACGCTTTCCAGCACCTAAAGGAGACCCTGTGCAGTGCTCCAATTTTGGGTTTCCCATAACCGGGTGGCGCCTTCATTGTGGACACCGACGCCAGCGACCATTGTATTGGAGGTGTCCTATCGTAGATCCAGGATGGCCATGAGCGGGTGATAGCCTAATTCAGCAAGACGTTATCTAAGGCAAGAGAAGAACTACTGCGTAACCCGACGAGAGCTACTGGGGGTAGTAAAACCTTGGAGCACTTCCACAAGTACCTGTACGGTCAGCCATTTCACCTGAGGACTGACCATTCCGCCCTAACCTGGTTATTGAGCTTTTAGAACCTGGAAGTCCAGACAGCACGTTGGGTGCAGGGGAGGCAGGAGTAAGACTTCACCTCGGAATATCGTAGAGGAAAGAGCCACGGTAACGCTGACGCCATGTCCAGAAGACCCTGTCCAGAAGAGTGCGGCCAGTGCACAAGAGTGGAAGAGAAGGAGCGTGCCGCAGCAGTCCGAGTAGTTGTGGCAGTGCCTGCGGACGGCTGGGATAGCGCAGGCCTGAGGAGGGAGCAGCTGGCGGACGCAGACTTGGGGCCACTTTTAAGGGAAGTGGAGGCAGGGACGAGACCAACCTGGGAGGTCATCGCACCGAGAAGCGCCACCTACAAGGCGTACTGGGCCCAATGGGACTCGTTGAAGGCCAGAGAGGGCGTGCTGTTCCTGGTATGGGAGTCACGCGATGGGAAGACGCAGAGAGGACAGTTGGTACTTCCCCGGAGTAAGGTCCCGGAAGTCTTGGAGGAAGTGCACGCCGGTACTTCAGGAGGACATCTGGCAGCGAACCGAACGATTCACAAACTACGGCAGCGCTACTACTGGCCGAGGCTCCGAGCAGATGCTGAGATATGGTGCCGCCAGGGTCACGTGTGCGCGGCGAGTCGTGGCCCCCAGACTAGAAGCCGGGGTCGCATGCAGCAGTACAACGTCGGAGCGCCATTCGAACGGATCGCCGTTGACGTTGCTGGACCGTCCCCAGTTTCCGACCGAGGCAACTGGTACCTAATGGTGGTCGTGGACTACTTCACGAAGTGGCCGGAGGTGTATGCCATCCCAAACCAAGAGGCATAGACAGTCACAGACTGCCTCGTGGAGCAAGTGTTCTGTCGCTTTGGGGTGCCGTTGGAGCTACACAGTGACCAGGGTACCAACTTTGAGTCCAACCTAATGAAGGAGGCGCTACAAAGGCTTGGGGTGAACAAGACCCGCACGACGCCTCTACATCCCCAGTCGGATGGCATGGTCGAAAGGTACATCAAGACCTTAGAGGAAGACCCCAGGAAGGTCTTGGCCAGCCAGCAGCGAGATTAGGACGTCAAGGTGCCACTGTTCTTGCTCGCCTACCGCTCGTCTACACACGACACATCTGGAATGACGCCAGCCAGCTTAATTTTTGGCCGAAAGTTACGCCTCCTTTGTGACCTGGCTTTTGGAAGCACTCCGGAGGCGAAGCAGCCGGTGACCGAGTATGTGGAGAACCTGGTGGACAACCTCCACGACATGCACGAGATGCCTCGCCAGAACATCTAGAAGGCGAGCGACCGCATGAAGACCAGATATGACAGGCATGCCAAAAGACAAGGGTTCCAGCAAGGTGACCTGGTCTGGTTGTACCGTCCTACGCGGACCAAGGGACCCTGCCCGAAAGTTCAGCAGCCATGGCAAGGGCCGTACCGGGTGGTGAAGAGAATAAATGAGGATAAATGGTCTACCGCATCCAGAAGGTGCTTCGAGGAAAGATGTTGGTGGTACACCTGGAGGCTGCGGCGATGAGTTTTTTCCAGCAGGTCCGCCTAGCGGTGAGTACACACACTCACCGTATACCCACCAACACACCCAACCCTCTGTCCATCACAAACGAGATCCGGCAGCTGCTAAAAGCCAAGGCAGCTGTTCGGAAGCTATGACAGCGTTTCCGTCATCCCAGGATAGGAGCAGTTTACCAGCGGTTCAAATCCCTGGCAAGGCGGCTGCTCCGTGCCCACCGTAAGGTGTCCTGGGAGAACACATTCCGAAACGTCAACCTCCAGGAAAAGCACCCCTGGAAGTTCATCAAGTCCCTCAGGAGGGACAAAACTCTGTACCAGCATCCGCTGCATGGCACTCGCGGGAGACTCGCTTACGAGCCCCAAGATAAGGCCACAGCTTTCGCGGATCATTTGGAAAGTCAATTTGAGCCGAGGGAGGACCCCCAGGACGAAGACTTCACTGACCTCGTGGAGGCTGCTGTGGAAGACCTCTATGAGGAGCCACAGCGGCGCCATGAGGCGATCCATATCCAATAGTCACCCCAAAGGCGGTGACTGCTGAAATACGAAAAATGAAACCCAACAAATCCCCTGGACATGATGGTGTTAGTGCACTCAGGCTACAGCACCCTCCTAAGAGGGCCGTTATCCACTTGACGCGGACCTTCAATGCGTGCCTCCATCTCTGCCACTTCCCAGCTTGCTGGAAAGAGCCGATAGTGGTGTGCATCTTGAAGCCCTGCAAGGATCCGGTCTTTCCGTCTAGCTACCGATCCATAAGTCTTCTCCCAACCGTCTCAAAACTATTTGAAAGGTTGCTCCTATCCCGCCTGACCCCTCTCTTCGAGGAAAGGCAGCTCCTACCCGATCACCAGTTTGCTTTTCGTCATGGACACTCCACGAGCCTACAGCTACTGCGTCTGGCCGAGAGGACAGCCCTGGGATTCCAGGAAAATCTCGAGACAGTCGCGGTGCTGCTAGACGTAGGGAAAGCCTTTGCCACAACCTGGCACCAAGGCCTACTGTACAAATTCAGGGAGGCCAACGTACCTCCTCCCTATCTCGCCCTGATTAGTAGTTTCCTCAGAAACCGCACTTTCAGGGTGAGAGTGGAAGGACGAATGTCATTTAACAGACCCATAGCCGCGGGAGTCCCGGAGGGCAGCGTACTGTCCCCGATACTCTTTGCGGCCTACATGTCTGACTTAGCCTTAGAATCACAGACTGTTTCGTGCTAATATGCTGACGAGGTCCTCACAATGGCACGTAACAAATACCTACGATATTGTCATCGCCGACTCCGAGCCATTGGCCGTTGGAGTGAGATGTGAAGGATGGCCATTAGCCCCGAGAAGAGCTCTGCACTTTTCCTGGCTAAGGTCCGAGCTAGGCGACCAGATTGGTCGCTAAGGTTAAGGCAGAGGCAAATCCCTTGGGTTCCCACTGCCAAATACCTGGGCGTCCACCTGGATCGTGGTCTCACCTACGCAACTCATGTCCGGGTCAAAGCCGGACAAGGGCATGCAGCGTTAACACAGCTATACCCTATTCTAAAGTCCACCATGCCAACTCACCTCAAACTACGCCTATATCGGGCGATCATACCGCCCCTGATTCTGTACGGCTGCGAATTCTGCGGATCAGAGGCTCCCACCTCTTTTCGCAGAATCCTGTGCGTCCAGAACAGGGCATTGCGCATGATCTACGATACCGGGCGTAGATTCCCGTCCCACATCCTACACACATCCTTTGGGGTCCCTATATCGTGGACGTGGTGCGGGAAAAATCCCGCACCTTCTACGATAAGCTGGACTTCCATCCAAACATACTGGTGAACGCCCTAGGCCGTTACGACCACAGGTTTCCTCGCCGGCGACCGAGCTACCGGTTACCCAAAGATGCCTTGGGTAACTAGTACTGAACAGGGCCATATTCCCCTGACTCCAACCTCCTAAGCCCAGATATGGGCTTGGTAAACTTAATATATTAACACGGTTCCTTTCCCTCTAGCCTGTTCAGCGGACTGTGCTCAGATGCCTCCCAGGCAGGCGGAAGAGCGCAGCCAGCATTGGCGCATCCCCCTACACGGGGCGACTGCACACACAAAGGCTAGATATGTCCACTGCCAAAAACAATCGCCTGAGACAATAATGACTCTTCTATACTGCCCAGATAAAGACGCAATAAACGGCTAAGTGCTGGGCAGCACACACTCCGTCCAGGTAAACCTGGACGACTCGTCTCTTCTGCTGGTCTGCTGAACGCTTCAAAGGTAGTACTTCTCGAAACTACCAACCAGGGCGACTCACGCGAGCCAGCTCCTCGTTTAGCTGAAAACTCGGGGTCTGTCTCCGAGGTCGAGTGTGCCAGTGTTCGCACCTCCTTTTCTTGCCGTAGTGTAAGGACCACTACGTACTCCAGCTACTGCTCGACATACGAGGATGCCTCAGACCACAGCTCGTCGGACATATCCTCGGATGGCGTGCAGGAGGGGGAGTTTCGTGAGGTTATATCACGGAAGGCCAAGCGCGCTGAGAGACTGGCTGCAGAGGGCGTGCCCTCTGGCCGGTCCAGCCATCGAACCCCTGCCAATGCTGGCAGAGGTCAGAATGGCGGCGGTCAACGGAAACATGTTCCTCCGATAATTGTGGATGACTTCTCCGGGGCTGTAGGCTTCCTAAAAGAAGTCATGCTGACCCTGGCGCAGACGTGCACGGTGCGGAGGAACAAAAGCCACTATATCTTCCAGGCTAAAGCGGTGGATGATTACAGCCTATTGCTGCAGCACCTCAAGAAAAGAGGGATTTCCCAATTCACCTTTGGGCTAGAGAAAACCCGTGATGTACGCCTGGTTATCCGCGGGTTGCCGGTGGATACCTCAGTGGAAGACATCAGGACAGACCTCGTCCGCCAGGGTATCACCCCCAGAGTGATCAAGCAGCTGACAAGGCCAGCTCCAGATCGCCAAGGAACTAAATCTCCCCTCCCACTGTTCCTTGTAGTGGTGGAGCGAACCAGTGACCCGGAAATCAAGTTTGATGGTGTCACAACCATCTGCTACCTCCGGGTTCAGAGGGAACCAGCAAAGGGGTCTGGCGGCTCCCCTCAATGCTACAGATGCCTGGGGTTTAACCACTCCAGCAACTTCTGCCACCGTAACCCACGCTGCTTACGGTGCGGTGGCACCCATACCAAAGATGTCTGTCCGCGTGCCATCACTGATGTACCCACCTGCGCTAACTGCAAGGGTGATCACATTGCGTGCTACGGGGGCTGCCCGACTAGGAAGGCTGTGATAGCCTCTAGGAGGGTGCCAGCACCATCATCGGCTAGGCAGAAAACTGCCCCCGCGGTACCAGTGCAGCCTGCTGCTTCTGGTACAACTCAGAAAGCACGCAGTGTGCCTACCTTTGTGGAGGTGGTGCGCAAGCCTGCGGATTTGCCGGCGGTATCATGGGCAAAACACACACGTCCGCCTAAGGCTACAGAAACAACCCCTAATACCACCCCCTCCGATAGAGCGCAGGGAAGACGTCCTGCCAGAGAGCAAAGGTCTGATTCCGAGGCGTCGAGCGGGCGAGGTACTCCCAAACCCGATCGCCAGCTGAGGGACAGACGGGCTAATGGTAGGCCAGCGCCCAGGCACTCTTCTGCATCCCCCTCTCCCACCAAAGCTTCCACTTCAAAAGAAGTTTCTCCTCCCACCACACAGGCCACGGAGATGCTGGGATGGTTGCAGCAACTGCTGAAGAACCACGGCCGGCGTCTCTGTGAACTGGTGGTGAGGTTCTTCGACGCCACGGATTCTGCAGCCCGAATGGTCATTGCCATGGAGGCGCTTGCCTTGTTGTCCGCAGTAAGCCGCGCGAGCCATGATGGCGGGTCGAACTAGATCTCTGACCTCGTTCAGATTCGCATTCTGGAATGCGAGTGGCATCAATGGTCATCAAGATGAACTCCTGCATTTGGCGAGGTCATTTGCTTTGGATTTCATCTTGGTATCGGAAACACATCTCCGACCTGAAATGTCCTTCCGGATTTCCGGCTATCAGTGCCTCAGGGTCGACCGTGTGGGCCGTCGCGGCGGTGGCACGGCGATCTATGTCAGGAGGGGGGGGGTAGTCTTTAAACCTGTCCAGCTTCCCGCTCTTCAAAACCTTGAAGCCACTGCCGTCTGCGTGAATCTGGGCGGTTCCGAAGTCCTGATAGTGCCTGCATATCACCCTCCTAGCCAACAGTTCGTTGCTAATAATTATCTCTCCATCCTCACCCTACATCCAAACGTCATTATGGCTGGGGATTTGAATGCTAAACACCCGCCTCCTACATAAACTAATCACCCTGGGGCTTCCTGCACACATGATACACATTTTACACTCATTCCTCAAACACAGACATTTTACAGTTACTGTGGGGAGAAAGCTATCTACCAGATGACCAATCAGAGGAGGCGTCCCCGAAGGCTCTGTCTTATCCCCTACACTCTTTAGCGTGTATGTGGCGGATCTCCCCACGGAGCTACACGTCAACATAGCCCAATATGCAGACGACGTGCTACTATACAACACAGATAGAAACGCAGAGCTTTCAACCCAATACAGCGACACCTAAGTCTCATTCATGATTGGTGTAGGCTTTGGCGATTGTCTATCAACCCAGAGAAAAGCCAAGCCATACTCTTCACTAAGCGTCACTTTGCCGCCAACCTCCCCGCCTTTAATTATTCTGGCAGAAGGATAGAGTGGACAAATTCTCTAAAGTACCTAGGTGTAAAGCTGGACAAGGGCCTAACTTTTCGGGGTCACATCCAGGAGGTAGCTCATCGGGCGTGCGGAGCTTCGGCTTCGTTATACCCCATGATGCGCTCAGGAATGCCGACACCCCTTAAGTTGCGCCTTTTTCAGGCTTTAATTCTTCCAATCATACTTTATGCTTGTGAGATCTGGGGCATGGCCGCAGGATTCAATCTGCGACAAATTCAGCGTGTACAAAATAGAAGTCTTAGGGCCATCTATTCTGTTTGCTGGAGGTTTCCCGTGAGTTACCTTCTTGAAGCCTCATCTCTCCACGTGGTTGGCTGCGCCGGCTTAGCCATAGAACAAATATGAAAAGCTCTAACACGGTTCACAATATCGTGCTCCATGCCTTTCCATATGAAGCGCTCTTTATCGCGAGTCTTGGCGATTCCAAGGTTCCTACCAAAGGGTAAAATGTGAAAGTAAGCACACACCATGGGAATGACACAATCAGGCAAAACGATCTTAAAATTTCCATCGAAATTAGCACGCACCGTAAGAACACCATCGCGCTGACGATACGACGGAGCACAATGGCCGTCCTCCAAATACTGTATAATCTGATTAGTAGGCACGTCCTTGCGCTGATGTTCGGCGAAATTTCTGAGAACGACATGCAACCGCTAGAACCAGAAACGGTCCCCGAAGATGGCACTGGTGACGCTTCCCCCGAAAACATGCATTTAAGGGCGTTTGCAACATTACCGGAACCACGAATTTGCCTCGGTGTACACTTAAACGCACCAATCTGGACTCCCCAGCTGGCGAGCCTAGCAGTCATACTTCATATGTCCCCAACGCCCACGTTAGATCATGGTTATCACACTCCAATATGAAACGGACATGCTCAAGGTAGGCTTTATACTTCTCGAGACCAAACAAGACTGCCAGGTTTCGAGCTCATAGATGAAAAACTGGCACTCAGCTTCTTATAGGGTGCGCGAAGTATAGCAAATGGTACGGCGCCCCTCCGGAAAATCCAGGAGAAGAACTACAGAAAGGAAATGAGTGGAAGCATCAGTCTGAAGAATAACGGTTCTATTGAAATCAGGAAGCGCCAAAACAGGAGAAGAAATAAGGGACTTATGGTTTTCGAACGCGCACTGTTATTCGTGATCCCAGACGCACTTAATACCCTTATGTCGAAGGCGATTCAGAGATTTGACTCGGGCAGCTAGGCAAGGAATAAACATGGAGAACAAATGTGCCATACCAACGAAACGAACAGAAGCACGTCAACTTCCTAGGGGGAGGAAAATTGCGCACGGCTTTAGTGCGTACTCAATAAATTGTAGTGCTGGTGGGTGATACCTAATAATCCAAGATAGACATCCCTGCGGTAGAAACGTTCACTATAGACTTTTAACAGTGAGACCAGGCTTCTGTAAGCGATCAAAAGCTTCCCATAAATGTGAGATATGAGAATTTAAATCAGAAGAGTAAACTACCAGGTCCTCTAGATAGTGGTAAAGAAATTTGAACTCCAGGTCCGGAAATTAATTTCCCAAAAGACGTGAGAGTACCTGGGCCCTTGTAGTACTCCCAAAGGGAACCCTATTAAACTCATACAACCTCTACGGAGATGCAAAAACAGTGGCGTGTTTACATTCTTCCAACTACGGGATCTGGTGATAGACGCTATTTAAATCCAGAGTCGTAGATACACGTGCTCCAGCAAAGCGATGGGTGGTGGTATGGGGATACCGCATGGGAGTAGATTCAATAAGTATTTTTATTAATGTGTCGGTAATCCACCATAGGACGGAATTCACTGTCACCCTTAAGAACTAAAAAAACCGGACTACTATATGATGAAGTAGAAGATCTAATGACAGCCTTAACCAACATTTCATTTACTCTGGCCTTCAAAAGTGCTATTTTGTGCGGCGTCAGACGGTACGTTGAAAGCTTAACAGGGGACAGGCTAGTCAATTGAATATCGTAGGTGAGTAACGCCCAATGGGTCGGAAAACTAGAAGGAAACCCCCTGGACCAAACTCTCCACCACTGCGGCTTGCTCATGAGACAGATACGCCAAGGAAACATCGCCCTGACATTCTTGTAATAGCGTGACGTCAACTAGACGAGGATGAGGTGGGACCCCGCGTAATGTACTCTGTAAAGGTGCATTATTTCCGGGGTGAATCCAAAAGTGACTTAATTTTTAGCAAAATTTAGCAAGAACGAGAGTGTGACATAAGCTCAGCCCCCAAGATTGTAGAATAACGCAGGTCAAGGTTGAGACAGGTGGCGCAGTTGGGGGAAACCCCAGTTGGGGGAACAAAAATACATTAACTAAAGGAATGTGTCAAGGCTTCGAGAAAGAAAACACTCCCCTAAGGAATCTGAGAAGTGTGAATATTTCTTCCCATGACCCCGAAGGTCAAACCGGAGGAACAGATATAGGCTGGGGTGAGAGCCAGTAAGAGTAAAACTGAGGAAAACGAACCTCCAATAAAAATGGTTATGCGTCACGTGATACGGGCGGAATAGTCATGGAAATAGGAACGGGGCGTACTAGATAGTCTGGGGTAGGAAAGGACGCTGAGAACCGAGTAAAGGCGTGACACTTCATCGTGGATCGTTTTCGGGGAAGGTAACGTTGTAACGAGCAAGTTGTTTGGGAGCAAACTTATGATCTAAATGTTATATAAATAAACTGTTGGGAAAATTCAAGGAGGCAGAGTGTATTTTCATTTGATCGCTGGACCCTGAAACGGAGTCGCTCTCCCATACTGATCGCTAGCCAGGAGCAAAATCGGTCTTTCGGTGTAGGATCCTTTATATCCACCGATTATCGCCTCAAATGGCACCCAACGTGTCTTAACCACTCGGCGAGCTTCCACAACCACCAACATCTCCTTCGTGACCATCACGCCGAGAACGAGATTACCGCCCGGAGACACCACCCGGAGCAACAGCAGATCACACCTCGACATCGTAGACGTACACCGCGGACGAGGTCGCTAAGCACGACGACAACAGGACAGCAACAACCACCACTTCCGACGGAGGTAAACACCAGCAACATCACGAGTAAGTATCCTTTCCAAAGTCTTTCCACAAGGGACACTCACTGTGTAGGACAAGCCTGGGAGCAACACACTACAGACTGTGTAAGATTTATGTGATCCTGAGAAGCGGCAGGATAATTAACGCAGACATGGAGGGACAAATCCAAGGACAGCCAGGAGACATCGCTGTGCAAGAAATTAGTCCTGAGGCAACACTCAGCCTCACGGCTATGATGCAACAAATGCTCCAGCAGCTCCAAAGCAACCTAGAAACTAAGATGTCAGAACAAAGCCAACAAATAGAAAGTAGAATGTCACAACAAAGCCAACCCATAGAAACTAAGATGTCAGAACAAAGCCAACAAATAGTAATTTGAATGTCATAAGAGCCAGCAAATAGAAACTAAGATGTCAGAATATAGTCAGCAAATAGCAGCAAGAAACAGCACGTTAGAAAATAATTTTTAAAAAAAGATAGCAGAATACACAAACACGTTGAAAAGTCAATTAGAAAGTAAAACAGAAGAACAGAATAAGCAATTAGCAGAAATTAGGTTAGGGCAGGCCACTATAGAGGCAGAATTTTTGAATATGCGCACAGAGGTGCACGATACACAAAAGGACATGGAAACCACCAGGGAGCAACTTAACCAGATTTCACAGCATTATGATAATGTACATGCCCAGTTGAGGGAGGCGATGTGAAACACCTGTGTCACAATACAAAATAGGCAGAAAGACGCAGAAAATTCCACTAATAATGAATTGATAGCAATTAAAGAAACCCTGACACAGGCAGACGCAGCTCAACGCTCAACTGATAAAATAATTGAACACCATACACGAGAAATGGCATCACTCAAAGAGGCTCTTAATGACTTAAAAATATGTAATGACCAACCTCAGAGTAATGACGTTTCAGGTGTACCGACCAGACAGGGACCGATGAATACGTGCCAAAACACGTCTTCAATGGTAGCTACGGAAACATGTAATAGTGTTAGCCAAGGGAGCATATACGATAACTGTATAAACACCGGGTACCCTCACCATTTTCACTTGTTAAATGAAATAACCGTGCCAACATTTGATGACGTGAGAGACAACGCGAAGCGTTACATAATGGTCCTAGAGTATTACTTCCAGCTCAAGAACATTTCAGATGATTTTAAGATGATAATAGTTAAACGATGCTTGCAGGGGCGGTCACTGACTTGGTTTAGGCTAGCAGTAGGCGACCACACCAGTTACACAGACTTCAAACAACACTTTTTGACAAAACTTGGAATGGCGCAACACTATATGCTGTCCGGACGAACATAAATACAGGGAAATATTCACACAGAGGACGATCCATGGTGGATTACTTTCTAGACTTAGCGCAACAAAGTAAAATGTTGGACCCTCCCATGGAACCTCAGAAAGTTTACTTATGCGACACTACCCAGAACAGATAAAAAATAATTTAAGTGTCGCACGACCCAGTACAATTAGCGAGACAATCGAACTTTTGACGGCACTAGAACCACCCAGTATTGAACTGAACCCAGGACTACGACCTGACAGGACGTCGCAACATGCCCAAAACTTTAGTGGGACGAGGACATACAACACTGGAAATACCAGACATAACGACCAGACACACCCCCAGAGACCGGTACAGAGACCAGGTACCCGCGTATGACCACAGAAGACACAATAACCGGTATCACCAAAGACAACCCTGAGAAAACCCTCAACATTCCCAGCGAACACATTACATAAACTTCATGCGCACACAACGACCATATCCAAGACGACACGCCAATGACAGCCATATTACCGGAGAGAGACGGTATGATATTTTTCAAAGACCGTACAAAAATGACTTACCCAGAGAAAATCCTGCAGGACGACGATGGACCATTAATGGTCATGACCATGATAACCGACCACACAAGACGGACCAGCGAGCAGAACAAGCATCTCATGAGAACCATGAGTCAGCAAGCAAAGAACCAAATAGGAGTAGGTCCCCAACGACAAATTACAACAACGGTGCAATGCCCAGACAAAAATGGTTTGCGAACCAGACATTTGTCCCAACCACCCACACATCCCTAAACGGTGCAAGTGAGACACACAATACGGAAAACTAAATTCGGGTAGGAGACCGTTTCCTTTTTCTGCCTCGAGGTATGTTAAAAAAATGGAAACACCTAAAATACAATTGCGCAACTACAGATACTCGATGAGGATAAAGACTTGACAGTTGGAAACAATGCTGGAAACATGAACACAGATACAATACAGCAAGACATAGCAGAAACGCCACAAATAGAGATTACCATAGCAGATGAAACTTTCCAGGCAACGCTAGACACTGGAGCGACGGCATGTCTGTAGTCTAAAATTCTTTAATCACTTGGAAGCGAAAAGCATACACCTACAAACGTTACCCACCAAAATGTGTACGTACTAATGGCCATACTAAGACAGAAACAACATATACAAAAACAAGTTATGATTCCATTCACTTTAGGCCAAAATCATGTAGAAATAATTTTTAATAATACCGCATTTGGCTGTACAAGTTATTCTAGGAAGTGATTTCTTCCAAGCATTTCATGCAAAGTTTAATTACGCAGCCAGAATTTTAACCATTCGAGGCGACAACCAAGGGTTTCCAATTCCTTTTTCCCAGCAGGCAGTTCCCAATATGCAATTAACAGAAGCCGAAAACCAATTGGAGGAGGAACAATTTTTTGTTCAATGCATTAATATAAGCATTAATGCGATCTTAAAGACTGAGGAAATTGTAAGCACACATGAGAGTTGTAAAAGTTTTGACTTGATTAATGGCGAACGAACTAACCTAATCTACACGGACGAAAAAGCAAGTTTTTCCCCTGTCACAATAGTAATAAATGGCTCCATGAGAGTGGGTGTGAACGATAGTCCCAAACAGCTGGAGGAAAAGCCACCCTTCGAAACCGCATGCCAGATCCTTGACCTAAATTTACAAATGCGTTCCAAATTAGGGGAGAGAGTGAATGGACTCCATACACTTGGACGAAAGCCAAAAAGAATCTCTTTTTTCTGTTCTGTGGAAGAACAGAGCTGCTTTTACGGAAAAACAGCTGTGCTCGTTGCTCAATTCGGTGACCGTTCTTTTGAGTTAGAAGATGTTAAGACAAATAAAAAATTAGGCAGGTATAATTTATCTTTATTGAGACCGTTTTGAGAATTGGCCATTGCCAACGACAAGCCATGACGACGCATCCCGAAGTCACTGACCTCATTAACTGTAAGGCAAATATTATTGTAAAGCTAACTGCTTGCCGCAAATAGGATTGAATTATAGATACAGAGCGAAATTTTTGGGAAGTAAGAACCCGAGCTTAAACCAAATGCTACCCTTGTCTACACAAAAAGAATAAAGACACAATTGTAAAAAAATTTATATTTCCTGATATTCGAATTATATGTTTGTGATTCAAAATAACAAGAGTGTGATAGTGCACGAAGAAAGAAACCTGTGCAAGATATGCACAAGTGAGATGCGTATGATAGTGTACGGAGTGTTAATTATCCACAACATTGCAATGAAAGTATAGAGCTTAAAAGATATACATGCACCAACCTAATATGTCAATAAAAAAAAAGTGAACGGCAAATCCATTGTTCTGAATGCCAAAAGAAAGTGTAGACTTGCACAAGAAATGTAAAACACAAATAAACAGAAAAATTTAAGGGCTCATATATGTAACAATGTATTTCAGAGTATTGCTAGGTAACAATGCATTTAAGGATATGTGTATATCTATCTATGTATATATTTTGTCTCTTGTTCAGTGTATATGTAACAGCTCCCGAAAACTCCTTGCTCGTTGATGGAGCGAAGCCCGATAGTAACTAACTTAGGAAGTAATCCAGTTCACATAATTTTTGTTGATTACCGTTTAGTGGGACTTTCGAAGGAATTTACAATTTTCCAAAGAAAAAGAACAGAAGAAAGAAATAAGTAAATAAAAGAAAATTGCAATATTCCTCCGAAGGGCATTTTGGGACAGGTACCGCAGTTGGGGTCGGAAACCGCAGTTGGGGGAACAAAAATACATTAACTAAAGGAATGTGTCAAGGCTTCGAGGAAGAAAACACTCCCCTAAGGAATCTGAGAAGAAATGTGAATATTTCTTCCCATGACCCCGAAGGTCAAACCGGAGGGACAGATATAGGCGGGGGTGAGAGCCAGTAAGAGTAAAACTGAGGAAAACGAACCTCCAATAAAAATGGTTATGCATCACGTGATACGGGCGGAATAGCCATGGAAATAGGAACGGGGCGTACTAGATAGTCTGGGGTAGGAACGAACGCTGAGAATCGAGTAAAGGCGCGACACTTCATCGTGGATCGTTTTCGGGGAAGGTAACGTTGTAACGAGCAAGTTGTTTGGGAGCAAAGCTGTGATCTAAATGTTATATAAATAAGCTGGTGGGAGAATTCAAGGAAGCAGAGCGTATTTTCATTTGATCGCTGGACCCTGAAACGGAGTCGCTCTCCCATACTGATCGCTAGCCAGGAGCAAAATCGGTCTTTCGGTGTAGGATCCTTTATATCCACCGATTCCCGCCTCAAGGTACAAATAACACTCATGCTTCCAGGTGAATTTAGGAAAACGGACAGCACACATGACCTTGCTGGATACGTTAAAAGGCTGACCTTTAACTGCCAGACATTGCATACATACATACATACATACATACATACATACATACATACATACATACATACATACATACATACATACATACATACATACATACATACATACATACATACATACATACATACATACATACATACATACATACATACATACATACATACATACATACATACATACATACATACATACATACATACATACATACATACATACATACATACATACATACATACATACATACATACATACATACATACATACATACATACATACATACATACATACATACATACATACATACATACATACATACATACATACATACATACATACATACATACATACATACATACATACATACATACATACATACATACATACATACATACATACATTACGTACGTCCATACATACATATATATTACATACATTACGTACATACATACATCCACATACATTACATACATTACGCACATACATAGATATATACATACGGACGGAAAAATAGACATTTGTTTGTGTTATTCAAACAAGATACCTTAATTCGTGGTATAAAATAAAAATAAATAAATAATAAATAAATAAATAAATAATCAATCAATCAATATTAGCTCAACTAGTTTTCCTAATACAAATAAGTAAGACACCAATACATTATAACAATATATCGCGACGTAAGCACTATAATGAACATTGTTATTGATTGGCGTGTATGAATGTACGTATATATGTAATTACTCAGAACTAAAATGTAAACGCTTGATGTGATATGATAAAATAATTACGTTGGATAAGCCAAGGTGTTCCTTAAATTCGACAGACAGCATAGAATACACTTCCTACTGGCCTGTAAAATTTTGAATCTGCAGACCTTGAATCGTCACATGTGTTTTATGAATCGTTCATAATCTCTATTTACTCTAAAGAGTTCAAATCAGTATTATTCACTTGTTCTTTCGTTTAAAAACTAGGGAGAAGTGTATTATTTGAATCAACTAGCAGTGGAAGTGAGACACCAGGTCAGACCTGGCCAACATTATTTGGAGAAGGGCCACTGTCGTTAAGGTGATTTTGTTTGCGGGCCATATTATTCTATTTTTTACCATATTAAGTAGGATCTAAATTCCAGAAAATGAATTTATTTAAGAAATAGCTCATATATTGATGTTATCTTTATTAAAATATTAATCATATAGGTATCAAATAAGTTATTTTTGAAATTAATTTAATAAAATATGCATATAATATTTACGTGTCATATTTAAATAATGAAATTAATATTTTACCTGTCAACGAGACGTCTGGCACTGCTTCTCTAGAACAAGGCATCCAATATCTGGTTTGATTGATGTAGCAATTTGAAGCGAACTCTCCAGATGACTCGGTGATTCTCGTTCTCGTTGCGCATTTCACATGTTTCATCCAGGAGAAATTTTTTTCGCATATGTATGTCTACCAAAAAGTGATGCGGAACGAAGTGCATGTCTGTGACTCCCCGGATATTTTTCTCTGGGAATATAGTCCCGACAGAACTGTAAGAAGGCGACATTGTTAAACTCATCTTTAGGTCTGGCGCACATTGAAAATCAACGCACTCCTTTTGCAAATCCTCGGGGATCTCGTCTATGTAAATGGAGAAAGGGGGAGAAAACGATTGAAACTTATAACCTTCTCCTTGAAGTCTTGGAATCTAACGTGGAATTCGTTTTTTAATTCTGATATAATTCTGCGTCCTTTTGAGAATTTTGTTTATTACAGGTGGTTGGGGCTAGAAAATGCACAAAGTTTTTTTTTTTTATTTGTGATTCCCAAAGCTGCAATTTTGTTTCAAAAGCCTTCACGTGATCAAACATAGTAGTGATCAATTGATCTTTACCTGGGATACGTGAATTAAGTTCGTTCAGTTGTGTTGTTATGTACCAGAAAGGCAAAACCACATATCCATTTTGTGTCTTTAAATTGAACAATTTGAATTGAACCTTCTTCCCCATAAATGTTTGTATTTTTTAGATCAAACAGAGGCTTCAGCATTTTGCCACGGCTCAGCCATCCTATTTCAATATAATAAACAATACCTTCTAATTCTGAATCGAGGTTTTGCAAGACAGTTTGAAATGCCCTATGTTGCAAATCATGTAAACGAATGAAATTCACAACTTTTACAAGGACTTTCAAACCATTATCTGATTTTAGGGATTGAGCACAAAGATTTTGTTTGTGTATTAAGAATGATCTTGCAAAACTGAAATGTTCCCTATTTTAGCTGCCACTTCCTGCAGTAATTTAACTAACCCTTCTCGTTGTCCTGCAAATATTTTTACACCAGATTTATTTGTATATTTCAAGCCAAGCCGGTTCAAGGTTTCAGTGACATTCCCCATTAAATCATTGGCTTTAGTAGTGCCTTTAAGAGCAACAAGTGTAGCTATTTCTCCTGTAATATAAAAATCCTTATTAACTGCTCTAAAGAAAATTGTTAATTAGGTAATATCGCTAGCATTATTACTGCCGTCGAGTGCCAGATAATAGAACTGGAAATTTATGGCCCGGTATGTTAAATTTATCTCTATATTTGACGCAAATTCGTTAATACGGAGAGTTACAGTATGTGGTGACAAGCTTAATTTTGCAAACTGCGTTTTTTTGTCTGTACATATAATATCGGCAACATTCTCAATGCACTGTTTAATAAACTCGCCATCTGAAAATTGTTTAGATTCTTTTGCAATAATTTATGCTACTTCATAACTCACTTTTAGCAGAGATTCAGTTTGAAGTGGCACATTCTTAAAAATTAACTGCTGCCATAAAAGTTTAGTTTTAAGTTTGAATACGTTATCTTCACGAAATTGACTCTCAAATTTATCATATGAAGACGCAGTTTTGGTGTCGTAATGTCGCTTTATGTTATACTCCGTAAAATCTGGAACTGTATTACTGCTAATTAAACACGCTGTTTCATGTTAACTTCAGTAAAAAGTACTGATTTGTCCACTTCATTTGAAACAATCTACATTCGTCTAAAAATTTTCTTTTCTTGCCGCTACACTTAGAAGTCATAATTATCACACAATTCTGTGATTTTTATAAGTCATAATTATCACCTATAAAAATCACAGAATTGTGTTCTTCAAACTGTCACTAACACTAACACAATGTGAGTGAATAATTGCAAACTGGAACCTAACTTGTACGTTCTGCTCTACAATGAAACGATAATAAAACATCTGGCACACACTTGCCTTTGAAAATAGTAGCGTTACCGCGCGAGCAACAATGCAGGGACTTCAAAGCGATTCGCGGTAGGTAGGATCATAAAGAAATGGGATGGTTATTTATTAAAACGAATGTGATTTCTCCATGTTTTGAGTAAGAGGATGATTGATGAACTTTCGCAAACACGTGTTTGGAAACGGAGAAATTCGTGCTCTTTCGAGTGTTGCGTATTCCAAATAGAAATACTTATTTCATAAATAATTCTATATCTTAAAAATTGTCTGCGGGCCGAACACGATGTGACAGAGCAATATCATTGTGGGCCGCATGTGAGGGGTTCTATGACCGCGGTTTCACAGCCTTGGGGTCGTTGAAGGAATGTCCTCATTCACAGAGGGGGGGGGGTCCTTCGACTATTGCCATACCGGGACTAGGTCCCTTACTGGCAATGAAAGTGGTTGTTCTATATAAATGACGGTGTGTAAGTGGTGGTGATAGAAATTGGGATTTAAAGATTTTAAAGGCACAGATATAAATGTTGTATAGGGGTAAGGATGGTTGTTTTTGGTTCTTAAGGTCCCAGCACAAGACTGGGTCTCTTGTATGTCTCTCCGGGGTCGAGATCATATTCTCCAAGTCCACGGATGAGGTTGTTGAAACTTTTGGGGAGTTTGGAATAGAAACTATGGGATAGGTGTAAGATGTAGTCAGTTATTTTAGGGAAGGATAGGTCTGAATGGAAGCTGTCATTAAGGATATACCAGACGGCTACAACTGCAGTCCGAAGGTGGCGGTTTTGAAGGACTTGTAGTTTGAAGATATGGGTTTTGGCTGCTGCTCCCCAGACTTGGTAGGCCTTAAATACCGGCCTTAGTACCTGTTTGTACAGTAGTAATTTATTGCGAAGAGCCATGGGTGATTTTCGGTTGTACAAAGGGTACAATAGCCATTCTTCTGCTAACTTTATTTGCCACAGCTGTTATATGCTCCTTCTAAGTAAGGCGCATGTCCAAAAGAACACCAAGGTAGGTTGCCTACTTTGACCAGGAAATGTCTGTACCTCCTAGACGTAGGTTGGGTACGTCCTGTAGATTTCGCTGTGTAAAGGTGACGGTTTTGGACTTAGTGGCATTTAGTTTTAACCGCCAGGTGGCAAACCAGGCATGCAGCATATTTGCAAATAGCTGAGCCCTATGCACTGCGATAACATGGCGTTTTTGACGTCGGCAAATAGGTAGAAGTTGTAGCCTCTTAGGGTTGGTAGGGTGTTTATATAGGTGAGGAAAAGCAGGGGACCAAGAACACTACCTTGGGATACTCCTGCATTTATGGTGTAGGGTTGAGACAGGAGATCGTCCTTCGTGACTACAAAGGATCGATGTGTGGTGTATTAAGTGAATGAGACAGGTTGGGATGTTGTAATGGATGAGACGATGTAGGAGGCCTTCATGCCAGACAGAATCGAAGGCTTTGATGTCGAGGAAGAGGGCTGCAACGCATTTCCGGTTGTTAAACCCTTTTACCACTTCGTCCACAAAGCGAAGGAGCTAGTGTGTTGTGGAATGTTGCCTCCGGAATCCAAATTGCTCAGGACGTAACACCTGATGTTGGTCCAGGATGCTTTGGAGACGCTGCTGGACAACTTTCTCAAACAGCTTGCTAATGGACGAAAGAAGGCTGATAGGGCTGTGACTGTTCAGTTGTTTTGGGTCCTTTCCGGGTTTTGGGAGAGTCGTTATTCTTGCATGTTTCCATATCATCGGAAAGAGGCCAGAAGCAACAAGCTGTTAAAGAGATGTACCAGTAGGTGGATTTAGGATGGCGGTAATACTTTGAAGGCAGCATATAGCAATTTATCAGCGGACACGCTTGCAGTAGGTAATCGGCTACCTCCCTTACCACTCCCACATAATCCAATTGAATCTATGTGGGTTTAAATTATGTTTGCTAACAGAAATAACACTTTTAAACTGACTGATAAAGAAACACATAGGCATGTGGAAACACATGCGCATTGCAGTTGTGGAGCTTTTGATGTGTTGAATAAAAACAAGACGAAGGCGTCATCGTGTGCAGATGAATGTAGTACATTCCTTATGAATACAGTCTATCAATGTATGTGACATTCATTATAACTGTCCTTAAATTGCAGACAAAGTGAAGAAAAATTCACGGCAATTATTACTCGCAGCGACGTTTCTGGATTACATGATGGTAAACCACAGATTAATACCGATGGTAAACCGATTGCAAAAATATCTGATCGGAGTGAGATTTCAGTTAGTTTGTGGCTGGCTTATTAATTCCAAGGTCGCGGATTGAATCACTACCAGAATAGTGGTTTTTAAATGTGCTTAAAGGCAACAGTCCTACGACAACATATTTATTGGCATGTATAAGCACTTCTGAGCTACGAAATTCCAGCACACCGCGGCTCTGATTATCCTGACAATTGTTAGCACTGTTAAAAAACAAAAATATTAGGAATGAGAAATTCCAGATCAATTCATTTCTCTAGAGACCTTAAGAAAGAAAATTAATAAAGGGGAATAACAGCAGCAATTCAAGTTCCTAATTATGTTCAGCATTTTAGCAGTTTTGAAATCCTAAATTTGACAGTCTCATCGACTAATTTATCTCTCTTGATCGATTGTCTTCCGTCCAAAGGGCAGACGATACCTCCCTTTTGGTGTTTGTATTGTGTGACTCTATGGGAAATTTATATGAGCAGTTGGACGCATAAGACCTGTGCATAAGACTATGTTTCATAGTACTTTGCTCCAAACATTGACAAGAGGAAGTTGCAACAAGAACATCTGAAAGTGTTGTCGCAAAATTTGGTGTTTAAACAACAATCTATGTATTATATTAATTCAGACAATGGAAATGTTGAGGTAAATAGAAACAGTTGACCCAGATCACTCTGTTCCGAGTCCTTGACCTACAACATTTTAATTATATACATAATATATTTGTTTAATTGACAATGCGTTCTGCTTTCCGAAATGTTTAGTTAACGTCTACCTCCAACTGTTATCCTAATTACAGTAATGCAAAGTGTGAATTCCTTCCGTTACATCTGATTAACTCCTTCAAAAGTAACATGTTAATATTTACTTTCAGTATGGGAATTAATTACTCGAGGGTACTTGCAATGTGTCAAATTTCTTTGTACCTTACCTGTTATATGAGGATAACAGTTGTACCTGTTATCTTAGAATGCCACTATTAACCCACAAACTTGTTGTGGGTTGTTGTCTTAAATTAAGATACCAATTGAATTGTACGGCCCTAGCATTTCTTATACCTGCTACTCTGATGTTCTATATTGCTTATCCTTATTGGCAGTGCAAGATTGACTTGCAGCCAAAGTGAAATTTGTTTTCGCAGTGCCTAAACCGAAATATTAAGCATTATCGACCTAAGGAACAACGTTTCTATTTTACATTTAATAAAAAGTTATACTTCTGTGAAATGTGTAGTTTTGAGTACTGTTTAGTAATTTCTTTTCATCAGTATTATAACCAAGAAATGATCATGAAAGTGAAAACAATTCTGATTTTTTTCTGAACATTATACAGATTCAGAACAAGACTATGGTTCTTATAGTGATACCTCGTGCAGCAGAAGTTACTATCTTATGATTTCAGTGAGATCTCTTTAAATAGGTTCGGATTTTATCAAATAATCCAGAAAACAAGGATAAATAATTGTGATTCAGAACCAGATATTATAGGTGCTTCACAAGCCTCTATATTTGAGCCATTGTTATTTTTAATATTTATAAATGACTTATAATCTTTAAAGGAATCACTAACTGTGCTTTTGGTAGATGATATTAATGTACTTATATCTGTAAAGTCACATCAGCAATTAAGAGACACTGTCAATAAAGCATTTGAACAGCTCAGTATTTGGTTTAAAGCAATAAGCTATTGTTAAACTAGGATAAAACAAATCATGTGAGGTAATATAATTAAGAATTGGGTAGAACAGTATCACCATAAGTATCTGATACAAAATTTCTTGGGCTCCAAATAGATGAGCTTAATTGGAGAAAGCAAATAAGTCATAAAGCTAAAGTTTAGCTCTGTTTACTTTGCATTGAGGAGCTTAAAAATCTTCTTAACCAATATGCTTTAAGAAAAGCATATTTTGCTTATTTTCACTGTCTACTTACGATATGGAACTATCTTCTGGAGTGATTTAGCACACAGTAAGCAAGTTTTTATATACCATATTTGCATATACCAGCAAATAGCTTAAAACTGTAAGTTTGTAACAACCTTCCATGCTACCTGAAACTGTTAGGTAATCCTAATCCACATAAAATCTTCAGGAAACGTTTGAAGTCATGTACTCCCTGTATAATGTAACGGAATTCTTTAATATCCCATTCATAAGTAAATTTTAAATACATGGAGCAGGTTGCATATGACAGTGATTTTATGACTTACATTATTGTTGATCTACTGTAGTGCATGTTCTAAGTTTGATGCTTGAAATTGTAATGTTTACAAATTTTTATATGTTAATGCATAATGTAAGATTAGAAAAAAAAGGGTAAGTGTACTGCTGGTAGTAGGTGTATTGCTTGTCATGATCAATTTGCCATAAACATATGACATATTCAACGTCCCTAAACTTTTCTCACAGTTGGAACAGAACAAATAAACACAAACCAAACCAATAGCAGAACAGCTAATTTGTTTGGTAAAAATAAATACAAATGATCATCCAATGATCCTACTAAGAATCCGAGAACACCTACCTACAACCAGGATATCCAAGTTCCTACTCTTGAAGGGCCAACAAATTGTTGAGGGATTCATATGGTCTGTTAAAAGCATGGGAGTGTTCTTTACCACAGATATGTTAGTATGTCCAGCATACTAATTAGAAAATTCATTCTTATTTGGTTTTCTGGTCAAAACAAAACTGAATTAATGGGCATCAATGTTACTAAGCTTAGGGCTTTTTGAGGCTTCTTTCGATGCTCTATTTATATCTAACTGGGAAAGTACGGGATGAATGTGCGCCACAGATGGTACTGGAAGGGATATTTTCTGTGCCATATTATTGAAACAGAGGACCTTACTTCTCAATATATTGTCTGAGATTGGCGATAGTACCAGCCGAGATGAAAGGAAAACTGATCCTGCTGCAGCAGTAAGAATGTTTGAAAATTGTTACTTTTTTTAAGTCCTCCAACTTAAATCATGTTGGACAATGAATGAAATGGGTGAAGTAATGAGCTGATATGAGCTTATGGTCTATATATGTAATAGAGAGAGAGATGCTTGTTGATTTTTATATGTGCATCTTTTGAAAGTATCTATATGGCAAGCAAACCAGAGAAATATATTTGCAGTCGGTGTATTGACAGTTCATCCAGTTCATCACTTACGTAAGTGATAGTGTCAATAAACCGACTATAAATAGTTTTTCCAATTAATTTTGACATCACTGTTATTAAAGTCCTCCAATAACACATAACAGAAAAATATTGTCTGAAAATCATTTTATCTGACACCTGCACAAATTACCTTTCTAAATGTGTTTTATATATAGGAAAGGACAGAGATGGTGTTGTGTGACAAGTGAAGAAAAGAAGTTCCAAAAACCTGCTTAAGCTATATTGAGATCGACAAAGTCAATTAACACCAATCATAATAATATTACAGCTCGTAATTACTTTGGATTCATGAAAGTGATTGCAGAATTGAGGGATCGCAGTCCAACTTATGTTGGAACATTGAGGAAGAATGAAAAGGAATATATGAATTCCAGCCACAAAGGAAATGAATTGTAGGTTCAATAGAGTGTGAATTTATGTTCCAAAAAGAGGTAAAACTATTATTTTAATTTCCAACATGCCTCATTCAAGTATCAATCCTGAACCTGGCAAGCGGGAGATCACATTGTTTTATAACAGTATTAAAAGTATAGATGTTTTTCACCAGAAGTATGTGACTTACAGCACAAGATACCACCTGCTATTTTTTATGCCATGCTGAACAATGTAACTAGAGTAAATTCATACATAATACATATACCATGCAAGAAGTACACACCTATTCCTCGATTTGACTTCACAAAAACAAAACACACTGTCTACACAACTTTTTGAAAAGTATCTCAATGAAAGAATCATCAATGATCAGTCTCCAAAGAATTGTGTAT
This sequence comes from Mantis religiosa, assembly GCA_030765055.1. NCBI lineage: Eukaryota > Metazoa > Arthropoda > Insecta > Mantodea > Mantidae > Mantis > Mantis religiosa. The sequence continues at coordinate 98,557,455 of CM060953.1, forward strand.
TATAATGTGCCACATTTTATAAAAGCCTTGTCCTTAAATGCAAATAATTACTCAATGATTATAGAGGAAATGCTGTACATTGTGCTCCCATTTCTGCTGAGAAGTAAACCAGTATTATGACAATTGTGATTACCCAAACATAATGTTCCAAACCATACTCTGTAGTGTGTAAAGAAGTAGAGATTTGTGAGTAGAGCTTGGATTTTTGCATATTTGAGTAGCATCGTTTCAAAATGCAATAAATCCGCAAATAGCAATTTTACAGGAAAGCCGAAAATGTAATAACTACTAAACTAAACAACACTTTTGAAATTTAATTATGCACTCGTGCTTTAAAAAAATGATGAATAACATGATGCTGAGTGTCAAAAATCAGAGTCTTAATCTAAGGCTATAATCGCGGGTTAAAGTATGAAAAATTTCGGACTTATCGTGTTTTACACCGAATAAATGGACATAAAGCCTTTTGAACCATTCTACCATATAAACAATGCTAACTTCAGTAAATCATTTTATTGCAAATTTTAAGGTATTTGTAGCTGTTACGTGCCAATGTAATTAATAATTACACAATTAATAGTTAATTAATAGTTACACAGTTTGGTGATCTGAAATTTTTGTTTAGAGCCATGTAAATCTTTTTCGAAAAATACATATTTGAAACCAACAATGTTATTATGAAAATTAGACATGAACATGTGCAAAGTCTTTACTACTGGTAATATACTGTTAATAATAAGGTCCTGTAACACTGCTGTGTTTGAGAATATCTGAATTATGCACTGAGTGCATTTAAAACTTCTAACAATTGTGACTGATAGTTATTGAATTGAACACAAACTACTGTAATGATAATGGCACAACTTTCAAAAAATTAAACCATATTCTTCCAAACAATCACACTCTTCATTCTTGCTTTCCTCCTCCATATGTTGTGCATCGTCTTCATGCTGAATTAGCCTTGCATAAAACTGCAGCTCATTGTTACCATACCATTCTTCACTAAAACGTTGTTTTAAAAGCTTCTTCAAATCATTCCTTTTTTGTCTAATTTGATGGGATGTTCCAAAGGCACAACGGGAGGATCTGCTATTTCTCGTTCAAGCAACGACAGGAATTTCTTGGATTCATCATTTAGTCTATATGACATTTCCATTTTGAGAGAAACTTAACATTTATTCCCCTTCAGTTTCTTTTTCAATATGATCCTTTTAATTTCCTTAATACCATCTGGCTTTTTTTAAGTAATTGCAAAGCATCTTGAAGTCATGCACATGCATCTTGAAGTCATGCACATGCCAATCCTTGCCCAGCTAGCAAATATTACCAACCTTAGAATATGTTTCAACATTACTGAAATAAGGCAAATGAGTCAATCTGGTATATACTTTTCTCAGCTTACAAGTTTTTTAATGAAGACTAGTTTCTGGGAGCTTCTTCCCTATCCTCAGTTCTGTGGTTGACTGGTGATGCATCCGGTGTCTGCATCTGGCTTGGTGTCGTGCTGCCATCTAATGTTCTGGTAAGTTTGATGATGTCATCTACGGCAGGGATTTCAAAATTCGTCAAGAGGTCCTGTTTCTTCGTAATAAATAGGTTTTCCCAAATATGTAGCTCTAGAAGTTTCTTTGCCTGTTTGATCAGTTCTATTTCTTGCTTTATGTTGTGATTCTCAGACCAAAAGTGATGTGCTGTGGCTGACTTGTCCATATGTTTGAATTTAATATTTCTGAAGTGTTCTTTCATTCTTGTTCCTAGATTCCTTTTGGTCTTGCCAATGTATAACTTGTCACAGTCCTGGCAGCTCATTTGGTAAATGCCTGATAGTTGAGTTTTTGGTGTGCTATTTTTTAGAGGGTGGTTTAGTAAGTTGCGCATGTTGTGTTTGTTCTGAGGAGCTAATTTTATGTTGAAGCTCTTAAATATCTTTTCAAATTTTTTGAAATATTTTGAATGAAATGTAAATTTGCCATATCTGGTGTTTGGGTTTTTTAGTTTTTTTTTAACTTAGTAGTCCTTTAAGTTTTTGTTTCTTTTGTGTCTGTAAATCAACTTTTTGATGAAATTTGTGTTATAGTTGTTCAATTCGCCTGGTTGCGTGGCTTTATTGCTCAGTACCGCCATGACACAGAAACACCAGACAATGTAGTCAACATATCTTCCCAAACTTTCACCGAAAGAGTTACAATTTTTAAACAAAGGTTTTAAAATGTGTGTCGACAACTCGGGCAATTTAGACGATTACATCGCTGACGGCAGCATAACCTCTAACTTTATGGAAAATGGTAGTGAAAAAACATTAGTAAAATCAAAATTCTCTAGGGGATGACATTCGGACAGGAACATAACTATAAACAAATTATTCGAACATTGAAACAAAACCAGTTTTATATCTGAAAGCAGACAAAGGAAACAAGGTAGTCATTATGGACCAAACTGATTACAACCAGCAAGTCGAAGAACAACTACTACAAAATCCAAAATATACAACCCTAACAAAAAAACCCTTAAAGAAATACATAGAAACCACTAAAACAGCAATTAAAGAAAATGCCATAGTGCCAGATAAGATGAAAAACAGCATATTTGGGAACAAACCTAATTTGCCAAAATCATCAACTTCTTAAGATAAGTGGAGATTCATTAACAAATATTTTTATTTCTGTAATATTTATTACTTCACTGTAACTAGCTTCATTTTCTATGTAATCAGCTAATAAGATGCTTGTTGTTACCTGGGTTGCAAAGGTTAAAATGGTCCTATTAGCATTAAGTTAGTTGCTTTATTCCAAAGTTTGGAGTCACTGCTTTAAGTATAAAAGCTTTAGTCTTTTCTCTTCAACAAATACATCTTTATGATGATAAATCCTTTGTTTGATTTTGAAATGTGTTTTATTTTACAGTAAGAAGTCTTCTGCATGATATGCTGTGCTAGCAGTGGCTTTGTGTGCCCAACACATAGCCACATAGCAGGCCAGCACTCTGTCTTAACTGATGTTGGCAGCAGGTGAAGACGGTATGGCAGAAAGTGCAATAGCAGTAGTGCAAACAACTGTTGATCCCAATACAACAGAGCCGTCCATACCCATAGAAGAAGAACACTTTTGCAAGCAAATCCTATACATAGAAATAAGCACTTCCAGGTAAGTAGAAACCCTTGTCCAGTTGACTAGCCTCTGAAACATGTTACGGGAAATGAATGAAAGTGTAAGTGAATGTAAGTGTTGTTTAATTTCATTGTAATATTACATCACTGTTTCAACACTTCCATGAAAAGAAATTAAGTAGATACCCTGTTCATAATTTAAATAAAATTCCCTTACAATAACTCAGGGAATATTCCAAAGGCTGGGTTATGTTGAGTTGTCTAGACTGTTATTTAGGATCTTTGCCTGCATCATTTCATCAGTTGCCAGTTTTATGAACTATAGATGCAATGCTTATTTGAGAAACTTGCTTCAAAATTCAGATTTTTCTTATACTCAAAGCTGATATTAAAATGACTAAAGTGTGGATAGGTAGAGTCAGACTGAAAAATGCAATGCCATAGCCAGGATTTGAACCACAGATCTTCGAGTGTTTCTCCAGTTGCTCTTTACCATTGAGCTACCATTGCCGATATGCCAGCATGATATAAATTCTTCAACTGACTCTTATTTTTCCTGGTAAATCACTTGGGGTTCTCATATAGAGTGAGATATGCAACATTTGTGGTGACTTACTATGCTGTAAGTACTTAAGTCCCAAGCTTCATAACTAAACCACTATTAGATTAACCTTCTGTTGGGTGCGTCAACTTTCGTGACACAGTTAGTCATGGCGTATCTGCTGGATACATATGACATTAATTATGTTTTAGTAGTTGTTTTCAATTGTCTTAAAACGAATGAATTTTATTATGAATCGGAAGCGTTTCTCAAACATAGTCATGCTGAAAATATTGACACCAAGGTCATCTGTTGTTCAGAAGTCTTGAATATTTTGCTGTCCTCTGTGGAACACACAAGCAAGGTATAATAATGCAATAAAGGCTTTCATTTCTTTTATGTCTGTTTCTCTGCAATCACTCTCACATTCATATTTCACTTTGAAATCATCTATGCGTCTGTTGGTGTGTTGCACAATTTTATTTAGAATATCAGCACTGATGAAAAGTTTCCAGCAGTCAAGTTCAGTTTTAATAGTTTTGGCATTCCCCACAACTCCTGGCATTTATTATTATTATTATTATTATTATTATTATTATTATTATTATTATTATTATTATTATTATTATTATTATTATTATTATTATTATCATTATTATTATTATTATTATTATTATTATTATTATTATTATTATTTATTACCATCATCAATATCTTTATTGTTATCTTGTATCTTTTGTACTCATCAAAATAGTAATTTTCATCATTTTCTAGCACTTCATTACGTTCCTCTTCATCAACATCATTATCTGTATCGGTGCCAACAGATAGTTTCAGTTATGTCTTCATATTTGGAATTAGTTTCTACAAAATTATCCTCAATTGGCAGTACATCATCGTTGAAAATAAGGTAATGTACCTCCTCCAAATCCTCAGGATTTTCCAAATCATATACTTGACTCATTTTAAAACCTATGTACGATTCATAGTAATGAAGAAAGGCACTCTCATTTTACCTTGCAACAACGCTATCACTTACATCAGCAATCTCTAGCAATGACATGGTTGGATCTGATAGCGGCGACAATTCGTAATGCGATTGGCTCATTGTATCTGACAGATACAACAGCACACACGTGATGACGTTTGCCTCGTTTGCAAACTTAGCATTAGGGAGAAATGGTTGAAACTTACAGGAAACAATAACAAAGGTATGATAGAAGATGTCTTGGCTTTGCAAGCCTGTACCTCTATTTATTGCCATAATAATGAAACAAACTTAGACCATGTATCTCTCAGATACATGCCCGACTAACGAAGGGGTAATTTCAGTCTGTCAAGGTTGAAAAAAGAAGTAATGTCTCCCAAAACTAGACCCTCATAAAATAAAAATGTAAGTGACAGAGTGTTAAAAACCAGCTACAAATAGTTTTTTAACTAAATTTGGACATCTGTGTTAACTAAATTCCTCCCTACATGCATAAAATTTAACAAATTCATAAATTATGTTGCAATTTTTAGAATTACAAATACCTGGATTTATTTATATACCTTGACCTATATTTACAGCTGGCTGAGACTGATCATGGATTTTCTTGTGTTGTGTTCTGCATCCTGTTTCTTCTTCTTCTTCTTCTTCTTCTTCTTCTTCTTCTTCTTCTTCTTCTTCTTCTTCTTCTTCTTCTTCTTCTTCTTCTTCTTCTTCTTCTTCTTCTTCTTCTTCTTCTTCTTCTTCTTCTTCTTCTTCTTCTTCTTCTTCTTCTTCTTCTTCTTCTTCTTCTTCTTCTTCTTCTTCTTCTTCTTCTTCTTCTTCTTCTTCTTCTTCTTCTTCTTCTTCTTCTTCTTCTTCTTCTTCTTCTTCTTCTTCTTCTTCTTCTTCTTCTTCTTCTTCTTCTTCTTCTTCTTCTTCTTCTTCCTCTTCTTCCTCTTCTTCCTCTTCTTCCTCTTCCTCTTCCTCTTCCTCTTCCTCTTCTCCTCCTCCTCCTCCTCCTCCTCCTGCTCTTCCTCCTGCTCCTTCTCCTGCTCCTTCACCTCCTCTTAATGTATTTTTATGTCTTCAAAATTACTGCCATGCATTTAACAGGATGTCTGGCAAACTATGCAATAGAGTCCAAAGATTTTGGAACTCCCTCGCAGAAAGACAACATTATTTTCACTGAATGATAGACTCCATGCAGAGAAGAATTACTTCTAACAAAATTTTCGAGCATGAAGGAAGGAAATTGGACTGTGTATTAAATATTTTTATTTATTATAGTATTCTACTGTTACTTTTGCTGCTATGTATAGATAATAGGGGAAATATTGTATTCCACCCAAAAATTTGATATCAGAAAATAATATTTTGGGCCACTCTGAATTTAAAAGAAGTCTACAGCAGTTTTTTAGCCCTCAGCATTTGGGATAAAATCTTCTTGCTTCCCATTATTGTATTGATAGACTAGATCTTGATTTTTGAGTATTTCACATACAATTGAAAAAACCGGCTACAAATAGTTTTCTCAATTTGGATGTCACTGTTACTAAATTCCTTCAGACACACATAACTTCACATAGGTGATCATTGTTCATTAAGTTATCTTTACCACATAAACAGCACTGTGAGGAAGTCAATTGATCCACTCTTGAACAAATGTCCACTCAGGCCATGGTTAATCTGAACATTGCAACATATGACTTCCCTTGTATATATCAATGTTTCTACAATTGATGTTAACTTAGTAGCTGGAGTAACCTGTCGCCTTTTTTCCATCTACCAGACAATTGGTGAACACTCAACAAATTTCAATATGGAAATATCGGCTATTTATACCTCCCTATAACTCCCATACTGCATCAGACATTTCACTTCTGTGATCTTCTCCGACTCTTTAACAGAAATTCAGGTCTTAACCTCCTGTACTTGTAACCCAGTGGAAATCAAAGAATGTCAACAAATCATCAGACAACTGGAAAAACTACAGAAACATATGTCTTCAATAGATACTTGGTCACTGTGGCATAGAAGGCAATGAGGCAGCAGACATACTTGTAAAGAGAGGTTGCACAATTAAGCAAAAGAAAAAACATAAAATTCTCCTTTTCATCCATCGAGCAAGTCATAACAAAAAGGAATTCAGAGATATCTTTAGACAAGATTTATATATCATGGCAAAGGATATAAAATGGAAACACATTATCAACAATCCTGACATCTCCAAATCCCCAAGCAAAACAGCTGTAGCAAGATGCAGATTTACTGGGACAAACACCTGAACAGAATAAGACTTCTTGTTACTTCAACTTATCCACTGTGCAGTAAGGAGGAGGATATGACAAACACCTTTTGACCTGCAACAGACTATCTGCCATCAGTTCCATTGAAGAGAGATATTGAAAAGCTTGAGGGCTAATGGCTTCATTGCCAGTGGCTCGGCATTGGAAAAGAACATATGACTTTCTAGATAGAATGTGAATTGTTTAAGTTTATTTTGGAGATCCTTCCAATTAAGTGTTTCAGAAGAAGTAATATATTTGCCATAATTGGTTTTGAAAATGTTTTTAATTAATCTTAACTGTTTCATAGAAGATACTTTATTTTATTGTTTGAACAATTTTGGAAAACTTCATGGCTAACATACCCCAGAAATTGATATTGATAGTTTATTGATCCAGTTTATCAGATGTACATTGATTTTGGACACGTCATTTCTATACAAATTATTTAACAATATGACATTTGTATGCTAGTACCAAATTCTTACATATATAATTTACAATTCATCTAGGCTGTATATACATTTATTTAACAAATATTGTTTTAATTTACTTTTAAATTTTGGTTTTGAGCTATTCGTCAAAATTTTTATCTCACTAGGTAGTTTATTATACAGTTTGATCCCTCTGATATTAATGTCCTTTTCAGTGACACACCTGTTAATATTATACATGTGATAGTTATCACCATTTCTTGTACTATAGTCGTGAATTTGGTTGTTTCGTACTAATGTAAGTCTATCGGTTATGAATAATATAGTTCTGTATATATAAAGAGAATAGACTGTGAACATATTTTCAGTTTTAAATGTTTCTCTGCATGATTCCCTTCCTTTTAGGCTATAAATCAATCTAATACATTTCTTCTGTAGAATTAGTAACATGTCCATGTGACATTTTGCAGCTGTACCCCATATTTCGATCCCGTAGTTAAAGTAAGGATATATACATCCAAAATAAATCATCTGCAGAAGCCTAGTGTCTTTTTAACTTTGAAAATACCTAAGCAAGTATATAGATTTACTAATTTTATTACATATATAATCTATATGTTTAGCCCATGTTAACTGTTTATCAACAATTATTCCAAGAAATCTATATGATTTTACTTCTTCAATGGTGGTGGTGTTTATTTGCAATTCTGTATTGGAGGTAGTTTTTCTTGATGTATTGGGCCACATTACTTTAGTTTTTAGCATGTTACATTTTAAATTTACGGATTCAAAGTATTTGATTAGGGTATTAGCAGTGTGATTTAAATTTTTGTTTAGAGCTTCCAACGTCTTGTTCCAGCATATGGCAGTTGTGTCATCTGCGTAAGTTATTATAGCTGTATTTTGTGGACAAATAATATCATTAACATATATAATGAAAAGCAGAGGCCCTAGTACTGTTCCCTGAGGTACTCCATATTTTACTGTTTCTTTTTTTGATTGAATTTTGTTTACATTTTTTCTTGTTTTATGATTTACTTCTGTATATTGCTTCCGGCCAGTTAGGTAACTGGAAAACAATTCTAGAGGTAGTCCCCTTATCCCATAATTTCTTAGTTTGTGTAATAAGATGCTATGATCAACACAGTCAAATGCTTTAGTCAGGTCAAAAAATAGTGAGCTTACCTTATCATTAGATTCTAACTTACTTGTTATTTCATGTATATACTGTATGACTGCAGAGACTGTGGAACAACCTTTTCTAAACCCATGTTGAAAATCATGTAGTACATTATGTTTATTTAAATACTTAATTAATCTTTCTAATAAAATTCTTTCAAAAAGCTTAGCTATTTCTGATGTTAAGGTGATCGGCCTGTAGTTACTGACATCCTGTTCATCCCCTTTTTTAAATATTGGTTTGACTAATCCTAGTTTCAAAATTTCAGGAAATTGACCGACTTCAATGGAGTAGTTAATCAGGTGTGTTAAAGGTTTTGAAATAGCTTTTTTACATTGTTTTAAAATAACTGGACTAATATCATCCCATCCACTACTTGCTTTTTTAGGTAGTTTGTTTATTATGTTGGTGATTTCATTTTCTGTTGTTGGTTCAAGGAATATTGATGATTTGATGCCGATGTCTTTGTTTGCATATACATTAGGAGACAGTCTATTATGTGAAGCTACGTTTATAAAAAATTCATTAAATTTCTGACATATGATTCTTGGGTCTTGTATTAATTTCCCATCTATGTTTAGGCTTATGTTTTGATGCAGCTTTTTGTTTTCCCTACACTCATTAATTAGGTTCCAAGTTGTTCTGCTAGGGTTATTTGACTGATTTATTTGTTCTCTATAAGTGGCTATCCTTGCATTTAGAAGACTGTTTATATACTCCTGTTTGGCATCTTTGTATTTACTTTTATAATGGTCTGAGAGAGTGCTTTTATATAGGGCATGCATGTTTTTCATTTTTTCTTTGGATTTAACTACTTCAAATGGCAGTTTAACTCTTTTCTTCCTGGCTTTATTTACTCTAACTTTTTTGAGTGGACATGTAGCTTCAAAATGAATCCTAAACTTATTATAAAATTCATTCCATTTATCATTAACATTAGTTTTTTCAAAAACGTTTTCCCAATTTTCAGCAGTTAGGATATTTACAAGATTATTTATATTTTCTTCAGTTACGCTTCTGCGGACCATGATTTCTTCAGTGATTCTATCACAACATGCAATATCAAAGTGTGACAGCTGAGCATAATGATCAGAAATATGAACATTTACTACATTAGTTGATATTTCTTGTATATTAGATGCTATGTGGTCGATAATAGATGAGCTGTTAGCCGTTACTCTTGTTGGTTCCTTAATTAAATCCCACAGTGAGATGGAATTCATTGGAAAACTGTGTTTATTTAAACATGTTTAAACAATAGTCTGAATAGTTGCTTTGGAATCTGATAATTTTGGAAAGCTTCATTGTTCAAGGAGTAAATTTTGTTAAGGAAGTATAAATTGCATCAATTTCTCCATCAAAGCTTATGAAATAATTTCCAACACGCCAATAGAAAGAAAGGAATTTGCAGGTAGTTCCTGCTGGATATACCTTTATGGTTTAATGGGCATATGCTTTAGCTTCTATAGATGAATGTTCTTTCTTTTTAAAATCTGCAATTAGATCAAGGCTGTATTCTAGTTAAGTGAGGTTTAGTGGGTTGTTAAGATGCATGTAAGGTTTTATTTCAGATGGGTAATCTAGTTTACTTCTTAATTGTTGAACTTTCCTGTATGAAGCCCAATTGAGTTTTCAAACTAAGGGCTGATGTATGGTGTTTTACCCATTTATTGTTCTCAGGAGGTCTCAAGAGTTTTTCATATGTTAAAAGGACCTGCATTTCTAAATCATCATTATAAGTCTATTTCATGTAAATGCTTGTAAGGTCATTATATGAGTAGTTTTAATAGCTACACTTGCACTTGATAACTTGAGCCCCCAATAAGAGCTTGATATTGTGTGTGCTCAAGTATTATTTAAGTTGAGAGCAGTATTTTATCAGTATTCTCCAGCTGGTCTTACATATTAATTATATGTAGCACTCAATGTAGACCTTGTGCAATCCTATTTAGTTCCTGCAAGTCTTTTTAATGTCTTAAAACAGTTGGTTTTCAATACTTCCAAGAAAGGAATTGTAAGTTGGTTAATTTTTTGTCAAACAATAGTCCAAGATATTGTGCATTTTCTGTTGTGTTTAATTGCGTATTACTATAACTTAAAGTAATATTAGGTATAAAAATTGAAAGAAGTGTAGAGAAATGAAGCACAAGTTAAAATAAAAGTGAATCAAGAAAATATTAACACATTGCTTCACTCACACTGTTTTTTTCACAGAACATATTTCAAGATCTGATGATAGGAGCAACAGCTCTTGAAATATGTCCTGTGAAAAAACAGTGTGAGTGAAGCAATGTATCAATATCTTCTCGATTCACTTTTATTGTAATATTAGGTGTTCATTTTTATGGAAAAGAGCTGAAAGGTACGTTTCACAGTGTTTACTTTCATGAGGCTTTTAGAACACCGTTGTTTCAAATGTATCCAGTAAACTTTGAAAATTTGTCTTTAGAAATATGAGCTGAGTCTTTCCTGGCGGTGTATATGTTCTATACGTTCTCAGGCTTCGAGCCTGGTAAGCAGATGTTGTAACAGCGTGCAGCTCGCGACCGGTATATATATATATATATATATATATATATATATATATATATATATATATATATATATGGGTCGCCCCACCCCTAAGTCATTCAACATCCTGATGATGGTTGAGATGCATGCTCCCGAAACGTCGATGTCACAACATCTGCTTACCTGGCTAGAACGTCTAGAACATTGTCTTTAGAATTTCAAGTTTGTCTGATTTCATTGATTTCCAAATTACTAAGTCATCTGTATACCGTGCAGTGTTGATGTCTATGGGTAAACCTGGTTGGCTTTTTTTGAATCTTGATAATGTTGAACCATAAGAAGTTGCACAATATCTTTCTGAAACAAGTTCTGATATCCAATGAAGCTATTACCTTTAATTCCCATCTGTTGTAGCTTCTTGATTAGATTACATTTCCGTACAATGTCCTATGTAGTTTTCAGATCAACAAATATGGCTAAGGTATTTTATTTTCTATTAAATTGCTCTTTAATTTGTTAACAGAGTTTAATTATACTGTCCTGCGACACTTTCCCGATTTTGATGAAAATAGGTTACTTTCCATGGAAGAAAACACACTGATTTCGAAAATAAGAGTTTTCACTAACATGTACCATTTTTAAAAAATTTGGTATTTTGATATATTGGCCATTATATATAATTATGATTATATGTGTATATTTTTGCAGTAAAAGATGAATATTAATGTAGCAAATATTGCATTTTCAGGCAGTATGTATACCTATAAACAAACCACCCCTTCTGTGCTTCTCTACCCTCTAGCTCTTGCTAAGCAATGAGCTGATAACTGACCAAGACAGTAAAACTGTCAACTGTTGCACAATAAACAGACAAGTACGCTCTCCCTTTAAGGACTTATATCTCATAACATCTCTTACAGTTTCTTCCTATAACTTGCGGTGATCGGTGATGCGGTTTCTGCTAAAAATTCATCACACTGAGTAGGTACCATATCTCTATTAAGTTAATTGATGGAAATTAATAGCTCTTCCACACTAGCCATGTATAGACTAAGGTTTTGGATAGAGAGTCAAACTGAGAAATTCAATGCCATAGCCAGGATTTGAACCATGGATCTTCTAGTCTCCGTGCGATCACTCTTAACCATTGAGCTACCATGGCCAATATGCCGTCATGAAATTAATTCTCGAAATGTCTCATATGTTTTCCGGTAAACCACTATATACAAGATACTCACCTTGTATCTGGTATGTGAGAACCCTAGTAGTTTACCAGGAAACATACAAGTCAATTGGAGAATTTAATGTCATGATGGCAAGTTGGCCATGGTAGCTCAGTGGTTAAGAGTGACTGGATGGAGAGCGGAAGATCTGTGGTTCAAATCTCGGCCATGGCATTGAATTTTTCAGTTTGACTCATATCTAACCATATTTCTATTCCACCAGCTCAACTAGAGGATACTGAGAGTTCAGTTTCTGGCTCAACAGAAAATTCCAATAGAGGCTTTCCCAATGCAGTTTGCGGAAGTCAAGTGAGAGCATTTTATTTGAGAAGATTCGAATGCCTTTAGTAAGAGGCTTAGTATTACCAAAGACGAGCAAATTACTTGGATCAGAGTTGAAGAGAAGATATGACACCGTATTTTCTTGGTATAGATAAAGAATTTACCAAGTTCTTTAAGATGGAAGACCAACTTGTTTATTGTTAGTGATGTACCAGATTTGATTAGAAAACTGGGAAGACAAACATACAATAGTAACGACCAGCTTCAGTGTGAAATATGAATTTAAAGCTTCACTTCTTGTATTCTCATCTAAACTATTTTCTTGATAATTTTGGATCCCCAGAGATGAACAAAGTGAATGATTTCATCAAGAAATCAAGGAGATGGACAGGAGATACCAGGATCAATGAAACACTGCAGACTATTGTTGGTGCTTGTAAAGGTAAATTCCTTAATCACGACTTAAACGTAAATCAGTGCAACTAATTTTTGGACAATGACAATTTCAATCCTATTTTACAGATATACAGCTATTTCTGCATATTTATTATTCAGAAATTTTGCTTTTTTATTTTTTTTGTAATGCATGATTTTTACATAATAATGTTTTCAAATTATTTTCTTTGTGATTTGTGAAAAAAACCTGACATGATTGAGAAAAATGGACAGCATCATTCAATTTAGCACACCAAAATTACTTAAAATAACCTTTTACATTGCAAACCAGCAAACAAAAGTTATATAGGGTGAAATAAGGTTGTAGTATATACAAATATAATAATTTGTAACTTGAAAAACTTCACTTAACTTTTAAGAAATGATGACCGTAATTGAATAGGATCGCGATTTTGTGAATAAATCATCCATATCATCAGCTCGAGCCATCAACAAACTCGCTGTTAACATTACCATCATTAGATGTCACTGTTTATTTTAGTACTACCAACATCTGAAAATGAAGCAAATTTAAAAACAGAATTAATTGCCGGTATTTCAAACTTCATTATGCGATGTTTATTTTCTAAAATAAATATCTTTTCCCAAACCATTAAATCTATCGGACCACTTAATTGTTTTAATAATTTACTTTCTGGATTTATTTCATGGTTAAATGACCAAAATGATCTGCTACGGCCGATTTATCAGTTTGTTTATACTTAATGTTACGAAAATGCTCTTTCATTCTGGTTTCCAAATTACATTTTGTCTTTCCAATATCAACTATATCACAATCGAAACAATTAAACTTTTAAATACCAGACTTTTTATTATTAGGAATTTTATCTTTTATAGAGAAATGCAATAAATTTTTAATACTATATTTATTTTGAGGAACTAAAGTTATACCAAACTCTTTAAAAAAAAATTTGAAAATGTTTATCAACCCAATGATAGTAAGTAAATCTTTTAAAATTATAAACGTCTTTTATTTTTTTAAGGGTAGAAATATCATTAACAGTTTTTGATATTTGAATTTTTCAATTTTTTTATTTATAAGGTTTTTATTAAAACCATTAATTAAAGCAGTATTAATAATATGTTTATATTGTTTATTAAATTCATCTTTATTCAGGGGTATATTTATTAATGTATAAATCAAACTATTGTAAACAGCAAATTTATGTAAAAAAGGGTTAAAACTTTTGTTTTTTATGTAATTATCGATATGAGTAGACTTCCTATAAATACCAAAGTTTAATTTCTTATTTCTTATTATCTTTAGACCTAGCAAAGGAAGAAATCCATTATTTTCAGTCTCTAATGTGAATTTCATATTTTTATCTTGCAAATTTAGTACTTTTAAAGCATCAGTTGTTGGATAGAGCCAACATGAAAAATTCAATGCCATGGCCGGGATTTGAACCACGGATCTTCTGGTTTTCATCCATTCGCTCTAACCCATTGAGCTACCATGGTTAACATACCGTCCTGACATTAAATTCTCCATTTAACTCATATGTTTTCCCGGTAGACCACTCCATCGAAAACCTTAGCCTATATACAGCTAGTGTGAAGAAATGATTAATTTCCATCAATTAACTAACATCAAGAAACAAGAGCATTAGAAACAAGAGCAAAGGAACACTTTAGAAACATAAAATATAAACAATTAGAAAAATCAGCAGTTGCCACACATTTTTGGGAAAAAAACCACAACATAAATCCAGAACCAAAACTACTGAAACATACATCAGGAAAACAAGAACTATCCACATGGGAACAAATCTTCATTTCAAAAAATAGGAACAAAGTATTCAATTTCGACATCCCCCAGAAGGATTTGTTCAGCAAGTTCCTTGAGCCGCCACCAGAGGAGACCTGTGACAAGGTATCGTCAGCTACACCAATGAGAACCAGTCGAGAGCCGGCCGATGATAGAGGCAAAGCCTCTGAAACTAGTTCCGGAAAAATTTAAAAGTAAGTGTTGTCTAGTGTCTTTAATCGACTCTCTTTAAAGTTAATTAATCATTTATGTGTTTATCAGGAACAATAAAGAACAATTTTTAAAGAGTTTGGTATAAATTTAGTTCCTCAAAATAAATATAATATTAACATTTTAGTTAATTGATGGAAATCATTTCTTCACACTAGCTGTACATAGGCTAAGGTTCTTGATAGTCAACATGAAAAATTCAATGCCATGGCCGGGATTTGAACCACGGATCTCCTGGTTTCCGTCCAGTCGCTCCTGAGCTACCATGGCCAACTTGCCATCATGACATTAAATTCTTCATTTGACTCGTATATTTCCCCGGTAGACCGCTAGGGGCTCTCGTATTTGAGATACTCTGTTTGTGGCGACTTACTATTGTAAGCACTTGAGTGCCAGGCTTCATCATTTAACTCTTATTATTTTAGTTAATTGATAGAAATTAATCATTTCTTCACACTAGCCGTACATAGGCTAAGGTTCTTGATAGTCAACATGAAAAATTCAATGCAATGGCCGGGATTTGAACCACGGATCTCCTGGTTTCTGTCCAGTGGCTCTAACCCATTGAGCTACCATGGACAACTTGCTGTCATGACATTAAATTTTTCATTTGGGACGTATATCTCCCCGGTAGACCACTAGGGGCTCTCGCTTTCGAGATACACTGTTTGTGGCGACTTAGTATTGTAAGTACTTGAGTCTCAGGCTTCATCATTTACCTCTTGTTATTTTAGTTAATTGATGGAAATTAATCATTTCTTCACACTAGCCGTACAGATCCATGGGTAAAGTCCCGGCCAGGGCATGAATTTTTCATGTTGACTCTATCAAGAACCTTACACTAGTGTGAAGAAATGATTAATTTCCATCAATTAACTAAAATAGAGTTAAATGATGAAGCCTGGGACTCAAGTACTTACAATAGTAAGTCGCCACAAACGGTGTATCTCGAATGCGAGAGCCCCTGGTGGTCTACCGGGGAAATATACGAGCCAAATGAAGAATTTAATGTCATGACAGCAAGTTGACCATGGTAGCTCAATGGGTTAGAGCGACTGGACGGAAATCAGAAGATCCGTGGTTCAAATCCCGGCCATGGCATTGAATTTTTCAGGTTGACTATATAGTATTAAAAATTTACTGCATTTCTCTAAAAGAGATAAAATCCCTGATAGTAAAAAATCTGGTATTTATCAGTTTAATTGTTTCGATTGTGATATAGTTTATATTGGAAAGACAAAATGTTATTTGGAAACCAGAACGAAAGAGCATTTTCGTAACATTAAGTATAAACAAACTGATAAATCGGCTGTAGCAGATCATTTTTGGTCATTTAACCATGAAATAAATCCAGAAGTTACATTATTAAAACAATTAAGTGGTCCGATAGATTTAATGGTTTGGGAAAAGATATTTCTTTTTTGTAGATGGCTCGAGCTGATGATGTGGATGATTTATTCACAAAATCGCAATTTCATTCAATTTGTAAGAAATACGGTCATCATTTCTTAAAACATAAGTGAAGTTTTTCAAGTTTCAAACTGTTACATTTGTATATATTTGTTTGCTTCACTGTTAATAGCTGCATATTTTACGTATTTGAGATTGTAGGGTTCAAGACACCAATTTAGTTTAGCTGAAATCATTCTTTCCATAATGTTTGCTAGAATGCTGGTTAATGATATAGATCTGTAGTTATTTTTACCATCTACTTATGTATGTGCTTTGAGTATTGGGATAATAACTTATTTCCAAATGGATGGAACAGAAGATTTTCAGACATGATGTGGAATTTGAGTGATCTGATTTTAGCTTTTTGTCCTAAATTTGTTTATGAATTCTGTCTGGTGCTGGAGCTTTGCTATTAGGTGTTTTAAAAATAGCTTTATCAAGCGTATGAGCTGTAAATGTATTATAGAATGTTTACTTTATTTACTTCTTTTATTTTTCTTTATTTCCTTCTTTGTTCTCCACTTCTTTATTTATTCTTGGACTTTTAGATGATGTAAAATTGCATTGGCAACTTTTAAAAACCCAAATAAGCTTCAGAACATACATCAATAACTCAAAACACAAGAACATAATAGCAACAAATATGACAATAGAGGAAACGAGCCCAACAGAATATATTGATATACATTATAAGAATGACCTGTTATATACAATACATAAGCAAAACAATTTACCAGATGAAATGAGAGCAATAGCAGTAGCCACAGAAAATGAAAGATATCCAGAAAAAGAATGGCTCTGAATATATACAGATGGATCCTTTATTAACAAACAAAATGCTCGTGCAGGAATATATTGCAAACATTTTCCATAGTACCTAACACTAGACGAAACTTCAAAATAATAGTTATCTTAACAGATTCAAAATCAGTCATAGATGGGATTGTAAATTATAAAAACAAAACAACAAGAAACATCAAAGAAATAAGAAGTTTAATTAAAGCTGTCGAATCAAGAAACTATGTCACCCTGCTATGGATTCCAGCCCACGTTGGACCTTTAGGTAATGAACATTCTGACCAACTAGCAAAAAAAGGTGCAATTCAAAATATAAAATCTGTAAGACAAATTGAAATTAATAAAAAATTAAACAACATTAAGCTTAATTTTAAAAGACAGCAGAGACTTGATGAAGAAGATAAACTAAAAGGCAAGGATTATAAGAACATTGGAGACAAAACTGATATACAAAAGTTACCAAGAAAAACTGCAGTGGCCCTATTTAGAATGGAAACTGGCCATGATTGTCTTGCAGAACACCTTTATAAAATACTCTGCATACCTACACCCATCTGTAAAGAGGATGTCATCATGAGCAAACACCATTTGGACAAATGTAATGGTCTCAAAAGTAAGAACCTACAGGTTTTATATTGGGAAGCCAGGGGGAAAATAATTCAAATCAACTAATCTCCAGTGCCATTAGTCAACAACAACTTTCGATTATCTCTTAATTCTTTATATAAAGGGTGTCCCAACTAACTCTGCGACCTCAAATATCCCCAAAATGAAACAAAATATGAAAATTCCAATTGGCCAGGAATATACCTATGTCAGGGGCTCACACAATTAGAAGGTATGCGCAATCCATAAAGGTAAACAAATAACACTTCCAACACCAAGTTGCATTTTTTTTAAATAGAACATGTATGCTTATTCTAGTAAAATGACAGCTAGAGTTACAATTACAATCTGTGAGGTTTAAGTTGGCATATTCTCTACTACCCTTGTCTAACACAGCAAGCTATCCTTGTCTAGCCTATTGGGCGGGTCAGTAACCACTGCTTTGTCGTGATTTGTGGAAATTCTGGACACTCAGACGGTCGCAACCCTTATTTCCGTTGTGTTGATTGAAGGTTGTCAGTGGCATATGACCTATAGAACTGTGAATTTATTGTATTGTGGATTTAAAAGATACACAAAATGTTTTCAGTGTTGCAACACATGGATATAATGCTGAATTATTTTCTTGTAGTTTTAGTTGTGTTTGTGTTGTTCCAAGTTGGATCTCGAGGGAAATTTCTAAAATCATATTCTAGGGAAATTGTAGTCAAAGTTCACAGTTTCTTCGGTGATGAATGTGATGCTTTGAAATGTGGAAAGCCGATTATTTCAGTGATGGGTATTGTTGAGAGAACTGCTGCTGCTACAGGTATTTCTTCTCGTTCTGTCCTACAAATTTTAAAAGAACACAAAAATGCAGAAGCTAGTGGCAGTAGATTGCAAACACCAGCTAAGAAGCGCCCTAATAGAAGATCGTGATAAACAGAAATTGATTCATTCACATTCGCTATTAAGTGAACAATCTATTTGCTGTATCGTACAGACTTTCTGTCTAGTTTGCTGGGCATATATGAGGCTTTAAAAGCTAAAGACTTGCTAAAGGAAGCGTGTGGTCCTTAAGAAAAATTCTTAAAAAGCTTAATTTCAGTTACAGTAAAAATTTGCAAGGAAGACACTTTTTAATGGAAAGAATGGATATTGTTTCTAAAAGATTTAAATTCTTAAGACAAATGAAAGAACTGAGATCTACAGGTAGGCCTATAGTGTACTTTGACGAAACTGGGTAAATATAAACCATATGAGAAATAAGGTGTATAAGTGTATCGCTGATGAAAATGAAAGTGATTTCCCTCTTAAAACACCAATTGGCAAAGGACAGCGATTTATAGTTGTACATGCAGGATGTTCAACAGGATTTATTCCTAATGCCTTGCTAACTTTTTAAGTCAAAATCGACTGAAGACTACCATGAAGAAATTGATAACATTTTCAAGGATTGGTTTGTTAATAAATTACCACCTAACATCCCCTTAAATAATGTCATCCGTTATCATTCCATAAAAATTAACAAAGCTCCCACTTCATCTTCACTCAAATACCATATGCAGGAATGGCTTCATAATAGGAATATTGAGTTTGATCCATGAGCAACAAAACCAGTGCTATACAAATTAATTAAATTGAAAAAAGATAATTTCAAAGTGTATGAAATAGTGTAACAGAGGTGCATGGTCATACCGTGGTACGATTGTCAGCTTATCACTGCAGCTTTAATGCTATAGAACTCATATGGGCACAAGTGAAGAATGATGTTGCCAAACATAATATTTCATTTAAAAGTGTTGATGTAAAAACCTTGTTTGATAATGTGATTACAAAAGTGACCCCAGAAAACTGAAAAAAGGCTTGTGAGCATGTACAAAATTTTGAACTGTTTTACTGGGAGAAAGAGAGTCTGATAGATGAAATTACAGACAGATTAGTTATAAATTTAAAAGACTCGGAATTAGAAGAAGAAACCGAAGATTTGTTTGAAATTTTTTACTGTGAATCGGGGTATGAGCAACAATCGGATGGAGAGGAGAAGGGGCATTCCACCACTGATGCATGCTTGACTGGTTATATCAGCTTTGCCTGTTAGGTCATAGAGTGAGATGGTGAATATTGCTCTCTCTTTCTAAAAGGTACATGACTAGTTAAACCTCACAGACTATAGTGATAACACACTTGGTTCTGCTTTTCTAAACACATTTACTAGTGGCCTATAGCCCTCAGAAACTTCATTGTTGTGCATTACATCCAGCATGGAAAATACTCCCACAAATCATCTGTAGCATCTTGTCCGATGAAACCGTGTCACTTCAACAGATGTTCAAAGTGCCCTCCATTTGCATCAATACACTTTTGGAATCCGGTAACAAGAGAGTGTTGCACGGATTGCAGTGTTTCTACAGATACTGCCGCACTCGCCACCGTAATATGATGTTGCATATCCTCTACTATTGTTGGCAGTTCTTGAACACACTTTTTCTGTGCCCCAGAGAAAGAAGTCTAATGGTGTCAAGTTTGTGGCTATCATACAGGACCTCCCTGTCCTATCCACCTATTTGAAAACTTTGCATCCATGACGTTTCTGGAAACTTGTGCATAATGTTGGGACTACCATCATGCTGGAACCACATTGATAGATGTGTTTCCAATCCCGTATCCTCCATGAGGAGAGGTAGGATGTGTTGCACAAACAATACATATCGCTGTGTGTTTAATGTTCCCTGATAAAAATAGGGACTTTTTTTTTTTAATTTACGTCTGCCCCAACGTTAAGTTATATCGGATGGTGAATGAATTGGGTGAAATGATGCTCAAATGAGTCCAGGGTCCATGGAGCTTAGAGTTACTTGACATTCGTCTTGAAGGATAAGGGAAACCCCGGAAAAAACCTTATCTAGGTAACTCACCCTGACTGAGATTCAAACTCGGGACCTCTTGAACGTGAGGCAGACATGCTACCATCTACGCTACCGAGGCAGGCAAAAATAGGGACCTAAAATATGGTAAATAAGGATACTGCACCAAATATTGGCACTCCACTGTCATTGATGAGCAACTTGGCGAATCCAGTGGGTATTTTGCCACAGACAATAGTGCATGTTCCACAGATTCACATGTCCATAATTTGTAAATGAAGCTTTATCCATAAGCAACATATTATTTAGGAATGCTGGATTACCTTGCAACTACTGAAGTGCAAAACGACAGAATACAATCAGGATTCAAAGTCATTCCCATAGAGTTCCTGGTACAGTGAGAAATGGAACGGATGAAACTGATGCCTTGCAAAGTTCTGCTCACACGGCTTATTCTGCGGCTTATTCCAGAACCTCATGCAATCTGTCAGACACTCGCCTCAGGATTGTGCACTACAGCAGCCAGAACAGCAATTTCATTTCCACTGCCAGTCGCTGTCTTTGTACATTGTGGCTTTGTGGGAGCCCAGCTCTGAGTTTCATGTAGATGTTAGCTATGGTAAGAGGCAAAGGACACCGTCGATCTGGTTAGCGTACAGTGTACAATGCCACAGCTGCGGTTGCATTTCTGTGACATTTGTCGCAAATTAAAATAATATCCAGGTTTTCTTTGTTACTGAGGGCCGGCATATCGACTATATGATGGCAGCTGTTACATGCCACATGAAAATACGGTTTAATATGTCAGTATGGAAAGCAATATCCGAAACATATGTGAATTACGTTACAGTATGACAGAAAACCAGATCAGGAGACACTATTACACTGAAGCTAGAATGTGCTGAGCTGATATTGGTTTGTTTACAGCAGGCTGCAGGCCAGTGCAAGCAAACCCTGCTCTGAGCACAGAAGTACATGTGTTGCATTACGTCAGAAAAGGTGGTGCCATTGCCATCCTCTAACAGCCACATATTTCAGAACATATGAGGTTTAAAAATGTGAAACCAAGTGTGTTATTACTAATTGTAGCTCTAGTTTTCATTTTGCTAGAATAAGCATACATGTTCCATAATTCCTTTCATGGAAGTGTTGAAAACAGTGTTGTAATAAATTAAATTTAAAGGGAGTCGATTAACGACACTAAACAACATTTACTTTTACATTTTCCTGGAACATGTTTTAAAGGCTGTTCCCTCCATTGTCGATGTCCGGTTGCCAATGGAGGGAATAGCCTCTGAAACATGTTTCAGGAAAATGTAAAAGTAAGTGTTGTTTAGTGTCATTAATCGACTCCCTTTAAATTTAATACATGTTCCATTTAAAATAATGCAACTTGGTGTTGGAAGTGTTTTTTGTTGACCTTTATTGATTGTGCATACCTTCTCCTTGTGTGAGCCCCTGACATATGTACATTCCAGGCCAGTTGGAATTTTATATTTTGTTTCATTTTGGAGATATTGGAGGTCTTAGTGTTAGATGCCACACCCTGTATTATAGGATGTTTAAGGACATGATCATCTTCATAATTTGTTGAAATTAACTTCTGTATAACTTTATTGTCTTTCCTCTATTCAGGAAATTCCATAAATGTATCTTAGGAACTTCCTTTTTGTATAAAGAACTTGCCTTTTTAATTTTCCTTTCTTTGATTTCCCAGTTGGATACTTTTGCATTCTTTGTTAGATTCAGCCAACTTTCTAGACAGTTCACGTACATTTTTAAGAGCAAAATTATTTATAAGTTTTTAAATTTTCCTTTAGCCCATTTGATTCCAATGTTCCATTTATGTCAAATATTTTATAAATTCCTGTTTAGGTTTTATGTTTGGTGTGTAAGTAAACCATAAATATCACTTTCATAATTTTAATAATATATTTAGTTATAAACAATGGGCATTCCAAAAATGGAACAATGGGAACAGGTACCTAACGTACATAGTGATAATGTTTGTTCAATGATTTATTAAGTCATTGGACGTGGATTATCTAGGCTAGTGCATAGATCAACTAACTTCCACATTTGGCGATGAAGCTTCATCCTTTGCCACTGTGAAACACTGGTATAACAAATTTAACCGTGGCCGCTATTCGCTCAATGATGAAGTTCATGAAGGTCATCCAAAATCAGTTGTGCCAGAACATTGATGCTGAGCAAAAACTAATAATGCAAGACCGTCATGCAACATACTGTGAGATTGAGGCAACCCTAGGCATTAGTTCCACCAGCATGTATAAAATACTACTTGATTATTTAGCCGTGAAAACAGTTTGCTCTCATTGGATCGCACATAATTTGATGCAATCTCAAAAAGATGCTCGTGTCGATTGGTGTACAAAAATGCTCAAGAAGTACAATGGCAGTGCCTCAAAAGATGTATATAAAATTGTAGCAGGTGGTGAATCATGGATCTATGCATATGAGCCAGAACGTAAACAGTAGTCGACTGTATGGGTGTTTCAAGATGAAGCAAATCCAACAAAAGTTGCTCGCACTCAAAGCAAATGGTCGCCTGGTTTTTCAGCAAAACTGGTCATGTGGCAACAGTGCCTTTATAGGAACATAAAACAGTCATTGCCAAGTGGTATACAACCAGTGGTTTGCCTGAAGACTTTGGTAAAGTAAAGGAAACCAACAGGAACCGTAGGATCATTCTTCATTAAGATAATGCGAGCGCACATACATCTTGT
This sequence comes from Mantis religiosa, assembly GCA_030765055.1. Classification (NCBI taxonomy): domain Eukaryota; kingdom Metazoa; phylum Arthropoda; class Insecta; order Mantodea; family Mantidae; genus Mantis; species Mantis religiosa. Next base: position 98,580,870 of record CM060953.1, read on the forward strand.
CTAACAGGGTATTTGAAAGTTCAAAAAATGAAATTGGCTGGCCCCATAGTTCAGTCAGTAGAGCACCTGCATGCCGTGCTAGGGATCCCAGTTTGATTTCTGGCTGGGGCTGGGGATTTTTCTCCAACCAAGATGATTCCCCATCTTTCTCAGAGTCTGGAAGTATGAATAAGAGTGTGAATGTGTGCGTTATCTAATGATACAACCCAACGTTTGCGAGTTAACACCTCAGTATGTTCCAAAGGAGAACAGCCGCCGATATGACCAATGACTACTGCAGTTAAAGGCGGAACAAAACAAAAAATGAAATTGATGGGTCATCCGTCATACAGTCTTGATATTGCACCCAATGACTTTTTGTTCCCAAACATCAAGAATAAATTACGTGGACAGTGATTTTAGTCGGCAGAAGAAGCCTTTGATGCCTTCAAAAACCATGTTCTGGAGGTGTCTCAAGAAGGCTGGAATAAATGCTCTGACAAATAGTTCAAATGGATGCAAAACAGTATTGATCATAAATCAATAAAGCAGTTTTCAATCAGAAATTACTTTGTTTTAATTATTAGGTTCAAAATATAAATAGTGCCCCTTGTATAGCAACCAATTATTGTTTAAATTAATTGGGAGTCGATTAATAACACAAAACAACACTCACTTTTAAATTTTCCCGGAACCGGTTTCTGAGGCCTTCCCTCTATCTTCAGCCGGACATCGACTTGTTCAATGCGATGTCCGGCTGAAGATAGAGGGAAGGCCTCAAAAACCGGTTCCGGAAAAATTTAAAAGTGAGTGTTTTGTGTTATTAATCGACTCCCAATTAATTTAATTTATACAACAACACTGTTTTCAACACTTCCATGAAAGGATCAATTATTGTTTATTGATGCATTTAGTGGAAAAGCAAGAAGTTGGTAGTACCATTTCTTTGTTGAGAAATTAATTCTATATTTGCAATGTTTTCATCAAGTCTGTCAACTCCTCCCATATAATTTTTGCAGCTAACAACTGCAGCAGGTGTAATTGTCACTAAACTTTCTCTCACTGTATCGTTTTGATTTTCCAGTTGATGGTACCCCACTTCTGTTTGATGCTATAGTATCAATACTGTTATCATGGTATCGCATCAGTCAGTCCAGATTTATTATCAGTTACTTGATTGTATGAGCCTCTTGAAGATTTTATCGGTTTCTGAGGGTTTTGTAAATGAGCACTTTCTAACCTTTTGGAATGAATTGTTCCAGTTCCAGTGCAACCCTTTTCTTTCAATGCATCCAGAGGTGGCAGTGAAGTAAAGAATTTGTCGAAAAAGAAATCATTGTCTGTTTGTTCTGAGATGGAAGCTTTAATCCCCGGTCTAATACAACTGACCCACCTACACCAAGCTCAGGTCTAGTGTTTCCTGTTGCAGCATCAACAAATGGAAATACAAAATCAAGATTACAATTATAAAATCCATACTGAAATATGCCATATATTCCTAAATCCTGAAAATCCTATCATGTTATCATGTTGCCCACCATTGAATAGTAATTCAGCCCCCATACACCTAACCCTAGGTTTTTGTGTAATGGAGGCCCTCTGCTCCTTTTTACACTTTCTGCCATTTCACCTATCTCACTCTGCATTTTTCTCTTAATTTTTCTTAGGCATCTCTCTTTAACTTTCCCTAAATAATTCCCTATATTTCTCCTGTTCTTTTCTCCTTTTACTGACAACATTTTTCTAATTACTACTTCACCCCCCAAACTGTCCCATTTACGTAGCCAAGCCTGCTCTCTCCATATCTTTGTTTGACTACAATTTAATATACAATGGAAATCTGCATTCTCTTCTCCACACAATGGACATTTATCTAGCTCCCTCTCTTGACCTATACCTTTCAAGTTTCTCACTCCTGTTCTTGCCCAAGCAAAACCTTCTCGCCCTAACTTACTACATATATCTATATATCCTTCCCTCCCCCAGATTATTTTTATTTCTCTATATAATCTTAGTGAGCTTTTGTCACTTACATTGGCAAAAATGTCTTGTCTGTCAATATCTTCTAATCTTAGCTTAACCTCTTTTCAGAAGCCTCTATACCCATACTCTGCATTTATCCAAGAATGACCCATACCTATCTGCTTCAACAAGTCATACATTTTATGTGCCCAAGACCCATCCCAGTTACTTCTCTTTTGAATATGAAAACATTCTTTAATTATATTGCCATCTTCCAAGTTAGTGATTCTGTATAAATATTTCATTGCCCTTGACAAGATTTTAATTTTAGTAGAATGCCTGCCTAGTTCTAATTGTGCTGCCCCATTTGAAGTAGTAAAAATTCTTGCATAAGTTTCCCTAATTTACCAGGGGTAAAATCAATGTTCCAGTCACTGATTATCACAATGTCCTTAGTCAATGGTAAGATATCAAGAATGGTATTTAAAGATGCTATTAAGGTGTTGATATCACTATCTGGCGCTCTGTAAAGGCAAATAATAATTATGTTGTGTTTGGTTATTTCTATTACACTAGCCTCAAAGTGCATTTCTATGCTTTTAGCTCTTATCCTCGACACCTCCCTAGTTTCTAAATTTGATTTGGTTAGTATACATGAACCTCCATACTTTTTACTTGATCTACAGTAATGTGATGCAAGTTTGTAATTATTAAGACTTAGGAACTTAATTTCTTCGCTACTCATCCAGTGTTCAGAAAGACAACTTACATCGGGATCTATTTCGCCTGAGTCAAGCAAAACATCAAAAGATAATTTCCTGTTCCTAAAACTTTGAACATTTTGATGAAAAATCCTGATTGTATTTTCTACTACCTTCGCTTTGACCTTTTTATTATTTACAGTTTGAGGAATCTGTCCACCACTTACCACCTCAGAACTACTATGTGATATTGTGACTGAATCACCACCTGAACCATCATTTAGTTTCCCTGGTGTTGTTTACATATTTGAACCACTCTACTTATGGCTTTGCTAAGCAAATATGAACCCTTGAAATTCAGATGTAACCCATCTCTTCGTAGACAACTGTAGTCTATAAACTTATTTACATCACAGTACACTGAACTCAAACTTTGGCATACCCATCGCAAATTACTGTTGATGCTGTTTATGTATCGTTCATGAACATCCCTACGTTTTATCACAGAGTTCACAACACACGACCTGGGGAATTTCTTCTTTGTTTCTCTAATGGTGTCGTACACTTCGCCCATCACTTCATCTGGATTATTCGAGTTCCGAATATTATTGGTACCAACATGTAGCATTACTATTTCTGGATGTTTCACATCACTATTTATATCTTGAATCTTCTTTTGTAGTTGCCCAGCCCTTATACCACGAAACACATGAATATCCACATCCTTCACTTACACGTGCTTTATCATAGAGTCACCCATTAGTAACACTTCACGTTTAACGGCTTTGTCTTTGTTCCGTTCCATCACCATTTTGGATTTGGCGTTAGCATTCGTCCACGTGTATTTATTATTTACAAGTTCATATGCTCCATATGTGTCATTAACCTCATCCATGCTCTTGCCCGATTCTTGTAATATACTATATTTGTTTGATATCTGGATGTTACAGGAATCATTCTGCACACTGTTTGCATTTTTGTCATGTTTGTCCTGTTTTTTTCTCTTTGTTATCGAATACGAGGCATTTTCTTGCACTTCTGCTTTTAGCTCATCATTTTCTTTTCTTAAGCTATTTACTTCATCTTGTGCTCTCTTTAAGTCTTTATTTAAGATGTTTATGACTAGCTGTAGTGAAGCTATAACCTCGGCAACTCGCTGTCTTCTTTGTTGCACAGAGGACAATTTGGACTTGTATAAATTCCTATTCTATGTAAGTGTTTGGCCAAATAATCATGTTCCATAAGTAATCTAAAAATTGCTATTGCAGCTTTATGTGGGATTTCTGGAATAATTTCTGGATTTTTAATTAAAATGTTCCATTTTTTATCTTTGGCTTTGTTAGATATTGATTGGTTTTGTTTGTTTTTATATTTTCTTTTGACTAATCTTTTCATGGATGTAAGGGGTAAGTTTTTACTTTTGTTCTGAATTAAATTTGCACCTTTTTTGGCAAGAAAATCAGCTGATTCATTTCCAGCAATTCCACAATGTGCAGGTATCCATTGTAATATAATTCTTTTCTGTAGTTTTTGAAGTTGTTGGATTATTTTGTGACATTCTTTAATTTGGATTGACCTCATTTTATATGAACTTATTGCACATAATGCTGCTTTAGAATCAGAAAGTATGTCAGCATTTTTGAATTTATCTATTCTGTATAGAAGGTGTTGGAGTGAAATATGAATAGCCGTTACTTCTGCATCAAAATTTGTTGTGTGGTATCCTGCTGCTTGATAGAATGAGAACAATGCACGCTTAATTCCTGCTCCTGAGTTGTTGTCAAAGTTAGATCCATCTATCTAGATATGTAACCACTCTTCAGGTGGGTATCTATTGTTCACAGTTTCTAATGCTAATGCTTTTAGTACAGGTTTGGAAGTTTCAGATTTTGTAACTATTTGTTCTAAATCTAATTGAATATTAATTGGTTCAAAAGTCAGTGGGTTTTCTGATTAACATGTTTTCTTTAGAATTAAGAAGATTCAGATCTGTTTTTAATTCCATAACTTTGTGTAGGAAACTTTTTGTGTTTTCATCTTGATTGGTCGTAGTAATCTTTTCTCCCATTTTGTTGTTTTTAACCGCAACATTTTTTCATGTTGTATTAGTGGCTGCTCCTCTAAAGTTAGATGTATTGGATAGTTCCGAGTTAAGGCTTGCATTGCTGTGATTGGAGTTGATTTTGCTGCACCGGTTATTTGTCGCAGGGCCTGATTTTTGCATACCTCTAGGTGATTTATGTTAGAACTGTTTGCTGTAATTATTACCTCTGCATTATAAAGAAGTATTGGCTTGATGAATGTTTTGTATGTGGTGTTCATATATCTTCAATGTTCTAATAAGATATTTACAAATATAATAATTTGGTATTTATAGGAAGTCTACTCATATTGATAATTGCATAAAAAATAAAAGTTTTAACCCTTTTCACATAAATTTGCTGTTTTCAATAGTTTGATTTATAGATGAATAAATATACCAATAAATAAAGAGGAATTTAATAAAGAATATGAACATATTATTAATACTGCTTTAATTAATGGTTTTAATAAAGACTTTAAACACATAAAAATTGAAAAATTTAAATATCAAAAAACTGTTAATGATATTTCTACCCTTGAAAAAATTGGACAAGAATAATTTTAAAAAATTTCTTTACCACCCTGGGGTAATAACCATTTTAAAATATTTTTCAAAGAGTTTGGCATAACTTTGGTTACTTAAAATAAATATAGTATTAAAAATTTACTGCATTTCTCTAAAAAGGATAAAATTCCTAATAGTAAGAAGTCTGGTATTTATCAATTTAATTTTTTTGATTGTGATTAGGTTTATATTGAAAAGACAAAACGTAATTCGGAAACAAGAACAAAAGATCATTTTTGTGACATTAAGTATAAACAAACTGATAAATCGGACGTAGCAGATCATTTCAGGTCATTTAACCATGAAATAAATTCAGAAGTTAAATTATTAAAACAATTTAATGGTTTGGGAAAATATATTTATTTTAAAAAATAAACATCGCATACTGAATTTTAAAATACTGGCTATCAATTCTGTTTTTAAATTTGTTTCAATTTCAGATTTTGGTAGTACTGACAAAAACATAGTGACATCTAGCAACTGTAACATTGACAAGATTGTTGAAGGCTCTTGCCGTGGATGTGAATAAAATATTCACGAAATCGTGATCCTAATCAATTTATAAGAAAACATTCATCATTTCTTAAAGTGAAGTTTTTATGTCACAAATTATTATATTCGTATATATTTGTTTGCTTCACTGCTAATAGCTTCATATTTTATGTATTCTAATAAGATATTTGCAAGAGTGTCTGCTATGCGTGTTAAAAATGATTCTTATAACATTCTTTTGCATAAGAAATATTCGTTTACTTTCTGCTGAGTTGCCCCAAAATAAATATTTCATATTCCATGATAAGAGTTAAAATATGCATAGTATTCTGTGTATCTATAGAACTTGCCTTAACCTGTGCTTGGATATCATAACAGGCAGAGTTGAATTTAGGTAAGATATACTTTATGTGAGCTTTCCAGTCTAAATATCTTGAAGGCCCAGAAATTTGATGTCAATTTCTTCTAATTACATATTAATCCCAATTCATGTTGGAGTTGTGAAGTATGAGTTTAACAATTTTTGTTTTGCAATTCCTTTCTTGGAAGTGTTGAAAACAGTGTTGTTATGATAAATTAACTTTAAAGAGAGTCGATTAATGACACTAAACAACACTTTTAAATTTTTCCGTAACATGTTTCTGAGGCTTTGCCTCTATCATCAGCCGGCTCTCAACTAAAGGAAACCACAACCCTCTCAGCTACAGAAACTAATATGATTTTAAAAAAATTCACGTACCATCCATGGGCCTATGATAAATTCAAAAAAGTCTTCAAAAAACAAAACATTCAACTAGCACCAATCATTTCTCCTTAAAAAACCTAATTTGCTCAAACATCAAAGATGCCATTCCATCTACAAAAAATCTGGTATATATCAAATTGAATGCAATGACTGTAGTCAAATTTATATTGGAAAAACCAAAAGAAATTTAGAAACAAGAGCAAAGGAACACTTTAGAAACATAAAATATAAACAATTAGAAAAATCAGCAGTTGCCACACATTTTTGGAAAAAAAACCACAACATAAATCCTGAACCAAAACTACTAAAACATTCATCAGGAAAACAAGAACTATCCACATGAGAACAAATCTTCATTTCAAAAAATAGGAACAAAGTATTCAATTTCGACATCCCCCAGAAAGATTTGTTCAGCAAGTTCCTTGAACCGCCACCAGAGGAGACCTGTGACAAAATATCGTCAACTACACCAATGAGAACCAGTCGAGAGCTGGCTGGTGATAGAAGCAAAGCCTCAGAAACATGTTCCGGAAAAATTTAAAAGTAAGTGTTGTTTAGTGTCATTAATCGACTCTCTTTAAAGTTAATTTTTGTTTTGTCTAAATTCACAGATAATTTGTTAGCTTTAAACTAAACGTTTAAAGCTTTTTTAGCTTTCTGCTAAAGTTCTTGTCAATGCACTGCTACTAGTAGACAACCCAGATGTGCATTTCAAAAAATGGTAAACCTTCCCACAGTAAAAGAAATAAATATACTTTTTTTGTATCTTCATGTAGTGATATCTTACAAAATAATACAGTTAGATCCCAGCAAGAAAAATATTTACCTATCATTAATTTTGATGTAAATTGGTCATCTATCATTCTTAATTTTCCACCTTCTTATCTACTCTTAACCACTAGGTTGATAAAATAGATTCCACCATATTATGCCAACATCGAATTCTAATTACACAATCTCCATCTTTGCTTATTCAGTTTGGAATAGGTAAAGAGTGGATTAATTTTGTATGTTCAAAGTTTGGACTCAACAAAAATTTTGTCAATTTTGAAAGGAATACCCTATTTTACAAGTGTGATTATGTCAAAGAAAAGTAAACTTAATCTGCAATCCAGAAATGTTAACTGTGATCAGCTGCGTTGTCAGATAAAATCTAATAACTAAAAAATATATTGCTCTAATTTGTGTATTTTTTTGTTCAAATGGACGCAGAGCTAGCAATGCTTGAGTTGGTATCTCTAAATACCATTCAAGTGGAATTAGTGTATAAATGCAAAGCAGACAATGTTGAGAGCAGTATTATTCAAAGCAAAGTGCATTGTTAGATCTTTTCTAATGAGATTTATCGTGTAACACTGTTGTATAGCTGACGTATGTAACATAAGGCATGTACTGTATACCCATTGCTCGCCTCGGTAGCGTGGATGGTAGCATGTCTGCCTCACATTCAAGAGGTCCCGAGTTCGAATCTTGGTCAGGGTGAGTTACCTGGTTAAGGTTTTTTCCAGGGTTTTCCCTTATCCTGAAAGACGAATGTCGGGTAACTCTAAGCTCTGTGGAACCTGGGCTCATTTGAGCATCACTTCATCTATTCCACTCATCGTCCGATATGACTTAACGTTGGAGGACGTAAATATAAAAAAAAACTGTATACGCATCACAAGTAGGCAAGAGATGAAGGGGAGAGGGATTTGAACTGTTTATCTGCTCTGTTGTTGGATCTATTAACTAGGAAATGAGTGTTTGAGAGTGCATATGAGTCATCCATGCTGCCAGATCTAATGCTTTTTTGCAGTAACTGTAGTGATAGGTATTATGCATGGGTGAGTTGGAGGACGTAAATTACAACAAAATAATAATAATAATAATAATAATAATAATAATAATAATAATAATAATAATAATAATAATAATAATAATAATAATAATAATAATAATAATAAAAAATATGGGTGAGTTATGTGACAACACTTGTGTATTTTAAACAAATCTAGCATCCTAGTCATACTGGGAAGGGAAGCATAAACATAACATAAACGGCCCCCCAGGGGCCTACTCGGTAGGTACGGAAATTGGCAATCCCGGGGTCCCGAGCCAAATCTCTCGATTGGGTGCCTCTGAATTGTGAGAGCTCATGTCAAACACCCAAGCAACTTAGGTCAACGTAGGTCCACAACTGTGTTTGACCCCTAAATTTGCTACTCCCTCAACACACATCTGATGGATAACGTTGCGCGGTATGCGCAGGGGGTGACTGGGTAACACGTAAGTCCCAGCCCCTGGATATCATGTAGGACTGTGTTGGTATCCGCTGATAAAGGTCAATCCCAGGTAGTGGCCATTGTATGAGCTGATACACTCCTGAAGGCGATTGGGTCCCTCTGTCTTTCTACTGGGAGGTGAGACCCTGAGGTGAGCAAGGTCTAGGCCAGGACTCTCACCTAAGCCAGGGTGGTGCCCAGGATGTGAGCACGCCATCAGAGACATTTGCAATGGCAGAGGACATTGTCGCTATGACAACCCTTAAACAAACCCACAAAATTCTGAAGAGCAGTGGAAAAGAAGTAGCCGAATCATTTGGTCCTCGCTACTTAGTAGTAAAACGTACAGAGGAAGGTAAGAACTTTACATTGGTGAACCCTTTTATTATTCAAAAGTCTCTTGATAAAATATCTGGTGCAGAAAAAGTCCTGTTTAAAGTCGAGAAATGGTACGCTCTTGGTTGAAGCACAATGCATCACCCAGGCAGCGGCGATATTGAAAGCTACAATGCTAGGCAGCTATCCGATTAGCGTTATGGTGCATAAGTCCCTAAACTCTTCGTGAGGTGTGGTAAACACCCGTGCATTGGACGGTATGTCCAACGAAGAGATTCAGGAGAACCTTAATAGCAAGGTGTCACGGCAGTGTATCGCATGCAACGACGTGAGTGTGGGGAATTGGTGCCTACTCGTACCCTGTTCCTAACCTTTGATAGGATTGACCTCCCACAAAGGATAAAGGCAGGGTATAAAGCAATAGAAGTGAGACCATACATTCCTAACCCCTTGATATGCTATAAGTGCCAGCGCTTTGGTCACACAAGTGACTTTTGTAACGTTATACCTACCTGTGTTAGCTGCGGAGTCGTCTTGCATGAAGATGCATGTACAACACCTCCAGCATGCATTAACTGCAGCGGTGAACATCCATCGAGTTCACGAGAATGTCCCGTTTTATAGAGGAGCGTGCGATCCAAGAGATCCGGGTCAAAGAGAAGGTCCCTTCTCGGAAGCCCGGAAGCTCTTGCATACTCGCCAGCCTTCGGTCGCTAGGTCCGGTAGTTAAAGCGCAGCTGTAGTTAAGCCGGTACCTAGACGCGAAATCGCAACTCAAACTGGTGATTTAAATGGAGCATTAATTGCTGAAAATGCTATAACACCTAGAGTACAGACAAACCAACAGTCATCACAGTGCAGTGTTCAATGTGCACACCTAGCGAATCCAGTCGTGGAAAGCTGTCATCCAAATCGCTGCCACGATCATCGACCTCAAGAAGCTCTGAACCAGTAATTTATAATGCACCAGCAAAACAGTTCAAGACCGCGTATGGCAGAAGTGACTTCCTCAAAGATAAAAATAATACTTGTAGCAAGTCTGTGAACCGGCGGAAAAGTCCGCGGCCAGCTCCTCCGAGATCGTCTTCTGACGAATCTTCCGGGGAGGAGTCTGATCGGCGATTATCATCGTCGTCGATCTCGGTTTCCAATCGGTTCGAGGCTCTCGAACAGAAGCTTTCCATCGGGAAACGTGCCTCCTCAGAGGAGATGGAACTAGAGGATCCTTTCCACACTGCCAGAGTGGCAGTGAAAAAGTGGCAGGAAAAGCCTCCCGAAAAAGGTGTTAGCCCAACACAAAAGAAAAAGGGTAAATTGATTCGGCCACCTTTAAAGTCGTCATAAGCTAAAGGAAATCAATACCTTATCTCATTGTTACCATGGCTATCCTGCATTGGAACATACGCGGAATCAGAACACACAGACCCGAGTTTGAATTGTTGCTTAATAAACACAAACCACTCGTCATGTGCCTACAAGAGACTAAGTTGCGTCCTCTAGACGGCTTCAAAATCAGATGCTATACTCCACTAAGGTGCGACGTTGCACCTGAAGAGGGTATGCCTGCGCATGGAGGCACTATGATGCTCCTCAGAGATGACATATTTGTTGAATTTGTACCCTTGCAGTCTGACATCCAGTCTGTTGGTGTACGCATGGTGGCTTCCATCCATACAGTTCGCTATTTGCAACATTTATCTACCACCTTCCGATGACCTCTCGCTTACTGATTTACAACATCTGGTCTCCCAGCTACCAACACCATATCTGTTGGTGGGAGACCTAAATGCTCACCATACTCTATGGGGTGCACCTCGAGCATGTGCAAGAGGCAAACTAATCGCAAATTTCATAGACAGCAATTACCTGGTTCTCCTGAATACCAGAGAACCCACATTTTTATCCGATGCATTCAACACATTTTTACACATTGACCTGACAGTCTGTTCACAACAGCTAGCAGCTTCCCTTCAATGGAATGCCATCTCTTACCTACATAGTAGTGACCACTTTCCATGTCTTATCAGTCTCTTGGCACGGGATCTGTGTTCCGCACGTCTGCCCAGCTGGCGCTTTGATCGTGCCGACTGGAATGTCTGCAAACAGTTGGCGGTCTTCAACTATAATGACCATGACTCTGTGAACGACCTAGTTCAGCATCTCACGGGGACGATTCTTTTGCTGCAGAACAATTTATTCCACGATCGAGAACGCATGCCCGTCGTCTTCCTGCCCCATGGTGGATAGATGATTGCCGGAATGCTATTCGGGCTCGAAGACGCGCTCTGTGGAATTTCCAGCGGCGCCCTACTCTCAATAATCTGACCGAGTACAAGAAAATGCGTGCGAAATCCAGACAAGTGATTGAAAATAGCAGAAAGACTTCCTGGACCAACTTCGTGTCATCTTTCAATCAACATACACCTTCCTCAGTCGTATGGGATAAGTTAAGGTGTGTGGCCAGAAAATCCACATAAATGCCAATTGCCAGTGTTCAAAGTACTACAGCTGCTGTTTTTGTTCAGCACGATGTGGCTAATACTTTCGGCAGTGCGTTCGCTAAATTGACTAGCTCAGATAATTACACACCTGAGTTCCTCCAAATTAAGACTCGGGAGGAATCTCAAGGTTTCTCTTTCTGATCTAGAAACCTGGAAGACTACAATCGCCTCTTCACCATGGCAGAGTTAGAACACGCTCTTTCATCTTCGCGACCATCTGCACCAGGACCAGACGGCATCCATGTGCGACTGTTACAACTTTCTCCCGAAGGGAAGGCGTTCCTACTGAAGTTGTATAATCGTGTCTGGGTTGACGGCACTTTTCCTGAGAAGTGGCGGGAGGCCACCATCATAACTGTTTTGTAAGCTGGGAAGGACCGCCAACTGCCTTTCAGCTAGCGTCCTATTTCTCTCACCAGTTGCATGTGCAAGGTGATGGAACGCATGATCAATGGGCGGTTGGTGTGGTGGCTGGAAATTCAGAACCTTCTGACAAATATCCAGTGTGGATTCCGACGTCGCCGTTCTACAGTAGACCATCTGGTGTCGATGTCGACACAGATCATGAACGGCTTCATGAAGAACTGTCAGACCGTCTGCATATTTTTTGATCTGGAGAAGGCTTATGATACGTGTTGGCGTGCAGGTCTATTATGCACCTTGCAAATCTGGAATGTACGTGGGCGCCCACCTGTTTTCCTTCGGGAGTTCATGAGTGACCGCGTTTTCCGAGTAAGAGTCGGCTCAGTCTTTTTGAACCTTTTTGTCCAAGAGAACGGTGTTCCTCAAGAATCGGTGCTAAGCGTTACACTATTTGCTGTTGTCATTAACTCTGTCTCCAAATGTGTTCCTTGAGGGGTTTCATCGTGCTTGTTCGTAGACGACTTCGCCGTATACTGCACTTCACGACGCACTCCATTCATGGAGCGCTGTCTGCAGCAATGTTTAGACGATCTCCACGATTGGAGTACTAAAAACAGATTCCGCTTCTCCACAGAAAAAACAGTCTACGTCAACTTCTGGCACAATAGGAGTCGATTACCACCTTCACTCCGAGTCGGTTTGCACGTCCTACCATTTTCAGATGAAACGAGGTTCCTTGGACGCACTTTTGATAGGAAGCTTAGCTGGACATCTCATATAGCACAGCTGAAAGCACGTTGTGAGTGTTCTATTAGGGTACTTAGTGGGAAATCGTGGGGAGCGGATCGCTTGGTGCTGCTTCGTTTGTATCTCACACTGCTCCGATTTATGCCCTTCCTAAAATTCATAAGCCCAGTAATAAAATGAGACCTATTGTTAATTGTATAAACTCACCAACTTACAATTTAGCAAAATGGTTACACAAACAATTTAGTAATTTTGATAAATTTGAAAGTTTAAGTATTAAAAACTCTTTTGAACTAATAAAAAAGATTGATAGTGTTGTATTATCTAAAACTGATACACTTATTTCTTTTGATGTAACTGCCTTATTTCCTAGTATTCCTAGAGAAAAACTTTTGATTTACTTAAAAAAAGTGGTTGAATTCAATAAATTTACATGAGGACTTAATAGCTGATTTTGTTAGACGTACTGATTTTTGTTTGGATCAAAATTTTTTCACTTTTAATGGTGAATTTTTTCAACAAACTTCTGGCTTAGCAATGGGTAAATACTCTTTCACCTTTTCTTGCTGATCTTTTTATGAGTTTTTTTCGAAATTCAAGTCCTAAAAGCTTTTCCTTTGATTTTTAAAACATGGTATAGATATGTTGATGATATTTTTGCTATTGTTCCTGAAAAACAAATTAATGATGCTTTAAAATTACTAAATTTACAAGATAAAGCTATAAAATTCACATTGAAAACTGAAATTAATGGATTTCTTCCTTTTCTAGATTTGAAAATAATAAGAAATAATAACAAATTAGATTTTGGTATTTATAAGAAATCTACTCATATTGATAATTACATAAAAATAAAAGTTTTAACCCTTTTTCACATAAATTTGCTGTTTTTAATAGTTTGATTTATAGATTAATAAATATACCCCTGAATAAAGAAGAATTTAATAAAGAATATAAACATATTATTAATACTGCTTTAATTAATGGTTTTAATAAAGATTTTATACAAAAGAAAATTGAAAAATTTAAATATCAAAAAAGTATAAATGATATTTCTACTCTTAAAAAAATAAAAGATAATTATAAATTTAAAAAATTTACTTACCATCCTTGGTTTAATAAACATTTTCACATTTTTTTTAAAGAAATTGGTATAACTTTAGTTTCTCAAAATATAGTATTAAAAATTTATTATAATTTTCTAAAAAAAGATAAAGTTCTTAATAATAAAAAATCTGGTATTTATAAATTTAATTGTTTGGATTGTAATCAAGTTTATATTGGAAAGACGAAACCTAGTTTGGAAACCAGAAAGAAAATACAGTTTTGTAACATTAAATATAAACAAATTGATAAATCGGCCGTAGCAGATCATTTTTGGTCACTTAACCATAAAATAAATCCTGAAGTCAAATTATTAAAACAATTAAATGGTCCCATAGAGATAATAGTGTGGGAGAAAATATTTATTTTAAAAAATAAACATCACGTAATGAATTTTGACATACCAGCAATTGATTCTGTTTTTAGTATTGTTTCATATTCAGATGTTGGTAATGTTGGAAACGTAACATAATAAAAGAAAATTACATGGTAACCGAGATTTCCTTAACAACGGAGTTTGGTTATTAAACTGAAGACGAAGGCGATGTGCCTTCGAAATCGATCTTTAAAAAGAAGAAGGAATTATGAACTTCTTAAGTTATGTGGAGACTGTAACAAATATTTTTATTTGTGTAATATCCGTTGCTTCACTGTGACTAGCTTCATTTTCTGTGTAAGCCGTGGCTAGTTTATCGGACAGTCGTAAATGGAGTCGTAATGAGAGTTGTAATTGGAACAGGTTTTGGTCAACGACCTTGGAAGATTGTAATTGTGTATGTGAAGTATCTCTGCTACTGTAAGGATTGACCAAAGTGTAGTCTATGGACAAAAAGAACATTTTGAATTTCTGCAACTTGGACTTTTAATTCTACGAACCCACAAAGTCAGAGTATAAACAATAATGGACCTAGCTAATGTCAGTCATCCTGTTATTCTAACATTTTAAACAGTTTTTCATAGTTTTTTTTATGCATAATACTTCTATTAATAGGCAAATTTTGTTTCCTCACAAAATAAACCCAATATATGTAATAATAGCTAGCTCTTTAAACAGCTAGCTCAGGAATCACTTGCCTCAAAAGAATTAGGCATTTAAATTACAGGTTTAGGCAATCAGTGCAACAGATATTAATATGATTGTTACTTTTTAGAATAAGTTAATTTTTAAATATAAAATTGTAATATAAACTTTATTATATTTTTAAAATGTGCTATTGTATTAGACTTTATATTGATTTGTAACATGTTCAACTAGTATCGCGAGGTGCTTGTTATTTGGCGAGAGAGAGAAGCGGGGAGTGAAAGAGACAGATAGTGCCCGCGCATGCACTAGCGCTGAACACTTGACAAGGAGAGATGGGGTGGGGAGAGAAAGAGCCGAAGAGATGTCTGGACAGTTCCCCCTCCTTTGCCTGCTGCCTCAAAAGATCATGCGGCTTTGCCAACCTTCGAGAAATAGTGGCTTATATATAAATAAGGGACAAGGAGGCTTGCAAGGCAGTCAGTGAATGGAGTTGAAGTTGTGCAGAGAAGAGAGGCTATCGAGTGGAGGTCTGATAATCGTGTACGCTGCGGCGTAGTGTTTTGAATGTGAATTCTTTTGTTTGTTTCCATGTGGCAAAGCCACGAGAAACTGTGTTGGTGTATGTTACGTCATCCTGCTGCAAAGAGCTGTACAAACTGCCTTTCTGTGGAAATAAAGAGCCTTTTGTATTTTTGCAAACTAGAGTTCTAATTTTATGAACCCACAAAGTCACAATATGTAATGCATATTTATATTTTTGAAAATATTGTACATAAACTGTATTTTTGACGATGCCATGAGTCTGGTTAAAATCTTGGCTAATAAATATGAATCTGAATTACAAAAAGTACAAAGAAAACTATTAATAAAAGTTACTTTTGTGTGTGTGGTGTGTGCGTGAATGCACATGTGCTTGGATGTTGCTCAGAATTAATAAAATCATTCTTCTTGTTCTTGCCTTACAGTATTTAGAGATTTGATTGTCTTGATTTTTGAGAATTCCATATATAATTAATTCATTAAGTTGTCTTTACTACATAAAATGCACTGCAGGGAGGTTCCTAATCCAGTCATAAATAAATGTCTACTTGGACAATCATGATCTGTGATTAATCTGAATATTGGAACAGTTGATTTTCTAGGTAGATCTGGAATGATTTTGAGTTTATTTTGGAGATCCTTCTAATTAAGTTTTTCAGAGGAAGTGAGATATTTTTCATAATTAGTTGTGAAATGGTTTTTATTAAACTTATAACTGCTTCATATGGGATATTTATTTCATTGAGCAATTTTGGAATCCTTATTAGCTAACATATCTGCTTGCTCATTCCCAGAAATTTCACAGTGGGATGGAATCCATTGGAAAACTAGACATTTAATTTGTTTATCCTCAAACAGTGTATATTTTTCAGGTATAGCGCAGCTCATTGTTTTGTTCTTATTGCAGAGTGCGAATTTGGGATGTGATAATCTTGGTTCCAAACTTCATATTCCTGTTATTTTTGGCACTGAGATTTAATAGGGCAAGATTGAAATTGAGGGCCACAAGCAGCCCAATATTTCTGACATTCTATGGCTTGGTAAGATATTGTTTTCTATAAAGTTAACACTTAGAGTATTCAACTTCAAATGAATGTTTTTATTTAATTATATTTTGTTGCAGGTATTGGTGAATATAATGATCAGCGTCATACGCTGTATAGTTTCCATGACAGTTAATGCTTCAGCTGTTGTTGGTGGATATGTTGACAAAGGACTTTGGATAACAGTTCGATTTTTTCTTCTTGCAATGGAACTAAGTGTTGTTATTTTTGGTTTGGCTTTTGGTAAGCGCTTTACAGTGTTTATTTTTAATACATTGAGATTTTATGTTTGTTAGCTTGGGTGATCATAAGAACATAATTGTTCTTTTAGAGCATTAAATTATGTTAAATTAAGTAGTTGAGTATACATATGAAAAAATAATCATGGCTAACCAGTGAGAAAGTTTCATGGCATTTGAATTAATGATAATTTGTTAAATATTTTTTAATTCAAGTCCTAAAGCTTTTTATGTAGTTCAAAATAAATTGAACAGAAAAGAAACCTTTAATAGCAATAATCAAGCAAAGTGTACCTGTGTGCATTATTGTATTGTATTAATTATTCACTCTTTTTAATCAATATTATAGTTTCACTGACGAACAATAATGATAAATATAATTGAAGTAAAAATTAAGAAAATCATAATGTTCAGTTTAAGATAAAATAAATGAGCAATAGCCAGAGAGGGAGTTTGATTTGAAAAGCATTAGAACCATTTGCAGACATGTGTTAACGATTTAATACCACTCTTGATAAACTAAATGTACCCCTAAACCATATTTTGGTATTTATTAGTTGTAAAATAATCAGTTTAGGTGATTTAAACACAAATTTTCTTAAAAATATAAATGATTGGGACCGCTGTTTAAATGAATATAACTTGCAATAAGTATTACTAATATAATAGAATTGCTCTTCAGGGTAAACATTATTCAGTCATGTTTATCAGATCGTGTGGCTCAAAATATTGTTAGTTGGGCTCGGATATTTATGACCTAAAAATCACCATAATATGCACAAAAAATAGACTTATGACCAAACATTTACCAAAATATGCACATAATAAATATGACCTAACCATATTAATATGAGGTAAAATTTCTGTTATAAAATAAATTAGTAATGATCAGTCAGTTTTGATAATGATACCCACAGACTAAAAATCAGATGTGTACTGGATAGACTGCAAAGGCTGTGAGAACTTTTACCTTGGAAAAACTGAAAGGAATTTGAGTATTAGGCTCAAAGATCATCTTAGAAACATCAGGAATAAAGAAATAGATAAATCGGCGGTAGCATACCATTTTTGGAATGATAATCATGATATAGAACTAGAAATCGACTTTTTAAAAAGTGTGCAGGATCCAGCTCCATTAACCATGTGGGAAAATTTTTTATAAAGAAATAGAAAGAAAATTGTCAATTTCGACACTACCTTTGAAGAGAACCCAAGCTTCAAGTTCATCAAGATACCGACAGAGATGGACAGATACATTGCCTCCAAGGTGTTCACCAAACCAACATCCAGTAGTCGACAACAGCAGATGATGTTAGGAAGGTCCTAATGAAACAAAATAATATTTATTTATTTGAGAATAAAATGCACATGAGAAGCAAGCTAAACTATGCAATTTTACACTCCAATATGACTTTTAGTATTAACATTATAGGAACATAGTTAACCTATGTGCTTTTTACATCGCCATTCTTCTTCATATAATCTCTGAGTTGCAATACACAATGAATACCTTGTGCAAATTTTCAAATAAAAAAGATTTCCTTCTGTCAGCCAACAAAGCCTTGTACTTTGAAAAACTCCTTTCTACGTCAGCTGACACAAGAGGAGCCTATTTAAATTAAACAATATCATTTGATTCTAAATCTGAATGATTAAGAGAAAATTTTTCACCCAACAAAATCATTGAAATGGAACACAGTACAAACACCCTCTAAAACTCTTTTCTCTTGTTCTATCTGCTTCACTAGTGACATTTCTGATTACCCCAAAGCAGTTATGACAACAGGAATAAATCCAAAATTTGATTTTGTGTATGAAAGTTTGCCTTAAATTTCACCATTAGACATTAATTCTTGGGCTATTTCAATTGGAGCTGTACTTCTATCCTTTGAATCAATGATGCTTTTCACAAGATGAAGTTCTGGTAGTAATAGTTGCAGGCATCAATCCAGGAAACCCATCTTGTCAAAATGGGAGATGGTGGCAAGGAATGTCTGGAGCTAACAACTTAAATGCTGCAACACATGAAGGTGCTTTCAAAAATACATTTTTGGCACTCCCGTTAAATTTGTCAACGTCACTGAATATACTGCAAATCTGCTCTGCAACTCGATGCAAACATCACTTAAATTATCCTTACTTGGACATGTTTCGGAGAACGTTTTGTCCCCATCATCAGCAGTTATCCGACTGGTTGGATCCGTGGTTTCTTGAAGTGAGTTGGTTGTCTGTGGCGGCATCTGTTGTCTGTGAGATGAACTTCCAAAGCCGCCTGAAAACTCTCTTTGGAAGTTCATCTCACAGACAACAGATGCCGCCACAGACAACCAGCTCACTTCAAGAAACCATAGATCCAACCAGTCGGATAGCTGGTGATGATGGGGACAAAACGTTCTCCGAAACATGTCCAAGTAAGGATAATTTAAGTGATGTTTGTTTTTGAATTACCAACTCATTACTTTCAAATGTTAAATACATCACTGTTTCTAACCTTTTGCTTCAAATAATGTATTAAGAATATCGATTTGGACAAGTACCATATGGCGGCAAAAATCTGTTTAGCCAAAATTGCCAGAAAGCTTTTCAAGATAGCCCCTTTAAGTCTTAATTTGTCAGAGCGTTGACTTGCCTTGATACCTAAAAGATATGCACTAAACCAGAACATTGAAAGAGTGACTGAAATATGCTTAGGAATGCTTTTAGCAAAGCATCATGTGACAGCTCGGATGGATGCATCCTTTAATTCAGTTGCTCTGTATCTCATGTGGACAAGATTTGTTTTTCAAGGTTCCTATTTTGATCAAAGAATGTCTTCATGACACTTTTTATACAAAACAAATGCATGGCTTAGAAGAATATAAACATGTATGGCAAATTTTGACAGTTATTCTTGTGTTCTCACATGGCTATGCTTTGTTTGAAGGAGGTTTATCCATTAATAGGAAATGAGTGGCTAATAGCCTCGAGAAAAGCATGGGATGGCATACAGGATACAGGTGGAAAGAATGTAATAGCTGTGGACCAAGAAATGCTTTGCTATGCTTGTGGAGCCTACGATAAGCAAGAAGAAGCAGTCCCAGAGTAGATAGAAAAAGAAACAGAGAGAAAATGAAGCAGTATGAGAGAAGAGAAGAAAAGAAATGTTGAGGTAACACATCATTTAAAAAAGCAAAAGAAGGATTTGACTCTTAAGGAAATTGAGTTGGTAAGGAAGATAAAAAGAATGAAGTAAATAAAGCACAGTTGTAACCGAAAAATATATCTTAAGGGCAGTGGATAAAAACCCAAAAGTTGAAAGTTGTTCTATTGAGGGAATTTTTATACTTAAATAGATAGAGAGCCAATTTGTAGTTCTTTATAATTGAAAAGACTTGTAATTTGTTTTGTGAAACATTATATTATATTCTTTAAAACTATATACATTGAAGAAGGAACAAATTTTTCTTATGGTAAGATTTGTGCCATTTGACCAATATTAATTGTTTTGTTAAAACTCTACGTTTAATTATATTACACAAAAGTGTCACTGATTAGAGATTTTCTTCATTTAAGTGCCATTCATAATTAAAAATGCACTGTAAATTCAGAAACTTGTATCTGTGTTACTGGAAGCTTTCAAATAGAACCACACAAGTGCTTGAGGCCCACATTGAGGTTACTTCTGGTGAGATTAGAAAATTAAATACATCACATTTGAACTGGTGTCAACCTCATGCAGAATATAAATCACCAATTGTCCCTTGGTAGAATGAGAACCTAATAATAATAATTAGATTTTCTTTTTAATGGCAAAATGTTTAAGGCAAAAATGCAAGCTCTAAGGATATAAATAGATAAAAATCCAATTGAAAAAAATTATGTTTGTTTTTTGACACTTTGTCACAGTTATATATTATTGAGGGACTAGTTTCAGAAGCCGTCTCCATTTTCAACCTCTGCCCCATATTTATTCCACACTAACCTCCGATTTCCTTTTCCTCAAGACTTGTTAGCTAAATCAATTATGCATCACTGGAAGAATTTAGTAACAATGACATCAAAATTAATTGAAAAAAACTATTTGTAGTCAGTTTTTTTGACACTTCATCACTTACATTTTTATATTATTGAGGGAGTAGTTTTGGAAGCCGTTGCCTCCATTTTCAACCAATGGATAAAAATCCATTTGTGTTTTAAATATGCTATATGAAAATATATTTTTGAGCATTAACTTCATATACGTATAGTTAGAAATAATTTTATATCAAGTAGAAGTAATGCAATGAAAGATTGCCAGACAGAGCTGTGCAAAACTTCAGCATTAGTTGGACAAAGTCAGGTTGCTTCACCCTCAAGTGAGAGCAACATGGTTTAGGACTCTACATTGTTGATTTTAGCGGAGCTATGATAGCTAAGTAATATATTCTAAACCAGTAAATAAAATGCTACATATCATACCACTAAACAATACGAAACAGTAGATCCAATGAATAACATTTTCATTCATTGCGATATGCATACCTCGAGATGTTGGATACTGAGGCCTGTAAGTGTCCCTGCAACAGGCGTAACAACGAAAATAAAGTTTTGTGCATCTGGCACATTGGCAAGCTTTCGTTGCGCCAACTCTAGCTTAAGCATACTGTTCATTGTGAACAATGTTACCCTACTACTGTATTTATATTAGGATTATGTTTTCATTGAAATGGGATCTAATAATCCAAGGAAAATGCTAAGTGATTTTCTTTTAATTTTAAATAACATTTTTATATTGATGTTTAACAACTAAAGTATTATGGCCTGCAAAATATAATACATATTTATATTATTATAAAATATATAATTTTCCCACTGGGAAAATGAAAATGACACAGAGAAAATAGATTCAGATGCTCATTGGGCATTCTGTACATAAAAAATTACCTTTAGCAAGAATACCATACACACAAAGTGGAAACCTGTTTTTAAATCATTCTTAATAAAGAATGCTTGTATGATATTATTGAATTATAAAGTGTGTATTATGAAATGTAAATATTATTATAAAATTATTATTTTTTATTATTTCTATTATTTTATAAATAGCTTGCGGCATTATATTCTTCCGAGCAAGATAGAAACATATGAAGTTTGTATTTGTGAAGTCAATGTTTCATATCCAGCCAGAACCATTCTTTATGAAGCTTTCTCCAGGTTTTCTTTGTCCTCTAATATGTGGGAAATGCTGAGGAGGTACCCTAAACTTAGGCCTTAGAATGTTTCCTTTCTTTATTTGCTTCCCCAATTAAGGACTTATTTTGTTTATTACCTCTGTCACCACTGTGGTGCTGTATGTAGTAAAAGAACTTGTATTAAAGACATAACTTATTGTATTTTAATTTACTTTACATAGCATTTGATAAGAGTTATTAGAGTTTGACTGCATCATCTTATATACAGTATTATCCCAAATTTGCGCTCGCGACACTTTCTGTTGTTGCCATCCGATTTCCTATGTTCACAATGTATTAAAATCCTCAAGTTTGTTTTGAAGCAGCACATTTGACTTTGGAACAGAGGAAACGAAAGATGCAAGGGTTATTCATTTGAAACAGGACTGAACAATTAGCAAAGACAGGTAGAATGGAATAGTCGGCTACCTCAAAAGGGGAGGTAATAATGATGTTTTGAATGGACATGCTTGATGAGAAAATCAACGAATACACTGGTGATTAGCAAGGTGATATGTATGCAGAGGCTGAGAAGCATGTAACAGTAAATTAATTCCAGCAATATAATATAAAGTATTAACCGGGCTTATGGGCATCTGGGAAACGTCTGGGAAGATGAAGAAGGAGCCCAGTAGAACACGGCCCACAAGCCCGGTTAATACTTTATATTATACTGACACCGGCCGTGAAAGCTTACAAATTTTAATTACAGCAATGTTGTACAGGACAGTGTGCATGCATGCAAAGCTCCATTCAGGAAGGGAAGGTTACAAGAAATAAAGTTAGAGAAACCCAAACCAGTCATGTTGCTTACCACTTCTGAGAGCAAAGATCTGCAACCCTGAGCTAGGAATGAACCTTTCCTAAGAAATTTCTTGAAGTTAAACTCACATATATTCTCTTCCAAAATGCATGCCAGTGCAGTTTTTTTTTAAATATGATGTTTCCCACTGTTTATGCCAGGCAGTTCAAGTGAAGAAAAAATTGAAGTAAAATGGCCAATAAGAAATGCTTAACTTCAGCACAAAGCTTTCACATTCTGCTGTGCTAAGTATGTGATGATGTAATCACCCACATTGACATTTTGCATTTATGTCTACATTGCTGCTTACTACAATCATATAAAAAGCATTTTTCCAAATACAGTTTCATTAGGTTCCCAAGTATGCTCAATTTTTTGTATGGCTGCGCTACCTTTTTATTATTTTTGGACATGATGAGATATTCATTAAAAGTGTTAACATAACTGCATATTTAACTTAATTGATGGAAATTAATAATTTCTTCACATTAGCTGTATATAGGCTAAGGTTTTGGATAGATAGAGAGGCCCTAGTGGTTTACCGGGAAAATATAGAATCAATTGGAGAAGTTAATGTCATGATGGCAAGTTGGCCAAGGTAGCTCAATGGGTAAGAGCGACTGGATGGAAACCAGGAGATCCTGTTTCAATTCCCGGCCATGGCATTGAATTTTTCAGGTTGACTCTATCCATAACTGCATATGCTTATACCACATGCACAAATCCACAGACTTAAATTCTTGTCAACACAAGCAAGTGACAAATAACTGGTGGCTCAGTTCAGATAGCAATGTTTGTAAAATCAATGAAAAAACAATAAAAAATTAATTAATGGACCATTAACAACTAATCTCGGCTGCAGCAACAAAATCAGTAATCAGTAAGTGAAAAATTATAGCACAGTGAATGGATTCTCTTACTAATCTATGTCAGTATACTAAGCGGTGCCAGTCAAAAAGGGGACTGATAATTTGCTAACCACATGTCGTAAATGAATAGGAGGGTGTGATGAATCATAGCAGTCGTCAACAATTAGGTCCAATTAGAGCTAAGACATTTCCAAGCAACAGTAAATGCAGTGTCAATTTAGGTGAATATAGCAATGATTTAATACTGAGAGAAGAGATGTAAAGGATATATCGAGATTCAACTGTATTGGAACACCACAGTGAAGCGAAAAATTATTAAATTTTAGATGAGTCGCGTTTTTTACACATCTGCTTCACTTTCGTACCTATTTTGAGGACATGTTTCGCAAATCTTCGCTTGCATCTACGGCTCTTGTGCGACTGACGCTAGATCCAGCGGTGTGGGTAATTCTGGGGTTGTTGCTGCCATCTGTTGATTTAATGATGAACTGAAATGTGGGATTCTCTTCTAGCGGGATTTCAAAGTTCATTAGTTGGTTTTTATGTTTTTCTATGTATATCCTCTCCCATATGACGAGTTCACTATGTTTTTGTACGTATTTTAGTAATTTTGTGCTATCTTCAATTTCATGATTTTCAGACCAGAAATGAGCTGCTATTGCGGACTTATCAATATTTTTGTATCTTAAGTGCCTGAAGTGTTCTTTCTTTCTAGTGCCTATGTTCCTTTTTGTCCTTCCTATGTAAATTTTTTCACAGTCTTTACACTTAATTTTGTAAATGCCTGACTTTTCCTCTGGTTTTATCTTATCAGTATTATTACTGTGAAGTAGGTTTTTAATGTTGTAATTGTTTTTTGGTGCCAATGTTATATTGTATTTCTTGAGTATTTTTTGGAACTTTTTTGTGGCCCAGGGGTGGTAAGTAAATTTAGCAAATCTAGTTTCTTGTTTTATTGGTGTGAGAGCTGTGATCTGTTTTAATTTCTTTTGAAGTTTGAATAATTTTAGTTTTTTATCTACAAGGTTTTTTCCATATCCATTTTTGATTGCAGTTTTTAAGATTTGATGGTATTCGTTTTGATATTCTTGTTGGCTGAGAGGTAGATTTACTAATCTGTGTGTTAGACTGTTGATGGTTGCATGTTTGTGTGGAATTGGGTTGAAACTATTTGCTTTGATGTAATTATCTGTGTGTGTTGCTTTTCTATGAATGCCAAATTCTAGTTTTTCATTGCCTTTTTTGATTTTAAGGTCTAAAAAAGGTAGAGTACAGTCCTCTTCAGTTTCTACTGTGAATTGTATGCTGGGTTCTTGCAGGTTGAGTAGTTTCAAAGCATCATCTATTAGTTTGTAGGGCACTATTGCAAAGATGTCGTCTACGTATCTGTACCATGTTTTAAACATATGAGGGAAGGCTTTAGTAATATGTGTTTCGAAA
The DNA here is from genome assembly GCA_030765055.1 of Mantis religiosa. Classification (NCBI taxonomy): domain Eukaryota; kingdom Metazoa; phylum Arthropoda; class Insecta; order Mantodea; family Mantidae; genus Mantis; species Mantis religiosa. The sequence goes on from CM060953.1 coordinate 98,605,854, forward strand.
AAGCTCATGTATAGATTGGCCAAAAATGGTGATAATGGGCTTCCCATAGCTAGTCCTGAAATTTGTTTATAATATTTTCCATCGAAGACAAAATAATTTTGATGTATACATAATTCAGTCATTGCCACATATTCTTCTATTGCATTGGCATCCAGGTTTATAGAATTTAGCCATTTTTTCAGTTGAATCAAAAGTTTGTCTAATGAGTTACTACAACAAAAAGAATTCCAGGAAATAGATTCTAATCCACTCAACCGATGCATAAAAGATGTACAAAAAACCATCATTAATAGTAAAATTTTAACAACTACAGAACAAAAAACTATCAAACCAGACAACCCTACCCTTGCAAGAATATATGGTTTGCCTAAAATACACAAACCCAACATACCCATGAGACCCATTGTAAATAATATAAACACTCCTACTTACCTTCTGGCAAAATGGCTAACCAAAAAATTTCAGTCCTTTCCACAATTCCATACTCAGAGTATAAAAAACTCTTTAGACCTGGTAGAAAAAATTCAAAATCTTAAACTTAAACCTCATGACACTTTAGTATCCTTTGATGTCCGCTCCCTCTTCCCTAGCATTCCATTAGACAAACTTTTGATTCAACTGAAAAAATGGCTAAATTCTATAAACCTGGATGCCAATGCAATAGAAGAATATGTGGCAATGACTGAATTATGTATACATCAAAATTATTTTGTCTTCGATGGAAAATATTATAAACAAATTTCAGGACTAGCTATGGGAAGCCCATTATCACCATTTTTGGCCAATCTATACATGAGCTTTTTCGAAACACATATTACTAAAGCCTTCCCTCATATGTTTAAAACATGGTACAGATACGTAGACGACATCTTTGCAATAGTGCCCTACAAACTAATAGATGATGCTTTGAAACTACTCAACCTGCAAGAACCCAGCATACAATTCACAGTAGAAACTGAAGAGGACTGTACTCTACCTTTTTTAGACCTTAAAATCAAAAAAGGCAATGAAAAACTAGAATTTGGCATTCATAGAAAAGCAACACACACAGATAATTACATCAAAGCAAATAGTTTCAACCCAATTCCACACAAACATGCAACCATCAACAGTCTAACACACAGATTAGTAAATCTACCTCTCAGCCAACAAGAATATCAAAACGAATACCATCAAATCTTAAAAACTGCAATCAAAAATGGATATGGAAAAAACCTTGTAGATAAAAAACTAAAATTATTCAAACTTCAAAAGAAATTAAAACAGATCACAGCTCTCACACCAATAAAACAAGAAACTAGATTTGCTAAATTTACTTACCACCCCTGGGCCACAAAAAAGTTCCAAAAAATACTCAAGAAATACAATATAACATTGGCACCAAAAAACAATTACAACATTAAAAACCTACTTCACAGTAATAATACTGATAAGATAAAACCAGAGGAAAAGTCAGGCATTTACAAAATTAAGTGTAAAGACTGTGAAAAAATTTACATAGGAAGGACAAAAAGGAACATAGGCACTAGAAAGAAAGAACACTTCAGGCACTTAAGATACAAAAATATTGATAAGTCCGCAATAGCAGCTCATTTCTGGTCTGAAAATCATGAAATTGAAGATAGCACAAAATTACTAAAATACGTACAAAAACATAGTGAACTCGTCATATGGGAGAGGATATACATAGAAAAACATAAAAACCAACTAATGAACTTTGAAATCCCGCTAGAAGAGAATCCCACATTTCAGTTCATCATTAAATCAACAGATGGCAGCAACAACCCCAGAATTACCCACACCGCTGGATCTAGCGTCAGTCGCACAAGAGCCGTAGATGCAAGCGAAGATTTGCGAAACATGTCCTCAAAATAGGTACGAAAGTGAAGCAGATGTGTAAAAAACGCGACTCATCTAAAATTTAATAATAGATGTAAAGGAGTTTGCTGCAGAATGAAAGGCAACCAAGTCCATCATCAGTGATGAAGAACAATGTGAAAGTGTAGTGATGTCTACTGGTGCTGAGGTATGTGCAGTGGTAGAAGTTTTGCATAGTTATCATTTATTGCAGGGGGGGGGGGGTGAGATATCGACAGTCTGTATGAAGTTAAAAGATAAATAGAAGATGTAAGTAAAAGGTCTAAACAGAAATCTGTTTTGGATTATTTTGATATGAAGCATTGTTTTCATTGTGGTATAAAACCTCATTCATATTTTGTTTCTATACTGTATGATAATTAAAATTTAAAGGTTACATTCAGAGAAAGAATATTGAGTATGTCTTAGATAGTGCCATATTCATAGTGTAAAAAATATACAAATTAAGAGAATGTGGTTACTACTGTATACTTCCCTTCTCTTAGCCATTGAATAAGCTGAATTACAAAGACAGTATAGTATCAGCAATTAGTTTACTCTGGATATTTGAAACATATTAGCAATACTAACAAAATATTTTATAATATTAACAGAATGCATTTGGTAAATGTTAACCTCCTTCTCCAGACATTTTGCTAATGTAAGTGGTTTCTTGTGATTTACACTTCACTTATGTTTACACCACTATTTCCCTTGTCCCTTGAAAAGTGTAAAAGAGGGGTTTGTGTGTGCTTGCATGCATACAAGATGTCTTTTATATGTCAGTAAATGTAATCTACTTACATGAGGCTGTTGCTTTTAAACACATTTAAAAACTATTGATTTGTGCCAGGTTTGAACCATGACCTTGGGATCAATGGGTCAGCACCTAATCTTTTGGGCCACCCAAACAAACATACCACAACCACTGCCATCACTTAAAATGCTCTTGTTTACTTGTGTACAAGCATTGTAAGTGGTATGTGAATGCATACAAATTTGTTACAAAGTTTACCTTTTATGATTTATTGTGGTAAATAATATACAGTTTAAATATTGATTTATATTCAAAACTATTACATGCAATGTCTGAAGTACAATAAAAATTAATTAGTAGCAAATAAAAATGGTACTTCCCTATTATTATTATTATTATTATTATTATTATTATTATTATTATTATTATTATTATTATTATTATTATTGTGAAGGGCCTTCCCTCAGTGAAGCTAATAATGTATGCAGATGACATGGCTTTAGGGTCCCACTGCAAAAGCGATCTCCAAATAGCACTTGAGAAACTCGAACAGTGGGCCTGCGAAAACTGCTTTGAGATCAACAAAGAAAAAAACCATACATATGGTCTTCAGAAAAGGAGGGAAACCAGCCAAATATGACAAACTCACTCTGCAGGGGGAAATGGTGTAGACTGTGAACAATTTTCAATACCTAGGCATAAGCCTACAACCGACCATGAATTCCTACAAGATACACATGCAGGAAAGAGTAACGGCAGCCATGAAAGCCTCAAACAGAATTCAAAATATCAGCAAACTCTCCCTAACCACAGCAATGGCATTATTTCATGCAGTTATAAAACCTATAGCCTCCTATGGAATAGAATTAATATGGGAGAAGCTAACAAGCAGTGACCTCACAAGATTAAAAATTGTGAAAGCAAGATTCCTGAAGAGCGTCCAAGGAAATGGGAAGCACTCACCCTCAAGGATAGTCTATGTACTGGCCAGAGAGAGGTTTTTCATAGAAGACCTCAGGCTGGAACTAATGCTGCCATCTACTGGCCCATATCAAGGACACCCAGAGACGCAATGCAGGAAATGTGAAGACATCATTCCAGACTTCTATGGCACCAGTGAAATAATGGACCGAAAGTGGACAGAGACATGCCAGGACTAAAGACATGTGGTAACCAGACTAGCCATCCGTGGCTTCCATCACAGGATATGTAGAATGCAAGGATTCCATCAACCAGATAACTGTGCATGCTCATTGTGCAACAGGAAGTCCAAACACTATCATTTAATAACATGTGGAAATAGTTCAAAAGCTATGAAAGACTACAGTGAAAACTAAACACACATTTAATGCTTTTTCGAGTGTGCCATATTTATCATCATCATCATCATTATTATTATTCTCATCATCATCATTCTCATCATCAGTACTGCCCATAAATTAATGAAAATAAAGTAATAGCCACTTCAAGATTATATTGGGGTATAAGTTGGATAATTTGATAGCTGGTCCAAAAACTATTTGTAGTCTGTTTTTAACACAGTTGGTATAGTCAGTTTGCAGTTGATTTTAACTGTTACTAAATTTCTCCAATAACGCATAATGATAACTGGTACCTCAATATGTATCTGCTTCAGTGTGTTAGTTGTTTTCTCACCTTGGCTATTCGGCCACGCCGTGGCTCAGTGGTTAGACCGCTTGGCTCTCACCAAGGCGGCCCGGGTTTGATCCCAGGCAACAGCAAAGTGAGATTTGTGGTGGACAACATGGCGCTGGGGCCGTTTTTCTCCAGGACCTCCGGTTTCCCCCGCCATCTCATTCCACCGGTGCTCCATCTTCATCTCATGTATGATCAGTGTCACCGCCTGTGGTGCCGTATGTAGTAAAAGCGGGCGTTAAACACTACACATTTCATTTCATTTCACCTTGGCTAACAGTTTTCTCACAAACACACCTCATAATTTACTAGGTAATCTTCTCTCCACAGTTGTAAATAAAATGAATGCCTGTCAGAAATAGACCATCTAATTTGTTTCCATGCATTCACACTTCAGTGCATCACCTGCTGCCCAGGTGGTCTTTGGTCAATTAGCCTTGTAGAAAGCTTGCAATCCTTTACCCCCACAACAACCCACCTTAAGTTGTTAATGGCTTGTGTGTGCCTCACATACTTGGTTCTATAAACCAACATAAAAACATACTACTTTTATTAACTAAAATCTTTAGTGTGCAAATAAAGTAAATATTGATGTAACATAAAAATTATTTGTGGTTGGTTTATTGACACTCGTCACTTACTTTTTCATATATTTATGAGAGACTAGTTTCAAAGGCCCTGGCCTCCATTTTCAATTTCCAGATTGAAAATGGAGGCCAGGGCCTTTGAAACTAGTCTCTCATAAATATATGAAAAAGTAAGTGACGAGTGTCAATAAACCAACCACAAATAATTTTTATATTAATTTTGACGTCACTGTTACTAAATTCCTCCAAACACACATCAAGTATTGATGTAACGTTCATTACCCAGAGCTGAGTCACCACTACAAATATCTGCACTTATAACTCTAATACTCTGTATATCCCTTTCAAACAGTATATTTAGTTTAGTGATAATTTTTACTCTGATATATCAATTATTCCCAGAAATATAGGGAACACAGCCTTATTCGAATTACCAAAAAACAAAAATAGAAGCTGCATATACATACAGCCTTAGTAATAAAGTCTTCCAGGAAAGACCGCATCTTGGTTGTTTGCTGATGCCAACGTTTCGCCCTACAATTTAGGGCTTCTTCAAGGCTCCTCTTCTTAACAGCACTGCAGGAACTGTGCTGACAGGGAGGCTGTCTGTTGTTTTATACCTTGGCCATGAAAGCTTGGGCCAGCCCTCTCGATTTCATTGGCTGATGGTCCGCCAATCCTCGTGCTATCAAAGTCTGCCAAATAGCATGGAGATGTCTTCCATTATCCCTGTTTATGCTATTTTTTAGTTTGAATATTTCTATGCTTTCTCTGGCCATTCTATGTGTAAAATAGTTAGCTAGTAGCTGAATTTGGTCGAAATCGGTATGATGTTTCATGGATATGGCATGTTCAGCTAGTGCTGACTTTTCGGTTGGATTTAGTTTTAGGCTTCTGATATGTTCCTGTCGTCTGATTTTTATTGATCTGCCTGTCTGCCCTACATATGCTGCTCTGCATTCGCAGTCAATCTTATAGACCCCGGCGCTGTTCAGGGGATCTTGTTTATCTTTGACTGGGCGTAAAAATGACTTAAGTTTCTTGGTGGGTTTGTATCTGGTTTTGATATTGTATCTCGATAGTATTTTCGCTATTTTGTCAGTCGTTCCTTTTACATAAGGCAACCATGCTATGGTTTTGTCTTTTTCTTCTTCCGTTTTTGTACGGGTTATTTTCTTTTATTTGTCTTTTCAAGCATCTGTTTGCTCGCAGCACATGTTCTATATGATTTAATTCGTTTTGTAGGTTCTCCGGATCACAAATGCGTTTGGCTGTGTGTATAAGCGTGTTGGCCACTGCTCGTTTAATGGCTGGAGGAAGGTGAGATGAGGCGTCTAAATACCTGTCCATGTGTGTGGGCTTACAATATACTGAAAATGTTGATTTATTTTGTTTACGTTCCACTAAAACGTCCAGAAAGGGGTGCATGCTATTTAGATGCTCTAAGAAGTCTGGAATTGTGCTTTTTCCATGCGGCCAGATTACAAATGTATCGTCTACATATCTTAGCCACATGGAAGGTTTTAAGTCCTCTGTATCTATTGTTGTGGTTTCAAAAGCTTCAAGAAAAAGTTGGCCACTACTGGTGAGAGTCGGGAGCCCATCACAGTGCCATAGGTTTGTTGGAACAATTTTTCTTTGAAGCTGAAGTAGTTACTTGTGAGGCAGTGTTGTTCTGTCCAGTCTTCTGGGAGATTGTGGATTTTGATCTTTTGTTTGATAATATTGTCACCCTGGCGGTAGACTCGCGAAGCCGATGAAAAATGATGACCGGTAGCGACAGACAGTTGAATGTAGTTTTTGTAAAATAAACAGTTTCAGGTTAGCTAGCAAAAGGTAATGGTGAACAGTGTATTTCGAGGAGAATAAAGTGTAGTAATTGTGTTTTGTAACCTCGTTTTATTATTTCATGAACCCACAAAGTCACAATTGGTGTCAGAAGTGCGACGACATGGAGGCTGCATTGGAAAAGATTTTGGAGAAGATGACGGAAATGAAAGCAGCAAATGACAACTTCGCTGCGGAAACAGAAGCGGCGAATAAGAACCTGGCCGCGGAAATGAAGGAAATGAAGACGGCAAATAACAGCCTGGCCGCGGAGCTGGAGACTACAAACAACAACTTGGCCACGACAATGACCGCAAAGATGGACGAACTGACCACGGAAATGAAGGAGGCGAACGAGGTCCTCGCCGCCAAATTTGAGGAACAGTTGGCAGGCGTGAGGGATAACGTGACGGAGCTGGGCAAGCGGATGGGCCAAGTGGACGAGCGCGTCGAGGACCTGGAGAACCGCTTCAATGATCTAGAGGAAAAGGCCGACAATAACGCCAAGTCCCTGAACGCCATGGTTGAAGATGTCGAAGACCTCGCGAACCGCGTAAACAACCTGGAGGGAAAGGCCGACAGCAGCGTCAAGTCCCTGAACGCCATGGTGGAGGACGTCGTCGGCAGGAAGCTGAAGGCCGACGCGCCGGGACGCGACACAACATCTGCGCGCGTCAAACCTCCCAAGTATGACGGCGCGTCAACGTTTGAAGTCTTCCGCCGCCAGTTCGACACAGTGGCCAGGCACAACAGATGGTCACCGGAGGAGGAGGCCACACAGTTAATAGCCAGCCTCCAGGGACGGGCCGCAGAAGTCCTAAACGCGGTGCAGACAACGGCGGCGCCCAAGGACATCTGGTAGGCCCTGGAGAATCGTTTCGGGAACCACTGCTTAGCTGCAGCGTACCGCAGCCAACTAAAGGCAAGGTCACAGCAGCCGGGGGAGACGCTGCAGGAGTTAGCCATAGCGATTGAGCAGCTAGCTAGCAAGGCCTTGGTTGACCTGCCACTGGAGTTCGTATCCCGGGAAGCCGCCTACAACTTTGTCGACGGGGTACGGGACACGGAGATTCGTCAGCGCCTAATGCTCGGCGATTATAAAACCATCCACGAGGCGCTGACAGCGGCATTAAGGATGGAGGCGGCCAAGGTAGCATCTATCCCGACATCGAGAACGAGGAGTGTCCGCTACGCCGGAGACAGAAGACCAGCTGAGGGACGCCGGCGAACACCTAGTGGCCTGTGTTGGGGGTGTGGACAGCCCGGACACCTGCGGAGAGACTGCCCACACCAGAAAGAGCAGCCGGAAAACGAGTAAGGGCCGTCGTGAAGAGGGGCACGTCGGCGCCATCACCACCATCCCCTCGAGTGACTGCTGCCGTCAGCCGGCGTATGGATGACAGCCTCATCGCGGACGGTTGGGTAATAGGAAAGCCGTGCCGCGTGCTGGTGGACACCGGGGCGGCCGTGACCATCATCAGACCTGACATGGCGAAGGGTTTGCTGACGAGGAAGCCGAGCCGACCATACGAGCTTGTGACAGCATCGGGCGACACCATGCCTGTGGAGAAGGACGCCCTACTGGAGCTGAACTTGGGACGGAGTGCCGTGCGTCTGTGGGTGTTCGTCGCGAAGGTGGCTGAGGAGGTGATTCTGGGACTGGATGCCCTCAGGAGCCACGAGGCGACGGTCGACGTCGGCAGGAAGGTCCTGAGGCTCAACGGAGAAGAGGTTATACTCCGTCAACCAGAAGAGCGCCTTGGAATTTGCAGGGTCGTCTTGAGCGAAGACACGGTTGTCCCCGCGAGGAGCGAGGTGATGGTGACGGCGCGACCGGAAGGCCAGACAGCACGTTGGGTCCAGAGGCAGCAGGAGTACAACTTCACCTCGGAACATCGCAGAGGGAAGAGTCACGGTAACGCGGACGCTATGTCCCGAAGACCCTGTCCAGAAGAGTGCGGCCAATGCACAAGAGTGGAGGGGAAGGAGCGTGCCGCAGCAGTTTGAGTAGTCACGGCAGTGCCTGCGGATGTCTGGGATAGCGCAGGCCTGAGGAGGGTTCAGCTGGCGGACGCAGACTTGGGGCCACTCTTGAGGGATGTGGAGAACCTGGTGGACCACCTCCACGACATGCACAAGATGGCTCGCCAGAACATCCAGAAGGCGAGCGACCGCATGAAAATCCGATACGACAGGCAAGCCAACAGCCAAGGGTTCCAGCAAGGTGACCTGGTCTGGTTGTACCGCCCGACCTGGACCAAGGGACACTGCGCGAAGCTTCAGCAGTCATGGCAAGGACCGTACCGTGTGGTGAAGAGGATTAACGACGTGGTCTACCGCATTCAGAAGGTGCCCCGAGGAAATATGTTGGTGGTACACCTGGATCGCCTGGCCCGCTACGAAGGCGCTGTTCGGGACGACCAGCCTTGAGGAGGGAGCAGTGTCACCCTGGCGGTAGACTCACGAAGCCGATGAAAAATGATGACCGGTAGCGACAGACAGTTGAATGTAGTTTTTGTAAAATAAACAGTTTCAGGTTAGCTAGCAAAAGGTAATGGTGAATAGTGTATTTCGAGGAGAATAAAGTGTAGTAATTGTGTTTTGTAACCTCGTTTTATTATTTCACGAACCCACAAAGTCACAATATTGAGTGCATCTTTGATGGGTATCTTTGTGAAGAGGGACTGTATGTCAAAGCTGACCAGAAGATGGTGAGGTTCAAGTTTGACATTTTTCAGTATTTCAACTAGGTTACTTGAGTCGCATACAAATGAAGAGTGTCGGGATCTATAAGATTGACTGCGAATGCAGAGCAGCATATATAGGGTAGACAGGCAGATGAATAAAAATCAGACGGCAGGAACATATCAGAAGCCTAAAACTAAATCAACCCAAAAAGTCAGCACTAGCTGAACATGCCATATTCTTGCGACATATTGATTTTCACCAAATTCGGCTACTCGCTATCGCTGACTTATTTACACAGAATGACCAGAGAAAGCATAGAAATATTCAAACTAAGAAATAGCATAAACAGGGATAATGGAAGACATCACCACGCTATTTGGCAGTCTTTGATAGCGCGAGGATTGGCGGACCATCAGCCAATGAGATCGAGAGGGCTGGCCCAAGCTTTCACGGCTAAGGTATAAAACAACGGACAGCCTCCAGTCAGCACAGTTCCTGCAGTGCTGTCAAGAAGAAGAGGAGCCCTGAAGAAGCATACATAGTATGCCCTACATAGTAGGGCGAAACGTTGGCATCAGCAAACAACCAAGACGCGGCCTTTCCTGGAAGACACCAGCCTCTGAAGCCTACGCAGTAAATACATAAAGCCTATTTATAAAAGATGTACTATATCAGTTTTCTGCTAGTATTAGGACTCGTCATGTATTTCGTGTCACTATATTAATATTGTAGATATAGAATTGTACAAGGTTCTGTGGTATATCTGCATAAATAAAAATTTGCCTGACATTGTAATTGTCTTTTTAGAACATGTTTTACATGCACTTACAAAGTGCTTGCCTGCATACATGTAATTTTATGCCAGACAAATAACATTTTGTGGTCTCCTTCCTGTAGCAACTGCCTATAAGTGATGAAGGTTGCAAAGTCAGCAGTGAGTCATATCATGGATAGGAATGATGAAACCTATAGTCATGGTGCTGAATTATCCATTCTATATTTTTGCTGGAAAGAAACCATATAAAGATCTCAAGAACATAGAATAAAAATAAGTATTTCAGATGGTGGAGTGCCGTTATTGTTAAAATTAGGCAAATGAGTCAACCTTGTATACACCATTCTCCACTTACAAGATTTTTATGAAGACTAGTTTCTGGGAACTTCTTCCCTATCCTTAGTTCTGTGTCCGACCAATGGTGCAACACAAATTTCATCAACAAATTGATCTACAGACACAAAAGAAACAAAAACCTAAAGGGAAATTACTACAAAAAAAAACTAGAAAACTCAAACATATGTGGTAAATTTACCTTTCATCCGACATACTTCAAGAAATTTGAAAAGATACTTAAGAACTTCAACTTAAAATTAGCCCCTCAGAATAAACACAACATCCGCAACTTACTAAACCATCTTCTGAAAAATAACACTCCAAAAATTCAATTATCAGGCATTTACCAAATGAGGAGCCAGGAAGCTCTGTTGGGAAGACAAAAAGAAATCTAGAAACAAAAATAAAAGAACACTTCAGAAATATTAAATTCAAACACATGAACAAGTCTGCCATAGCACATCACTTTTGGTCTAAGAATCACATCAAGCAAGAAATAGAATTGATCAAACAGGCAAAGAAACCTCTAGAACTGAAGATTTAGGAAAGCATTACTAAGAAACAGAAACTCTTGAGGAATTTTGAAATACCCACTGTGGATATCATCAAACTTATCAGATTATGAGATGGCAGCACAACACCAAGCCGGAGGCAGGCACTGGTTGCACCATAGACTGACCAAGAAGTTCCCAGAAACTAGTCTTCATAAAAAACTCCTAAGTGGAGAATAGTGTATACAAGGTTGACTCATTTGCCTAATTTTAATAAGATCCCAAGAAGATTGGCCAGTGTACATAATTTGAACCTAAGATCTTCCAAGCACAAGCTTTAGGTGCTGTCTGCCTGAAACGACTAGAGTAGGGGGGATCAGTGATTTCTCTGTCATTTGCAGCCAATTCTTTAAGTTTACAAATTTATCTCCAAATAGTATAGAATTATAAATGAATATATACAACACTTAATACCAAACAAGTTGCATTGGTTCAGTAAACTCCTCTACCTATAATTGACAACAGATATTGAGATGAATTACATTGGCTCTATAAGGGGTTAAGAAAGCCAAGCAAAAGTGACTAAAATGGTTGTTGCGTGAAGTTAGAACTTCTGCAACTTACAAAATGGCATCAGCTTAACAAATGCAATGTAACTAAATTTTACAATACATGTAACAGGTGCATATTTGAGGATGTTGCTGGTTATGAATGGAATCCAACAGCCCATATATCACAAATTCTAGGGACTTATCCTTTAATGGTAGGAAAATGTCAGTGCTGTACTTAAGAAATATTAGTAAAATATAACCTATATATTTTTTGGTTCATTAGTAGTTTAAATAAGCCATATACTACACAAATAAAAATATTTGTTAGTTAATGACCGCTTATCTTAAGAAGTTGATGTCAATACTTCTTTCTATTTGAGATCGATTTCATGAACATTTGCCCACATCTTCAGTCAACACACTTCGTCGTCAAGGATACCATGTTTTTTCGTATTACCAAAATCTGAAGACGAAACAAACCTAAAAACAGAATCAACTGCCGGTATGTCAAAATTCATTACACAATTTTTATTTTTTTAAATAAATATTTTTTTCCACACTATTAAATCTATGGGAACATTTAATTGTTTTAATGATTTAACTTTCGGATTTATTTCATGGTTAAATGACCAAAAATGATCTGCTACGGCCGATTTATCAATTGTTTATATTTATGTTACGAAAATGTTCTTTCTTTCTGGTTTCCAAACTATGCTTCATTTTTCCAATATAAACCTGATCACAATCTACACAATTAAATTGATAAATACTAGATTTTTTATTATTAGGAATTTTACCTTTTTTAGAAAATTATTATTGTTGTTTTCAAATGCTAGGCTTTGGCAATGAAGCCATTAGCTCTCTTGCTCTCCAATATTTCTTTGCAGTGGGTCCACCAGGTAGGACTTCACAGGTTAAAAGATGTTCTTCAGTCATTTCCTCTTCTTTGTTGCACAGAGGACAATTTAGACTTGTATAAATTCCTATTCTGTGTAAGTGTTTGGCCGAATAATCATGTTCCATAAGTAATCTAAAATTTGCTACTGCAGCTTTACATGGGATTTCTGGAATAATTTCTGGATTTTTAATTAAAATGTTCCATTTTTTATCTTTGACTTTGTTAGATATTGATTGGTTTTGTTTGTTTTTATATTTGCTTTTGATTAATCTTTTTATGGATGTAAAGGGTAAGTTTTTACTTTTGTTCTGAATTAAATTTGCACCTTTTTTGGCAAGGAAATCAGCTGATTCATTTCCAGCAATTCCACAATGTGCAGGTATCCACTGTAATATAATTCTTTTCTGTGGTTTTTAAAGTTGTTGGATCATTTTGTGACATTCTTTGATGTGGATTGACCTCATTTTATATGAACTTATTGCACATAATGCTGCTTTAGAATCAGAAAGTATGACAGTATTTTTGAATTTATCTATTCTGTATAGAAGGTGTTGGAGTGAAATATGAATAGCCGTTACTTCTGCATCAAAATTTGTTGTGTGGTATCCTGCTGGTTAGAATGAGAACAGTGCACACTTAATTCCTGCTCCTGAGTTGTTGTCCAAGTTAGATCCATCTGTGTAGATATGTAACCATTCTTCAGGTGGGTATCTATTGTTCACAGTTTCACAGTTTCTTTTAGTACAGGTTTGGAAGTTTCAGATTTTGTAACTATTTGTTCTAAATCTAATTGAATATTAATTGGTTCAAAAGTTAGTGGGTTCCTTTAGAATTAGGAAGATTCAGATCTGTATTTAATTCCGTAACTTTGTGTAGGAAACTTGTTTGTGTTTTCATCTTGATTGGTTGTAGTAATCTTTTCTTCCATTTTGTTTTTAACCACAACAATTTCATGTTGTATTAGTGCCTGCTCCTCTAAAGTTAGATGTATTGGATAGTTAGAGTTAAGGCTTGCATTGCCGTGATTGGAGTTGGTTTTTAGAAAATTGTAATAAATTTTTAATACTATATTTATTTTGAGGAGCTAAAGTTATACCAACTTCTTTTTAAAAAAATCTGAAAATGTTTATTAACCCAAGGTTGGTAAGTAAATTTTTTATATTTATAATTATCTTTTATTTTTTTAAGAGTAGAAATATCATTTATAGTTTTTTTTATATTTAAATTGTTTAATCTTCTTTTGTATAAAATCTTTATTAAAACCAATAATTAAAGCAGTATTAATGATATGTTTATATTCTTTATTAAATTCTTCTTTATTCAGGGGTATATTTATTAATCTATAAATCAAACTATTAAAAACACAAATTTATGTGAAAAAGGGTTAAAACTTTTATTTTTATGTAATTATCAATATGAGTAGATTTCCTATAAATACCAAAATCTAATTTATTATTATTTCTTATTATTTTCAAATCTAGAAAAGGAAGAAATCCATTAATTTCAGTTTCTAATGTGAATTTTATAGCTTTATCTTGTAAATTTAGTAATTTTAAAGCATCATTAATTTGTTTTTCAGGAACAATAGCAAAAATATCAACATATCTATACCATGTTTTAAAAATCAAAGGAAAAGCTTTAGTGACTTGAATTTCGAAAGAAAAAAAGATCAGCAAGAAAAGGTGAAAGAGGATTGCCCATTGCTAAGCCAGAAGTTTGTTGAAAAAATTTACAATTAAAAGTGAAAAAATTTTGATCCAAACAAAAATCAGTAAGTTTAACAAAATCAACTATTAAGTCCTCATGTAAATTTATTGAATTTAACCACCTTTTTTAAATAAATTAAAAGTTTTTCTCTAGGTTAATAAACATTTTCAATTTTTTTTTTAAAGAAGTTGGTATAACTTTAGTTCCTCAAAATATAGTATTAAAAATTTATTACAATTTTCTAAAAAAGATAAAATTCATAATAATAAAAAATCTGGTATTTATCAATTTAATTATTAATTTTTAGATGAGTCGTATTTATTACACATCTGCTTCACTTTCGTACCTATTTTGAGGACATGTTTCGCAAATCCTTGTTTGCATCTACGGATCTTATGCGACTAAAGCTTGATCCAGCGGTGTGGGTAATTCTAGGGTTGCTGCTGCCATCTGTTGATTTAGTGATGAAATTAAATGTGGGATTCTCTTCTGGCGGGATTTCAAAGTTCATTAGTTGGTTTTTATGTTTTTCTATGTATATCCTCTCCCATATGACGAGTTCACTATGTTTTTGTACGTATTTTAGTAATTCTGTGTTATCTTCAATTTCATGATTTTCAGACCAGAAATTAGCTGCTATTGCGGACTTATCAATATTTTTGTATCTTAAGTGCCTGAAGTGTTCTTTCTTTCTAGTGCCTATGTTTCTTTTTGTCCTCCCTATGTAAATTTTTTCACAGTCTTTACACTTAATCTTGTAAATGCCTGACTTTTCCTCTGGTTTTATCTTATCAGTATTATTACTGTGAAGTAGGTTTTTAATGTTGTAATTGTTTTTTGGTGCCAATGTTATATTGTATTTCTTGAATATTTTTTGGAACTTTTTTGTGGCCCAGGGGTGGTAAGTAAATTTAGCAAATCTAATTTCTTGTTTTATTGGTGTGAAAGCTTTGATCTGTTTTAATCTCTTTTGAAGTTTGAATTATTTTAGTTTATCTACAAGGTTTTTTCCATATCCATTTTTAATTGCAGTTTTTAAGATTTGATGGTATTCGTTTTGATATTCTTGCTGGCTGAGAGGTAGACTTACTAATCTATGTGTGAGACTGTTGATGGTTGCATGTTTGTGTGGAATTGGGTTGAAACTATTTGCTTTGATGTAATTATCTGTGTGTGTTGCTTTTCTATGGATGCAAAATTCTAGTTTTTCATTGCTTTTTTTGATTTTAAGGTCTAAAAAAGGTAGAGTACAGTCCTCTTCAGTTTCCACTGTGAATTGTATGCTGGGTTCTTGCAGGTTGAGTAGTTTCAAAGCATCATCTATTTGTTTGTAGGGCACTATTGCAAAGATGTCGTCTACGTATCTGTACCATGTTTTAAACATATGAGGGAAGGCTTTAGTTATATGTGTTTCGAAAAAGCTCATGTATAGATTGGCCAAAATTGGTGATAGCGGGCTTCCCATAGCTAGTCCTGAAATTTGTTTATAACATTTTCCATCGAAGACAAAATAATTTTGATGTATACATATTTCAGTCATTGCCAAATATTCTTCTATTGCATTGGCATCTAGGTTTATAGAATTTAGCCATTTTTTCAGTTGAATCAAAAGTTTGTCTAATGGGATGCTAGGGAAGAGGGAGCGGACATCAAAGGATACTAAAGTGTCATGAGGTTTTAGTTTAAGATTTTGAATTTTTTTCTACCAGGTCTAAAGAGTTTGTTATGCTCAGAGTATGGAATTGTGGAAAGGACTGAAAGTTTTTGGATAGCCATTTTGCCAGAAGGTAAGTAGGAGTGTTTATATTATTTACAATGGGTCTCATGGGTATGTTGGGTTTGTGTATTTTAGGCAAACCATATAGTCTTGCAAAGGTAGGGTTGTCCGGTTTGATAGTTTTTTGTTCTGTAGTTGTTAAAATTTTACTATTAATGATGGTTTTTTGTACATCTTTTATGCATCGGTTGAGTGGATTAGAATATATTTCCTGGAATTCTTTTTGTTGTAGTAACTCTATAACATTTTTTCTTTGTATGTAGCTGTATCTAAGATTACTATTTTGTTCCCTTTATCAGCCCTTGAGAAGATTACATCCTTTTTCCTTAAAGATTTAATTATATGAATTTGTTTCGAATGTTTTCCTGGCTTTTTATTTATTAGATTTTCCAATATAGGAGCTGATTTTTTCCTAATTATATTTTTGTCCATGGTTTCCAAGCCTTCTACTGCTAATTCTATATCTGCAATGAATTCATCCGGGTTGCTGGAGTATGTTATACATGTTTTTAGGCCTTGGTTAAGCACATCTATTTCTTCATTGTTAAAATTTTGCTTTGAGAGATTAATTTTTTGTCTAGGGATGTGTTCTTTGCTGAAATTTTGTTGTGTTTTGGTTGCCAATGATTATGATAATAATTTTTTGCTTCACTGTGGTGTTCCAATACAGTTAAATCTCGATCAATTTAATTGTTTAGATTGTGATCAGGTTTATATTGGAAAGACGAAACGTAGTTTGGATACCAGAAAGAAAGAACATTTTCGTAACATTAAATATAAACAAATTGATAAATCGACCGTAGCAGATCATTTTTGGTCATTTAACCATGAAATAAATCTCGAAGTTAAATTATTAAAACAATTAAATGTTCCCATAGATTTAGTAGTGTGGGAAAAAATATTTATTTAAAAAAAAAATTGCATAATGAATTTTGACAGACCGGCAGTTGATTCTGTTTTTAGGTTTGTTTTGTCTTCAGATTTTGGTAATACGAAAAAACATGGTATCCTTGACGACGAAGTGTGTTGACTGAAGATGTGGGCAAATGTTCATGAAATCGATCTCAAATAGAAGAAAGAAGTATTAACATCAACTTCTTAAGATAAGTGGTCATTAACTAACAAATATTTTTTATTTGTGTAATATTTATTACTCCACTGTAACTAGCTTCATTTTCTGTGTAAGCCATATACTTCTTGCTTATCTTAGCTATAAACCTGTTCTTAAATGTTAAGCATAGCTAGAAAAAAATATATATACCAGGTGAGTTGCCTGCCCCTATTTATTTTTTAATTTATGCAACGTGCTAAGCAACTTATGTGACTTATGCCCATGGGAACCTTACCTCTCAACGTAGCATTGCCTAAATGGTATTATACAGGTTACTTAACCACTCTGGCAGTTTAAGTTGGGTTTAAATCCTGTATGCTCAGTTCAAAAATTTTATTACCCTTTGTTTTACTTCTTGTGGCCTATTAAGTTGATATTATAATACAAATAACATTTTCATAACATAGATGTTTACAATAATAGCCATGTTTTCCACTGGCAGATAGTTATAAGTGTATACTTCGTGGTAGATATTTTATTATAGTTGGTACTGTGCCTGACCCATTCAACCAAATTTCAAATATTGCACAAATGCAAAGTGAAACTCAAGATTTTCGTATGAAACAAAAACTACTAGATTTAATGTCGTCGACATGTTGCTAACAATTAAAGCCAACTACGTAACATGGTTTACATTACCAGATACGGTACAGATTATAAGGGTCACAAAGTTAAACATGATCCCCAATAAAAGAGAAAGATAGCACATAGTTACCCTTTAAAGGGCAAGGGCCTCCTCGTCGTGCCCGATAGGGTAACCTCACACAGCTTATATGGTGAGGTATCCCTGCAGATCCCTAATTATCTGATTGTAATTCTTGTGTCTTTGGCTCACAGGAGAACCAATAGCAGCAATAAATAAATTAGTAACTAAAATGTAGACAATGAAGACTTGGTGAAAGAAAAAAAAAACAAAACAATGTGATGTCGTTTTGAACCCAGTCTTTACATTAACACAACCCAACGGTTAACTAACCCACTCAACCAGCTATGATGCCTGCTATGTCGCTCTTTGGGAAAGTATTCGTTGACCACCTTACTAGTAGGTTTTTTTTTTTTCATGCATGAAAAGACGTCCTTTATTTAAGCTTTTCATAGCTTCTTGGTCCTCATTCAGGGCTGTAAGTATTAATGCTTGGTGCCTATAGTACCTAATAGAAGGGCAGAGCTGCAATAATGGCTTTTGTGCTAAAAGGGTCAATGTTTTCACATTAGCCTATAAAATGCGGGTTGCATAGATAAAGAGTAAATATGGGCAGCTGACTCACCTGGTATATATGGGTATATATACACAGGAATTTTGTATTTTAAAACTTGCAAATCCTAATTTGATTAAAAGCAAAATTAAAAGTTGCAATATAATTTTGAGTCAAACTAATACTCAATGCTCCACTTATTGCTAGTATTTACCTATAACACATTTCGTTAGGATCTTCCTAACATCATCCGCTGTAGTTGACTAATGGACGTTGGTTTGGTGAACTCATTGGAGGCGATAGGTGCGTCTCTGTCGGTATCTTGATGAGCTTGAAGTTTGGGTTTTCTTCAAAGGTAGTGTCAAAATTAAACAATTTTCTTTCATATTTCTTTATGAAGATTTTTTCCCACATGGTTAATGCAGCTGGACCTTGGACACTTTTTAACAAGTAGATTTCTCATTCTGTATCATGATTCTCCTTCCAAAAATGGTACACTACTGTCAATTTATCTATTTCTTTGTTCCTGATGTTCGTAAAATGCTCTTTAAGCCTAATATTAAAGTTCCTTTTAGTTTTTGTAATGTAAAAGTTGTCACAGCCTTTGCAGTTTATCCGGTACACACCTGATTTTCTGTCTGTGTGTATAGGATATCAGGTGTGTACCAGATAAAATGCAAAGGCTGTGACAACTTTTACATTGGAAAAAACTAAAAGGAACTTGAACATTAGGCTTAAAGAGCATTTTACGAACATCAGGAACAAAGAAATAGATAAATCGGTGGTAGCGTACCATTTTTGGAAGGAGAATCATGATATAGAACGAGAAATCTACTTATTAAAAAGTGTCCAAGGTCCAGCTGCATTAACCACGTGGGAAAAAATCTTCATAAAGAAATATAAAGGAAAATTGTTTAATTTCGACACTACCTTTGAAAAAAACCCAAACTTCAAGTTCATCAAGATACTGACAGAGACACACCTATCGCCTCCAATGAGTTCACCAAACCAACGTTCATTAGTCGACAACAGCTGATGATGTTAGGAAGATCCTAACGAAACGCGTTCTAGGTAAATACTAGCAATAAGTGGAGCATTGAGTATTAGTTCGACTCAAAATTATATTAATTTTGTGCCTCATTGTATCATAGTCCTTACACACTGGAAATGTTGCAAATTTGAATTTAAATAAAATGATTGAATTTGTTTATTAACTGCTAGGATTTTCCTTTGGTTAATAGTGCATTATCATCTCTGCAGGGCATTTGGATAGCAGAAGCAGTATCCGATATGTTCTACTAGCTACATCATTGATTTCTCTGGCCTTCACAATAACTCAAGGAGTTTTGGAAATTGTGTCACCAGATGAGAGTTTTCATGTGTATTCTAGACATTATGATCTCTTTGGTCATGGAGGAATGCTGTTTTGGTTCATAAGTTCTGTTGTGTTCACCATGGTAAGTAGGTTAACATAATTGAAACTAATAGTAAATATTTGCTTGCAAAATCTCAGTTCTAATTTCCACTGGAAGTGCTCTGAAGGGCTGCAATATTTTGACTGTGCAAAGATAGCCTAATCATTAGTCTTTTAATTGAAGGCTCGTATTTAAAAGAACAAGTTTTATTCCCTTGCCAATGTTTTTTGTATGTTTGCTTGACTCTGAGGTCAGTTCACATTGACATGTCTGCATGTGAGCCATGTGCTATCAATCATATTTATTTCTGGATTTCAAATGAGTCAATACTTAAGTGATATATTAGCACATATCTAGCATTAACATCTACTGAGGTTATAAGTTCACATTTTCCATATTGGTAGTTTTAAATATAATGGCTACTGCAAGCAGTTAATGAAGCTGAGGAATTCTACTGCAGCTTTATGATGCAGATGAAATAACTTTTCCTTAATCTTCCATGAACAGTCAATTTGAGTTACCATTAGTACTTGCAATCCCATGAGTGCTTGCACTAGGATCTTCTTCCACCAGATGCAAAGTTG
Organism: Mantis religiosa; assembly: GCA_030765055.1. Lineage (NCBI taxonomy): Eukaryota > Metazoa > Arthropoda > Insecta > Mantodea > Mantidae > Mantis > Mantis religiosa. The sequence continues at coordinate 98,626,067 of CM060953.1, forward strand.
CTTCTTCTGCCTACAGGACCATCTGATTGCTATGCTTCTCAGTTTTCAGGATGGAGAATCATACTTTCAGTAATTTTGAATCTAAATTCAGCAGTTAAAGGGTGTGCACTGTAGTAGTCAAAGCATTTTCTATTTGTAAAACAATTTTCCAGAGAGAAAATGAAAGAGGAATAAATGTTACAGTTTAACATTAAAAAGTTGCTTTTTAAAGTCTCTATAGTCATGTCCCTTTACAAAAGTTACATTTCAAAACACAAAAACAACCTGTGGACATTAATAGTTTAAAGCAGAGTTCTACTCTAAAAGATACTGTTACCATGTGGCATTGTGCTGCTGCCACAGGCTGGAGCTGGGCACTTGACAGGAGAGAAAAAGACAGAGAGAGGTTCCAGAACATTCTGCCCATTGTTGCTGCCGCTGAAGTTCTCAAAAGATCTGCATCTTTCTAGAAACAATGGCTGGGAGGTATAAATACCTGCAAGGTGTTGGAAGCAGCAGTTGTTTGTTATTGCAACAGTCGACAATTGAAGTGTACTGCAGTGAGTTCTTTAATTTTGTTTTCATGCAGCAAAACACCGAGTCAGCCTCGAAGATAGCTGATTGTCAATTGCACGTCTTTCTACTGCAGCAAAAGTTGTTCTAAATTTCTGCAAACCAGATTTCTGAATCTACGTAACACTTGCAGTCAGAATATGCTGCATCACCCTACAGTGTTGCCTTGATTTAAAACACAACTTTTAATCCTTTAAATGTAATACAAATTTTGAGCTTTGGTTCAAAATCGATTAATCCCACATTAAAATGGGTTAAAATCATTATAAATGCCACTATATATACACCTGTACCAAATGCAAAATGATAAAGCTTAGGAAGCAAACATTCCATAATTTCAGACCAATGCTTCTGATTAACAGTGTTGCTGTGCCCAATATATATTTTTGTATGCAACAGATTTGTTGTCCAGCATATGTTTGTGGATTACCTTGCAGTTAACTAAATGGTGAATTTCGAAGGTGTATATGTATATGTCCACTCTTCTGGATCTAGAAAGCAATGGAAAGGCATATTGACCTAAATGCTGTGGGTTCGATGCACACTATAAAATCAGAAAAAAGAAAAACTTATTGTTTCAAAACAAGTGGAAGAAGGATGAAACCTTGAAATGTGTTAAATTTATTTGAGCAGATGATGCAATAAACAATGTAGAAAAGCAAATTTAGGATAAAGGCTGTGATCGCTTGGTGGATGACCTGATTATCAATGTTCTGAATAGGAGTAAGAGATATAATATTCATTCAGATTTGAATTTTTTAATAGAAATATAACAGTATGTGAAAGTGCTGTTGATGAAACGTAACAGCTCATTATGGTTTAATTATCTAATACTGCCACAAAAGCAGCCTATTTTAGTTTATTTTAAAACTGGGGGGAGAGAGAGGGGGGAGGGGGAGGTAGAGAGATTTGTAAATTGTTAATACGTATGCCTCTTTAGTTGATATTTGAATATACCTTAAAGCAGAAGTTTGTAGATTATTTAGGAACAAATTAATTTAGATCCCATTATATAACATAAGGTGTGAAAAGCAATTGCTGAATTATTAATGTGTTTAATTTAATAGTGTAATATAATTGCCAGAAAATCTGAAGAAAGTACATATATTAATGTAGGCAATAGTGTTGGCTGTATTCTTTAAATAGTGTTTGAAAATGTCATACTTTGATTGCTGAAATGATGTACAAACCTTTCTCAAAGATACAGTATATAATCATTAAAACAAGCAACTGATTTTGATTAAATTGTTTAGATTATTATTGGGAATATATTCCTAAATTATGATTCCATTATATTAATTATGTAGCTAGAAAGTAAAATTAAAGATGTTGATTATTGCATTATTTATGTTTGCATGTTTCAAAACATAATTTGTCTCTTTGAATGGTGAAAAATTAAATGAGAATCCACAGATTTTCAAAATTCAATTAATAATAGTGCTCTTAAATAAAGAGTAGAATTTTTTTCCACTTACTGTACTTTTCTATACTCAAAACACTTAATATATCCCTATACTTATAAATTATTATAAAACTTTGGTGAATATTAGTTTTTGGCTTATTTAAAATATTGTGACTTCGTGGGTTCGTGAAATGAAAAGTCCAATTTCACCACTCAAAAATGTTCTTTATTTCCACCGACTTACAGTTAAATACTTGCCAATTACACAAAATTGCATAATGCACACAATTACGATTCACCAGTTCGTCCGTTACCGTTCCGATGCACGTACACAATTACACAAATTCTTCCGTTGCACGGCGCTACTTCACTAGCACGTCAAGCACTAACACTGACTTCTTACACCAAGAACTGACTGACTGTCTCTCTGAAACCCTTTTTATAGGAATGTCACTGTTTTCTCGACTTCTCCAGTTTCCAAAAGAAGGTTCCAGATGATGAAAGATCCCGTAATTTCCAGAACACAGTTGGAACAGAAACAGACCGCACAATCATGTTTTTTCCCCCAGCCATCCCTGTCACCACTATAAGACGGACGAGGGGGAGGCGTGGCTAACACGGACCTCCCCTGTCTTCCGCTCTCAGCTGCTTCCACAGGGTGTTCCAACGCCCGGGTGACACTGCTCCCTCCTCAAAGCTGTTCGCCCCAAACAGCACCATCGTAGCATCCCAGGCGGTCCAGGTGTACCACCAGCATCTGCCCGGAGTCTGAGCCAGAAGTAGCGCTGCCGTAGTTTGTGAATCATATGGTTCGCTCCCAGGTGTCCTCCTGAAGTACCGGCGTGCACTTCCTCCAAGGCTTCCGGGACCTTACTCTGGGGGAGTACCAACTGTTCTCTCTGCGCCTTCCCATCGGGTGACTCCCATACCCGGAACAGCACGCCCTCTCTGGTCTTCAACGAGTCCCATTGGGCCCAGTACGACTTGTAGGTGGCGCTCCTCGGTGCGATGTCCTCCCAGGTTGGTCTCATCCCTGCCTCCACTTCCCTCAAGAGTGGCCCCAAGTCTGCGCCCGCCAGCTGCTCCCTCCTCAGGCCTGCGCTATCCCAGCCGTCCGCAGGCACTGCCACAACTACTCGGACTGCTGCGGCACGCTCCTTCTCTTCCACTCTTGTGCACTGACCGCACTCTACTGGACAGGGTCTTCGGGACATAGCGTCTGCGTTACCGTGGCTCTTCCCTCTACGATGTTCCGAGGTGAAGTCGTGCCGGTGTTCCTCCGTCAGGCGGGTGAGGGGTTTTGCGATGTTGTCGGCCTTTTCCTCTAAATCATTAAGGCTGTCGTCTACTCGACCCATCCGCTTGCCCAGATTCGTGACGTCATCCCTCACGCCGGCCAACCGTTCCTCAAACTTGGCAGCGAGGACCTCGTTCGCCACCTTCATTTCTTCCGTCTTCTCCGTGAGGTTATCGTTAGCCGTCTTCATTTCTTCCAGCTTTGCGGCCAGGTTGTTATTTGCCGCTTCTATTTTCGTTGTTAATTCGGCCTTCATTTCTTCCATCTTCCCGGTGATGTTGTCGTTGGCCGTCTTCATTTGTTTCAGTTCCGCGGCCAGGTTGTCATTCATAGTCTCCAGCTTCGCGGCCAGGCTGTTATTTGCCGCTTCCGTCTTCTCTGTTAATTCGGCCATCATTTCCATCATCTTCTCCAAAAATTTTTCCAATGCCGCGTCCATGGTTGTAATGTTCGGTGATATTATCTTCCCGCTTCCTGACACCAGTGTGACTTCGTGGGTTCGTGAAATGAAAAGTCCAATTTCACCACTCAAAAATGTTCTTTATTTCCACCGACTTACAGTTAAATACTTGCCAATTACACAAAATTGCGTAATGCACACAATTACGATTCACCAGTTCGTCCGTTACCGTTCCGATGCACGTACACAATTACACGAATTCTTCCGTTGCACGGCGCTACTTCACTAGCACGTCAAGCACTAACACTGACTTCTTACACCAAGAACTGACTGACTGTCTCTCTGAAACCCTTTTTATAGGAATGTCACTGTTTTCTCGACTTCTCCAGTTTCCAAAGGAAGGTTCCAGATGATGAAAGATCCCGTAATTTCCAGAACACAGTTGGAACAGAAACAGACCGCACAATCATGTTTTTTCCCCCAGCCATCCCTGTCACCACTATAAGACGGACGAGGGGGAGGCGTGGCTAACACGGACATCCTCTGTCTTCCGCTCTCAGCTGCTTCCACAGGGTGTTCCAACGCCCGGGTGACAATATTATATGTGGACATCGCATTGGATTAGTTTCTTTACACAAATATTTTAAAATGTAGTGAGTTTCCAATAAGGAAATAAGAAAAATGCTAGTTCTCAACAAAATAATAAATTTAAAAATGGATGACGAAGATATAGAAGAGGTACATACGTTTATTTATCTTGGTAGTGTTGTTATCGCAGATGAAGATGTAAAGAGATAATCCAACCAGGAGCGGCTGGTAGCTCTGAAAATGGGTGGTTCACAAAGTTATTCATGCAATTTAATTTTTTAAAGTAACAAACGGTTCTTGAACCTGTCACTATAGACTGGTGTACACACAAGTTAACGGTATACTACAGCATATAACACAACTTGCACATTTCATAAACACTCTAGAGCATGTAACACTATTTCTATTTATATAAAAAACTCAGCTCTTCTCTCCTTACTGCTGACAACTTTATCAATTACCAACTCGTTGAAGTTCTTGATCTGCATGAAAGTGGAAAGCAAGGCCAATGCAGACAGTCTCTCTTCACACATTGTGTTATGCAGAAATATTTTAATTCGTTTAAGTGTAAAGCAACACCTTTCTGCCTCACATGTTGTCATGGGAACTGTCAGAATCACATTAAGAAGCTTAACGGATTCGCTAAAAGTGAAACACAAGTTATTGTCTGAAAAACTTCATTAGTGGAACAATCCCAGCAATGTTTTAAATTCCTCAGTGCTGTAAATTGTAGAAAGCTCTGTGATCAACTTATTTTCTTGAACAAAAGAATATGTCTTAAGAGCAACTTTTGCATGATGTGCTGGAAATGATACATTATATTTTGAAAATCTGTCAGGCTGAAACAGAACTGCTACTCCCTTATGGCCAACAAATTTGAACCTTTCTTTCATTTCAGTAATAATAACATCACATATTTCAATTGCCTCTCTTTTTCTCTCAGTGTGTTCTAGCAGTTTTCTTTTCTTTGATTGTAGAAAGTGTTGACTTACGGCATAATTTTGAGGAAGAAAGACAGCCAAAATAGGAAATCTGGATCAGTCAAAATTCCAATAAAACCAGATGCTTGAAGAACGGAGTTTGTATTGGTGATTCTCTCACCACTCCTAATAATTCTCATGCATTCTATTAATTCCTGTCTGTGTTCGAAAATTGTATTGACAGATCTGGATTGAAAGTTCCACCTTGTAGGCACTGACCTCGGCAGTCGCTTCTGCACCACTTCCTCTAGAACTGCTGTTCTCTGAGGGGAATTAAAGATAAAAGCACAAATGCCTTGAAGATTAAGAAGAGTCTTGTACTACTATTCACTGATGCTGCATTCAACATAATTGGATTAAATTATGTGCATGGCAGTGAATATATTCGCCAGATGTATACTTCTGTTTTATGAGGCACTGAATGCTTTTCTTTGCTCCAGACATAACATTAGCCCCATTGTATGTTTGAGCTATGAGTTTATGTTCACAGTCTTGCAGATGTTGGTGAAGCTCCGGCAATATACACTCAGCTAAGTCTTCTTCATTGTGCCCAGTAGAATATAGAAATCCCCAGTACCTTTCCACTGGCATGTGGTTTACCAAATATCTGTATACAAGCACCATTTGATACTTGGAAGATACATCACTGGTTTCATCTGCAGTAACAGCTAAAAATGGGGAGTTATTTATTTCTTTTGGTATCTCTTCTTGACAGACTTCAAGGATACATTGCAAGATTTTGTTCTGGATTGTCTTGGAGGTCCTCTTAAAGACTGTAGCATTCTCCAAATGGGTTTTCAGAACACAGTCTAGCTCTGCACTGAAGTTTATCTGTCCTCGAAAAATACCAGGGTTGTACCTAATTGGAACAATTACATCCACAATTACATCCTTATCCATTAATTGTACCTAATAGTGGTCCGAACTATAAAGCCCAGGCCTTAAAGTACTTACAGCATAGTAAGTCGCCATTAAGGTAGTTGTCTCATATGTTTATGAGAACTCCTATGTGGTTTACCGGAAGAAACACGAGTCAGTTGGAGAATTTAATGTCATGTCGGCATGTTGGCCATAGCTCAAATGGTTAGAGCGGATGGAAACCAGAAGATCCGTGGTTCAAATCCCGGCTAAGGCATTGAATTTTTCAGTCTGGCTCTACCCCTTCATAACACCAGGATTGCTTGGATGTGGCTTACTCATCACTCTGATTCATTACTCAAAACACGACACAGCTAACACAAGATGGCACAAACCATGTGGCTATGTATTGGTACGTAATAGTTGACAGATGTAAACATTTAACATGAGAGCAATAGATGGTATGGCTGTGATGAAAGCAGAAGGAAGAGGCTTGGCATCCACTATTCTCTGGCTGCTAGGTTAATCAACCACATGCAGGCTTATGCTCTGCATTTCCCCTCTACTTGCCTTGGCACACCCTAGGTTCGTCCTGCCTTATAGCATCCCCATTGGATGCCAGTGGTTTGCATCTGGGAGTGAACTACTCAGCACCTGCAAACAATACAGCATGCTGATGTACTAGTCAAGGTCGAAATGAGCTCCAAATGGAACATGCCATTACTTAAAGAGAGACCAGCATTTTGGTTGTAGCGCAAACATGCTACCCTATTAAGAACCTGCCCATGAATCAACAGGCAACTTTGTGCAACTCTACCCCATATGGAAAAATGCAAATATAACAAGGAAAAGAAAACCATGTCTCTTCAATACAAAAATGAAATCAGTATTCTTGTATGGCTCTGAAACATGGAAAGTAACAGAACAAATAAACAAGAATCTACAGACTTTTGTATATAATTGTTTGAGGAGAATTCTGGGAATATGTATATATATGGCCAGATGTTATATAACAAACGAAGAACTATGGACACGAACAAACCAAGATGAAATAAAGGTTCAAATAACTTGTAACTTTGATAGATAGAGTCAATTAAATGCGAGGATCTACTTCCCATTAGTCCTGGCCCTGTAGGACCTGAACCCGGGCCTCTCGGGTATATTTACCATAGGACAGCACCTATTTTATAAGCTGCCCCCCCGCCTGCACACGGCAGACAGGATGGAAGTGGATACGCCACTTACGCGCTGGTCCTTGATGAACCAGCTACCAAATAACCTTGGTAGGGCTGCCAGTGTCTAGCTCACCAGCTACTAGCTCTGCAGGCTAGTTCCCGGGACTTATGAGGCAACCCTCTACCCCCTCCGGGTGGCCGGTAGCCTGGCCAGAGGTACCCAATTGCCCGTGGGTGACGGGAACACACTGCCCCCTCGAGTCCAACCCAATCCGAACAGCTCCCAGAGAGAGGGGCTCGGCATGTTCGGCCCGAGGTTCCTCTAGTAACGTCAGAGGTACCACGAGTGCTAAGGGTCCGCAGCGCCCGCACTTTGGCAGCTGAAAGGGACGGATCCCTTCCCCTATGGGGAGATAGAGTCAATATGAAAACTTCAATGCCATGGCCGGGATTTGAACCATGGATCTCCTGGTTTCCATCCAGTCCTCTAACCCATTGAGCTACCATGGCCAACATGCCGTCCCGACATTAAATTCCCCATTTGACTCGCGGATTTCCCAGGTAGACCACTAGGGGCTCTCGCATTCGAGATACACCGTTTGTGGCGATTTACTATCATAAGTACTTGAGTTCCAGGCTTCATCATTTAACTGTTATTATTTTAGTTAATTGATGGAAATTAATCATTTCTTCACACTAGCTGTATATAGGCTAAGATCTTTGATAGAGTCAACATGAAAAATTCAATGCCATGGCAGGGATTTAAGCCACGGATCTCCTGGTTCAAATCCTGGCCATGACATTGAATTTTTCATGTTAACTATCTATCAAAGATCTTAGCCTATATATGGCTAGTGTGAATGTATTAAATTATAATGTATATTAAATTAATAATGTTGGGACGGCACGTTGGCCATGGTAGCTCAATGGGTTAGAGCGACTGAGTGGAAACCAGGAGATCCGTGGTTCAAATCCCGGCCATGGCATTGAATTTTTCATGTTGACTATCTATCAAAGATCTTAGGCTATATACAGCTAGTGTGAAGAAATAATTAATTTCCATCAATTAACTAAAATAACTTGTAACTTGTTCAACTTGTAACAGTTGTTTAGGTTTGAACCCCAGAAAATATAAAATTGTTTCAAAATTGTTTTGGAAATTTGGGGATTTGATTAAAAAATATATAAATTATATGGAAAAAGGAAAGATGAAAAAATTAAGGAAATTTAGTGGGTCATGTAATGACATAATATGTGAAATTGACCAATCATAAAAATATATATATATTGGTAGTGATGGTATCAGAAGTAAAAATCAATAATCTTGCTGAAGAAGCTTGGAGAGAAATCATCTTTCAATCAAGGTTCTCAGGAGTGAGCAGACTTTTTTTTTTAATCCATCAATATAATCTTTTAAAGATTTAAGTTATATTTGAGATTAGTAGTGGTTAAAGGATTCATATTATATTGTGAAGTATAAGTTTATTAAAAATGGTGGAAAATTACTTTAGATTAAATTTGGAAACATCAAAATTGTGGAGAATAAACTTAAATTATATATTACAAAATTTAACTTATTCAAATTTTATTTCTTTCTCTTGTAACCACCCTTGAAAAGAAGAGATCTTATGACTCATTTAAGGAGATACAATAGAAGAATTAACAACTAGTTGTGGAATAGTCGACGATATCCTGGATGGCTGATAGAAAGACGACGCTCGAACAGCAAAGGAGGTGAGAGACCATTTCGTCATGCTACATATGGCTTCCCAACTTTGGAAACTGCATAAGCCATATGCTCAGGAAAGTAGAAGGAGCTATCAAAAAGTATGTGATGGATTGGAATCTCCAAGAAGCAAGGAAGAGATAGACCCAGAATGACATGGAGAAGAACCATAGAGGAGATTAAGAAGACTGGCAAGAGCTGAAGGGAGGAAATGGTTAGCTAGTCATAGAGGAAGACAGAAGACTTTATTGATGTTCTATGTTCCAAAAAGGAATAACAGGAACTAAGTCAATTCATAAGAGTTCCCAATATTATTGTAAACTGACTATTAACCGCTTCGCCAATGGCCATTTAAACTGTGCACGGCCGAGAACGGATACCCAATAAACAGAACAAGACATTTAAATTGTTAAATGCTGCAAAAATACTTCATAAGTAAATATTCGTATCTTCCATATTTATTAAGTTATTTTAGCAAAACAAAAACTGGTTTAAAGCCCATTAAAGGCAATATACATCTACGGTGTCATTAAAATAGAGACTATATTAAATCGTTGAAATTTCATTAATTTGTATCACTGTAGAGAAAGCCATTCTTGAGTATTTTTGTTTTACAAACTATGTGTATATCAGCTGCATAAACGAAGTGTTGAGTTCAAGGTTTATAGGTTTCAGTTTATGCTACCAGGCAATAATAACTGTATATATTGCGTTACATACACTGGAAAGAAAACTCCATCAGCATCTCGCTAATTGCACAACCGAAGTTTATGGTAGCTGACGTAACGGTTTTCTTTGCTCAGTTCATATAGTAATTTTGACTGTGTCAGAGTTCCAAGCAATTTCTTTTGCTAAAACACATTTGTAATAGTTTCCTCAGTGCTAATCATGCCTTCAACTAGTAATGTAGCAAATAAATTAGCTAGTGTAGGAAGAGCGGGCTTCTGATATTACATCAGAAAATGTGGAAGACATTTTGCTGTTAGACAGTGATTTGGACATTGATAGCGAGTTTTCAGGTTTTGAGGGGGGTGTTGAGGATATAGGTAGCTGTGAGGAGGAAAATGACTCATTTCCGACAGGTGTTCATGAAGAATCAACATTATGGTGTCAAAATAACTCTTGGCACAAATAGACATGCGTTCACAAGCACAACCTCTGGTGTACAACCGCATACTCAGCTGACTTGTGACAGCCAACCAATTGACATTTTCACAAAATTTTTTACTACTGATTTACTGTCATTGTTTCGGAAACAAATGTATATGCGAGTAGGGTGAAGGAAGACCTGATTTCTAAACGCAATTTAGGATCTAAGAGTAGAATTCAGAAGAAGACAGAAGTAACAATGAATGAGATTTACAGACTACTTGGTCTAATTATGCTCATGGGTGTTATTCGTAAACCTATGCTAGACTTGTACTAGTCTACAGATGACATGCTAACTACCCCATTTTTTGGGAAATGCATGTCAAATAACAGGCTTGCTTCCATTTTGTGCTTCCTTCATTTTTCCTGCACAGAAAATGTAAATGATAAACTATACAAAATCAGACCATTTTTTGATTACATTATTTCAAAATTCAAAGAAAATTATGTGCCTAGTGAAAAGATCACTGTTGATGAAAGCATGATGCTTTGGAATGGCCGCTTAGGTTGGAAACAATACATCAAAACAAAGAGGACCAGATTTGGCATAAAGAGTTTTGATGCATATGAAAGTAAAACAGAATATCTTTACAATAGCTGCATATACACTGGCCAAGGGACTGATAACACCAGAGTAAAAGATTTGGGGTTATCTGGTTTCATAGTAATGCACCTGATGGAATCTGTACTTGATCAGGGTAGGACTGTATATTTAGATAATTGGTATAGCTCCCCTAAATTATTTGTGGCCTTACACAGAAGAAAAACAAATGCAATTGGAACAGTACACTCAAATGGTATTGGTTTGCCAAAAGATGTGAATATGAAGGCTCTAAGAAGAGGAGAAATGCAAGTGCATTAGCTCCCACCCTTGACCTATGTTGCTTGGCAAGACAGGAGGGTTGCTACAGCATTATCCAATTGCAGCTCTAAGATTTTGATGATTGATACTGGAAAAATTGATGCTCGTAACAAATGTCAATTTTCAAGCCCGATATTATCCAGGAATACAATATGCATATGGGTGGAGTGGATCTAGTAGATCAGGTATTACACGCATATCCCTCTTTGCGAAAAACAATCAAATGGTATAAAAAAGTAGTTTTACACCAGCTGGATATAACCATATACAATTGTCTAGTAATTTGGAGACGGAAGACAATGACGTACCTGGGCTTTCGCATATCAATAACTCGCAGCCTAATTGAGCACTATAAAATTCAGAGACCTCTCCGTACTGGGGGTAAGAAATCCACCACGCCAGCACCCCTCAGACTTGAAGGAAAACATTTGCCTAAAAGGGTACCACCCACAGCAAAAAAGTTGCGTCTCTTTAGAAAATGTCTGGTGTGCCGCAAGAAAGGTCTCCGAAAGGAAACTAGTACTATTTGCCGTGAATGTGGAGATGTGCCCTTGTGTGTTTATCCCTGTTTTAAGGTGTACCATTCAAGAAGAAACTTTTAAAGGTAAGCTTTTACTTGTTACAGAATTTATTTAAATTTACTGTAAAACATAAAAGTTAAAAAGAATTATCATTAAATAAGCATTAAATGCATGTATGCACAGGACGTCTATACACGTCCATATCGGTTTGGGGCCTTTTAACTTGGACGTCATATGACGTCCATATCGGTGAAAGGGTTAATATAATTTTACATGGAAATTTTCAAAATTAACCTGATTAGCAAATATAAACTGTTTTATACATAAATTAAATCCGTTTATTTTCCCTGACTAGTTTTAAATCTTATGTTGGGCATTAATGTTAGCTTTGTTTATAATCTGTTATATATGGTAGTAAAATACAATTTCGTTAGCTTACCTTTTGGTTTTATTCCCATTATCTTTGTCATTTATTTAGCTTAAGTTCTACATTTGATTTACATATTTCACATTTTGGACTGTTTTTTTGTAGCATACTGCTAGATTCTGCTAGATTATTTTCTGCCTCTTTTGTTAATTGGTCAGCTTTTTAACTTCCAAAATGCCTTGTATATGCCTTTATCCATCTAAAATTTATTTTCACTTTTATCCCATGACATTTATGACTTCGGAAATTTAACAAGGGTCAGCACATAAGTTTGCATGTATTTAGCACTTAAATACTCATTTCATATAGTACTCTGTATATTCATTAATTTTATTGGCAAAAACAACTGAAACATGTGGATATTTCCTGAAATATCTAGGCAATTTTAAATACTAGACACATGCATTTCAACGATTCGCTGTCAATACATGTAAGCAGAGAGTAATATGCATTTTGCTGTTATATGCAAAATAAGGTAGGGTAGCATTGTGTCTTAAGAACACGTCATTGAATGTATCCATCTTATTTCATGTTGGTCTTTCTCCCTCTCCCTCGCTCATTCCCTCCCTCCTTTCTTCTCTCCCTCTCTGCCTCTATCTTTCTGAGCTATATACTAATTTTTAACTATTGTTGCAAGTCAACTAAATATTTTAATTCTCTCCACCTCCCTTCTCTGTCTGTTCTTTCTTTCTCTCTCTCTCTCTCTCTCTCTCTCTCTCTCTCTCTCTCTCTCTCTCTCTCTCTCTCTCTCTCTCTCTCTCTCTCTCTCTCTCTCTGATCTTGCTCTCTCTCTCCTCTCTCTTGTCTCTTTCTCCTTTCTGTCCTCTCTCCTGTCTCAAGATAACTGGAAAGAGTAAATTATTTACAAAGTATTTACAAACACCCACAAGTCCAGACTTTCATTTCTTCAAATGAAAGCATTTTGTAATTTGATTATACTTTGAGAAATGACATGTAAATTGTACAGAATGTCTGCATAAGGTATTGTATAAATCATTCGAATTATAATTAAGTTTAATATTTTAAGTAATTTCCATTTAAGGAAGATTTCTTTTATGCTATAAAAGTGTTTAATTATGCTATTTAGAATTCCTGATATCTGTTATCCTAGAATGTCAATTTTCATGCAAAATTAAACAATAAAATATACTGAATTTTACATCATTCATTTCACATGAATATTAACATGAGCAGAATTATTTAAGATGTAGACCAGAAGTGTACTTAGCTAATGCATTCAAATTAATGCTTCTTATTCCACAGAGGAATAAAAGCTTGTTAATGTTCATGACTGAAAATTCATTTTAAATGTGCTTCTTTTCTTTGCTTTAATGCCATTTGAAATGTGTTTTGTTACATATGGCTCAATATTAATTTCAAGTGCATGATATTGTTATTTGTATTTATAATTATATACTTATGCATATTCCTATAGTAGTTTCAGCATGTGTTGGTTTGCACATTTGTTGATTGAAGGATAATAGTCCATTAAAAGCAACATGTACTATTCTGTATGACTGATACAGAAATGAAACATATTATATCTACGTCTTTAATTTTGCAGGTTTACCTCGTTATATTAACCCTACCATGGACAAGATTGAGAGAGAGGCTAGCCTTACCAAGTAAGAATTAATAATACTTAAGGTTTGTCATCAGATAATGAATAAAGAATACAAATTTCTGGAATAATAAAATGCACATGTTAAAGTAGGAAAGGAAAGAAAGCAAAACACTGCTTGATAAACATGATTCCTAAAATTATGGGTCTTAAACCACAGACTATGTATAGCTTTAATCTTTATTGTCTGTAAACTTCTGGGTTACAAGCATTAGATATTGTCACATTCTAAAGTATGTACATGAGAACTTAGCTTTGTTTGAGTTTCCATTTACATTAAACTTTACAATTACTGTGTTACATAATTAGTACAACTATTGCATACACAGTTATTTTAGCTAACATATTCCTAGCACTAGTAAGTATACAATAACAACAGCAGTATAAAAGTAATATTAATATAATACAATTCTAATTCCCTTGGACTTTACAAAGATTTATCTATAAGAAATAAGTATAATAATTACAACAAAAATATAAGATAATTATAACTCACTTAGGCTGTATAAACATTTCTCTATAAGGTATTTTTTCAAGAAATTTTTAAATATATTGCCTTGTGCTGATTTAATATATGGAGGAAGTTTATTGTACAAAATAATACCTGCAATGTATGGGTCTTTGTTGCTAGTAGTTTTTGCTTTATATTCTCTATGGTAGTTGTTTACTCCTCTAGTGTTATAACAATAATGTTCCTATTTAATGATGTGAACTTACTGTTAGTCCTAGCAAGTATGATAACCTTATACACAAACAATGATACCACAGTTAGAATATATTGTTGTCTAAAAATATCCTTTACTGAATGGCGACTTGACAGTCTGAAGATGCACCTTAAACTTTTTCTCTGCAAAATTAGGATCTTATTTAAGTTTAACTGACTGGTAGCTCCCATATTTCAATACCGTATGCGATATGTGAATGAATTAAATGTTAAAGAACAGCTCTTATCAAAGCATAGAATTCTCTTGTAAGCTTGAACTTAGGGATGTAATCTCATATGCTAGTGCTTATCAAAACAAGGGGAAAAGGTGCCAAAAATTATTTAAATTAATACAGTATATTTTAGAATAACAAATATGTTTCAAAGCTGTTCTATTGTATTCTGTTATTGGTATATACATTTTAAGTACCTTTTGCATGGAAGTTACTTCACATTTGTATTGATAAGGAGAATATTTTCCTGTTTTGATAGTGCTACTGCTCTTTGTTTCTTGTAACATCTTACGTACTTTGTGTGCCATAAGTGTGACCAGTTAAATTTCTGAATACAGTGAAACTTGAAATACAAACTCAAAATTGATAACACCAAAAATAGTGCATCCTGATCGGCAAATATCGGCAATAGCTTTGCATTGCTTTTACTGCATAGCTTTGATTATTGCAGCTGCAATAATATTTTGTAATTTTGTGCTGGTCGTTTACCATGTAGCTGATCATATTTGGTTTTTTAGCTTAGAGTAGAACTTTTGAAGCAAGAAATGACATGAGATTGTTTATCTGGGGATATATTGGGAAATAATACTGCATAGTTGACAAAATTTGAAGTGCATAGGACATGTAGAAAACATTAGATTAGATTTTTACTGTGCATGTTCCAAAATGTTACAATTTACAACTTTTGGCTACATTTATTTGTCTTTACCTTGTTGCTACATGACACTCTGCTCTTCTGCTCTGCCAGGTAGCTCTTAACCTCCATGCCTCCTTGTTACTTAATTAGTCCCATTCTTCCCCCTCATCTTCCTTTCTTATATTCTTTACATTTCTCACCCATTTTTCTTTTACTTTCTGCAAGAACTCACCAATACTTCTTACGTTCTTTTCCTCCTTGCCCGTTAACATTTTTATAGCTACTATCCTCTTCTCTATTTTCTCCCATTTTTCCTCCTAAACCTTTTTTCTCCATATTGCAACCTCCTCGCATTCTGTTATATAGTGTTCTATGCTTTCTTTTCCCCCCACACAATTCACAAAATTCACAAATTCCCTTTTCCCTACCTCTTATCCCTCTTAGAAATATTGTTCCTGTTCTCATCCAAGCTAACCCTTCTCTCGCTTGCCTATTGCAGTAATCTACATATGCTTCTCGTCCCCAATTTCTTTTTATTTACTTGTAAAATAGTAATGATTTCATATTTTATAGACTTCCCCATATTTCCTGTCTTTCTATATCTTCTATTCTGCATTTTACCAATTTACCCACCTCGCTTGTACTCCTTTCCTCTAATCTCCATGGATCTCCCATTCCTATTTTTTCCATAATTCCTCTTATCTCTGCCCACCAACTATTTGAGTTCACTAATCTTTTTTGCTGTCTCATGCATAATTTCATCATTTCCCCTTCTTTGACCAAACACCTATACCAAAATTTTATTTTTCTTTTCATTATTATTCCATTTATTCTTGTCTTTCTTAAGTCTACTAAAGCTACTTTCGTAGGTGCTGATCTTGGTAAGCCTAGTTACAAAATCTTCTGTAGTTTTGATCCACCGTTTTGTTTGCCTCTGTGCGCCACCAGATCTCCACTGCATACAACATTTTGGATTCAACTAGTGCTTCATACATTCTTTCTAACCATTTGGTTGTCATTTCTGGCTTATGTTTGCATATTCTTATGCCATTCATTGCCGCCCTTCCTTTTGCTCTCATTTTTCTCCTGTGTGCTCCCCACTTACCCATTGTTATTCAACCACACTCCTAAGTATTACACAAATATTTATATTTGTGTAATATTTAATGCTTCACTGTAGCTAGCTTCATTTTCTACGTAATCAGAACTCACTCCCAAGTATTCAAATTCATTGGTCACTTCTACCCTTTTGCCATTTAGTACCCACTTTTCATCTTTTTTTAGTTTAACTCCCTTCTTGAAGACCATAACTTTTGACTTATTTATGTTTATTTTTATTCCCCACTTTTCACAGAATTTCTGGATTTCAATTATTGCCTTCTGCAATCCTACTACTGTTATAGATCCTAACATTAAGTAATCCGCATATAGCAGTTCAGAAATTTCTTTGTTTGCTATTACCGGACACTGCTGATTTCCTTCTTTAACCTTGTCTATTATCTCATCTATAAATAAGTTAAATAAAATAGGACTCATTTTAATCTAATCTAATGTAGAAAACATAGATATAATAAGTCACATAGTACCATATGCTCCCATAAACCATTAAATTAAATTAAGAATACAAACATGGGATTATGTCTTCTAATTTTACTTTCTCTAGCAGAAAGTATTGCATAATGGTACTTGTGATTTTTAATGTCTTTAAAATGATAGTATACTTTTAAAAATTCATTTTGTGTTGTCAGCCATCTCTGAGGTATATGCTGCTATTGGTTTTGTATTTTTCAATCTTTTTCAAACTGCATTTACCCATTTATTGTTTCTCATGATGTCATGAGAAGAGTATGAAATTTCAAGGCCAGCATAGTAACACACTTTTGTAGGGTTTTACATTGCTTCAACCTATTCTATTCCCCTTTGTACCTGCAGTGAAATGTGTAATGAAACTATTTCTTCAAATATCTAGCTCATTTAACATAAACAGGAGATATTTTTGTTTTGCAAGAATAGCTTCAAAAACTATATAAAAATAACAATATTGGTTAGGGAAAGTAATAATGTAATATCAAATTTTTATATCAAAATTCTTCACCTGTTTGGTTAGGTATATCATTTATGTTAATATGTCAATACCACAAGATAATTATTGTTAATTATACATTAGACTTTTGGAGCAATTAAATTATAGAATGTTGTGTTAAATGATATTTAAATGGTATTTCATTAGTTTATGGAAATTGAACCCCCACTATTATCAGATGTGTATGAATACAGATACAAAAACTGCCAAAATATCAATTAAAAGTCGTATTGCTTCTTAAGCAGTGATACATAGTCTCAGTGTATACAACCGCCTGCGGTGCCGTATGTAGTAAAAGCGGGCGTTAAACACTACACACACTCAGTGTATACAGCATTTCATGAAATATTTCAATTTATAGCTGATCAACCAAAGAGCATTGCAGCATTTCTAAAATCTCTTTCTTTGGAAAAATTTTACAAATCATTTTTGAAGAAAACAATCAAAATTGAAAGTAGAGAGTTGTTTTGGACATACGTTTTTATGATCATAAAGCAGCACAAATTCACGCATGCATGCATGCTAATACTCTGGAGATAACGGTGAAGTCATTATTTAATGAAGCAAACAAATCAGTATATTGTAACTTTATAAGTTCACAGAATTAATCCAGTTACGTCACTTATCTGTGTCGATAAGTCTTGTCTCAGTGACACACAATCCAACTGTTATCTTTATCTGCAGGCCATTTGTGTACACAAACCGCGCTTATCTCTTGGCACCAAAACTTCCGTTCTTTTCACCGCGACACTGCTCCCTCCTCAAGGCTTGTCGACCCGAACAGCACCATCGTAGCGGGCTAGACGTATCAAGTGTACCAGCAACATCTTCCCAAGGGACACCTTCTGGATGCGGTAGACCATGTCGTTAATCCTCTTCACCACCCGGTACGGTCCTTGCCATGGTTGCTGGAGCTTCGGGCAGCGTCCCTTGTTCCGAATAGGGCGATACAACCAGACTAGGTCACCCTGCTGGAACGCTTGGCTGTTGGCTTGCCTGTCATATCGGGTCTTCATGCGGTCACTCGCCTTCTGGATGTTCTGATGAGCCATACCATGCATGTCGTGGAGATGGTCCACCAGGTTCTCCACATACTCGGTTCCTGGCTGTTTTGCCAGATCACAGGGAAGGCGTAACTCTTGACCGAACATTAATCTGGCTGGCGTCATTCCAGTGGTGTCGTGTGTTGACGAGCGATAGGCCAGCAAGAAAAGTGGCACCTTGTGCGGGTCTTGTTCACCCCAAGTCTTTCTAGTGCCTCCATCAGGTTGGATTCAAAATTGGCGCCCTGGTCGCTGTGGAGTTCTAACGGCACCCCAAATCGACAGAACACTTGCTCCACAAGGCAGTCTGATATTGTCTTTGCCTCCTGGTTCGGGATGGCAAACACCTCCGGCCACTTGGTGAAGTAGTCCACGACCACCATCAGGTACTTGTTGCCTCTGTCGCACACGGGGAATGGTCCAGTTATGTCGACGGCGATCCTTTTGAATGGCGCTTCGACGTTGTACTGCTGCATGCGACCCCGGCTCCTAGTCTGTGGGCCATGACTCGCCGCGCACACGTGACATTGACGGAACCATCTCTCAGTGTCTGCTCAGAGCCTCAGCCAGTAGTAGCGCTGTTGGAGTTTGTCGACCGTCCGGTTTGCTCCCAGGTCTCCTCCTGAAGTACCGGCATGCACTTCCTCTAAGACCTCCGGAACCTTACTCCGGGGAAGCACAAACTGCTCCCTCTGCATCTTCCCATCGGGTGATTCCCATACCCGGAACAGCATGCCCTCTCTTGTCTTCAGCAAGTCCCATTGGGCCCAGTACGACCTGTAGGTGGCGCTCCTTGGTGCGATGTCCTCCCAGGTTGGTCTTGTTCCTGCCTCCACTTCCCTCAAGAATGGCCCCAAGTCTGCGTCTGCCAGCTGCTCCCTCCTCAGCCCTACGCTATCCCAGCAATCTGCAGGCACTGCCGTGACCACTCTGACAGCTCTGGCACGCTCCTTCTCTTCCACTCTTGTGCATTGGCCGCACTCCTCTAGACAGGGTCTTCCTTACATAGTGTCTGCGTTGCCGTGGCTCTTCCCTCTACGATATTCAGAGGTGAAGTCGTACTCCTGCAGCCTCTGGACCCAACATGCTGTGTGACCTTCCAGGTTTCTAAAGCTCAGTAGCCAGGTTAGGGCAGAGTGGTCAGTCCTCAGGTGGAATGGCTGACCATACAGGTACTTGTGGAAGTGCTCCAAGGTCTTTACTACCGCCAGTAATTCTCACCGGGTGATGCAGTAGTTCTTCTCTGCCTTGGATAACGTCTTGCTGTAGTAGGCTATCACCCGCTCAAGGCCGTGCTGGACTTGCAATAGAATGCCTCCATTGCAATGGTCGCTGGCATCGGTGTCACCATATTCCAGATGTTTCAGCTACAACTGCCATGATCATCTTCAGTACATGGTCAAAGCTTCCTCGGAAAAGGTTGCATTCCATCATGGAAGCATGTTTATTGATACTGGTTGATTTTCAGATTTATGAGGTTGAATCTGAGATGTTGTATGTTAAATAATATTGTATCTGATGAATGAAAAGTAAAGAATTCTAGTTCTACAGAGAGAGGTCATGCTCTTGTGGCCATGGATATTACTTAGTATTCCATGAACATTTTAATAAGTGCAGTGCAGACTTCACATGTTATATAGTATGTCATCTCCATGTCACTATTTGTACCCATAAGTGTAAATGGAAGTTGAGGTACCCAGTCAGATGCAAGTTCTGCTTTCACGGAGGCTTTTAACTGTCTATGCCATCGTTCAATCATGCAATTACTGTGGGGTGGTATGCAGTTGGTTTTATATGTAGAATTCCTAGAGACTGTGTTAGGCATCTAAAGAGTTTGCAGTCAAACTGATGTCCATGTTCAGTGGTGATGGACTTAGGAACTCCAAATTGAACAATCCATGAAGATGATAAAGAAGACTGGCATGATATGTATAATGCAGCTGATACTAATGTGAAATTTAAATTGTTTGTAAATAGTTTTGTATTCTGCTTTAATACAGCTTTCCCTCACAAAATAACATGCAATAAGGAAGCGAATAATAGTTGGATAACTCCAGGTATACGAAGGTCATGTGAACGCAAAAGGCTACTGTATGAGTTAAGCAAGGGTAACATGACGACAGAATTTGATAATTATTTTAGGAACTATAAACGTATATTAAATAAAGTTATAAGACAGGCCAATATTAATAATAATGACAATCATATTAATAACTCTAAAAATAAGATTAAAGCTATGTGGCAAATAGTAAACCAAATAACTAATAAAATGCAACACACACAGGGTAAAATAGAAGTAGAATGTAATGATAGAAAGATAACAGATGCAACTGAAATTGCTACATATTTTAACACTTACTTCACAGGAATGATTAATGATCTGGTTCATAATAACAATGTTCATTCTCACAATCCACTAAAGACTAATACTATTAATAATCTAAATTCTATATACCTCCATGAAGTTACACCTGAAGAAATAACTAAAACAATAAACTGATTGAATAATACATATTCTGCAGGTGCTGATGATATACCAGATATAATTGTAAAAAGATGCAGTGAACACATAATCAAACCCTTGTTCATCTCTGTAATGCATCCATGACTAGCGGGATCTTTCCAGATGTACTGAAACTATCTAAGGTTATACCCCTACATAAAAATGGGAAAAGGACTGAAGTATCAAATTTCCGTCCAATTTCCATACCTTCCGTATTTTCAAAGATATTAGAAAAAATAATGTATAGGAGGCTTCTCTCATTTATGGAAAAACATGATTTAATTACTAACTCACAGCATGGATTTCGACACAAAAAATCAACAGAGACTGCAATATACTCTTACTTAAATAGCGTTATAACCGCTTTGGAAAATAAAGATAAAGCAGTTGGTATATTTTTAGATCTAAGTAAAGCTTTTGATTCTGTTGATCATAAAATTCTGTTAGCAAAATTATTTGTCTTTGGCATACGAGGACCAGCTTACAGCTGGTTTGAAACTTACCTTACAAATTGAAAGCAATTAACAGAGATTTTCGACACAAACCCTAATACCAATACTCATTGCGCAGTTAGATCAGACTTACTTGACATTACATATGGAGTGCCGCAAGGCTCGATTCTAGGCCCATTTTTATTCATCTTGTATATAAATGACTTTGTAAATAACATCAAGGCTCATAACACTGTACTGTTTGCAGATGACACTAACTTACTAATAACAGGAAACAGTAACGAAACATTAAATAATACATTAAATTACACTAGTAAAGACTTGGTATCATGGATAGCTAATAACAACCTGGTTTTAAACACAAATAAGACAGTTTGTCTTAAATTTAGTATTACTGACAGTCATTTTTTGGTGCTATTTCAATAATTTTGTTGTATTCTGTTTTGTATTCTTCTGCTGTGAGAGGGATGTTGACCAGTCTGTGTTAAACTATTGAAGATTGCCTGTTTGTGGGATCTTGGGTTGTAGCCATTAGCTTTTATGTAGTGTCTGTCTGTGTTGGTTTTCTGTAAATGCCAAAGTCTATTCTGTTTTTATTTCTGATTATTTTTACATCCAAAAATGGTAAATACTTGTCTTTTTCTATTTCTACAGTGAACTTGATGCTTTTTTCTTGGATGTTTAAAAGTTTTAGAGCATCACTGATGTGTTTTTTGGTACTATTGCAAAGATGTCATCTACATATCGTTGCTAGAGTTTGAACATCCAGGGGAAACCTTTGGTGATTCTTATTTTTAATGCACTCATGTACAGATCGGCCAGAAAGGGTGATAGGGGGTTGTCCATTGCTAAATCTGAAGTTTGGTGGAAATATTTTGTTTGAAACTGGAAGAAATTTTGTTCATTGCATAATTTGATTAGTTCGATGTAATCTAAAATTTCAGGTGAAGACATTCCAAGTGATTTGAGCCATTTTTCTATCAACAGTGGGAGTTGTTTTACTGGTATGCTGGGAAACAGTGCTTTATCACCAAACGAGACTAGTGTGTCTTCTTCTTTCAGTTCAGTATCTTTAATATGTTCTATAAGTTCTTAGGTAATTTTTAAGCTTAGGCTATCGAATTTTGGAAATAAGTTGAATTTATTATTAATTTATAGATGAGTCGTATTTATTACACATCTGCTTCACTTACGTACCTATTTTGAGGACATGTTTCGCAAATCATCGTTTGCATCTTCGGCTCTTATGCGACTAAAGCTTGATCCAGTGGTGTGGGTAATTCTGGAGTTGCTGCTGCCATCTGTTGATTTAGTGATGAACTTAAATGTAGGATTCTCTTCTGGCGGGATTTCAAAGTTCATTAGTTGGTTTTTATGTTTTTCTATGTATATTCTCTCCCATATGATGAGTTCACTATGTTTTTGTACGTATTTTAGTAATTCGGTGCTATCTTCAATTTCATGATTTTCAGACCAGAAATGAGCTGTTTTTGCGGACTTATCAATATTTTTGTATCTTAAGTGCCTGAAGTGTTCTTTTTTTCTGGTGCATATGTTTCTTTTTGAGGTCCCTATGTAAATTTTTTCAGTCTTTACGCTTAATCTTGTAAATGCCTGACTTTTCCTCTGGTTTTATCTTATCAGTATTATTACTGTTAAGTAGGTTTTAATGTTGTAGTTGTTTTTTGGTTACATAGGGAGGACAAAAAGAAACATAGGCACTAGAAAAAAAGAACACTTCAGGCACTTAAGATACAAAAATATTGATAAGTCCGCAATAGCAGCTCATTTCTGGTCTGAAAATCATGAAATTGAAGAAAGCACCGAATTACTAAAATACGTACAAAAACATAGTGAACTCGTCATATGGGAAATGAAATGTGTAGTGTTTAACGCCCGCTTTTATTACGTACGACACCGCAGGCGGTGACACTGATGATACATGAGATGAAGATGGAGGCCCGGCAGAATGAGATGGCGGGGGAAACCGGAGGTCCCGGAGAAAACCTGCCCCAGCGCCGTGTTGTCCACCACAAATCTCACTTTGCGGTCGCCTGGGATCGAACCCGGGCTGCCTTGGTGAGAGCCAAGCGGTCTAACCACCGTCATATGGGAGAGAATATACAGAGAAAAACATAAAAACCAACTAATGCACTTGCTTTGTGATACTTAAGTTAGTCTTTCGTCATATTGGGTTAATATAGCCTCAGGAATCTTCAAAGTGTGTAACAGGTAAAATGGCGACCATGACACTATACATCTACAAACATGGCTGATATAAAATATAAACTTGAAAGAAGTGTAGGGACAGTAAAGCACAAATTAGCACAAAAGTGAATCGAGAGGATACTGACACATTGCTTTACTCACACTGTTTATTCACGGGACATGTTTCAAGAGCTTTTGCTCTTATCATCAGCTGGTACTCGATTAGTGCAAGTTGTAGTGGTTTCCTCTTTCTCCGTATCGTCAATAGATGGCGTGATGTACTTGTCAAAGATGTCCGGTGGTGGAGTTTCAAAATTCATGACTCTATGACGATTTTTGTTAATGAAGATCTTTTCCCATACGGAAAGGTCTATGGGGTAATTAACGTATTTTACGTACATTTACTTTCTTGAAAGATAGTACTGGTCTACAAATATTTTTTGGAATATAGCATATCAAATAAGTTTACATTCAATTAAATATTAAAAGCAGAAACATTATTACGTTCAATTTTCGACTCCTTCATTTCCCTAGCACAGAAAATGTAATTGATAAAAGAAGAAAGTCAGGAAAATTTCTTACTACATTATTTTAAAATTCAAAGAAAATTACATTCCTGGTGAAAAGGTCACTGTTGATAAAAGGTTGATGCTTTGGAAGGGCTGCAGAGTTTGGAAGCAATACATTAAAACAATGAAGGCCAGACTTGGCATGAAGAGTTTTGATCTGTGTGAAAGTAAAATTAAATATCTTAACAATAGCTGCAAATATACTGGTTAGGGGACTGGTAATACTGGAGACTAAGAATTGGTGTTATCTGATTCTGTACCTGATAGAATCTATACTGATCAGGGTAAGACCGTGTACTTAGATAATTGCTAGAGCTTTCCTAAATTATTCATGGCCTTGGACAAAAGAAAAACAAATGCAATTGATACAGTAGGTTCAAATTGTATTGTTTTGTCAAAACAGGTGAATGCAAAAGCACTAAAGAGAGGAAAAGTGCAGGTGTGTCAGCTGCCACCTTTCATCTGTGTTGCTTGGCAAGATAGGAGGATAGTTACAGCTTACCCATTTGTAGATCTAAGATTTTTTATTGACACTCAGAAAATTGATGTTCATGACAAAGTGTCAGTTTTCAAGCCTGATATCCTCCAGGAATACAATATGCATATGGTTTTGTGGATCTCTAGATCAAGTATTACAAGCTTATCCTTCTTTATGAAATGCAGTTAAATGGTATAAAAAATCATTTTCACACTAACTGGATATAACTATATTCAGTTATTTAGTAATTTGGAGAGCTCTAATCATATGCAAGACATTGACTTAACTAGATTTTTTGCATATCAATAGCTCGCAGCCTAATTGAACACTATAACATTAGAGGTCTCCTCATAGTGCAGATAAGAAATACATGCCTCATACTTGAAGGAAAACTTTTTTCTAAAAAATACTACCCACAGCAAAAAAGATGTGTTCATTTCAAAATTGTCTGATGTGCCACAAAAAAGGAGTTTGCAAGGAAACCAGTATGGTTTGCTGTGAATGTAAAGATGTGTCCTTATGTTTTTATTCATGTTTTGATGTGTACCATTCAAGAAGAAACGTTTAAAGATAAGCTTTTATCTCTTAAGGAATTAATTTATATTTATTGTAAAAGAGAAAGATTAAATTAATTAGGATTAAATAAATATTAAATGCATTACAATTCCTTTCTTGGAAGTGTTGAAAACAGTGTTGTTATAATAAATTAAATTTAAAGGGAGTCGATTAATGACACTAAACAACACTTTTAAATTTTTCCGGAACATGTTTCAGAGACTTTGCCTCCATCCTCAACCGGCCATCGACTGGTTCTCATTGGTGTAGTTGACAATATTTTGTCATAGGTCTCCTCTGGTGGCGGTTCAAGGAACTTGCTGAACAAATCTTTCTGGGGGATGTCGAAATTGAATACTTTGTTCCTATTTTTTGAAATAAAGATTTGTTCCCATGTGGATAGTAGTTTTGATTCTGGATTTATGTTGTGGTTTTTTTCCCCAAAATGCGTGGCAACTACTGATTTTTCTAATTGTTTATATTTGATGTTTCTAAAGTGTTCCTTTGCTCTTGTTTCTAAATTTCTTTTGGTTTTTCCAATACAAATTTGACTACAGTCACTGCATGCAATTTGATATATACCAGATTTTTTGTTAGATGGAATGGCATCTTTGATGTTTGATTAAATTAGGTTTTTTAAGGAGAAATGGTTGACTGGTTGACTGGATCTAAAAATAATGAGAAATAAAAACAGACTAAACTTTGGCATTTACAGAAAACCAACACAGACAGACAACTACATAAAAGCTAATGGCTACAACCCAAGATCCCACAAACAGGCAATCTTCAATAGTTTAGCACACAGACTGGTCAACATCCCTCTCACAGCAGAAGAATACAAAACAGAATACAACAAAATTATTGAAATAGCACAAAAAATTACTTTCACAAATCATTAGTAAACAAAAAGGTGAACTTAGCAAAAAAGAAGCTAATAAAGGAAACCACAACCCTCTTAGCTACAGAAACTAATATATTTTCAAAATATTCACTTACCATCCATGGGCCTTTGATAAATTCAAAAAAGTCTTCAAAAAACAAAACATTAAACTAGCACCAGTCAACCATGTCTCCTTAACAAACCTAATTTGCTCAAACATCAAAGATGCCATTCCATCTAACAAAAAAATCTGGTATATATCAAATTGAATGCAGTGACTGTAATCAAATTTATATTGGAAAAACCAAAAGAAATTTAGAAACAAGAGCAAAGGAACACTTTAGAAACATAAAATATAAACAATTAGAAAAATCAGCAGTTGCCAAGCATTTTTGGGAAAAAAACCACAACATAAATCCAGAATCAAAACTACTAAAACATTCATCAGGAAAACAAGAACTATCCACATGGGAACAAATCTTTATTTCAAAAAGTAGGAACAAAGTATTCAATTTCGACATCCCCCAGAAAGATTTGTTCAGCAAGTTCCTTGAACCGCCACCAGAGGAGACCTATGACAAAATATCGTCAACTACACCAATGAGAACCAGTCGATGGCCGGTTGAGGATGGAAGCAAAGTCTCTGAAACATGTTCCGTAAACATTTAAAAGTAAGTGTTTAGTGTCACGGGCCCTTAAACACCACACACACTCACTCACTCGACTCCCTTTAAATTTAATTTAAATTAAATGCATTGTAGGCACAGGACATCTATAGATGTCCATATCACTTCTCCCACATTTTAAAATGGAGGTCGTATAACAACCATACCAGTGAAAGGCTTAATAAAACTTGAATTTCTTTTCCTCCTTTGGCTTTACAAAGAAATATTGTAGGTATATCTTACTATCTCTGTGCACTTAAACATAAAATCCTGTGTGATATGAGTAAGAGCAATATTGAAATCAAGATTATCAGTTTCTTAAAGGATATAAGATCAGAAAAAAATTGTGGCCTCATGTTTTGAAAAGTGTAACAAATTTCACTATGAAATAAGTGCTGAATAACATGACTTCAAGTCCCTTAAGATTTTGTCTTATGAGATCTTAAATAACTTGATAGAATAGTTTGACATAAGGTCTTCAGAATATTTAGTTTATGGAGTTGATTAAAAGTTTCACTTTGGAAATTATAAATCAGGTTTCCCTGCAATGAAACCAAATGGGCTTCGTACAACTTACCCATTCTTCAACAAAGAAAGATTGAAAAATGAGATAAACATTTATATTGACAAAACTAAATAAATATAATTGGCAGATCTTTATATATTCATAGTGGTAATGATCTTCAAAATATTTATAAAAAAGTGACAAAAAACTTATAAAATTGGTTCTTACATTCTCTATCACTGTAGCTTCTTCTGGAAATAAAAAAAAAAAAAAAAAAAGTAGGAGCATCCTTAAAAGAATTTAAAATCACTTTCGCAGTTCAATGACAAGTGATAGATTAACTTCTGTGTGCACAATTGCCATAGCAAAAAACCTGGTTAAACAACTTACAAATGATCAGAAATTTAAAAGTAACGTGGTTAAAACTTTGCTACCAAGATTTGACACATGGATCTTCTGCATAAAAATATATAAAATATGTCTACTCACAATTAATCCATTAACTTTGCCACTACTAGCAATTAGTTTTCTTTATATTGTTGAAGGAAAGTTTGCTTTAGCTCAAAAAAGAGGTGACACATGCTACAGAATGGTATCTAAAGAGTACTAGCTTTCTCTCCCTACCTTCCTTTCCCTCTTCCTCTCTAGTACCCTCTCTTTTTTCCTCTATCCACCATCTTAGCCTCCAGTCACTTATTGTACTTGCAATTGCTTGCTGTTAGAGACCTCAACTGCAGACCAGTCTAAAAAGCTACAAAAAGCGTCTTTGTTGGGCTCCTACCCTATCCGGGTAGCCCCACACAAAACGCTAAACACCTGTAGAGGAGTAGTCACCACCTCCAGCTTAGATGGTCTTGCGAATGAAGAGACTGTTAGAGACCTCAACTGCAGACCAGTCTAAAAAGCTACAAAAAGCGTCTTTGTTGGGCTCCTACCCTATCCGGGTAGCCCCACACAAAACGCTAAACACCTGTAGAGGAGTAGTCACCACCTCCAGCTTAGATGGTCTTGCGAATGAAGAGATAGTAAGTTGCCTCTCGGATCAACTTGTTTGTCAGGCATACCGGCTTACCCGAAAACAAGATGGCAAGGAATACCCCTTACGTACAGTCTTTCTAACTTTTGCTGGAACTAAGTTACCTGAATTTATCTATTGCGGCTATGAACGTGCTAGCGTCCGCCAGTATGTCCCGAACCCCATGCGCTGTTTCCAATGTCAGCGGTTTGGACATACTAAGGTCACGTGTACCAATCCTGCTCTTTGTGAGCAATGTGGCCTAGCGAAACACGAAGACCCAAACTGCACTCGAACACCTTGTTGCGTGAACTGTGGTGGTAGTCATCCTTCCAGCTCGCGACAGTGCCCTAGATTCATGGACGAAAAAAGTATTCAGGAGCTACGTGTAAAGGAACGCCTGACTTTTCCAGAGGCACGACGGCGATTCGAACAACTGAAGCCTGCTACCACTACTACTGGATATGCATTAGCAGCTCGCCGTACTCCTAATACCACTGTTGCTGTTCAACACGTCCCTGTCGCCCACGCATCCACGCAGACTGACTTTCCAGCCGTTAAACCCACGTCTCAGACTGCTTGTATATCCACCAGCACAGCCTCCGTTTCAGCCGTACAAACTCCAGCCACCAAGCCATCACCGAGTAACAACAATTCAGTAGTAAATGTGAAAAACCGATCCCGGCCACAACATAGATCGCGAAGTCGCTCGCCTTCTATTAGATCCCGGTCTCGTTCTACGAGCCGTAGGAGTTCTGACTCCCGAACATCAGCGGAGTCACAGGAGGCTAACGATTTTCGAATCGTAGGGCCAAAGTCAGCCAAGGTCAAGAAAAAAGTTAAAACGGCCCGTTAAAAACTCTTCATGGAAATAATCCAGTGGAATGTCAATGGTTTTCGAGCTCGTGCTCAAGACCTACAACATTTAGTTTCTCAACGGTCACCATCAATTATTTGTCTCCAGGAAACCCACTTACATCCCAATCACTCGTTACACCATCACTCTTTCTCTGCATTTAGAAGCGACTCTGTTGCAGGTATGCGTGCAAGCGGTGGCGTTGCTACCTTAGTGGCGCCTAACATCTCAGCCGCCAACGTTCCTCTCACCACACCATTGCAAGCTGTGGCCGTTCGGATACAGCTGGAGAGCATCAGTTTTACCATCTGTAACATATACCTGCCGCCGCTCAGTATAGTTCCAGAGCGTGATCTTCTAGCTCTATTGGCTCAGCTCCCCTCACCACTACTCCTTGTGGGAGATTTGAATGCCAAGCACATGCTCTGGGGATCAGACACAGATGACGCCCGTGGATGCCTCCTCGTAGACGTCTTCGATAAGTCTGACCTGCTTCTGCTAAATACTGGTGACCCGACATTCCTATCATCCGCTTATGGTACACATTCCGTACTAGACCTTTCTTTCTGCAGTCCGTCATTAGTACCACTACTTGAGTGGTCAGTACTTTCCGACCTCTTTGGCAGTGATCATTACCCCATTAACATTCATTTTTCTGGCCGCCAATGTGTACCTTCTCGACATCCTCGCTGGATTATTTCCAAAGCTAACTGGAGAAAATTCCAATCCCTCATACATCTCATCGACGATGGTTTCGACACCATCGACGAAATGGTCGAATATTTTACTTGCTCGATCCTGCTCGCAGCAGAATCCAGCATTCCTCGAGGTTCACCTACACCACGTCATATCCCTGTACCGTGGTGGTCTGAGGAATGCAGTTTGGCTGTCAAAGCACGCAAACGTGCTTTGCGCATTTTTCAGCGGCACCCGACGGAAGGGAACTTCGTCGCCTTCAAACGTTCTCGCGCTAGGGCACGCTTTATACTGCGCAACGCAAAGCGTAAATCCTGGGAAGCCTATGTGTCTTCGCTTTCCTGGCGCAGCTCTACCCAACAAGTATGGTCAGCTGTTCGGCGGATGTATGGCAAGTATCGCCGGACGGTAATTCCCGGCCTTGCCATCAACGGTTCCATGTGCACCACCGAGCAGGACATGGCTGAAGCCCTAGCTACCATATTTGCTGCTACTAGCCAAACTGCCCGCTATGACGCTCTCTTCCTGCCTATTAAGGAAAAGGCGGAGTGGGTACCACTTAATTTTAATAGTGACTGCACCGAACCGTACAATCAACCTTTCACCGCAGCCGAGCTCGCCCATTCTCTGGCGTTAGCAAAGGATTCTTCTCCAGGTCCCGATGACGTACACCGACAGATGCTGCTATATCTTCCATCTGAGGCGCTATGTTTCCTTTTAAACATCTATAACCGCATTTGGCATGAGCGGGTTTTCCCTTCCTCCTGGCGAGAGGGTATCGTCATCCCCATCCCTCGACCTGGAAAGGACCGCACGCTACCATCTAGCTACCGGCCCATTTGCCTAACGAGTGTCATCTGTAAGACGTTGGAGCGAATGATAAACGCTCGGTTAAATTGGTGGCTAGAAAAACATAACCATCTGTCCAACTTGCAATGCGGTTTTCGTCGCCATCGCTCAAGTGTCGCTAATCTAACACGCCTTGAGGGGTATATTTCCGATGCGTTTCTACTGAAACAGCACGCCGTGGGCGTGTTCCTCGACCTGGAGAAGGCTTATGACACCACCTGGCGGTACGGCATACTCCGTAACCTACATAGTTATGGTATGCGTGGTCATCTACCCGAATTCCTATGCAACTTTTTAAAACTTCGCCGTTTTCGGGTTTGCATAGGAAACACTATATCACGGGAGCGGATACAGGAGAACGGTGTACCTCAAGGGTCAATTTTGAGCGTCACCCTTTTTGCCGTAGCGATTAACGGCATCACTAGTGCCGTTCGAAGTGGAATTCTATCATCCCTCTATGTTGACGACTTCGCAGTCTGCCAACATAGATCACATTGAGCGCCAACTGCAGCTGACCATTACCCAGCTAGCAGCTTGGGCGCTTCAAACCGGCTTCCGTTTTTCAGCTGCGAAGACGCAGTGTATCCACTTTCACCGCCTACGAGGTATTCACCCGCCTCCTGATCTTCATTTGAACGGCACACCCCTGCCATTTGTCTCGCACCTGAAGTTCTTGGGCCTCTACTTGGACCGACAACTCAATTGGGAGCACCACATTCGTCACCTTCGAGCCTCTTGCGATCGTTCTCTTCGGGTGCTGAAGGTATTATCTGGAGCATCTTGGGGGGGCGATCGCACGGTAATGTTGAGGCTGTACCGCTCTCTGTTCGGTCTAAGCTGGACTATGGCAGTTTTATTTATGGCGCAGCGACCGCCTCTAAACTTCGCCTTTTAGACACCGTGCATCATAATGGCATCCGCCTTGCCACAGGAGCTTTCCGCACCAGTCGAGTCGACTGCCTGTATGCAGACTCAGGCGAACCTCCACTCCATATTCGTCGCTCGCTGTTACTCTGCTCATACGTTTCGAAGTTGGCAAGTTATCCCAATCATCCTTGTTTTAAACCAGTTCTGTGTCCAGATTTAGTCCACCGTTATATGCGCACTGGTTCTCGGACTCGCCCCGTGGGAATAAGATTTCGGGATCTACTTCATTCGCATGGCCTCCGAATGCCTCGCGTGGAGAGGTCGTACATCTGCCCCTATCCTGCATGGCAGCTCAATCGTGCGCGGTTCGATCTCGCTCTTTCAAACAACTCTAGACTCGCTACTCCACATTCGGTGTTCCAACAACTGTTTGCCGAATTACTGGGCCGTTACCCTAACTATGTTCCGGTCTTTACAGACGGTTCTCAGTTAGGTAACGCTACGGGTTGCGCGTTCTTCGTTAACGGTGAGGCTCACAAATTTCGACTTCTGGACTCAACTTCGGTCTTCTCAGCAGAACTGTATGCCATCTTCTATTTGCTCCTTTTTATTTGCAAGTTAGCTCCTGGCTCTTTTATTGTCTGCACTGATTCTCTGAGTGCTCTTCAGGCCTTGCAACAGCACACTGCCGCTCACACACTTGTTTTAAAAATACAGGCCCAGATCTCGCAAATGCTCAGTCGCGGATACCATTTTGTTTTTACTTGGACCCCAGGCCATGTTGGGATTTCCGGGAACGAGGAGGTGGACGCGGCTGCTAAGTCCGCTTGCCATTTGCCCCGGAGTTTAACAACTAAGGTGCCGTACCAGGATGTGCAACGTTTTTTCCGTCGCCAACTTCTATCTGCTTGGCAGCAATCCTGGACAGCTTTGGAAGGCACACAACTCCGGGCGATAAAGGAGAGCGTACAACCCTGGCCAACTTCCTGCAGGGATAACCGGCGGGCCGAGGTGATACTCACCCGGCTGAGAATTGGGCACACACGTGCAACGCATGGTCATCTATTAAGAGGGGAACCGGCCCCTGTGTGTGCTCCGTGTGCAGTACCTCTCACTGTGCGGCATGTATTGCTGGATTGCCCTCAGTACACCCGCGTTCGCCAGTCTTTGGGCCTAAGAGCTAACTTGCACGGTATTTTAGGGAACGACCCAGTGGCCGTGGATAAGGCACTGCGGTTTGTTTTTAACATCGGTTTTAATAAACATGTGTGACTTGTATTTTATATTTATTAATTTTAGAGATTTTAAATTTTTAGTACTGGGATCAGCTTTTTATGGGCTTTTAATAGTTGAGTGTTTATATTTTATCTTACTTTTTAACTTTGTGTAACCTTTAGTTTTTAGAATTGACTTGGGGCCCAAATGACCTTGCTGTCGACGGGCCCTAAAACACCACACACTCACTCACTCACTCTAGACAGGGTCTTCCGGACATGGCATCTGCGTTTCCGTGGCTCTTTCCTCGACGATGTTCAGAGGTGAAGTCGTACTCCTGCAACCTCTGAACCCAACGTGCTGTCTGGCCTTCCAGGTTTCCAAAGCTCAGTAGTCAGGTTAGGGCGGAGTGGTCAGTCCTCAGGTGGAATGGCTGACCGTACAGGTACTTGTGGAAATGCTCCAAGGCCTTTACTATCGCCAGTAACTCTCGCCGGGTGACGCAGTAGTTCTTCTCTGCCTTGGATAGCGTCTTGCTGTAGTAGGCTATCATCCGCTCGTGGCTGTCCGGGACTTGCGATAGGACGCCTCCAATGCAATGGTCGCTGGCGTTGGTGTCCACGATGAAGGCGCTGTCTGGTTGTGGAAATCCCAGAATATGAGCACTACACAGTGTCTTCAGCCGCTGGAAAGCGTCTTCGGCGTCATCCGTTCACACATAAGGTCGGTGTTCCTCTGTCAGGCGAGTGAGGGGCTTGGCGATATTGGAGAACCCCTTTATGAAGCGGCGGTAATAACTGTAATGCCCTAGGAAACTGCGCAGATTTCTCTCATCCTTTGGCCAAGGCCAAGCTCTCACGGCCTGTGTCTTCTCCAGGTCTGTGGCCACTCCGTTTGGTGAGACTATGTGGTCTAAGTAGTTGACTTCCTTGCGGAAGAGCTGGCACTTCACGTTCAGCTTCAGGTAAGTTGCCTGCAGTCTGTGCAACACCTTGCTCAGGTTTTCCAGATGGTCTTCGAAGGTCTTACCGACGATGATGATTTCCAGGTATAACAGGCAGGCGTCATAAGTCAGCCCTGTCATCACTGATTCCAATAGGCGTTGGAAGGTAACTGGTGCGTTGCAGAGGCCAAAGGGCATAACTGTGAACTGCCAAAGCCCTTGGCCTGTCGAGAATGCGGTCCTCTCCTTGTCTCTCGGGTCCAGAGCTACCTGCCAGTAACCCGACTTCCGGTCCAGGGTCGAGAGCCACTGTGCACCAGCTAGCGTGTCCAGGGTGTCGTCAATCCGGGGTAAGGGAAAACAGCCCTTCCTGGTGACAGCGTTCAGCTTCCTGTAGTTCTCGCAGAAGCGTAACTCGCAGTTCTTCGTCATCAGGACGACAGGGGAACACCAAGGGCTATCAGACTCTTCAATCACTCCCCTGGATTTCATGTCATCTACCATATCCCGTTCCGCCGCTTGTTTTGCCAGCGGAACGCGTCTAGGTGGTTGCCGAATTGTCCGTGCGGCCGTATTCACTGTTACCTTGGTTGAAGACGTGCTGGTATCGTCTCAGTAGTTGTCGAACCCTCTCCAGCTGTTCTGCGGTCAGGTGGTCGGCCGCCCTCTCCAGTAAGCCTTCCAACCGGGCCCCAGGTGTTGCGTCGGCACCGGCTCCTTTGTCTTGTCGTTGGGGTTACGCTGACCACGGGCTCGCACGTCCCAGCTCCGTTCCGGCCTGGACGTCGTGATCGGTGTCTGTCAGGTTGAGCAGCCTCACTGGCACCTCCTTTCGGCACGGCAATAATGTCCTGGCTATACAGAGTCCGTGCACAGGCGTCCTCTGGTCCAGCATCATGTTCTTTGTCCGCTGGCCTTCCAGTCTCGCCGTCACCACCACCTCGCTTCTCGCGGGCACCACCACGTCTCCCTTCAAGATGACCCTGAAGATTCCAAGGTGCTCTGGGGTTGCCGGAGTATCACCTCTTCTCCATTGAGCCGCAGGACCTTCCTGCCGAAGTCGACCATTGCCTCGTGGCTCCTGAGGCCATCCAATCCCAGCATCACCTCCTCAGCCACCTTTGTGACGAACACCCACAGCGCACGGTACTTCGTCCCAAGGTCAACTTCAGTAGGGCCTGCTTCTCCACAGGCAAGGTGTCACCCGATGCCGTCACAAGCTGGTATGGTCGGCTCGGCTTCCTTATCGGCAAACCCTTGGCCACGTCAGGTCTGATGATGGTCACGGCTGCCCCGTTCTCCACCAGCACGCAGCACGGCTTCCCTCTCACCCAACCGTCCGCGATGAGGCTGCCATCCATACGCCGGCTGACAGCCCGCAGTGTCACTCGAGGGAGATGGTGGTGATGGCGCCGACGTGTCCCTCGCCACGACGGCCCTTACTCGTTTTCTGGCTGCTCTGCTTGGTGTGGGCAGTCTCTCTCCAGTTGTCCTGGCTGTCCACACCCCCAACACAGGCCACTAGGTCTTCACCGGCGTCCCTCGTCTGGTCTTCGGTCTCCATTATAGCGGATACTCCTTGTTCTGGAAGTCGGGGTAGCTGTCACCTTGACCGCCTCCATCCTCAATGCTGCCGTTACTGAATCATGAATGGTTTTGTAGTCGCTGAGCATCAGGCGCTGATGAACCTCCGTGTCTCGTACCCCGTCGACAAAGGTGTAGGCAGCCTCTTGGGATATGAACTGTGGTGGGAGGTCGACTAAGGCTTTGCTAGCCAGCTGCTCAATTGCCAGGGCAAATTCCTGCAGTGTCTCCCCTGGCTGCTGTGACCTTGACTTCAGCTGGCTGCGGTACCATAATTCATAATATAATCATGTGCTGTTTCAAGATTTTAACTTAGAACCCTATTCCTATAGCATAGAAACACTAACACTAACACTGTTTATTTCCATTACAAAATACATTACTATTATCTTACAAAAGTTCATTCGGCCTCATAAAATATCTTGACTCACTTAGAACTGTCTCTTTTTTCCCATAACAGTTTATCCCCTCACTTATAACAATTTGTGCAGAGATTGCCCTATGTTCTTTGCAGTATGCATGGCAACATTCTTTGCAGTATGTTGTCATTCTTCTTTTATTTAGAAGGACAGACGTGACAAATAGTTCTCTTGCCAGTGACCTGTGGTTCTAGCCTTTGGGAGGCTGACTGTTCTGAGAGAATATCTTGTATAATCACCTGGAGGTGTGTTTGTAAACTGGGGGTCTCTTGTCTCTTCGTCATCCACAGCAAGGTGAGTTCCCCAGACAAGCGCATTAGAAAGTCTATTCATGCTCATTTGTGTGTCTCTTGGCGGTTATTAATGTGACTGTGGATAACCCAGGCAGTATTACACAGCCAATATTCATCATGCCATAAAACACACACAGTGGCTATCACCGCCTTTTCCGCCTACAGGAGTAGGTGCTGCACATCTGATTGAGGACATCCACTCCAAATTTGGTAGCATTATAATCTTCTCTTATATCTTGTTTGATACTAGAGCTACCGAAGGTGGGCTGATCATGAGTGGTTGACAATAAAATAACCATTTTAGTTAGAAGAGAATTTTCATCGCTGCTTATACACATCCTGCCATATCTTCACCATTTGTATGTCATTATTACATCATCACACTCTACATTATCAGTTTCTTTGTCGAAGCTAAAATCAATTTCGGGGCCACTATCTTATTCAAAAAGCACTGCTATAACTTTTTCTCCAAAATTTGGGTCATCTGCATGCAGAATATTCATCTGAAACGATCAAAAACAACAATTCAACAGCTTTTCGGAACTGTTACTACACGTCCTGCTTTCCTCAATTCAGATTATTACAAAAATAAATTTGCTTCCTTGTACTCACTCACCTTGTGTAATTTGGATATGTGAACACTAATCTTTGTAGAATTTTTGACAAAGCTCTTACTAACAAGATATTGTTGCGTCCGATTTTGACAATGCACACTCACTGACCAAGCTAGGAAACTACTGAAAAGGAAATAATTGTGGTGCAAAAACTATAGGAGTAAAAGCAAAATTGCCAATCGTGCTTAGTAAAAATGATGAGGCTTAGTGTTCTAGAGTTAATTGTAAAATAAAAAGTAATTTTCCAGTCTTAGATAAGTCTGAAAATTGGCTTGAGTTTATCACAGGACAGTCAATAATTCAGTGCCAGGGATGTCACAAGTATCTATATGAATCAACAATTCAAGAAGTATACCGTACATTTACATGTAATAAAGGCATTTTTCTTGTATTGATAACTTTGATTTTGGGCAACTTATTTTTATCATAGATTACTTCTTTATATATAGTCATTCAACTTCTAATGCAACTATCTCTGATTGTTGCTTTCAGCAAAACGTTCTTTTTACTTGTACATTTTCTTCCTGGTGGTCCTGGATTTGGTGCAGTCAATAGGCAGTGGCCTTTTAAATTACAGTATTGAAGAAGGACTTTGTGTAGTTGATATCACCACCTGCATATATTTCACTCTACTTACTCCTTTGGTCTATCATACATTCCTCAGTGAATTTTTTGGGTAAGTAAGACTTTATATGTATATTATACTCTAGTATGCAGTAAAATTTATCACTTCAGTGCATAATCATAGCTTAAGATCTCATTACATTCATCAAAATAAGATACAAGCTACATGAGTCATTGTTCTTATGAGAAGTACCCCAGCTCCAGCTTGCCCGCTGTGCGGTGCCAAACTGTCGGTATGACACATATTTTTAGATTGTTTTAGACTAGCATGTCTCCGCAGGTTTGTCCAGTTGCTGGCCAGCTTGGCAGAGATGCTTGCGGATGACATGACCATGTTGCGCAAAGTTTTAGCATACGTTGTAGCTATAGGTTTTAGGATTTAGGCCCAAGCATATAGGAATTTTAACCATTTTATCCTTTTTATGGTTTTAAGTCCCTTTTTTAAGACTTTGTGACACTGCTGTGCAGCTTTTTATCTTGCTTTTAATATATTGCGGTCTTTTCATCTTTTAGCCTTTTATTAGCTTTTATTTTTAACCCACTTGGCTTTTTAAGGGCGCTGATGACCTTGAAGTTGAGCGCCCTTAAACCCCATTATTATCATCTTCAAAACACAAGTATTCCACTGATAAAAGAAATTAAGTTTGTTAATGGTTAATGCATTACCATGAATGAAAAATGAATCCACATTCAGATCAAAGAGGTAGCTGAAGTATTGGTGGCGGTGGCAGTGGATCAAAGGGAGCAAATACTGTTTGCTCTGAAGCTTGTGTGTTAAAATAGACTCATCTAGAATGTAATTACTTTTTTGTCTGTTGAAATATGATGACCACATGTTTTCTGTGCTGACAGATTCCCAAAAAATGATTCTTTTAAAAATTAGGTGTTTGATATAAAAACAATCTCTGTTTTTAAAACATTATGTAATGCTCGTCTGGTTTTTCATTTCAGCATATCTCAACCTAGCATCATGTTTTCATATAAAGCACAGGTGGATGACAATATGGAGGATGACACAGTGTCACTTCCTCATCAGCAGTCTTTCTCTTCACTCAAGACTGATTCAGACTACATTTACCAAGTATGTTGAGATTTTTCTTGTTCTCTCATAATATGCAGAGACTGTTGACACATTTGCAACAAGTTTATTATAAATAAAAACTTGCTTATTTTAATTGTGTTTTTGAGTTGCTTTCATCATTGAGAGCAGTTAGAGGTCTCTCATTCGAGGGGCTAGCTGTAATTCCCGACTCAGAAATCAAATCTGAGGCGTAACAGTTTGGAGCTATGAGTGTGAAAATGAATGTGAGTGTGTTTAACTCTAAACAAGTAATAAAACCCAATGTTAAGAAAACCTACATTTCAGGAAGTAAAACATAATACCATCAGTTGTACATCAAGTCAAAGTTTCTAACACGACCACACACTAGTTAAAGGGAACTACACAGTCCAAAACATGATATTTTAATGAAAATATTTGAAAATATTTCTACGTGAAGGGCAGTTTGGGTTGGAGGAATTTTTTTTAAAGAAAGTTAATATTGGATAGTCATCCATTTCTAAGTTATGCTTTAAACTGTAAGTGTTTAAGTCATTGTGATTGCAAATCAATTGCAAAATTTGTATCACACAGTCAAACAAGAAAGCAAGTTAATAAAAACAGTAAGAAAGAGAACTTAATTGAAACATACGTGTATCTCTTATTTGTATCTTAAGAAGAAAAAAAATTCTCACAAGTACCAGTCAAAAAATCTCCTGAAGCAAATCTCCTAGCCAACCTTATATTGGCAAGAAACCTGCGATAATAGTTTAACTAGACTATGAGTTTCATGATACTGCTACACACATATGCCACTCTTGTGCTAAGATAGTATATAGCAGGACTGTGGGATTGTTTGTCATGAAGTGTGATATACTCAAGACTTTATTGATAGGGATCTCTGTGTGTGGTGCATGCACAGATGAATACCAGATTATCGACTCCGTGGTGAAGATTGAAGCCGCATAGGGCGCTCCTCCTGAACCTTTCACACCCGGCAGCTATTGCAACTAAGGAGATTCGGTTGGTAATGGAGTAGCTTCTATTGCAACAGAGCTATGTTGCATTCACTTCCCCTCACCCTTTCCCTCCCATGTTCAGCGACTGATAGAATCCAATTTCTTTCGAAATCATATCTCGCTTCACATCATTCATGAATAGTTTACGACACATTTCAATTATTGCATATTAGCATAATACGCATCAAACAAGCTGAGGAAATGTGCTGTAAACTATTCATCAGTGTGCGAGATGTGACTTCGAAAGAAGTTGTTCAATGAATTTTTGAAAAAGTATCTCAAGAATCCACTTGTCAACTTGAACTTTTCCTGTTAAATATGAATAATTATGACTTCCACAAAGCATTATAGCTTTAATATCCCTGTTGCAAATTAATAATTTTGTCTTTTAAAACAAGTACAACTTTAATAAATGAGGGAGTGAGATGATCTTGAGGTTATACAACACTTCCGTATTCCTTTCCCTCAAGTTGGAATTCCAAAGCTTCTTACTGTAATAATTACAAGATAGGTAACTTAACACTAAAATAATGATTTTGTAGGTACAGAAAAACAGGAAAGGATACCATAAGGTTAAGTGTAATGCAATTTCTTTGCACAGAATGTTGAATAATTCCCTGGAAGAAACCTGTATATTAAAAAAAAAAAAAAAAAAAAGCCACTAAAGAAATGTATATATAAATCTTAAATGAGGACACCAACAACTATGTACAAAAAAATAGCAGTATCTCTTTCAAAAGAGAACAAAGCAGCTCTGTTAATGGTTATATTTAATAATTATTTGAAATGCTCTATAGTACATACATTATTTTCAGCACAAGTATACAAAAGTATATTCAGAGAAAAACCTGTAATTTGTGATTGATTCATGACATTAAAAATGTAGTAAAACCTTACAAATTAGTACATGCAACTGACGGCATAAATTTTAATAATTGACTATTTTATATACTTTTAATCATTTTGATTGAATTATCATTCACAACGTAAAATAAATTACTATGAAAAATATTAAGTACATAAAAACTATATCATTCATTTAAAATTGTCCTGAGCTTAACTCTGTCTTTGCAATACAAGAATATTACAGCATTGAATTTTTAAATGCTTCACAGTAATGAATGCTGAAAGAAAGACAATATGCAGTTTTAAAACTTAAAATTAATGTACAGTGTATCTTCCAATAAGACAATATTTCATGTAGTTATCTGACAGCACCTTCTGCTGCTTTGCCAGGAGGTGTGGGTTTCTTGTAAAATGTACCTATTTGTAATACCTGAAATTAGATGCACACAAGCTTTTAAAATGCATACAACGTTTGTACATAAGATATCAGTTATCTGCTATAAATCTCAAAATCTCTAATTATCATGTACATGCATACTATTACAAACTGATGAAATTGAGTCTACATGAAACATCTTTTTTTTTCTTTTTTTTTAATTTATTACATGGCTGATCAGCAGTATTGCTATGCAAGCAATTGATAAATTACATAAGTGCTATATACAAATTAACAACTGAGGAATTACTGTCCTCTAACATTTACAGTAGGTGGTAAATATATAATATTAACAAATAGATAACAATTAAGAACACTTCACTGTGGTGTTCCAATACAGTTAAATCTCGATAAATTAAGAACATGTTTAAATGAAAGGGAATAAAAGATAAAGTATATAACAAGAAAACTAGCACATATGATAAAATTAAGATGGACAACAATTGACAAAAGAGGTTAGATATGTGAGGTTAGATTATAATCAGTGAAACATCTTGACAGTTTTGTATACCTACTACAATTACTATCCTTACAACAAACTTTGCAATGTGAGATCACAATACTAGGAATGCAAGTTATTTGCCAAAGCAGCAAATATGATGATGCAACTTCTCTGTAATAAAAATAGGTATGCTTTCCATGTCTAAAACTACTACATATGCAGATTATAGTTCCATTGCATTACCAATGTACTGACATGGGCTTACATCACATTTTATTATGTTTAATTTCTTCGAGCTAGGTGTACTATGGGGCCTTCCAACAAAACCAAACAACTGTAGCATAACAAATCTTACAAAACATGAGAGCTAGTCTGCTTACAGCTTACGATTCACGTGACAAAATAATGGTACAAGCAGAATTCTAAATATTATTACTGGTTAATTATTCCTGTTCGGAAATGTATCTAACTTTTCTGGATTTCTTGGGAAACGAAAAAGTTTTGTTTCCTCATTTCTCCTTGTAAAGGGCAGCCAAGCACAGCACACTTGCCTGCCTCGGTAGTGTAGATGATAGCATGTGTGCCTCACGTTCAAGAGGTCCCGAGTTTGAATCTCACTCAGGGTAAGTTACTGGGATAAGGTTTATTCTGGGGTTTTCCCTTATCCTTAAATGACAAATGTTGGGTAGCTCCAAGCTCCATGGACCCTGGACACATTTGAGCATCATTTCATTTCATTCACCGTCCGATATGAGTTAATGTTGAAGGACACAGAGTTAAAAAAAATAAAAAAGAATAAAAGCACACTTCCTTTTTAAAAGATACTTGTATGTTATGGAGATATAGCAGCCGAATTAAATAGCATACCTGGTAGCAGCCATATTCACAGATGAATACGCCATATTATTGTTTCAAATTCTGAAAACTAGCCAGTACATCATCAGGGTAACCAACAGAATACACTGCTGAAAAAGCACATAATTTTGGAATTTCAGTCTGTATTGGTTGAATTTTTAGGAATTTAGGAACACTTCAGTCACTCTTTATTTATTTATTCATTGAGTATTTTAATATTTTTTATTATATTGTCACACTCCTGTAATAATGACAGTTTATGACACTGAACCATGTTGTACACCCAGTAAAGAGAGACATCTCTTGCCAACGACAACATTTAATATTGATGTGCAGCGCTCAAAATGTACCTTTCACACTCAGGTGTTTCGCAAACTTTTATGTGGCACCAGAAATTCTTATCTCACTCGCCAGGCCCTGGGTGCATGTATGCATGCATCAAAATGAGGGGATAAACACAACCAGCAGACCAATTCAGTGACTGTTTTAATATCTTATCCCATATCATTTTATTACAAACATAAAGTAAATAATTATACAATATGCAATAGTTATATTTTATTTTCAGATTGTACAGCAGCATTTAGTTTTGTATGACTTAGAAGCCTACTTATGTGCATCAAACTAAAACAGATAACAAGTCACATAAAGTTGAAGTCCTATTGACTGCTTGGTTATATTAAGCCTTCTGTTATTCTTCATTATCATGCCATATTCTGTCTCTCAATTGTAGCATTGCAGTCATAATATGGACCTTAAATTTTGATCACTTGATTGAAGGTATCATTGAAATCATGTTCAAATTTTGAAGAAAAAGAAGGGGGGGGAAAAACACTTCAAAATCTTCTTTTCTGCTAAACATTTAAGTCCATGCGTCTATGTTTATTCATGTAGAATTTGTCACTCTGCTGTTAAAGTCCTGCACACCTATGATAAGCTTCTTCTGTATAGATAGCATAGCCATAGAGGTAGGCCGATCCTGAGTCATGCTGTTCCTCAGAAAGTTGTTTAACTTCTTCAAAGAAAAGACACAGCGTTCTGGTTCTGCAGTAGGCATGGTAATTGTCACAGTAATTCTTGAAATCTTGGTCATTTCTCCAAAGGTGTTTTGCAGATTGTTCTTTCAGTATTAACTGCGATAGCAGAAGGGCACCTTCTAACTTCCTGAATTCCAAATGTTGACACAAAATATTGGGTTCAGTTCGAAGTTTGCTTTTGTCAAGTTCTTATAACGATACTGACAATGCTCAGTTCTGTTTTCAGGAAACACTCGAGAAAATAATATTTGTGTTGCAATATTTACAGCTCCAAGCATTGAGAATTCAAATGAGTTTTTTCTTAATAGTGCTCAATAAACCTGTTTCACTGCAGGATTAAATTGAGCGGATTTTGCAGAATAAATTGAAAGAATATATCAGTTGAGAAATTGTTTCAGTTTCTGAAAAGGAACCAAGATGTGTAAGCAATGTTCTAAAAAGGATGCTAAAAATGTGGGTTTTTTTATGTGCTTCTTGCTATTTGAATTTTTTATGTACTCAATGTGACCAAGATCTTTAACATCCGTCTTAGACCATGAATCAGTACTTCGAACAGAAGGCAAGGAAAGCAAAACAGGGCATTTCTAATTACACACCTACAGATCTACTCGTTATTATATATATTTGTTTTAAATTTCTTGGTATAAAGAGAATTTCTACTTACTTTTACTTTTTGCTCAATTTTTAGATTGGGTGTAGGTCACCCTAATATTTTTATATTAATCTTTTCTTCTAATGTTCGCCTTGAAAAGAGTTATTAGAAGTGCATTAACCAAGTTCATTATTTATTGGTTAAATCTTTCGTAATATTAAATTACTCATACAGTGAATGAAGTGAATTTATAACACGTTTCACACTCATACACAAAATAAACTGATATCAGCCACTGAATAACGTTACACAAAGAAATACTTGTTATGGGGGATTGCTGTCATGTTCACAGGAATTGTGCCAACAAGCTGCTTGACAAGCAATCTGCCCTGCAATTTAATAACTACTAGGTTATTTCTAGAACTAAAATATAAAGCAATGACAAACTACTTCATAAATTTCAATGCATATTCAACTTCTAGAGCAACAACTATTTGGCTGGCCGTGCTTTGCCAGTTCCAGCATACTCAGTAGTGCCACGAATGGATACTGTGCTACATCTATATGTAGCACACATTTGTGCGAAAATCTAGGGAACTAAGGCCATTTGAGAGACAAGAGGGGAAGGTTGTATGCATGCACAGTACTGTTTAGCAAGCTTGCTGGCTCACAGCACGTTGCATGCGTTTCATTAGTTATGCAGGTGTTTTCCATGCATCAAGTGTTCATTATTGTTCATGCTCGTTTTCTTATACCTACAATAACACACTGTTATTTACATGGTCTTTCAAAATGTGTAAATTATGATTTATAAAACAGAAAATAGCATGCTGCAGCACTGCAGCACGTAAGGACAAGCTGCCCTTGGTGTTTTGTAATAATGAAAGTAATGATAAAGTAACAAATTA
The DNA here is from genome assembly GCA_030765055.1 of Mantis religiosa. NCBI lineage: Eukaryota > Metazoa > Arthropoda > Insecta > Mantodea > Mantidae > Mantis > Mantis religiosa. Next base: position 98,670,288 of record CM060953.1, read on the forward strand.
AGGCCCATGGTACTGAAAGTTCTCCTTTCTGTCATCCATTACATCTCAAAGCATGGTGCATCAAGATCACAGTGGCTGATAAATGTACTACACCAGTTTTGTTTGCTATTTAGCTACCCCCAAGCTTGCAATAGCTGTGCAATACATAATATACGCCACATGATAATTGCTTTATGAATTGTCAGCAAAGTTCAAAATATGCCAATCTTGTGTTCCTTTCAGGAGCAGTTTAAAAATGATAATCCTATTCAGTAGATTTATTGGTGTACTGAAGAACTCCTCTGGGAAAAAATTCTGGCACACCAGCTATATGATATGATCCTGGTAATTGACAGCATACTGAACAAGCAACAAATTAAATCTAAAGGAATCACATAAATAGCTTTTTTGAAAATCTATGCTACACACGTGATTGAAGCAGAAAGAGTGAGTGTGTGGTGTTTTAGGGCCCGTGTTGAAGCAGAAAGAGTCAATAGTATTATGCAGTATGGTGTAAAGGTTTGTCCAGTTTCACAGTTACGAGTTTTATAATATATAGTGCAAGCAGTAAGCTTTAACCTTGGTTTAAGGTTATAATATTAAATTTTTGCAGTGTATCAGCCATCTGTACTGTGTGCAAGAGTGCACTAACTGTGAAGCACGTCATCAATTGCCTCCTTTACAACCAATGGCGTCAGTACCAGTATTCCCAACAAGACCAAAGAAGTTCTCTCTTCACCATCATCTATTGACAGCATCATTAAGTTCTTAAAAGACACTGGATTATTTTCAAAACTATGACTGTTGAAATTTTAGTATTTTATGTGTCTTTACAATCTTCACTGTTTAAACAATAATAAATGTAATCTGTAACATGTAAACCAGGAGTTGTGATAAGACCTACACGGTTAAAGCAACTATAAACTACTTAATAAAAAAAAAGACTTGGCCACTAAAAGGAAACAAGATGAGGAAGAGAAACGAAAAGTGCTAAAACAAAATTCAATCATTGAAATTTTTATGATTAAAAGCATTGTTAAAAGTAAAGCTAATTTCATATTAAAAGACTTATCAAGTCATATTTACTAAAATTTAAAACTTCACACACATCAGCTATTAAAATCAAGAATGTTTTAATGATAACTTTAACTACAAAAGTTTTAACGAACCACACAGGCAAAATTCCTATACAGTCATAAGGATATCAAACTTTTCATGAAAATTTAGTTGACTTTTAACAATCACAAGAACTAAAACAATATTTTGATTTACAAATAAGAGATATACGCTGTCAACATATTTTTAAAAAAATACATAAACCCCAATAACTTTGATGTTTGTACATAAAATAGTTCATTACAATCAATATCAAGGAACAGCATACAAAAGTGTGTTAAAATTGGAAATCAAAAAACATTATAGCAAATTGAGTCAGTATGAGTTAGAGGTATACAGTCTTCGCAGATTTTTATTTAATCACTTAAACTCACAACTACAAATAAAATATTAAAAGCCACAAATTTGCATGAATGGAAAAACCAGTTACGTAACACAAACGATTTCAAAATCTCAGATTTTGCTGCAAAAAGGTCTTAATAGGTGAATTAGATTTTTGTCATAGGTACATGACCACTAGCAGACATAGAGATAGCAACAAAGGCGCTTTCAGAAAGTGATAAAACAATAGTTATAGTCAGGATATAATTTTGTCTCTTCTAATGAAGAAACATCAATATTCAAATTTTCAACAAGAAATTAAACAACTGAATGACAAAGCAATAATTGTGGTTAAAGCTGATACAGGTAATAATTTGGTTTTATTAGATACAAAAGACCATAATAGTAAAATGATTCAGTTACTTCAAAATGATATTACATAGAAATTCCAAAGATCCCAAAATATACTGAAACAAACTTTAATAGAATTGTCACATACTACTTCAAGCTAATTTATATGCAATAAAAAGACAGACTAATTTTACCAATTTTGTATGGTCTTCCAAAGATACATAAAAATGATAATAGTGTGAGACCAATCATTAATCAGATCGATGCTCTAACTTACTATGTAGCTAAATAGATTGTAAAAATTTGAACTCCACAAAATTTGGCAACACTAAGTTTATATACTTCCAAAATTTAATAGATAAAATTAAACAGTTTACAATAAAAAAAATGAGGATATGGTGTCATTAGCTTCTTGACATTGTGCTCAGCAGGTGGGGGGGGGGGGGGGGCTTTTTAAGAAATCAGGTATTGCCCTATCCCTATGGAAAGAGCCCTGGAGTATCCATCGCTCCTGGGTAGAAGGTGGCCCGGGTCCTTGGTCTTACGGGTCCAGGACTAATGGGAGTAAAACCTCTGCGCTTAACTGTAAAATCATGATATGCAAGCATTATTAAAATTATGGCTTACTGAAAAAGTGGTTTCAACCAATCAAGATGAGTAATATAGATATTGATCAAATCATACAATTAACGATACTGTCTATTGAACAATATCACTTAACATTCAATAACAAATATAAACAAACAAAAGTCCTAGCCATGGGTAATCCACTTTCACTTTTCTTAGCAGATCTGTATATGAGCAATTTTGGGACACCTCACAAACCCCTTTTCGTATGTTTAAACTCTGGGCCATATATGTTAGGGGTATTTTTGTTGTAATCTTTCAAAAGTTTTAAATTGATTCTTTAAAACTGCTAATATACAAGATCATGACAAAGTTCACAATGGAAATTGAGGAAGATTGAATTGCCTTTCTTATCTTTAATAATTATTTAAAAAATAGAAAACCTACTCACACAGATAATTATATAAAATGCAATAGTTGTCATACACAAACGCAATCTCCAAGGTCATCTGCTACATGTCCACACAACTCACACACTGCACAACTGCCTGTCAGACTAGCCGCAGCGCTTTTATACCTCCACTCATGTTCTAGAACTCACTCCATCGCGAAAGCAGCCGAAGTTTCACGGCCTTTCACGACGCAGTGAGAGAAGGAGAGAACTATCCTGACATCTCCCTGTCTCTCTCTTGGCAAGCGTTTAGCGCTGCGCACCACTATCTATCTGCCCACGCGTAGCTCTGGCTTGGCACGACTTCAACGAAATGTGATCGGTGACACTGCTCCCTCCTCAAGACTGGTCGTCCCGAACAGCACCAACGTAACGGACCAGACGATCCAGATGTACCACCAACATCTTTCCTCGGGGCTCTGTCTGGATGCTGTAGACCACGTCGTTAATTCTCTTTACCACCCGGTACGGTCCTTGCACGGTTGTTGAAGTTTTGGTCTGGGTAGGGCGGTACAGATGGTTCACGAGGTTCTCCACATATGCGGTTGATGGCTACTTCGCTTCCGGGGGGCTTTCAAAAGCCAGGTCACAAGGGAGGCGTAGCTCTCGGCCAAGCATTAAGCTTGCTGGCGTCCAGTGGTGTCGTGTGTTGATGAGCAGTAGGCCAGCAAGAACAATGGCACCTTGACGTTCCAGTCTCGCTGATGGCTGGCCACGACCTTTCTCAGGTGTTCTTCTAAGGTTTGATGTATCTCTCAACCATGCCGTCCGTCTGGCGATGTAGAGGTGTTGTGCGGGTCTTGTTCACCCCAAGTCTTTCCAATGGCTCCATGTTTAGGTTAGTCTCAAAATTGGTGCCCTGGTCGCTATGGAGCTCTAAAGGGACCCCAAAATGGCAGAATAGTTGCTCCATGAGGATTGTCTTCGCCTCCTGGTTTGGGATGGCATACACCTCCGGCCACTTGGTGAAGTAGTCCACGGCTACCATCACGTACTTGTTGCCTCAGTCGGACACTGAGAATGGTCCAGCTATGTCGACAGCGATGCGTTCGAAAGGCGCTCTGACATTGTACTGCTGCATGTGACAGCGGCGTCTGGGCCGCGACTTGCCGCGCACATGTGACATTGACAGCACCATCTCTCAGCTTCTGCTCAGAGCCTCAGCCAGTAGTAGCGCTGTTGGAGTTTGTCAATCGTTCGGTTTGCTCCCAGATGTCCTCCTGAAGTACCAGCGTGCACTTCCTCCAAGACTTCCGGGACCTTACTCCGGGAAAGCACCAACTGCTCTCTCTGGTCTTCCTATCGGGTGATTCACATACCTGGAATGCACGTCCTCTTTGGTCCCACTGGGCCCAGTACTACTTATATATATAATGCGAGGTTATCTACCAGGGCAGCCGTATACGCAACGCCTCTAGGTGCGATGTACTAGGTTGGTCTTGTCCCTGCCTCCACTTCTCTCAAGAGTGGCCCCAAGTCGGCATCCACCAGCTGCTCCCTCCTCAGGCCTGCGCTATCCCAACCGTCTGCAGGCACTGCCGTGACCACTCTGACAGCTGCGGCACGCTGCTTCTCTTCCGGAAAGATTTTAACCCATTCATAGTCATTATTAAAGATGATTAGTTATGTTCTTTTCAATAATATTCAAGATCCCAGCTTCACTGATGTTCCATCACTTAATGTGAGTTTCAAAGTATTTCATAACCTAGAAATGTGTGTAGTGTAGTGTTTAACGCCCGCTTTTACTACATACGGCACTGCAGGCGATGACACCGATGATACATGAGATGAAGATGGAGCACCGCTGGAATGAGGTGGCAGGGGAAACCATGTTGTCCACCACAAAGCTCACTTTGCGGTCGCCTGGGATCAAACCCAGGCTGCCTTGGTGAGAGCCAAGCAGTCTTAACTACTGAGCCACGACTCGGCCATAACCTAGAAATGAGTGTGTTTTGCAATATTATGAGCCTACCAGTGAAACATTTTAGATAGATCTTGCAGTTTGAGGGAACTGACAGCTTCAAATGTGACAGATGAAGTAAACCGGACAATCTGGTAAGTTCTCTTAAATATTATAGTATAAGCAGTATGTCCTTACCAGAAAAGGTTACTATGTAAAGAATATAAAAGAAACTTGATTACTAGGTACAGAGGATGATACTGTCCAGTAAGATAAAGTTTGCTTTGGAAGAGCTGGAGCTAGTCTGTGCTAGTGAGATTGAATGTTCTCCAGATGTTTTGATACGGGCTGCAAACATTTCATATGCATATCCAGGAGCATATGAAACAATAAGAAGAACTAATGTATTCACATTACTACATCCTGTGTATCTGAGACATTTTTTAACAAAGATGGACAAGCACCCCTGGCTTAGGACACTCACAAAAATAAATATTATAGATGAGCCTTTACTTGTCAAAGTGAAGAAGTGTATGAAAGTGCTGGCAAACATATTCATGAACAATTACACAAAATGTTAAATGAAAAAATGTGTCTAAACACTTATCCAAGAAAGTGCAAAATAGAGAAACCAGAAGAAAAGCCACTGATGAACTTGGTGACAAGGTGAGAGATGGAAGGAGCTCAAACTTAGCAGCCAGTAAATATTTCAGGTTAACTTTTTCATTTTCCTTTCTTTCTTTCTTTCTTTCTTTCTTTCTTTCTTTCTTTCTTTCTTTCTTTCTTTCTTTCTTTCTTTCTTTCTTTCTTTCTTTCTTTCTTTCTTTCTTTCTCACTCTCTTTCTTTCTTTCTTTTCTAGTGCAGGTATTCTTGATTTTACCATTTCTGTAGGTTCAACTTATTCTTGAACACAAGTTTTCCTCTATATCGAGATTTAACTGTATTGGAACACCACAGTGAAGCAAAATAATTATTAATTTATAGATGAGTCCTATTTATTACACATACGTAAGTGAAGCTGATGTGTAATAAATAAGACTCATCAATAAATTAATAAGTTTTCCTCTGTTTTTGTGCATGTTAAATGCTTATGAGTTAGGGTCATTGAAAAGTTCAATGCCATGGCCGGGATTTGAATGACGGGTCTCCTGGTTTCCGTCCAGTCGATCTTACCAATTGAGTTACCTTGGCCAACTTGCCATCACGACATTAAATTCTCCATTTGACTCGTATGTTTCCCTGGTAAACCACTTGGGGCTCTCCCATTTGAGATACACCGTTTGTGGCGACTTACTATTGTAAGTACTTGAGTCCTAAGCTTCATCATTTAACTCTTATTGTTTTAGTTAATTGATGGAAATTACTCATTTCTTCATACTAGCCATGTATAGGCTAAGGTTTTTGATAGAGTTATGAGTTGTCATGCCTTAAAAGTTAAATTTTGATTGGAAGTATAAGGTGGAAAATGCATAGTACTGTTCATGTTACTAAATGTGATAAATGCTTAGGATTTGTCATGCTACTTTTTATTTATGTTATTACACGTTTGGTTGAAAGTGTAAAGTGATAAATGCTTAGTTGTCGTCTTGCTGCTTCTTAATATGAATTTTATTATGTCCTTTGTGTATAGTTTCCCATTTTGCATAACCAAAGTCGCTGGGCTTCGACGGATGCCATCTTGGAATCTTGGTCTGAGTATTTGAATTGGTGTTGCTTTCTCCTAGGTGACATATGCTTCGTTTCTGTGGTTCAACCGCGTGCCAGTTGGACATTCCTGTTTTCTTTAGCCCTCAAAATATAATTGCACTCCCATGCAACATAGTGCTGACGTAGTTCCTTTTAAGACCATCAATCCACAAATCAACACCTTTTAAATAAGCTCGTTTTCCTGCCACTCTTGCTTTCTTCATTTCTAATAAAGCTAAAGATTTCAATTCACACTGTTTCTTGTCCAAATCTTGCTCGATAAATATTTTAGTGCCTTTTAACTGTTTACTATTCCTCAGCACTTCTCATTTGAATCTTATTGATGCTGTTTTCACTATTATTGGTCTTGGTTTCGGTCCAAATCTTCCTATTCTAAAGCAATCAGCTATCTCCCATCCTGCCATATTTAGTTCCAGTTTCTGTTGAAATAGATCTTCTACATCCTGCCATACTCATCGGTGTCTTATCTCTTCTAATCCAAATATTATCAGGTTTAGTTTCCGATTCCCTTCCTCTAAATTTTCCATTCGGGTTAATCTGCCTTTACATTCTTTTATTTCTTCCGGTACTTCATCTTCAAATTTCTCTAATGCTGTTATCATGCCGTTAAACTGTTCACCAATCTTCTTGTCAATTCTGTTTTCCACTTCTTTTATTTCTTTTGCAATATTTTCTAGCATCGCAGCTAGTTGCTCCATTGTCGATCCAGGGTTAAGTTCCACTCCCCCAATGATTAACAAAGCCTATATCACCAAGATATACCATACACTTATTAAACATATTCCAGTAGATGCCTGCTCATTCTTCTGGCTCTTAGTTCTAAATACATTGAAAGCGCTGATTCTAATTCTATATGCTTATGTGTCCGTCTCCCTTCATGTCTGGCAAGCAACTCAGTTTGAATCTAGGTTAGCATGAGTTGTCTGTATAAGGATTTTTCCGTAATTTTCCCTTTTCATGATAAAATAAATTTTGGTAACTTTAAGCTCTGTGGAACCCAAGCTTATTTAAACATCACTTCACACATTTCATTCATTTATTGTCCAATGGGACCTATCAGGTTAAAGAATGTTAGTATGGAAACAACTGAAAAATGCCACAAGTATAGTTGTGTATGTGTGTGCTTTTTCTTATTTATTTATTTTGTTTATTTTATTTTCCCGCATCTGTATAAAATTAGGTTTTACTCAGAAGCCCAAGAGACAAAAATGTTAAAAAGAAAGTTAATACAGTCAAGACCAACTGTAATAATGCTCCATATTGAAAAAGCAGTAACTCAGAAAAAAACCCAGCAATGTAATTATGCTCCTCTAATGAATCAGAAGCATTAAAAAGCACAATATGATGTATAGTTCTTTATAATCTGAGTGTAGAGTATTGCTATAAAAGTTCATCTTCAGAGTACTGCATATCAAGCAATAATGCACAAATCATATGAATAATATCAAGTGATGAATGGTATCTTTGTCAAAACAGGATCCACACAGTAGCCAAAAATTATAAGATAAATGCAGTTTACTTCTTAAAGAATGTAACAGGCCCTATTTTTACTTTCTGTACCACATATCTTGCAAGTAGATGAAAAAATGCTTTCTACCCCAAAACAAAAAGTTGTTCTGAGGCCCCCAAATAAAAAGATTAAAAAGTTATTAAGTGCCACACACTTATGATATTTGCATAACAAACTGTTAATACTGAATGTAAAGCTGTTGTAATTCAGCTATTTCTCATTTTTCAAAGTGCTGATGCTATTCAGTTCTTTTTTGCAGTATTATGGGAATATGAAATTTCAAGCACAGTAATGGGACAGTTATTAATTACTGATATTGCTATTTCCTCTGTGCCTATACATGAAATGTTTACAGAAACTATTTATGCAAAAGGTTATTAAATTTGAGGTAGATAAAGAATAAACTTTCATCTAAGTAATTTATAAACTATATAAAAGTCCTGTCACTTTGCCATCATCACGGTTGTGTCATGTAGGAGTTGATCAGAAGTAGCGAAATTCCTGCGCCTCCCTATATCATGCTGAATACGCCGGTTCTTTTTTCTGATCACCAAAGTTTATTGGCATGTTCAGTACTTGGATGGGTGTGCTCTGTTGTCTATTGGCTGGAGAAGCGGGAGAAGCACGGCTTCCTGATGACCACTTGCTGATGTCACAAAGTGAGTCATATTATTACTGCACAGATACCATTTGAGGCCATTATAGAAAGTAAGTCAAGAATATTCTAATACTGGAAACAATCCTCTGTGACCATCAGGACTATATAAGAACGATGCAAGGCATGCAGGCATAGGAGTGTTTAATTCTAGATTTGTTTGTATTTCGAGTTTTGAGTGGCAGTCAATAAGTGCAGCTTCATGGTGAGGCATTGGCACAGTGAAACAGTTTTTAAGTCAATTGATTGCATGAGTCGACAGAGAAGTACAGATAAGTATAGTATGTTTTGCAAGCTCTGTATTGAGGAATCAGCGGGCAGTAGAACAGGCAATGAAGCAGATTACAAGCGAATATCATTTGTGTTTAGTCAGTGTGAAGCTCCGTGTAAGAGGTATGTCAGAAAGAGTACTGGCAGAATTTGGTGGGCACTAAAGTGAATAAAGAAACATAACATACATTAAAGAGACATTTTGAAACTGTAGATTTGTGTAAAAAAAAAAAAAAGGGGTGATTGTAAATTAGTAGTGCACTAATGATTTTGGTGACAATAAAGGAGTTGGAGGAGAACTTCTGTCTTTTGTCATCTTTGTCACAGTACTTAATTGATAGTTGGTAGAGAAAGTCATGTGAATATGACAAACAGATCAATGAGATTCATGATTATTTGGTGACAATATTTCAGAAACTTGGATCACTGGTAGGCAAAAATGCAATGTGGAGTCTAATATAGGTCTTTGCAATAGATCCACACTTATGCTTTTTTCATTAATTGTTGCTGTGCTTATACCAGTAGGTACTCCATGTCACAAGAATACATGTGCTTGCTGAAATTGACCCCAGCAGACAAATCATACAATGTTATTTCAACTTAATTTAGGAAAACCATTTGTTACATATTAGACTTAGGGCTAAGAATGCATGTTTGTTTTTCAGAATAATAGCGTCTACGACAGCACACAATTTGACAATGGAACAACGCCTGTGAATCCTCTATATGCTGCCTCATTACAAAGTCCAGATAGCATTACTGGTTACAGCATCGATAGCACTCAGTCCATTGAACCAAGTGCTAGTGGTCAGGGATACCAACAGAATTATGCTATTCAGCAGCAGTGAAATTCTAATGCATATATTATGTTGTGGAAAAACAGCAATTGTGAAATTGTGAATTTTTATGCAAAATCTTTTACTGCATATTATGTGTGAGGATGCAGAGAAGCTTTTGCAAAATGCTACAGAAGTATAAAGCATACTACAGTGAGAAATATGTAATGAAGAGGGAAAGATTGTAAGTGAACATTTACAGTCCATTGTGCAGTAGTTGTTACATTTTTATATTGATCCACTATTGTGAAAATGCCTAGTCCGCCATGCTTGCTGGCATTCCAGAGCAATGGCTCCCACAGCAGTCATTATACAAAATGACTAAGACAGATTAGTGAGAGAATTTGGTAGAATGCAAGAAGCTATTATTTTAGTGATACACTTATTGCACTGTGCATTTGGAAAATTAAAATCACTAATTTAAGAGCTGTGTTGCTGAATTACCCAAGTTCATGGCCATAGCCGGCATTCCTTAACTTAAGAAAAAGTATAATTGTATATAACTCTTTGTAAATATATAATTTTCTCTTCCAAAAATTTTTCAGCAATATGGATTACTATTTAGATTTGAAAGTGCAAGTGACCGTAACTATAACACTTATTTGTGATATTTTAATTTCAAGTTTTTGGTTTTGATGTTAATAATGCTGCTGAAAGTGTGTCTCAGCAGTGTTAGATTCAGAGAGAGAGAGAGAGAGAGAGAGATTAGTGCTAAAATACACATACTATACCTAGTTTTTCTTCTTAAATATACATCATTATATTCTACCTATTCTCAGATTTTATGTATGTCCATTCTATAATGATACTCTACTAGGCAGCCACTAATGATTTAAACTGTGTTGTATAAGATAATTATTACATATTTTCCATTTAATAATCATTTGTTTAGCAGTAGTTTATTTGCAATAAAAGGGGAGAGACAAGTTAATTTTCAAGGAAATAAATGGTTTTACATTCATGAAAATACAGGATTGTGAATTATCTTCTGTTATTTATATACTATTTAATCTGATATTCATTTATCCATTCTGCTATTATTATAGTTTAACTTTGTCAGTATTGAGTGATTTAATATGTTTTGTGCTAATTTGATAAACATATTTGTTTCTAAAGTTAAAACAAAAGTTGTATGGAAGGCCTCATAGTTTTCAATTCTAAAGAACTATACCATTTAATTTGTAGATCCAGATTGTTTATTTTTGCATATGAGGTAAATTATATAAATAAGTTTTAAATTTAGAGCAACATTTTAAAATATGTGTTCTGCAGTTTTCTTTAGCAGTTAGTCAAAATAAATTTCTCCCATCCCCCTTGAGAGGATAAATGCTGGCTATCCTTTCAGCTGCCCCCCCCCCCTCCTTTATCATTCTTTATATTGATTTTACAACATATTTCTCTTCCATTTTTTCATTCTATACATGGAGAAGAATAAATCCATCTTGAAACAGTATATTTTACTTTTTAGGCATGCACATATTTAAAACATTGGTGAAACTTTAGATACTTGATAGAAATATTCTATTTCAAAACATTTTAATTCTATTGGTGTACCCTGTTTTACACCATTATAGTCACTTTTTATCTGCATTAAACTTGTGTTCCTCCAGGGTCAAGACATTAAATTAGCAAATTGAAGATTTCACATGCAATAATCAGATAATTGTGTACTGTGCAGTTCACTGTCCATTTGGCCCATTTCGCATTCACAGCAGGCCAATAAAAATTATGTGATTATTCAGTAGAGCTTTCAAATGTAAAGGAGACAGGTTACCGTTTTTAAATGTGAGGGGTGGAAATATAATAGTATTCTCAGAACCTGGCAATTGTGGATATGCATCCATGATTTTCTTAAAAGCATGCCAGATGTGTTTCTTGTTGCCTTTTATGTTGAGGCAATGAAAAGACACCTTATAAACACAGGAAAGAAGCTTTTTGACACTAAAGAATCTTGTGTATACCAGGAGTCAATACAATACAATACTTTATTCGTCACATTATGCTTACATAGTTGAGCAGGCGCTCGTAAATTGGTGACTCGTCAAAATTTTAAACCTGAACTTTAAGATCAGAAATAAGTCATAATATTTACAATACAATATGTTACAAAGTAAATAAAGCAAGAAAATATTAATTATGTACAATATGTAGAGTATATAGTTTTTCTAAAGTTGAACAGACACTAAGATAAAATTGAGATCACAGTGCATCATTCATGTATTCCTGAATTGAATAGTATGCTTTGTTGGTGAATAAACTTCTGACTGTTTTCTTAAAAAGATTTTGGTTTTGAATTTCCTAACTGTTTGTGGCAATTTATTATATATTTTAATCCCGATATATTGTGGACTTTTCTCGAGCAGTGCTAACCTATGAGTAGGTTATTTTATATCTCTTTTTCCTCTTGTGTTATGACCATGATGATGTTGATGTTTTAGAAAACTGTTATAATTACTGTGTACATATAGAACTAGATTGTCAAACCCAGGCTTCATGCATTCTAATAAAAGCACTGGCAACCACAGCACCAGAATAAGGAATTCTGTACTCTGTACTGCAAATGTAAATAAACATAATGAAGCTGTTTATAAAGTATATGAAACAGCTGCAGGATGCTCACAAATACATTCATACACACTGTTCAGAAGCAGAACATGTAATAATTTTAAGGTTTAAGAGTTGCTAGGTTTTCATCTTGAAGTTAAGAACTGACAGACTGCTGAGTAATGCATGATTGCTGTACATTTCATAACTCTAGGATAATATAGGTGTTTATTTTATATAACTTTGTTGATCTTAAATAATTCTTTATTTCTTTACTTTATAAGTAATATTTGCATTCCCTTAGTTTTTTAACTGTTGCATGACATTCTTCAGAAAAGAGGTAGCATATAATTGTACTTAAGTAACAATAGAGTACAGCATAATTGATTGGGCATAAGTCATGCCTTCCAACTTTCCTCCTTCCGTGGAAGAGCTGAGAAGCAATATAAAAGTTCAGTAAAATTTATGTAAATATTGACCCAAATTATTGTTATTGTGCAATATTCCTGTTCTAGTTGAATAAATTTGGTAACATATTAGTTTAATAAACTCAACAGTAAACATTTTTATGTAAACAACTCTATGATTACAAATTGAATAAAGTAGAGCAAATATCTTTTTAAGCATTATGTTATGTTTGGAAATTTCATCATATTGCAAATTAGTATATTTTATGTACTTCTAATGTAATTGAGCAGTTCTGTTTCACTTTATACTTGATAAGCCATCATAATGTATGTGGTGTGGTTACATAATTCATATTAATAAATTTTTCCATAACCAAACCAAAGAAATATGACTAAATATTTGGCCATAGAATGGTACATTCTATATTCTGCTAAATATGGCATAGGACATGCTATTATGTAACTCACTAATATGTTTTATTAGACTATTATTATAGTGATAACAGAAGTGGCCAAACTGGTTGTAAGCCAGTATGAGAAGGTATTTGCTTTGTTATTTGGAACTCCAATGTGATAGTCTTTGCATCTTTTGATTGTTTAAAGTGATGCTTTGGGGAAGATTTATTTTCTTATCCAGTGTTGCATGTTGCATAAAATCAGAAATTATGCTTTTATTAGCATACATTTTACAAAAGACTTCGCTAATATATTTTTTTAGTTATTGATAATGGATACATAATTTCATACACACTATACTATCCTGACAATTTGAATCCTCAATTTTCAATCTTGACAAGTTTGAATTCAAAAGCATAGTTCTCCGCCCCCTCCCCTTCCCTTTTGTGTGTGTGTGTGTGTGTGTGTGTGTGTGTGTGTGTGTGTGTGTGTGTGTGTGTGTGTGTGTGTGCGCGTGCATGTGTATTGGTAACAAGTTTTGGAATAAACTTAATATATAAATACGTAAAAACAGAAGCTAACAAGAGTTGATCAATTTTCTTAAAAAATTTTCTTTTGTTTTGTTGTAATATTAATGTAGTATGTTTCATTTATCCATGTTTAAGTCCCAAACAGTCCTATTTAGGTTCCCTCCTCATTCTGTTACATCTTCTCTTATTTTTTAGTTTGATTTATGAGTCACTATGTTTACACTCAAACTTCACTCACAACAAGTAAGTGAAGTTTGAGTGTAAACATAGTGACTCATAAATCAAACTCAAAAATGAAGAATACTTCACTGTTAATAATGCTTCTGCTTTTAATATTTATCTTCTTTTATGTTAAAATAAAATTATAAATGTCTTAGTATGTTATTTTCTGCACAGAAGCTAATGTTGTAGCACTTAATAGCATTCATTATCAGAAATTATTGGCTGTTTCTACCTCCTCTATGTTATACATTTTTTCACATTTCATATGCTAGTCTGTAACATAGCAGGCTTTGAAATATTTGTCTTTGCATTTTGGTTCATAATATTTTTATAAAATTGTACAGTAAAGAAAGAACAAAACATAAATAATCTATGATCTTATTTTTCTTGAAAACATTTGGAAAATGGCAGAATACACTACTGATGTGCAATAATTGAGATTTGTAAAATATAGTGTTTGTTGTATTTATATCCAGATTGTTTACTGATATATTATTTTGATACAACTTTTCCTTGTCTTCACAATGCCAAAATTGCATTTTAATTTTTCAAATGAATGGCATAATGTAAAATATATTTGAACAGAAAAGGAAAACTTAAAAACCTGTTGTTAATTATATGCTAAAAGTGTGATTACAAAAAAATCTGGTTGCATTCACATGACTTTTTCTACTTGCTATTCTAAAAGCCATTCTCATATGTATTTTCTTGATCATTCAGATAAACCTGCATTCACATTTCTGTGTAGAATAAAATGAATACATTAGACTGAAGTGAGTCAGGTTTTTAAAAAGAACACACATAATGCTGCATGTGTACTCATTGGTGACCTATTTCATGCTAGTGACAAACAAAGTGACACTGACTGTAAGAGTATTTACAGCTTGCATCCTTTTTTCTCTTCTGCTTAATTATTAAAATGTAGGTACAGGTTCTGAAAGTTTACTTAAAGTAGTGTCAATATACTGTCTCTTACACTCGCTCTATTATAAGCTATGTGCTCTTAAGTGTTGAATGATGTAATAACTGAGATAACTGCTACTGCAAGAAGATAACATTGTTTTCATCCACTGCATTTCCACATATTACCTCTGTTCCCTGTAAATTGATCCTTACGATGCTCTTGCTTTCTTCACCATTATACAACACACAGCATTTTGATTTGCCTAATATGCTGGTTTTCCTTTTTATATATACTATATTTGCCAGCCTATCCTTTTCTTTTTTCTACAGTGCAGTGAGAACCTTGCGGTTCTTAGATACATAGAATTTTCTTTCAGTATCTTTACCTCCATTTCCACATATAAGGCTATTTTTTATTTTCCATGAATTGCCTAATGTAGCATTTACTGGCTGTGCTAGCCTAATCATTCCTTTTATAACATGATACACAGCACTGGATATGGCAGCCTACTAGCCTGACAGTTTATGCCTATTGTCCTATAATATGATACACAGACTGTCGTCCCTTCAATGTGGAAGTTCACAGTCGATCTTTCTTAATCACAAGCCAAATTGCTAACAGTGAATTTATACCTCTGCTTTATGCTGTTTCATATTCCAGCTGAACTTCAAACATATTACTTGGACATATTGAACTATCTTAAGATTGAATTACATATACATATTCATCTTCATAAAATAATTCCTCAAAACACATCTAATCAGCGGTATTAAGCTCTTATGATGAACTTACGCAATCATATGCCTAAAACTTAAAACCAACCCAAACCTCTGGGTATTGTGTATTAATAGATATCACTAGGGCCCAGATTTATAATTTTTTTTTTTTCTTATATGTACTTATCTAAAACAGAGAAACAGAGTTTAATATCCTGTTCTATGTTCAAGAAAGTTTTTACATTTTTCTCATAAATACATATTTTAGTACTTTTCACATATTTTTAAATATATTCGATGATTTTTTCCACAAGTACATATAATTTAGTCCTTTCCTCATTCCACAGAGCGTTAAAAAAGTCACCGGACTCAAACTTTGAAAAATTGTCCCTAGGATTTGATGGATCAATTAGCAAGCTTTGCACTACAGATAGCTGTAACCTTGAAGAACGTCTTTGTGCTATTTTTAAATCAGTGTAGTTCTTGTGTTGCTCGGAGTGACACATGAATCGTATTTGGGGACAGTGACTTTCAAGCGCATACATTGTGTCGCTATGCTGGAAGCATACTTTGAGTTCAGGTTCTATGAAAGATGTTTAGGATGGAGAAGGTTGTTATCAAATGATGCACCAGGTAAAAATATTGTTTATGAACTTGTGCCCCGATTTCATGATACAGGCTCCGTTGATGTTAGATGACGAAAACCCAGGTAGTCACAGAAGATTTCGTTCATGATATCGAGCACAAAAATCGGTAAGACATTTGGCACAACAAATTGAAGCATCAATTGGCACCACACATAAAGGTCTTATGGTGTCCAAACTGCACCCTATCATGTTAGTCCTCCAGGAGCTGCAGCCGCCCTACCTAGGGAAACGTTGCCATTACTGCCAGTGGTTTCGTTCTTTCACACACATCATTGTAGCCATTCTGTATAAGACTTTTTTTTACTGATGCAGCGTGGTTGCACTTAAATGACTACATTAACTCTTAGAACACTACAACTTGGACAACTGAAAATTCGCATGTCTTTCACGAAGGGGGTTTTTCTGTAATCAAATCATCCCCAAAATGTATGGCTTCGACATTCCCCCGATATTACTTCTTCAGATTTCTTTCTGTGGCGTTATTTAAGAGGAAAAGTATTCAGTGGCAACCCACACTCATTAGAAGAACTCAAAGATGCAATTTCTAACTGTATTGCCAAAATAACACCGGCACCATTAAAAAAGTGTCAGGGAAATGCCTCGTCAAGTGGAATTGAGTTTGCAAGAAAATGGTGGTCATTTTTAGTACTTGCTGTGAAAAATTAATATGGAAAGTGTTATGCAACATGTGTAATGTGTTTGAAAGAAAAATAGAGACTGTTTTCATCAGTTGCTGTGAACTGGGACGTCAGAAATTAATGCGCACAAAATGGTTTGCTGACACATCTGTGTACTTATTGTTCTCAAAGACTGCAAAGTACTAAAAAATGGGATTCAAAATTGTTTTCAGATGTGTAAAGGTATGTGCAACAAATATGCATACCCATTCAGTTTGAATGTGAAATAAAATTGGGTCAAAAATATTAAAATCTGAGTGCGGAAACTTTACTAACACCCTGTATTTTTAACTTGAAACTGTATCTCATAACTTCCAAGTGTCATAAGAATTAATTCATCACAACACTTGATATCCGCTGATTCAGTTGCATGTTTGAGGGAAGTACAGAATTGTACCCCAAGATTACATCATACGTGTGTGTTAAGCTTTGCTAAATATAATATACTGAACTCGATAGTTTTGTACCCTTTATTTAGAGCTAGATCGCATATAAGCAGTGGGGCATGTTAATAGAATGAGTTATAATGCCAAAAATGAAATCTAGAGTACTGAACAGTACGTCAGTATGCACTAGAGCTTTAAAGCGCTTTTATCATTGATGCAAAAATATAATTTTGTCAGCTTTGTCCGAAATATGTTATTGTCAGTCAGCACTGCAACATTTATCAGGAATAAGCATGTGGCAACGTCACAAACTTCGTTGAGGTAATTTCTTATATAACCATAACAATACATTAAATTGTCCAACCGACTCATAGTTTTTCCGCTAAGAGAAAACCTCCAGGAGATCTCATAGACACATGAGACAAATACCTTATTATTGATGAATAGTTGATGGAGCATCGCGTAAACCGAAACTCATAATATTGAATTCAAAGAACCCAAATGGGGTCATTATGGCAGTTTTAGGTTTATCTTCTTCCGCCACTAGAATCTGGAAGAATGCCTTGAATAAGTCTATTTTGGAAAAGAATTTTGCACCTTCTAGAATCTGTTGAAACTTGTCTATCCTAGGAACCTGTCTGGAACGGTCCTGTCATTTAAATGCCTGTAATCTTCATATGGTCCTTTGAACCATCCTTTTTCGTGACCATATGAAGTGGACTTGCCCATTCTGATTTTGATAGTCGAATGATATCTAGCATGAACTGGAATTCCTGTTTGGCCTGAGATAGTCGTTGTGGATCCAATTGCCTCGGTCTTGTCTAGACTGGCGGTCCTATTGTTGAAATATATTGTTTGATACTGTGGTTGGCTTCACTAGGCTAAAGTTGGTTTTATAATGCCAGAATATTGCTGAAACAACTCTGAAAACTTAATGCATCTGCAGACAATACTCAAGGAATCATTGTTTGATACAGGTAATTACTTCACCTGAAGTACACATTTTGGTAATGCCATCAACCAATCTGCTTTTCTTGATGTCGACCAATAAATTTAATTCATTTAGAAAATCTGCTCCTAGTATTCCTTTCTTTACGTCAGCAACAATGAATGGCCATCTAAACATTCGGCGTAAGTCAAGGTCAAGGTTCAAAACTTTCACGCCTCCAGTTGAAATTGAAGTTTCATTCGCAGCATATAATTTAAAACTATTATCCAATTTATCACCTTTCGATGCTGAAATAATGGAAACATCTGCTCCAGTGTCGACAAGAAACCACGAGCCGGACTTTTTATCTCATAGGAATGGATGGTGTTTGCGGCTCCTATCCTGATTCTCGATAGCAGAACTTGCCGGTATGTTTACTGCCAATTGGAGTTTTTCTGTGTATTTTCCTGTTTTCCACTGGCAAAGCTGCTTGCATTCTTCAGTCATACATTTCTTTCCATATTTAAAGTGGTAGTAACAGAATTTGCCATTAGGGTCGAATCTTCTACTGCGACTCGAACTGCGCCCTCTGCTTGGAGATCTGTGGTATAGGCTTCTGCCTCTGCTGCAGCATCTTTCTGTTGACAGTGTTGCTATCTGTTGCTCCAGAGGAGATATTTTAGCAACTAACTCATTAACTGATGTTCCCTGCACAGCTTATTCGCTGACACTGAACGCCACACTGCATGGACTCATTCCTAGCATTTTATCTGCCGTGACGGCAACTCTGTCAAAATATTCCTCACTACCAGGATAATTTTCATCGAGTCGGGAAGTTTCTTGAGCCAAAGAGTTCGAAGAACTTTATCAGAGACAACTTTTCCTACCAAAGACCTCATCAGTAGCTGACTCAATTTGTAATCTCTTAGCTCGATAACTAACCTCTTAATTCTTTCACTTTTTTTAAAAATCTCAAGAAGCCGTGATTTTGCAGCCGAATACTTATTGATCTATTTACTGGTAATAATGTCCCAGATAGTCTTCACATGCTGTGGTTCTAGTTGCGCTACTAGGTTGTTGAATTTTGTATCTTCCTTGGATATTTTATTTATGGCAAACTGCACCTCCACTTGGTAGAACCATGTATCTTGGTTTCTTCGACCAGAATGAGGGAATCTTAATACTGACCTTACTAATATCAAACATTTTGCCTTCAAGCTCACTTTAATTATTCTTTTCCGTGTTGGGGCTATGTTCCTCCATGTAAAGTTAAGCACTTAACTTGAGAGATAGCAAAATTTACTGCCTAAATCTTTAAATATTTCACGTGACTCACTAAAAGTCATACTCTCGATGGCGTAAGTTGCTTGGTTCATTGTCTATTTACTACAAGTTCTTTGGTTTTACATAAGTTTAATATTTGGGATTTAAATCACCCAGAATCACATGGGAATCATGTCGGGGTCACCATTTGTTCCTCTGTTGTACTCATATTTATTATAATATAAAACATTAGATTCATAATAAAAATATGTTTGCTGAATGTTTACGTGTTCTTTTCTTATTATTGATTTTACACAACTCTGCATTTTCACTGCCCCGACATACCTAATCAGTTATCAGTTCAGCATTTCTGTACTACAACAGTGCCCTCTACAGCAACTTTCTGTGCATTAAGTACTTTAAGGCCCGGGCTTTATACTTCTGACCACTATCACGTCAATTATTAATTAAATAGCTGGTATTTAAACCACAGATCTTCTGGTCTGCATCCAATGTCTCTTCACCATTGAGCTACCATGGCATTGTGCCAGTATAACATTAAATTCTCCAACTGACTCGTAGTTTTCACGGTAAATCACTAGACGTTCTCATATATACATATACAAGAACAATCCACTCTGCATTTTATTCAGTTTTATGTTAGGCATTTATTTCAGCTGACATTCTCTTTTATAAGGTGAACAATTCCAAGCACAGAAAGTTTCTTACTAAATATACAAATATAAATCCTCCTAATGATTCAACTTTACAGAAAAATTATCTTCAAATTACTATAAGAAAACATCAAGTTACATAAAGTCCATTTAGGAAAATGAAAGAGACTGGGTCGCGATCAAAGAAACTGATGCCCTTGGTAGAAAAGTGGGAAATGTAATCGTAGGCATCGTTGGCGGCCGACCAGGTGAAGTAGGTGAAGAATTTTTCACCTAATATTTCCTGCTTCTACCATTTCTTAATTTTCTTTAAATAGGGCTTAAAATGGAACATTCAGTAATCAGTTTAGTTTAAAGTAGTGTAGGTGAAGTTAACATATCTTTATCTTTTATTCTTTTGTATCCGGAACCTGACTTCGAAAGCAAGCCCGAGACCTCGCTACCCTAAGAAAGGGGAGGCCAAAACGGTTCATTTGTACAGCAAAAGAAATGTTTCCACACTTCCGGCTTGGTATTTCTCTTGTTTAGGAGGGTTTCCATGGCAACGTGATGTCACTATTGCTTGCCAAGCTAAGGAAGTGAAAATTTCATTCTCGACAAAAAATATTTCTTTTACATCCCAACCCCAGCCTCAGGTAGCAGCTTGTATGTTGTAGCCTAAGAGGCTTTAGACAAATAAGTCAGTCAGTCAGTTTTTATGTTTCCAAAAAATGACTTGGTATGTACTCTGTTAGAAACTCCTTTAAATAGGTGAAACGATGAGGACAAGAAAGACCTTTTAATTGCTGGGCGGCCAGTTAATTCATTTCAAATCTCTAAAAAGAAAGAAATTAAAAGCTCCGACAAGTCGTATACTATAAAATTTAAAGACATTTGGTTTTCTGAATTTTGCTGGTTGTGCACTAGTGTATACTTTCAAAAACTATTTAGCTGGCCGTGGGTGCAATTCAGCAATAAGAAAAACATATGGAATAAAGAGGGATTCTCAGACTTTCAAAATACAGCACATTCATTGCGTAAACATGGGAATTCTGCAGAACATCTAAAATGTCAACTGAAATTGAGAAGTATTGAAAAAAACAAAAATACAATCACTGATGAGTTAAGAGAAAATCACAGGTTACATGTTCAACAGTATAATGAAACTGTCCGGTTGAACAGACTTTTTCTGGAGTTAGTTATTGAAGTGGTTTTATTTCTGAGTAAACAAGAACTTGCATTCAGGGGTCATGATGAGAGGAATGAATAATTAAACCGTGGGAATTTTAAAGAGCTTCTGACTGCATTTATCAGGAGGAATAACTTAGAAATACAAAATCACTACAATAAAATTAAAAACATTTTTAGTGGCAACTCGAAGACTATTCAGAATGAGCTAGTAGACTGTATTTCAAATTACATGAATAACTATGTAAAAACAGAAGTAGGCCTTGCATTGTGCTTTACTGTTCAATTCGATGACACTACAGACATTACGCAATTGTCCCAGTGTTAAATTATAATAAGATTTGTTAATTCAGATGGTATATTGGTTGAAATGTTTCTGGGATTCCATAATGTTAGCGCCAATAGGACTGCTGAAAATCTGTTTGCGTTGGTAGACAGAATTTTAAAAGAAATTGACTTTGAAACTAAATTAATTGGTCAGTGCTATAATGGTGCCAGTGTCATGTCTGGTCATTTGAATGGACTGAAACACTAAGTTCAAAATAAAGTGCCTCAGGCTATTTTTGTTCACTATATGGCACATCACTTTAATTTGGTTGTACAACAAAGTGCCAAGAAAATACCCAAGTGCCGGATATATTTTGCTAATGTAAGTGGAATTCCATCATTTTTCCACCACTCAGCAACACGAACTCTCACACTCAGTTCCGCGTGCATCAGGCGTATACCAACAGTTGCTGATACGTGTTGGTCCTCTAACTCCAAGCTTATTGGCAAAGTCATTAAAGAATGGGAGAATCTGAAGAATGTCTTCCAATTTATAATGGACGATGAAACTTCAGACGAAAAGTCTATCAGGGCCAGTGCAGGATTTTTAAGCAAAATCAATAATTTTGAATTCACATTCCTCTCCATTATTTTTAATTATATATTTGGTTTAACTGAAGTACTTTATGATACCCTTCAGAAAAAGTCATTAGGTATCACTTACTGCCTGAGCAAGATCCAAAGTACTACTGACATAATAAAGAGCAGAAGAAATGAAGAATATTTTAACTCACAGATTCAACAGTCTAAAACCTTGACACCCATAAATCATAGAAGGGACCATGCTGTGTTATCAGAAAATGAACTTTTGTTAACTTACAGACTTCTATATTTTGAAATTGTAGATACTCGTTTGATGGAATTCCATTAAAGATTCCAAGACTATGAGAAGTTAGGTTTTCTTGATCTTGCAATTCCTTTCTTGGAAGTGTTGAAAACAGTGTTGTTATGATAAATTAAATTTAGAGGGAGTCGATTAATGACACTAAGTAAGTGTTGTTTAGTGTCATTAATCGACTCCCTTTAAATTTAATTTCTTGATCTTGTTGATTCCACAAAGTTTGATAAGTATGTCACAGACTTTCCAGCCAGTTCTCTTCAAAGGTTACATAAGTCTATCCACAAATATTTGACAATATCAGTCGTATGAGGAACGAACTGACTTTGTTATATAGTGATGAATCATGCCGAAATGTGACTATAGACAAAATTCTAGAGCATCTCAAAGTAAACAAAGACATTTTCGAGGAAACATATAAACTGTTGTACCTAGTGATGACTGTCTCACCTACCATTGTTTCCGTCGAAAGAAGTTTCTCTTGTCTTAAAAGGTTAAAGGCATACTCTAGAAACTCAATGTGTCAGGCCAGGCTGTCATCGTTAGCCAACATTTCCTTGCAGAAGGAATTACTGGGTGCACTTACGAAGAATCAACCTTTCTACAGTGATATCATAGAAAACTTTGCTTCCTTAAAGGACAGGAGGATTGACTTAGTCTACAAAAAGTAGGGTGAGTAGTAGTACTAATTATTTAATTTTTATTTTATTTTTTTGCATACATGCATTTTTCACCTGTTTTCTACACCAAGAGCTGCCACCGATCGTAGGTATTTAAAACTGGCGAAACAATTTCTCAACGAATATTCTCTCTATCCTGTAAAGAAATGCTTGCTGCAATCATGTAAGAGTGTTGAATGAAGCTTTGAAAACCTCATGGCCAAATTGTGTTAAATGGCAGTGTATTGCTTCTGCTTACAGACTCCGGCATGTATGAGTGGAGGGGGGGAAGGCTGCCAAGATCTAAGAGTAGGCTTCTCGAATATGGAGCGGGTAACTTGCGCTGTTCACACTCTAGATTGAAGCAATCCGAACCCCTTATCCTAATGAGAAGTCAAGTCTTCTATCGGGAAAAAGTTTTTGTAAAAAAGAAAATACCATCATAGATTATGCTTTTAAAAATGTTAATCTTAGTCTTCCACCATCCCTACAGCCGTGGTATATTATACACATTATTTTGAAGCATTTATAACAGCAGTAAATGAAATGGACAAAGATGATTCTGCAATTGTTATCCCCTCTTGAAGTATGCATGGTTAATGTATGATGTAGAATGTTCCTTTTCCCACTAGAAGGCGTTACTAAAAACAATTAGCTTGATATGGCTATGTGATGTGAAACCCGGAGATGATACTTGAGCAGAGCAGTTCCAGCACAGTGATTAAACCTGATGTGTAGGCGCAAATTAATGAGTTTCAGTATCCATTGTTATATAAACTACATGTTTCAGTGTTCTTTCCTTTACGTCTCGAAAAATTTTTCTGGGAGTCCAATATCGGACCGGCTGAAACCTGCCGAAGTTACCTTGAATAGGAGTGCAGGTAATGACAGTTGTAGAGCCATAAGCAACTAAACCGGATACCAATGCCCCAGAAATGTTTTGCAGAGGTTATTAAACTGACATGTCTCCCACATGTGCCATTGTTAGAAGCAAACTACATTTACTATTGTAAAAACGGATCTTTTCGGTCCTCAGTATTCAGTAAATAAACTTAGCAAGTGAAACACAACTTATACTGCTATAGCTAGATTCATTGATATTGTGACTTTGTGGGTTCGTGAAATAAAAAGTCCAGGTTACAAACACAAAAAAATTGCACTTTATTTCCGTAGCAATACACTGTTCACAATTACAATTTAATGTACACAATTAAATTTTGCCAGTTTCTCTTTACACGTACGCTCGACGCTACTTACACAACGCAACCCATAACAACACTACTCTCAACTGACCGTCGCTTCCGGTATCGATCGGCCCCGAAGCCTCCCGAATCTTCCGATTAAGGAGGGGGAGAACATTCTCGAACCTTCGTGTCACTTCGAGCGGCAGGAGGAGGGGTAAACGAAGACCCCGCCCTCTACGTCTCCCCTCCCGCCGCCAACCTTCATTTATTGCTCGGCATCGCGGGCTTGTCGTTTGGGTAACACTGCTCCCTCCTCAAGGCTGGTCGTCCCGAACAGCGCCATCGTAGCGGGCCAGGCGGTCCAGGTGTACCACCAACATCTTTCCTCGGGGCACCTTCTGGATGCGGTAGACCACGTCGTTAATCCTCTTCACCACACGGTACGGTCCTTGCCATGGCTGCTGAAGCTTCGGGCAGCGTTCCTTGGTCCGGGTAGGGCGGTACAACCAGACCAGGTCACCTTACTGGAACCCTTGGCTGTTGGCTTGCCTGTCGTATCGGGTTTTCATGCGGTCGCTCGCCTTCTGGATGTTCTGGCGAGCCATGTCGTGGAGGTGGTCCACCAGGTTCTCCACATACTCGGTCGCTGGCTGTTTCACCCCCGGAGGGCTACCAAAAGCCAGGTCACAGGGGAGGCGTAACTCTCGGCCGAACATTAAGCTGGCTGCCGTGATCCCCGTGGTATCGTGTGTTGATGAGCGGTAGGCCAGCAAGAACAGTGGCACCTTGACGTCCCAGTCTCGCTGATGGCTGGCCACGACCTTCCTCAAGTGTTCCTCTCGACCATGCCATCCGACAGGATGTAGGGGTGTTGTGCGGGTCTTGTTAACCCCAAGTCTCTCTAGTGCCTCCTTCCTCAGGTTAGACTCAAAATTGCTGCCTTGATCACTGTGCAGCTCTAATGGCACCCCAAATCGGCAAAACACTTGCTTCACGAGGCAGTCTGTGATTCTCCTTGCCTCTTGGTTCGGGATGGCATACACCTCCGGCCACTTAGTGAAGTAATCCACGACCACCATCAGGTACTTGTTGCCTCGGTCGGATATTGGGAACGGTTCAGCAATGTCAACAGCGATCCGTTCAAATGGCGCTCCGACGTTGTACTGTTGCATGCGACCCCGACTCCTAGTCTGGGGGCCGCGACTCGCCGCGCACACGTGACACTGGCGGCACCATCTCTCAGCGTCTGCTCGGAGCCTCAGCCAGCAGTAGCGCTGCCGTAGTTTGTCAATCGTCCGGTTCGCTCCCAGGTGTCCCCCTGAAGTACCGGCGTGCACTTCTTCCAAGACTTCCGGGACCTTACTCCGGGGAAGTACCAACTGTTCTCTCTGCGTCTTCCCATCGGGTGATTCCCATACCCGGAACAGCATGCCCTCTCTGGTGTTCAACAGGTCCCATTGGGCCCAATAAGACTTGTAGGTGGCGCTCCTCGGTGCGATGTCCGCCCAGGTTGGTCTCGTCCCTGCCTCCACTTCCCTCAAGAGTGGCCACAAGTCTGCGTCCGCCAGCTGCTCCCTCCTCAGGCCTGCGCTATCCCAGCCATCCGCAGGCACTGCCGTGACTACTCGAACTGCTGCGGCACGCTCCTTCTCCACTCTTGTGCATTGGCCGCACTCTTCTGGACAGGGTCTTCGGGACATAGCGTCCGCGTTACCGTGGCTCTTCCCTCTGCGATGTTCCGAGGTGAAGTCGTACTCCTGCAGCCTCTGAACCAAACCTGCTGTCTGGCCTTCCGGTCGCGCCGTCACCATTACCTCGCTCCTCGCGGGGACAACCACGTCTTCGTTCAAGATGACCCTACCGATTCCAAGGCACTCTTCGGTTTGACAGAGTATAACCTCTTCTCCGTTGAGCCGTAGGACCTTCCTGCCGACGTCGACCGTCGCCTCGTGGCTCCTGAGGGCATCCAGTCCCAGAATCACCTCCTCAGCCACCTTCGCGACGAACACCCACAGACGCACGGCACTCCGTCCCAAGGTCAGCTTCAGCAGGGCCTCCTTCTCCACAGGCAAGGTGTCACCCGATGCCAACACAAGCTGGTATGGTCGGCTCGGCTTCCTCGTCGGCAAACCCTTCGCCACGTCAGGTCTGATGATGGTCACTGCTGCCCCAGTGTCCACCAGCACGCGGCACGGCTTCCCTCTCACCCAACCGTCCGCGATGAGGCTGTCATCCATACGCCGGCTGATGGCGCCGACGTGTCCCTCTCCACGCCGGGCCTTACTCGTTCTTCCGGCCGCTCTTCCTGGTGTGGGCAGTCTCTCTGCAGGTGTCCGGGCTGTCCACACCCCCAACACAGGCCACTAGGTGTTCGCCGGCGTCCCTCAGCTGGTCTTCTGTCTCCGGCGTAGCGGACACTCCTCGTTCTCGACGTCGGGATAGATGCTACCTTGGCCACCTCCATCGTCAATGCCGCTGTCAGCGCCTCGTGGATGGTTTTATAATCGCCGAGCATTAGGCGCTGACGAATCTCCGTGTCCCGTACCCCGTCGACAAAGTTGTAGGCGGCTTCCCATGATACGAACTCCAGTGGCAGGTCAACCAAGGCCTTGCTAGCCAGCTGCTCAATCGCTATGGCGAACTCCTGCAGCGTCTCCCCCGGCTGCCTTGACCTTGCCTTTAGTTGGCTGCGGTACGCTGCGGCTAAGCGGTGGTTCCCGAAACGATTCTCCAGGGCCTCCCAGATGTCCTTGGGCGCCGCCGTTGTCTGCACCGCGTTTAGGACTTCCGCGGCCCGTCCCTGGAGGCTGGCTATTAGCTGTGTGGCCTCCTCTGGTGACCATCTGTTGTGCTTGGCCACTGTGTCGAACTGGCGGCGGAAGACCTCAAATGTTGACGCGCCGTCATATTTCGGCGGTTTGACGCAGGCAGATGTGTCGCGTCCCGGCGCGTCGGCCTTCAAATCCTTCAGTTTCCTGCCGACGACGTCCTCTACTATGGCGTTCAGGGACTTGACGCTGCTGTCGGCCTTTCCCTCCAGGTCGTCAACGTGGCTCGCCAGTTCCTCGACGCGCTCGTCCACTTGGCCCATCCGCTTGCCCAGCTCCGTCACGTTCTCCCTCACGCCGGCCAACTGTTCTTCAAACATCACGGCAAGGGCCTCGTTTGCCGCTTTCATCTCCGTGGCCAGGCTGTCGTTCGCTGCCCTCATTTCTGTGGTCAGTTCGGCCATCTTTGCGGTCATTGTCGTGGCCAAGTTGTTGTTTGCCGCTTCCATCTTCTCGGTGATGTTATTTGCCGCTTCTGTTTTTGTTGTTAACTCGTTCATCTTCGCTAAAAGCAGTTCCAATGCCGATTCCATGGCCGTTATCCCACTTCTGACGCCAATTGTGACTGTGGGTTCGTGAAATAAAAAGTCCAGGTTACAAACACAAAAAATGGCACTTTATTTCCGTAGCAATACACTGTTCACAATTACAATTTAATGTACACAATTAAATTTTGCCAGTTCGTCTTTACAGGTACTCTCGACGCTACTTAGACAACGCACGCCATAACAACACTGCTCTCAACTGACTGTCGCTTCCGGTATCGATCGGCCCCGAAGCCTCCCGAATCTGCCGATTATGGAGGGGGAGAACACTCTCGAACCTTCGTGTCACTTCGAGCGGCAGGAGGAGGGGTAAACGAAGACCCCGCCACCCCTACGTCTCCCCTCCCGCCGCCAACCTTCATTTGTTGCTCGGCATCGCGGGCTTGTCGTTTGAGTAACAATATTGTCGCCGACCGCACTGTTGCGCTCGGCGTGCACAAAGAGACAGATAGGCACTGCGGAGATAATAGCTTGCCGAAACAGATAAAGAAAGATAGCTTACTGTAAGATTCACTTTATTGTTTGTTACACAACATTCGATTGATTTCTAGAACAATGAGTAGAGGTATAAAAAGAAGCCGAGGTTAGTTATCGACAAAGTCGTAATCGGAACTGTGTGCGTGAGCTGTGATTTGAAAGTGAACTCTGTTGTTTATTTACATGTGCAGAAGCGATGAGAGATTGTGTTGGTTTATGTTACGTCAGCTTGCTGCAAAGGGGTGTACAAACTGTCTTTCTACGGAAATAAAGAGCATTATGAATTTCTGCAAACTTGAATTTTAATTTTACGAACCCACAAAGTCACTTGGTGCCAGGAGTGGGATATACGACAGTGGAAGCTACATTAGAAAAGATTTCATGGAGGAGATGACTCAAATGAAAGCGGAAAATAACGGCCTGGCCGCCGAGCTAACAGAAATGAAGACAGTGAACGAAAGCCCGACCGCAAAGATGGAAACCGCTATTAACCTGGCCGCGAAGATGGTCGAAATAAAAGCCGAATTAGCCACAGAAATGAAGGCTCCGAACCAGTCCGTCGCCGCCAAATTTGAGGAGCATTCGGCCTGTGTGAAGGAGGACGTCACGGAGTTGGGCGAGCGCGTCGAAAACCCGGCGAGCCGCGTTAACGACCTAGAGGGAAAGGCCGACAACACCAAGTCCTTGGCCGCTATGGTGGAGGACATCGTCGGCAGAAGGATGAAGGATTTAAAGGCCGACTCGCCGGGACGCGACACGACAATTGCGCGCTTCCAACCCCCATAGTACGACGGCATGTCAATGTTACAAGTATTCCGTCGCCAATTCGACACAGTGGCCGAGCACAAGTGGTTACCTGAAGAAGAGGCCGCACGGTTAATAGCCAGCCTCCAGGAATGGGCCGCAGTGGTCTTGAACACGGTCCAAACAGCGGTGGCGCCCAAGGACATCTAGGAGGCCCTGGAAAACCGCTTCGGGAACCACCGCTTAGCCACAGCCTTTCGCAGCGAATTGAAGTCAAGGTCACATTAGCCAGGGGAGACGCTGCAGGAGTTCGCCCTGGCCATTGAATAGGCTAAGGCCAGCAAAGCCTTATTCGACCTCCCACCCGAGTTCGCATCCCGGGAAGCCGCCTACACCTTCGTCGACGGGGTATGAGACACCGAGATTCGTCAGCGCCTAATGATCGGCGACTACAAGACCATTCACGAGATGCTAACGGCAGCATTGAGGATGGAGGCGGCTAAGGTGATGGCTTCCGCGACGTCGAGAACATGGAGTATCCGCTATCCTGGAGACCGAAGGCCATCCGAGGGACCCGACGAAGACCAAGTGGCGTGTGTTGGGGGTGTGACCGGCCGGGATATCTGGAGAGAGACTGGCCACACCAGGTAGAGCAGCCGGAGAAAAGAGTAAGGGCCGGCGTGGCGAGGGGCACGTTGGCGCCATCACCACCATCCCCACGAGTGACACTACGCGCCGTCAGCCAGTGTATGGATGACAGCCTCATCACGGACGGTTGCTTGAGAGGGACACCGTACCGCGTGCTTGTGGACACCGGGGTAGCCGTGACCGTCATCAGACCTGACGTAGCCAGGGGTTTGCCGTCGAGAAAACCGAGCCGACCATATCAGCTTATGACGGCATCGGGTGACACCTTGCCGTTGGAGGGGGCCCTGCTGAAGTTGACCTTGGGACGGAGTGCTGTGCGTCAGTGGGTGTTCGTCGCGAAGGTGGCTGAGGAGGTGATATTGGCACTGGATGCCCTCAGGAGCTACGAGGCGACGGTTGACGTCGACAGGAAGGTCCTGCGGCTCAGTGGGGAAGAGGTAATACTCCTGCAACCCGAAGAACGCCTGGGAATTTAAATGGTCGTCCTGAGGGAGGACGTGCTTGTTCCCGCGAGAAGCGAGGTGGTGGTGACGGCGCTGGACCAGAAGACGCCTGTGCATTGACTCTATGTAGTCAGTACATTGTTGCCGTGCCGAGAGGAGGTGCCGGTGAGGCTGCTCAACCTAACATATGCCGATCACGACGTCAAGGCCGGGACGGAGTTGGGAACGTGAGAGCCTGTGGCCAACGTGACATCAATCGATCAGACACAGGAGCCGGTGCCGACGTAACATCTGGGAACCCGGCTGGAATGCTTACTGGAGAGGACGGCCGACCACCTGACCATAGAACAGCTGGAGAAGATTCGACAACTGCTGAGACGATACCAGCGTGTCTTCAGCCAACGTAACAGCCACTACGGCCGCACGGACCGGGTGCTCCACCGCATTGACACCGGGGACGGCCGGCCTATTCGGCAACCAGCTAGACGCGTTCCGCCGGCAAAACAGGCTGCCCTACGGGACATGCTGTAGGTCATGAGATCCTGGGGAGTGGTTGAAGAGTGACATGCCTTGGTGTTCCCCTGTAGTTCTGATAACGAAGAACCTGAACTACGCATCTGCGTGGACTACAGGAAGCTGAACGCTGTCACCAGGAAGGATTGCTTCCCTTAACCCCGGATTGACGGCAACCTGGACACGCTTGCTGATGCGCAATGGATCTCGACCGTGCACCTGAAGTCGAGTTACTTGCAGGTGGCGCTAGACCCGAGAGGCAAGGAAAAGACTGCATTTTCAACAGGCCAAGGGCTTTGGCAGTTCACAGTTATGCCCTTTGGCCTCTGCAACGCACCAGCTACCTTCCAACGCCTCATGTAGTCGGTAATGATAGGGTTTACTTGTGACGCCTACCTGCTATACTTAGACGACATCATCGTCGGCAAGAGATACGAGGACCATCTGGACAACCTGAGCAAGGTGCTACAGAGACTGCAGGCGACCAATCTGAAGCTGAACGCGAATAAGTGCCAGCTCTTCCGCAAGGAAGTCAACTGCTTGGGCCACAAAGTCTCACCAACCCGAATGGCCACAGACCCGGAGAACACACAGGTCGTGAGATTGGGCTCACCCGAAGGATAAGCGAGGATTGCGCAGTTTCCTGGGGCTGTGCAGTTATAATTGCCGTTTCATCAAGGGGTTCTCCAACGTCGCCAAGTTCCTCACCCGCCTGACAGAAGGACGCCGGTCCTACGTGTGGACGGAGGACGCCGAAGGCGCTTTTCAGCAGCTGAAGAAGAAACTTCGTAGGGCTCCTATTTTGGGATTTCCACAACCAGGTGGCGCCTTCATTGTGGACACCAACGACAGCGACTATTGCATTGGAGGCATCCTATTCCAAGTCCAGGACGGCCACGAGCGGGTGTTAGCCTACTGCAGCAAAACTCTGTCCAAGGCAGAGAAGAACTACTGCGTTACCCGGCGAGTACTACTGGCGATAGTGAAGAGCTTGGAATACTTCCACAAGTACCTGTACGGTCAGCCATTCCACCTGAGGACTGACCACTCCGCCCTAACCTGGCTAATTAGTTTTAGGAAACTGGAGGGCTAGAGAGACTTTGGATCCGGAGGCTGCAGGAGTACGACTTCAGCTCTGAACAATGTAGAGGGAAGAGCCACGGCAACGCAAACGCCATGTTCCGAAAACCCTGCCCAGATGAGTACGGCCAATGCACAAGAGTGGAAGAGAAGGAGCGTGCCGCATCTGCCAGAGTGGTTACGGCAGTGCCTGCGGATGGCTGGGATACCGCAGGCCTGAGGAGGGAGCGGCTGGCGGACGCAGACTTGGGGCCATTTTTGAGAGAAGTGGAGGCAGGGACAAGACCAACCTGGGAGGACATCGCACCAAAGAGCGCCACATACAAGTCCTATTGGACCCAATGGAACTCGCTGAAAATCAAAGAGGGCGTGCTGTTCCGGGTATGGGTATCACCTGATGGGAAGACGCAGAGAGAACAGTTGATACTTCCCCGGAGTAAGATCCCGGAGCTCTTAGAAGTGCACGCCGGTGCTTCAGGAGGACGCCTGGGAGCAAACCGAACGATCGACAAACTCCGACAGCACTATTACTGGCTGAGGCTCCGAGCATACGCTGAGAGATGGTACCGCCAATGTCACGTGTGCGCGGCGAATTGTGGCCCCTAGACTAGGAACCGGTTACGCATGCAGCACACAACGTCGGAGCGTCATTCGAACGCATCGCTGTCGACATAGCTGGATCATTCCCAGTGTTCGACCATCGGTGGTCGTGGACTACTTTAAGTGGCCGGAGGTGTGTGTCATCCCGAAATAGGAGGCGAGAGCAATCACAGACTGCCTCGTGGACTGCTCGTGGACTCGTGGACCAGACTGTTCTGCGTTTTTGGAGTGCCGTTAGAGCTCCACGGTGACCAGGGCACCAATTTTTTAGTCTCGCCTGATGAAGGAGGCACTGGAAAGACTTGGGGTGCACAAGTCCCGTGCAACATCTCTACGTCCGCAGTCTGACGGCATGGTCGAGAGGTACATCAAGACCCTAGAAGAACATCTGAGGAAGGTCGTGGCCAGCCATCAGTGAGACTGGGACGTCAAGGGGCCACTGTTCTTGCTGGCCTACCGCTCGTCAACACAGACCACTGGGATGACGCCAGTAAGCTTAATGTTCGGCCAAGGATTAGGCGTCCGCTGTGACCTGGCTTTTGGGAGCTCCCCGGAAGCAAAACAGCCAGCAACGGAGTTTTGTAGAGCCTCGTGGATCATGTCCACGATATGCATTACATGGCTCTCCAGAACATCCAGATGGCGAGTGACCGCATTAAGAACCTGTACGACAGGCAAGCCAACAGCCAAGGATTCCAGCAAGGTGACCTGGTCTGGTTATACCGGACCAAGGGATGCTGCCCGAAACTTCAACAACCGTGGCAAGGATCGTACCGGGTGGTAAGGAGGATTAACGATCCAGAAGGTGCACAGAGAAAAACCGTTGGTGGTACACCTGGATCCTCTGGTCCGCTACGATGGTGCTGTTTGGTTCGACCAGCCTTGAGGAGAGAGCAGTATCGGCAATCGCACTGTTGCGACGAGCGCGGTCGCCGTGCACAAACAGACAGGCCCGGTACGACAGGCAAGCCAACAGCAAAGGATTCCCTCAAGGTGACCTGGTCTGGTTATACCGGACCAAGGGATGCTGCCCGAAACTTCAACAACCATTGCAAGGACCGTACCGGATGGTAAAGAGGATTAACGACGTGGTCTCCTACATCTAGAAGGTGCCCCGAGGAAAAACGGTGGTACACCTGGATCGTCTGGTCCGCTACGATGGTGCTGTTTGGTTCGACCAGCCTTGAGGAGGGAGCAGTGTCGCCAATCGCACTGTTGCGACGGGCGCGGTCGGCGTGCACAAAAATAGGGCAGCGCGGAGATAAAAGCTTGCCGAAACAGATAAAGAAACACAGATAGCTCACTGGAAGGTTCGCTTTCTTGTTTGTTACAGAAGATTCGATTAATTTCTAGAACAATGAGTAGAGGTATAAAAAGAAGCCGAGGTTAGATGTCGACACATACGTAGTCGGAACTGATAATTGTGCGCGTGAGCTGTGATTTGTAAGTGAACTCTGTTGTTTACGTGTGCAAAAGCGATGAGATTGTGTTGGTTTGTTTACGTCAGCTTGCTGCAAAGGGGTGTTCAAACAGTGTCTTTCTACGGAAATAAAGAGCATTTTGTATTTCTGCAAACTTGACTTAATTTTACGAACCCACAAAAGTCACAATATTCTTGAGTTCGCACCGCTTTGTCACGATGAGCAGCGATATGTGCAATTTCCATATGACTCAAGTTTATTAAGAACCCGCATATTATATCGGGAGTGTGATGCTACCAATCACCATTAGAAAATAGGCTCGCAGATACGAGCTGTTTTCGTGTAGGCGAGGGCATGAACAGTTCTCGTAGTCCATGGTTTGAGAACTCTGTTACACTCAGCTATGCCTACGCATTCTCATACTAACAAATTGTAATCCATTGTTCCATCGCAAACACAAGCATAACCCACAGAACAAAATATGATTTGTTTGATTATTGTTGAGTTGTCTGTTTATCCTGAACGGACAGTAAATACATAAGCGGAGGCCTGCAAAATAATTGTAGCCGGCCATGTTCACATCCACGAATGCAAAACTGGAAGGAGGAAATACGGGTCCTCAATAACTCCCTCCGCAATGGGCTACTAGCCTATCACAGAGTAAAGGTTGGCATCACTAGTTTAATAGCAGATGCTGAACATCCGAGGACACAAAAAATATTGTAATAGCGCTTTTATTTGGTGCAGGACCGCCCCATATGTTTTAGGACTGAATACCCTTATAACTGCTTCCAAGTGGAATGTGCGGTCAGAGGTGAAACCTCTGCGTCTGCTTTGTTGTTGCATGGGATTCAATGAACGCGGCTACATTACCTGTTGGAAAGAATAACATTTGGTTCGGAATTCAATGGATTGAAAACGCGTGCTTCTTATGTGTGTTAATTAAGCTTATTATAGAAGTTACCTAATGTTTTACTTGGTGTAGTTTTATAAATTTATTAGCGTTTAATAGTTATTAGAGTTTAGTACTTGCGTAGTTTAATTACGATGTGGAGACCGTGGGAACCGAACGAAGTTTCCCTCCGGCTGCACCGGAAAATGACCCCTTGCCAAATACCAGTGCTTCCGGAAATCCGAAGAAAAAAAGACGTGCAAAAGCCTTTAACAAGCAATGCCAGATTTTCGTGTGCAATATTCATAAATATGTGAAAAAAAATTTAGGCAAGGGTTTGGTTTCTTAGACTGCAAGAATGCTGTGCGGAATGTTACGCAGAGCGGCGTAGTGACTCCTAAAAAGCCAGGTAACAAAGGGTAAAATTTAATAACGTAGATAATTTTGGCTGTAACTTTATAAGGCGCGAGGTGTATGGATTTTATGGTCAAGGGCACTCGCCAGCGGTCCGAGAACTTTTGCATCATCTGAAAAATGTAGCAGATTTTCCTTACAAGGAAACTACACTTAGGGAACTGCTAAAGAAGCTGGGTTTTCGATTTCACCGTCTGAAAAAGAAAAATGTAATGATGGAATCAGCAAGAATAGTGGTTTGGCGATATAAATTCCTACACAGACTACGATTGCAGCGTTCGTATGGTTTCAGGATCATGTATCTGGATGAGACTTGGTTCGACACTCATGACGTTGCTAAGATGGGATGAGACGACAGTACCTGCAACTGTGTGCTAAAATCTCAGCCGTCACGAGGGAAGCGTACTATGGTGCCTACTACTAGGGTGGGTGCCGAACTGTTTTGTTTTTTTTCAGCTAGGAACATAGGGGACTGCAAAGCTGATAGTCATTATGAAATGACAGCAGAGGTATTTGAAAAGTGGTTTTCTAGTAGTTTGCTTGAGAACTTGCTAAACCACAGAAAATGTGTGATGATAATAACGGTGATAATGATAATGCAAGCTACCATTCGCGGCAGTTGTTTAAAATTCCATCCATGAAAACGAGAGTACAAGATATTATTTCGTTCATGAAAGAATTTACCGGTACCAAATCCTGGTCCCATAAAAGCCGTCCTTATGCATACAATTTGCAAATATAAGTAAAAAGTATGTGGTTGATGAACTTGCAGCTTCTCGCGGCCATGAAGTTTTGCGTCTTCCACCCTATCACTGCATAATTAACCCTATAGAACTCATGGGCTAAATTGAAAGGATTCGTCAGGAAACACAACACGACACCTACCCTAACTGCAAGCGTGTGTGAGCTGTTGCGTGAAGGTACAAAAGGAATTGACTACAACCTTTGGTCATCATGCGTCTAGCGCACATCCAAAATCGAGGGAAAATATATAAGTGAAGATGCAGATAGTGACCAGGAGAGGTTCGTGATTCATGTAGGAGACAGTGACAACGATAAGTAAAGGTAGGATTAAAGCATTTTAATCACAAATGTATAACTTCTATTTTTCTCAGAATTTGTTGAATGGATTTTGCAGAAAGCGCTAGTTGTTTCCTTTTGTGCTTGCTTTATATTTCGTAATTCAGAGATTTTTTTTTAATAAAGAGATATTGCATTGCTAGCTAATAATCTGACATTACATCTAAATCACAATACATGTCTTCTTATATTCGTTTTACATACTAAAAACATTGTCATGCGGAAAGATTTGTTTTCTGATCAAAATTACTAGCAAAGCTACACCATAATCTGTTTGCCATGGAAACAGAATGTGTATTTATTTTGTTACTATGTTCAGACGCACAAAAATAATTATTATTCTCGGGGGGGGGGGGGGGATTTAGGAATTTATTTGTACCAAACTAAAGATTAAAAAAAGACAACCTAAAGATTATTCTTTTATTATCTAGTAAATAAATATCCTATGTAAAATACATTTATATTTCACTTTTAAATATTGACTGACAGTCGTCTGACAATGTCTACTTTTAGAGCATGTTTGTAACTTTCCCTTGGATATGCTAACATTCATACTTGTAATATATACCTAACAGTATTTCTAACCGTTCTCGGGTTTTAAAGTGTTTATGACATTTAATTATTAGGCGGAATGTACATGATTATGTATTTAAATTGTGTTTAACAGAAGGCCGCCACCCCCCCCCCCCCCGCCCAAACAAATTACACTGCTTAACTTTATTCAAAATTAGACGACATCCTTGTAAAACGCTTCCAGCATCTAAAGATTTTCCTTACTAGTTTTTCTTTAATTGCTTAGTTCGTTTCTTTTACATTTGAGGCATTTACTGCTTTGTTAAATCAACTGAAATTTTATTCCCCGTCTGTAGCTGCAATAGAATATGGGAAAATGTTTTATGATGAATCGGCTCACAGTTGCAATAAACAAAGTTCTAACGTGCAGTCTTTGCTTATAAATTATTATTAACCACCATAATATCCAAGGAATTTCTTTAATTTGCAAGTAAATATCCCTCGCATATTCATGCACACTGATGCAATTTAACCCTTTTAAAATTGTAATGATGGTCCTACAACAAAGTATCGGAGTGTTTTACTAAGCTTTGGATATTATGTTAATAATACGCATTTAGTCCTTATACTTAATATAAGTATCAATGGCATAACAGCATAGGTAATAATATCTCTTTTCAGTTACGTTATATTGGAAATACCAATAAGTAGACCAAATGACCAGTTCGTACAGTGAAATCAGCTTGAAGTTTTTTCCCCTCTAAATATTATTTTAAACAACGGCAACCCTGGGTATTCTCAGCTTTGAACACGAGCCTAACATTCTTCACCCCTGCACCCCGGTAAGTGTAACCTAAGATGTTTGACATTGTGGTTAGGTGTGGGAACAGTTTTTCCGTACAAAACGAACCGTCTGGTGATCCTTTGAGCGCGGTCACTATAGCCACCGACTGCCAGTGGATCATTGAGCTGGTTGGTTTGCTTTACTGTACTTGTGTTCTGACTAGTGTTTGAGGTGACATGAATGTATTCTACTGAGGAACGTGTCTTTCTAGTGGAAAAGGTTTCCAATGAACGTGGGAACTACAGCGAGAAAGTGAAACGAAGTTTCGTTGCAAAGTTTCTTAATTCCAAACTACTACACCGAGATACTGTGCATGATTTAATTAATACATTTCGGGAGACTGGTTCCGTGCACGATGCTGCTAGAAGTGGTAGACCCCACGTGCTGACAAAAGAAAAACTGTCAGATATATCGGATAGAATGCTTAAAGTCTACAGAAATCAATAAGTAAAGTGGTCCAACGGTGTGATATTTCTTATGGTTCACATACAAAGCAGTAAGAAAATAACTCGATTTGTACCCATATAAAGTGTCAGTCGTGCACGAATTAAAACCCACAGATCAGGGGAAAAGAGTGCAGTATTGTGAATGGTTCCTGAGGTTTATTTTACATCATGAAATTGACGTGTCAGTTAGGACATTTTTTACTCATGAAGTTTGATTTCACTTATCAGGATGCGTAAATTCACAAAGTATGCGAATATGGTCTCCTGCAGATCGCAGTGCTATTCAGGAAACTCCTTTAAATTCAGACAAAATCGGGGTCTAGTGTGCAATTTCTTGCTCTTGAATTATTGGGCCAATCTTTTTCGACACCTCAGTTAATTCAGATATTTTTTTCCATTTATTTCACAGCTAGATGAAGTGAAGGGTGCATTTTTTCTACAGCATAACGCCACTCATACATCACATAAATCTTTGGGACTGTTAGTGGAATTTTGGGGGGAAACACTAATTATTAAAAGACTGTGGCCTGATCTTACTCCTCCCGATTATTTTCTTTGGGGAGCAGCTAAAGCTTTGATCTTCAAGGACAATCCAAAAACAATGAGCTGAAAACGGTGATAGGGCGTTAACATCTATATCAAAGGAGACATTAATTACAGGGTTTGAAAATAAATTAAAACGAGTAAATCTGTGTATGCAAGAAAATAGTAAACATTTTCAACATCATCTTTAAACATGTTAGTTGCATATTATTTTTCTACAATTATCTTTCTTGCATGTCATATATGAACCTCGCAGCATCTAGTGCTGCCACCAGAATTCCCGGCTCCAGGGTAATCCTGGTTACACGGGAGGTGCGGAGCGACTTTTCGATTACCCGATATTAGGCCGCATCGTGGAAGGAAACTGCATCCTCAGGCAGATCGGCGTTGTACTAATGAAGTAGAGATGACACATGGTCCAATGATCGAAGAGATAACCCCACCCTCTTTGCCTTAATTGAGAAGCATGTGGAGTTTGCCAGCACAATCCACCCCAACTACTGGTACGACTTAATGGCTGGGGTTTTGCAGTCCACCTAACTCAGCCTGCAGTTTCTGCATCGAAGGACAAAATGCCCACACTTTTAACACTGAGTCGCGCAGGCAATATCTCCGGCATCGCCTATCAAGGGACGTTATTTGCCATAATCAGATGGATATGTATCTGTGTCAAGTTCTTTTTTCCAAAACTGAAGAAAAAAAAACAAAAGTTGATCTAGGACATTCGGAAGATTTATCCTGTGGTTTAGTTAAAACGTTAGCTTAGTTTATTTAAAAATTATAGTTATACTTTAGGTTAGGGATGGGTCATCGATACTTGCGATACCTCGATATTTACGTACTTGCATGATAAGGACATTGAAAGATACTTCAGAGAATTCGCTCGGTACTTTTTCAATTCTGAGAGTTCTATTTTATTTTAAAATCAGAAAATACTATTGCGCAATTCAGTGCTGCAGTGGGCCGGTACGCCGTACCACCTAAAATTTGTAACGTGAGCGTACCGTCTAAATTCGTGAAACGATATAATTAAAGAAAATGTTTATTGTTTCTTAGTAGTAAACTGGAATAGCTACACCTTTTATATTAGCATAAAGCTTCTTGGTATAAGAATGAAAAGTCAAACGGGGGAAACCGCGATTATTGGTTTACACTTGGAGCCATCTCGTGTAGCAACTATCATAGAGAATGCTCTATCATTCTTTCTGGTTAGCTAAATACAGTTTTCTCCTGCATATTGACAACATTTTTATCCAGTTTTAGCTTCGCGGCTGGCTAGAGAATAACGCACGTTACTTGAAAGACGTTTTTGCATTTTGAATAAATACTTTTAAAGAGCGGTGTGTTTATTGTCTTTTTCATTTGCACGTGCTGCCAGAGTCTTCATTCAGTGTTTCCTTAGTTCTATTCATACCAGTAACAATGAGCTACTTAACTGTATAAGTTGTAGCAAAATAAAATTTTCTAGTGCTAGCAGAGAAGTTAAAGTTGCTATAGAGGACCAACCAAGTCCTTCCAAGAGGACAAGGAACTCAATAACGATGAACATTTAAGGGCGGATGTAGAAATCCATTCTACAGTTTCTGATCAAGTAAGTTCACATATTCCAGATTATCCAGAATGCTGGTCAGAGACTCGGTATAATTACTTTAAAGGTGAAAACAACCGGTTAGTAATGAAAACTAAAACGTTTGGTTACTTCCAATATGCTGAAGCTAGCAGATATGTTTGGGACCACAGCAAGGGTCAGGGTTCAAGTCTACCAAGGAGTGCATTGAAGGGGAAGCAGTTATTTTGGGAACATAAGAGAAATACAGAAAAATTGTCCGAGAAAGAAAATACATCATCATAAAAATTCACTCTCAAGAGCTGAACGAGGTAGAGTAGGGAGCTAACATGTAGAAACAGGAATAGGTAAAATGTTCAGTAATCAGTGTATCGCTACAAGTAAAGTATTTAGAAACTTTATAAACAAGCAAAACTAGAAAGACCATTCACAGATTTGCCAATGTACGTTCAGTTACAGGAACTTAATGGCCTAGACGTGGGAAAAGTTTTACATTATGGATTTAGTTGCACCAATGTAACTGATCGCATGTGTATAAAAATGAGAACAGCTGACCATCTTATAAAGAATATCAAAATCTGCATTATGGTAGACGAGTCAGCCACTTGCAGTAATTTGCCAGTACTTGTGTTTAAGATATGCCATGTACGAGGAAACTGAAGTGAAGTCATTCTTTCGGGACGTTGTTGAACTTAAAGATACAACAGGCAGTTCAATTAAGAATGTCATTTTGCAGAATCTGAGCTCTTATAGATATTCTGATTCATACCTAAGAGATAAATTGTTGTTTTTGCAAGTGATGTTAGGAAGAAAAATCTGAGTAGTCATAGACGATGCTTATTGGAAATTAAGTTCATTCTGGAACAAATACGTTAGATATATATGGTTTTTATGGGTCATCAAAATGCATTTTTTCACATTTTATAGTAAAGTAATTTTTTAGCATTCAAATGCATTTTCCGGTAATTTCCTTTATTTTTCACGAATTTATAGGGCATTTTCACCTATAGCCCGCATTGGGAGGCCCGGGTTCGATTCCCGTGGCGGACCTGACCCGTGGGTTTTGGGGGGATTTTAAAATAATCTCTGATTAAAAGTTCATTTCTATATCTTTTATGAAATGGTAACTTTGTAAGTGTGGTAAGCATGTAATTAACACAGGTCATGGTCCTAAGAGTGTTGGTGAATTTATGACGCATCAATTAGAGGAATCGCCGATTACATCATGCAATACGTGTGGATTTCATCCACAGAAAATCATTTGCGAGCTCTTCAAAATGTGAGAGAAGCGTCTCAGTTACTGTTAAAATAAACGGTTTCGACGTGAAGTAACAGTTCATCTTCCTTTTATAAAGAACAATGGGAAAATTTTGTTAGTGCAAATATTCCGCTAGGAAAATTAAGTAATTCCAAATTACGAGATTTTCTTGAATGTTACACTGGTCATGCAATTCCAGATTAATCAACTTAGCCTAAAAGTTACCTACAAAAATGTTATGAAGACACGTTAAACCGAATACGTGAATGTGTGAATGGGAAAGAAATGTATGTATCAATTGATGAGACAACCGATTCAGAGGGGCGTTATGTAGCCAATGGTACGCTAGAAGGTACTAGTGCCGGACATATGTTTCTTCTGAACTTAAAGGCTATGGAAGCTGTTAACCACTGTCAGATATGTAAACTGGTCGGTAAATCCATGTGTTTATTGTGGCCTAGTGCAATACAGCATGACAATGTGCTCCTTCTCCTAACAGACGCGGCGGCAAAATCGATCCAATCATTTTACAGTAAGATGGTGCATATCTACAAAATCCCATTCTGATAATTCCTATTAGAGGTTGAACCCTACTGAGGGTTGGTAGGGGGGCAAGGATACATTAATTGGACTGTGCATAACCTGCCATCACTACAGTCAGTCAAATCGCTAGAATGTTTAATGCAATCGTAGGTGATTTAACATTAAACAAAGTTCATTTTTAGAAACGGATGATAATCTTTTGTTACATTACTAAACGAGTGTATTACTAGATTTTACGAAGCCAAAGATGCTCTGCGTCCAAATTATTGTTCCAGCTCTGGAGTTCAAAGAAGATTTCATAGACATTAAGGAAATGTTATAATAATAATAATAATAATAATAATAATAATAATAATAATAATAATAATAATAATAATAATAATAATAATAATAATAATAATAATAATAATAATAATAATAATAATAATAATAATAATAATAATAATAATAATAATAATAATAATAATAATAATAATA
Source organism: Mantis religiosa (assembly GCA_030765055.1). Classification (NCBI taxonomy): domain Eukaryota; kingdom Metazoa; phylum Arthropoda; class Insecta; order Mantodea; family Mantidae; genus Mantis; species Mantis religiosa. The sequence goes on from CM060953.1 coordinate 98,712,297, forward strand.
ATAATAATAATAATAATAATAATAATAATAATAATAATAATAATAATAATAATAATAATAATAATAATAATAATAATAATAATAATAATAATAATAATAATAATAATAATAATAATAATAATAATAATAATAATAATAATAATAATAATAATAATAATAATAATAATAATAATAATAATAATAATAATAATAATAATAATAATAATAATAATAATAATAATAATAATAATAATAATAATAATAATAATAATAATAATAATAATAATAATAATAATAATAATAATAATAATAATTACCCATGGCGCGACAGCCCATAGAGGGCCAAGGCCTAGCAACCCGACTGCCGGCTTCACGCCCACTTACGCACGGCAGAGGTGGACGATCATCCAACCGATACGGGGAGCAGATGTGGTCAGCAACTCGGCGTGCCCCAGCCAGATTGTTAGTTTCCGTGATCAGGGCTGCTTACCTGGCGTAAGTTCCTCACTTTCCTCACGATGCTGAGTGGGCACCGGTCCTATACCCGGGACCTAAAATCCCCACCACATGTGTGGGATTGAACCCGCGCCACTTTCCGTGGGCCCAGGACTTGTATGTGGCTCTCGTTAGTGCGATGTCCACCCAGGCTGGTCTTGTCCCTGCCTCCACTTCCGTCAAGAGTGGCGTCTGCGTCCGCCAACTGCTCCCTCCTCAGGCCTGCGCTATCCCAGCCATCCGCAGGCACTGCCGTGACTACTCTGACAGCTGCGGCACGCTCCTACTCTTCCACTCTTGTGCATTGGCCGCACTCTTCTGGGCAGGGTCTTCGGGACATGGCGTCTGCGTTACCGTGGTTATTCCCTCTATGATCAGAGGTGAAGTATTCCTACAGCCTCTGGATCCAACGTGCTGTCTGGCACTCCAGGTTTCTAAAGCTCAGTAGCCAGGTTAGGGCGAGTGATCAGTCCTCAGGTGGAATGGCTGACCATACAGATACTTGTGAAAGTGCTCCAAAATCTTTACTACCCCAGTAGTTTTTTCCGAGGTTTTCCCTTATCTTAAGAGACGAATGTTGGGTAACTTTAAGGTCCATGGACCCCGGACGCATTTAGCGTCATTTCACCCATTTCATTCATCCTCCGATAAGACTAAATGTTGGAGGACGTAAATTACAACAAAAAAATGCATGGTATTTGTGCTGGTTTAAAAAATGCCAGTGGAAAAGGCCGAAGGCCTTTCATTATAAACTTATTTCAGTTTCGTTGCTCATTCATTCAGTTTCATTATAAACTTGTATTTTTGCATGCCTGCATAGCCTTATTTGTATGATTTTATTTATCTTCCTGGCAATTATTATGACGTTTACTGCAGGTTTAAATGTGACGGGAAGGCATGGCCTATGGCGCGAAAGCATTAACCAATTAAGATGAGGGGGAGTGATACATGTCAGCGGGGCAAGGTTATATGAAACAGAGATTATATTTAGATTGGTCAAATTCCAAAGATGCAACAACTCAATTTTTGAAAACTACATAACATTTAGTGGACTTGTTTTCGTTTTTGGGTGTATATTTAATAAGCTTGTTTGTTTATTTAGATTTGCTGCTAAGAAAACACAAAGATAATTATTTCCCTCCCCCACAGGCACTAGAAACCAAAACAGCAAAAGCTCAATTTGAACAGGTTATATTGTTGCTCTGAAAAGTGCAAGAAGTGGACAACCATTCACTGGCGGAGAATTTATAAAAGAATATTTAATAGTATTTTCAATCCAAATGAATTAATCTGGGGGGGGTGTAAAGCAGTGGGTAGCAAGTACAACTATAACCTTCAATATGTGGTAAAGTTGTATCGCCAAAGATTTGGCATAAGTGATATTGAATGGAGAAAAGCTTGCCAACACATGGAGACAATTGAGGAACATTATTTTGAAAAATATTGCATTGTATAACATACAATAGAGCGCACACTGTACGCCTAACACAAGAAGGCAAGTATTAGGAATGTGTAACGTAATCATTTTCTGCTTCCCGCACGGTGTATGTACTTGGTTTCCGAGTAAGACAAGGATGCTAGGTTCGTTTAAAATACAGTGTTGTCACATAACTCACCCATAGCTAGAAGTCCAGTTGTGCAAGATACGAGTCGAAGTCCTCATCTTCGCTGCTGTTACTACCGCTCTCTGCATCTTTGTCACTAGACTCCAGGCCTCCCACTGATATAATAAAACTGTCTATTGCATCTTCCACCAGCCCATCCTTTGCCTGAATTCATCCTTGAGTTTCTTAACGTGCGTGACACAGCCCTCCCAAACAGCTGTTGTAACGGAGTTCACTGCACTTTCACACACCTGTTGTAGATTTCTTGAATATAGGTCACCTGTTACATTATGTTCTTTACATATCGTTTTATTGCTGCCCATGCCAATTCCATGGCGTTCAACTCGCACATATAACGAGGTAATCTAAGAACAGTATGCCCATGCATTTCTATTATTCTGTCGATATGGTATATTTTTTCATTTGGCTTATGCATTTGAATTAAACAAGTCAGCCTTTCGCATTGCAGCAGAACACGAAATATTATAGTTTTTCAACAATTGTACCATTTCTTGCTTTACAGCATATTTAGACGGAGGCTTATTTTCTTGTACACTGTGGTATGGAGCATTATCAAGCACAATGACACTAATGCAGAGTATTACGTAAAATTTTCTCCATTTATTTGGCCATGACAATCGCCGCTAGCAAGTCCAGCCTTGAATATTGCTGCCTGCATTTACGCCATATTTCGACGGAGACTTCTTTCTTGTACACTGCGGTATGGAGCATTATCAAGCACGATGACAATATTGCAGAGTATATTAGTAAAATGTTCTTCTGCAACCATTTCAGGCCGGGACGTGGCTCAGTGGATAGACCGCTTGGCCCTCACCAAGGCGGCTTGGGTTCGATCCCAGGCGACCACAAAGTGAGATTTGTGGTGGACAACACGGCGCTGGGGCTGGTTTTCTCCGTGATCTCCGGTTTCCCCCACCATCTCATTCCACCGGTGCTCCATCTTCATCTCATGTATCATCGCCTGCGGTGCCGTATGTAGTAAAAGCGGGCGTTAAACACCACACACACACACACACAACCATTTCTGGAAATGTTCTCCATTCAGTTGGCCATGAAAATTGCAAGTCCAGCTTTGAATATTAAAGAAGCTTTGGGTATGAAACCTTCGTTACTGCCTTCGTTACTTCGAAGAGCTGTTGTTTGCCGTAATCCCATAGATATCGTCACTCTACCAGCACTTGCCAAATGTCAAATTATTGTCCACCCAGGACTCATCAATGTAAATGATATTTCTCCCAGCATATCTGTATCCATTTATAGCTCTTAGGTATTTAGCTCCCCCAGCTACTATATCTGTACGTTCAATAAGTAATTTTCTCTTGCTTCCACAACGTTTACATTTGAAACCTATATCGCGCAGTAGCTTTCGCAGTTTCTCTTCCAAGGAAAATTAATTTTTTCCATAATTGCTGCAAGTAACTTGGGTACAGCGGGCACTTGCTTTTTAACCAAATAAAAGTCTCGAATTACGTTTTTAATTACTGTTCAGTCATCACAATGAAATTTCATTCCTCGGCCCTTGGTCTCTTTCCCCGGAGTTTGAAGTAATTTTTCACAAGCTTTAACACCACCTTCTCTTCTTATTCTAGTTACAGTAGGTTCCGATATCCCACAATAATTTGCCGCACGTAAATTTCTTTGTGATAAACATTTCAATTGTCATGATTTCGCTTCGTCCTTCTATCGCTTTTCTAATTACCTCCCTTGCTTCACTGTGAATACTTTGTCCCTTCTTTCGAACTGCAGTCATATGTGAATATTAAGCCAAGAATAAAACTAGCGCGTTAGCAACGAGAGCCAAATAATGCATAATACTAAAAATCTCTGTATTACTGCAAAGCGCATTAGAAATGGTAACATAAGTGACTCAGGCACCCAGATACACTCACTTCCTAGTAAACAAATCCGCTACCGGAGCAGATAAACAGTTCAAGCTCATGTCTCCTCTAGCCTTCTTGTCGTGGGCATACAATACTTATTCAGAGTAATGGAGCTGAAACAGTGACAGCATGGGGGTAGAAGAACTAGAAGATAGTGAATATATTGTTTTGTGGAAGCGCCATTGCCGGAGGTTACGATGTTTCACACGCACTGTCCAGTTCCTTCCACGTTTTACTGTTTACAACAGCCGTCTCACTTGCATCATTCGAGCTGCAGTCCCGTATCACATCGTAGCATTCCATTAAAATTTGCATATGCCAAAATCCCTGCTGATGCTTCATTCCAAATTAATTCATTTGATCTGCCTTACTCATGGTTTACTTCGTGTTGCTGAAACTACCGAGATCAAAAAACATTCTAGCCGGCTGCGCTGTTTTGCATGTCCCCGACCTCCGTGCTTGTTGCCCATATCATAGAAAGGCGCGGATGAAACCATGCATTTTTAAATCAACTTTTAACTGCTTAACTTACACGTTATTAAAGCAGATGCTGAAACTGGCCACCGACAGATGAGGCTACGGACATACCAAACACCGAGCAGCCGTTTAGGATGTTTTTGGGTGTCTGTGTCAGCCAATTATAAAATGGACTTACCTGTCTCTATTGTTACAGCACTTACAATATTTTGAATTCATTGCACCAGATTTAATACAAATTAGTGAGGAAGATATCGATACTCAGAACGAACCAGTGGACAGTAATATTGATTATATAAGCGAAGTTTTCTTTTGTTGCAATTTTACGTCCTCCAACGTTAAGTCATATCGGACGATGAATGTAATGGGTGAAATGAGCCCAGGGTCCATAGAGCTTAAAGTTACCCGACATCTGTCTTCCAGGATAAGGGAAAAATCCGGAAAACCTTATCCAGGTAACTCATCCTGACCGAGATTCGAACTCAGGACCTCTTGGACGTGAGGTAGACACTACCACCACGCTACCGAGGCGAGCTATAAGCGAAAATGACTATTATGAAAGCAGTGAACATGAAACTGAAAGTGATGAATGCTGACAGCAATGAAGGGTAATATACAGGTATATAATTATATCTATGGAAGGAATAGATTCAAATGGTCAACAACACCCAACATATATAAAACTCGACAATGCAACAATCTCTCAATTTCATCTTCCTGGAATACGCGGCCCAGCTAGACAGGTGAACAAAAAGCCCCTCTAGCATTTTGGAAACTACTTTTCACTGATGAAATGACTGCAGAGATAGTACTCAGAAAGAATGAAAAAAAAATTATACCACTGTCAGTCAAGTCTAAAAGAAATTCTTTTCCAAAATAACAGATAAGGCACTTATGGGACTCTGTTAACTCTGGGGAGCCTTCAAATCAAACAATGGAGATCTGGATGGTTTATATGCTACAAATGGCACTGGTAGAACAGTGAAATATAGTTTTAACTAGCTATTCATTTGTAACAGCTTGCCAAGAAAACTATTCAGTTGGAGAATGTCTCACCATGGACGATATGCTTGTTGGATTCCGTGGCAGATGTGCATTCAGGATGTACATTCCTTCCAAGCCAAGGATATTGGAATAAAAATATTCATCCTGGCTGATGAGTGCTGAAATTTATAGCCGAAAGTCAACTGTAATCACCCCACAGTGTATGCTCATTCCAACAGCAGCTGTCATGTAGTTGGTTGAACCAATTAGAGGAAGCAACAGAAATGTGACTGGAGACAATGTTCGAAAGTGTAGAACTTGCCATTTGACTTGTATTGGCACTATAAGAAAGAAGAAGGCTGAGCTATCAGCTTTTCAACAGCGAAAGGCAGAAATGACTTCCTCAATCTAGGGATACTCTGGCTGTATAACATTAATTGCACACATCCCCAAAAATAACAAATATCAACAATGCACCAAGGTGAATGTGAGGTGGAACATAAGCCTGAAATTATACACAATTACAATAGAACAAAAGGGGTGTTGATGCTCTTGATGAAAAGACTCATAACTATACAACTTCCAGAAGAACAAGGTGATGGCCTATGGCAATATAGTATATCATATTGGATATAGCTGGTGTGAATGCTTTTTATTTACTCCATGGCAAAGAAGATAATGTGACTCGTTGAGAATTCCTCATTCAACTAGGAATATAACTTAAAAGCCATCATTTGAAAAGACTGGATGCTCCATTTCTGAAAAAAATGTATGAAATTTGATTTGTGATATTTTAGGAATGAATCTAACAAGGCACTAAGAACATCCTAAGCTACTAAACCTAAGAGAAAAATGTGCTCAATGTGTCCATTTAAGAAAGATAGGAAAGTATCACGAGTGTGTGCCAGATGTCGAGCACCATTGAGTTTGGAATGTCCCAGTGTTTTGTGCTCAGTGTTTCGGTAGTATGGACGAGTAAAAAGTACTGAATTTTACTGGCAAAAATAAATCATTTGGAACCTGAGATTTTTTAAGTAATTTTTTTTAAGCATTTTCATAAATAAGACATGTCATTCGGCTGAAAATGTTGCCATAGAATCTTCCAAATCTTTTTTGAACTGTTCTTTTGGTTTACAGCTGTGAGGAAGTCCATTTTGATTGTAAAAGTGTAATTTCAGTTATATAGGTTAAAGTGATAATCAACATGAAAAATTCAATGAGACAGCCGGGATTTGAACCACAGATCTCCTGGTTTCTGTTAAGTCGCTCTAACCCATTGAGCTACCATGGCCAACTTGCCGTCATGACATCAAATTCTCCGTTTGACTCATATTTAATATATTTAAGGTCTTTTTATAGTTTCTGAAAAAAAAAAAAAAAAAAAAAAAAAGACCAGAATTAAACTAGTTTTGTATTAGCATTAATATTACCATGCTAAATAGTTAATATTTAAATTTTATCAACAATTATTTTCTTTAAATACCTGTTCAAAATTTATCTGGATCCTGAGGACCCCGATATACCATGTGTTAACACTTGGGTGTCCCAGTTAGGGGTTAACTACATGGGGTACGTGGTTACAGGCTGGGTCATATTACAAGAGAAACTTTAGTAAAGTGAATCAATAAATTCCTTAAATGCAAAAGATGCAGTTACTCAACGTTTTTTTGAGGATCGCATTGAGGAAAAGATCCAGTATATTCAAAGCCGGTTTTTGAAGTTACCTGACTTAACACAGTTGGAGGCCCGAATTCTTTAGATCATCCATTTTCTCAATTAAGACGAAATTTAAAAAATAGTGTCTGCAGAATCTCATGGTGTAGCTATAACTCCAATCTATAAGGTTAATCAGGCATTACATACAAATCCTAGATACAAAACAATTGTGAATTCACAAAATGTCTCGTAATAGTGTAGCTAAAACTGCAATCTATAAGGTTAATCTGGCGTTACATATAAATCCTGTTACACAACAATTGTGAAATTACAAAATATCTCGTATTAATTTAAAAAAAAAAAAAAACTAACAAGAGGATTTCACTGACAAACGGGTGCTTCAAACAAGGCAACTTTCCATGTCTATTGCAATCATGAATAAGGTAAAATTACCCTACCCACGTTTCTTTGATATTTCATTTTGCATATTATAGTACAGTTTTACAATTCTGGATGCATATTTTAATACTACACTATGCATTCAAATCCAGGCTCTAGTGATCACACATGAATGGTCATGTAATCCTTGTTCAACATATGGTTGCCCCATATCCCTAAACTGAATATGTTGGAAGAGAATTGTCAAATTTATATTTTCATAACCGTACAAGTTAAATACATTACGTAACAGTTAATTTATCTAATGCATGTTAATTCTTAAACGAAATAAGAGGTGAGAAACACTGCTACATTTAAGTTGCACGATGTTAGGTTATTGCTTGCTACAGCGTTGTGTGAGATAAGCAACGAAAAATGAAAAAGGGCAATTCATCACGTGCTCAAAGAAAAGAAAATGGGGGAGCTGAATGGCATCTTCAACATAATTGAGGGGATAGTTATAAGGCCCTATGGAGAATTCTGACAGCAAAACCGACACTGGAGAATCAGAATCCAAGGAGGAGGGGATTACTCCATTACCATATTCACCATAACGTGCAAGTTGAGTTTCATTATAAACCCTTATTTTTGAATGCATACATATCCTTATTTGTATGATCTTCCTGGCAATAACATTTACTGTAGGTTTCCACATGGCGTGAAAGCACTGCCTATGGTGCTGAAAGCATTAGCCAATTAGGGTGAGAGGGAAGGTAGATGCACAGAGTGATACATGTCAGCAGGGCAAGGTTATAACAAACTTTGTAAGAAACTGTTTTGTCACTGAACAGTACTTTTGGTCAATTGTTCTATCATTAAATGTTCCTCAAAATTTGATTACCATTGAGCTACTATTGCCAGCGTGCCAGCACAGCTTTTAAGTTCTCCAACTGACTCGAATGGAGAATTTAATGCCCTGCAGGGACATTGGCCATGGTAGCTCAATGGTTAAGAGCAGCTGGATGGAGACAGGAAGATCTATGGTTCAAATCCTGGCACTGGCATTGAATTTTTCCATCTGACTACCTTTCCACATGTGTATGTCCTACACACGGCTAGGTGAAAGAACAATTTCCATTTTTTTTTTTCTGTAATTTTACTTCCTCCAACGTTGTCATATCGGAGGATGAATGGAATGGGTGAAATGGACTCAAATGTGTCTAGGGTACATGGAGCCTAGTCATTCGACATTTGTTTTTTAGGATAAGGGAAAACCCTGGAAAAAATTTATCCAGATAACTCACCCTGACCAAGATTTGAGCTCGGGACCACTTGAACGTGATTAGTTTTCAATCACCAATATATTTGATAGTAAGGATGCCCAGAGATCATGAAGCAGTGATCAAAGCATCAGGTTACTATGAAGAGTGTAAAATCTAGAATAGTGATTACTTTTTTATATATAATTGAAATGACATCCATAGAGTTTTCCATCATATTCTTTCTATAATTCCTGCTATTAAGAAGTGTTCAAAATGTTTGACAGGTAGTGTACTTTGACCTGATTACAACAAAAAGTATATGTTAAATTTTGTCAGTTTCATCAAGTCAATTTGCTTTCCTTGTTTATGCTCCTCATTTGGTTGAAGTCCAATCTGCACTAGTTTCTGAACCTTGAACCCCAGTTCTTTCAAAATCGCCAGTTAGAAAGGAAAAAGCTCAACTTACATAATTATGGAACTCTTTAACTGACATGTGCACATGTTTTGAAGCACATCTTGAAACCTATTAAGGTTTATATCGAGATTTAACTGTATTGGAACACCACAGTGAAGCGAAAAATTATTAAATTTTAGATGAGTCGTATTTTTTATTGGTAAAAAATACGACTCATCTAAAATTTAATAACTATTAAGGTTTGTTTCAAATAACTTTGCCCCTCTGACATGTATCCCTCCATGTGCTGCTACTGTCTTCCCCTTTACCCTAACTGGCTAATGCTTTCGGCACCTTAGGCGGTGCGTTCATACCACGTGGAAACCTACGGTAAATGTCATAAGGGCCAGGAAGATAAATAAAATTGTGCAAACAAAGATGTGCAGTCATGCAATAGTAAAAGTATATAATGAAACAACCCACATGTAGAATGGTAATATATTACAAATCCAGTTCAAAGCATGGTCAGTGATAAAAGTAATATAAACAACAATGACACCATTACCGAAAATGCACATGTTATTGTCAGTGATACTGAGAGGTAGGTTTGAAATAAATTTTCTTTATTTCGTATAAAGATTAACATACATTCCAGATAAATTAACTCTTACCTAATATATTTAATTCATAGGGCTATGAAAATATAAATTTGACAATTATCTTCAAACATATTAAAATATATCATGTTAAACTCATTTTCACCACAACCAGTCTACAGCATGACAGCAGTCAATGAGAGGTGATTAGGTCATGTGAGCGTTAAGGTTTAATGTTCATAAATGATTCTGAAAATAACTGCAATTGTGTAAAATCTCATGAAGTCTAGACAGCACTTATATTTATTCAAAATTATCATTCAGGAAATTTTAGTGATAAATAAGAAAACAAAACAAATTTGTTTCACATTTATTTGAACGTTAACAATTAGAATTTTTTGAAACTCTTCTTTGTTCCAGTTCCTTTGGAAACCTTCAAGACGTTGAACCGGACTGTTTTACTCAGGGGTCGGCACTCACCTACAGTAACAACATCTCCAATCTCTACATCCCTAAAACAGAGAACCACAAATATGTCTCAACAGTGACAATATTCCAGTAGAAAGAATTGCTTTCATTCAGCAGATTTGGGGTTATTTCTGTTTCACAGCTTTCTAGGTATGGACTAAGACCTGACAGGAATATACTCATAAGCAAAACCATGTATACCATTAAGCTTCACAAACCAGCTACAGTTCATTAGAGAGTAGTTTTTGCTAGTAGGTACTTAAAATGCATATTTAACAAGGAATATACATAACACTAGCATATTTCCAAGATTCTGTAATTTATTAGGAAATGTAATGTCTTTCACAGAATAAATCAACAGTGAGATTGGATTCATTTTTTTCCTCTGCAAAGCACAAATGGTGTTTATTCTCATCGGTAAGAAACAAAGCATCAGACAGTTTACACAGTATTTTGGCTAAAATTGGTTTATGAATCTGCAACCACATTACAAATGGTGCACAAACACTTAGGAACAAGAAGGCGAGTATACAATGCACTAGTCAATTAACAGGAAGCAGCATTTCCTATGAATTTAATTATTTCAATTTATACATATCTAGGATTAATTTGTAATACAATAGAATTGCAGAAAAAATGTTAGATAATCTGATGTAACTCGCAATAGGGGAAAAAAAATAAGGATCATATGAGAAGTGTGTTTTCAAAACTCGCAAAATTTTGTGAAATTGAGTTATATATTGCATCGGCTTAATTTTCACCTTCTGCATTGTTCTCTGAAATCAGGTTTTACAAAATTTGATTCATGTCCTGTGTAAGAGGTAGGAAATATTAGCAGTTTTTTCGAAACTCGATTGAGGCACTTGCTCAGTTAATGCAAAAGCGATATAAGCAATTTTATGAATTTAGATCCAGCGTGCAGCAACCTCAATTCTATGAAACACATGTTGGCATCGACGGCTATCTCACGGTTGTGATTCTTTGAATTCTCAATCATTTCTGCAAGCTTCATCTTTCCGTGCTCAGCAAAATAGATCAAGATAAATTCCTTATGAAATAAGAGTATTACATCTTCTAATCGCAGAGTGGTGAAGAAAGAAGCTGCAAATAGAAAGCAGACTGTTAGCATTAAATAGTGTGAAAACTACTGATGGCCGAGTATTGTCAATATGTGCTGCAAGCTTCCAAGGAATCACAGGGGTGTCAAAAGATAATCTCTCCTGGATAGAAAATTTCACTTATCTGGGAATGTGCCAAAGGAAACCAGAGGTGACAGAACAGGAATATTACAGAAGAGCATTTCTGCTGCTATAAAGCAAGACATGAAGTACAGATGTAGAGAAAGCCATTACGGAACAGCAGAATCAAGGAGAGGATATTTACCTCCAGAACTTAATATCAGAAACATGTGGACCAACTTCTGCAACAAAAGAAGATTAAGAAATCTACCAGTCTGCTCATTGTCAAAATATAAATACATATTTTACAACTTCTTCAATCTTTCATTCCGTACACCACACATTGACACATGTCAACCTGCAAAATGGGACTGATAAAGATTAGATATAGGCAGAGGTGGAAAAGAAAAACGAAGAACAATGTACATACTGCACAAGCTGCGTCCAAAAAGCTTTTATCAGCTAATGAAAGAGGAAAATGGAGAGGCAATCACTATTTGTTTTGATATGCAGAAGAATCAACCACTGTGTAAACTTTAGGCAGGTGTGGCTGTGTAATCTATGTATAATAATTCCATCTAAAAGCCAGAACAAAGACATTTCATTGTATACATGGTTAGAAACTGAATCTGCTAAAGGCTGCAACTAGGTTGCCTCAGCTTTGCATCACTTCCTTTTGGAACTGGAAGAAAGGATGTCAAGAGTTTTATAAAGATGTATTAGAAGTAACTAATAAATGTTAAAGCTTACATATTAATAATGTTCGAAATTTCTTTGTTATATAAATAAAACAAATTATTATATTATTGTGAATGTAGCAGTACTTTGTTTCTAAGTTTACACCTAATAAAATAATCCTTATAAACATTAATATGTTGGCTGTATAATACATTATGTATTATGAAAAGGTGAAAATATATAAAAAAAATAAATACGTAAATAAAAAGTAACAAAAACAAATGACAAAAATAACAAAACCTAATGTGTGAATTTCTCGCTCACGCAGAAAAGTTAATCAGCATCTATTGGTTTTTGAAAAAACTCTGCATTTGCAAACCTCAAATTTGCACTAGCTAAACTATTCTATTTGTTTCTTTTTACATTCAATGAGGCAGTTCCAGGAAGGAGAATTGAATGATTAATATATCTGCTGTGATAACCAACTAGTATTGCCAATAAATAGAAAAAAACTTCTTCTCAGAAAGGCATTTTGTGCATCTATCGAGTTTTAAAAAAAATGCTCCTCATATGCAAGGTGAAGAGAAGTTCAATCTTGGCACTAAAAAACTAATTTTAAGCTAGTAGTTAATGTAATAGGAACCAAATGTAAGTATACATAGTTAAATTCTAGTATTGTATTCTTATGTCAGCTGAAAAAGAAGCTACAAAATGAAAATAATGCTTGTATGGTAAGCAACTTTTATGCATATGTGAAAATTGAAGCTATGAACAGTGAAGCAATGCTCAGAAACATGTATGCAAATATATTATGCATTAATCAATTAAAAGGAACTAGCATTTCCCATGAATTTAATAATTTGAAGCCTTAAGAGCTTTTATTTTTTTAATACAAAAAATTTAATGTTTACTTGGTATATAGACATTTTTGCTATTGTTCCTGATAAACACAATTTATGCTTTAAAACTTTTAAATTTACAAGGTAAAGCAATGAAGTTCACATTAGAAACGTAAAATAATGATTGCCTTCCTTTTCTAGTTTTAAATATAATACAAAATAAGAAACTAAACCTTGACATTTACAGGAAATCAATTCATTGATAATTGCATAAAATTTTTAACCCGTTTTCACACAATAGTTTTAATAGTTTAATTTACAGTTTAGTAAATATACCCCATAACTAAAGAGGAATTTAACCGCTTTGCCGATGGCCATTTAACCCTTTCACCGATATGGACGTCATATGACGTCCAAGTTAAAGTGCCCCAAACCGATATGGACGTGTATAGACGTCCTGCGCATACATGCATTTAATGCTCATTTAACGCCAATTATTTTAATCTTGCTGTTTTACAATAAATTTAAATTAGTTCTATAAGGAATGTAAACGTATTCTTAAAGGTTTCTTTTTGAATTGTACACCTCCAAACCTGGATAAACACCCAAGGGCACATCTGCAGATTCACACCAAATAATATTGGTTTCCTTGCGAATTCTTTTTCGCAACACACTACACATTTTCGAAATGGTTACAAGTTTTTTGGGTGTGGGTGGTATACTTTTAGGAAAGTGTTTTCTCTCAAGTATGAGGGATGATGTGGTGAATTTTGCTACCCCCTAGTATAAAGAGGCCTCTGAGTATTATAATACTCAATTAGGTTACGAGCTCTTTATACGCGCAAGTACAGGTAGATGAATGTCTTTTACAGCTCTGAAAATTACTGAACAACTGTGCATAGTTACATCCAGTGGTATAAAAATACTTTTTTTTTAACCATTTAACTCTTTTCCGTAAAGAGGGATAGCTGGTAATAGCTGATCCGTATGACCCATATTTGACCCGCTATTTCCCCAAACAATGGAGTAGCTAACATGCCAGCTGTAGACCAGTACACGTCACTGCTACGTATGTCCTAAAGATCTCCTTCATAATCGTACAACAAATCTTCCAGATATTCTACAGTAATATCAGAAGCCTGTACACATCATACCCAAGCTAATTTATTTGCTACATTACCGGGATAAGCCATGGTTAACATTGAAATTTAACTATTTCAAATGTGCCATACATTTAGCTCTTGATAGCTACAAGAAATCATTCTGGACACAAAGAGATTATAAATAACTAAAATACAGAGCAAAAACTGCTGCATAAGGCTACTAGAAACCTTGGTTGAGAAACACTGTAATAACAGATGCTGACAGAGTTTTCATTCCAGTGTGTGAGCGTGTGACGCAACATATTCTCGTCATATTATCGCTTGGCATAGCATAAATAAACTAAACTTGAACCTGAGAAGTCGCTTACGTAGCTATACATACATACTATGGCTCGTATACACACGAAACAAAATGATTCACATATTAGGCGCGTTCGGCACAAAGAATGGCTTTTGCTACAGTGAAACAAAGTAGTGAAATTTCAACAATTTATTAATGTAGTCTCTACTTTATTGTTACTGTAGATTTATACTGCCTTTAATAAGTTTTAAACCAGTTTTTGTTTCGTTTAAATAACTTAATAAATACGGAAGATACGGAATTGTATTTATGATGCATTTTTACAGCATTTAACAATTTAAATGTCCTGTTCTGTTTATTGGGTATCCGTTTCCGGCCGCTGAAGGGTTTAAATGGCCATCGGTGAAGCGGTTAAACCCTGCATGGCCAGGAACGGATACCCAATAAACAGAACAAGACAATTAAATTGTTAAATGCTGCAAAAATGCTTCATAAATAAATATTTGTATCTTCTGTATTTATTAAGTTATTTTAGCGAAACAAAAACTGGTTTAAAGCCCATTAAAGGCAATATACATCTAAAATATCATTAAAATAGACTATATTAATAAATTGTTGAAATTTCATTAATTTGTATCACTGTAGAGAAAGCCATTCTTTGCGTCGAACGCGCCGAGTATTTTTGTTTTACAACCTATATGTGTATATCAGCTGCATAAGCGAAGTGTTGGGTTCAAGGTTTATAGGTTTCAGTTTATGCTACATAGTAATTTTGACTGTGTCAAGAGTTCCGAGCGATTTCTTTAGCTAAAACGCATTTGAAATAGTTTCTCAGTGCTAATTATGGCTTCAACTAGTAATGTAGCAAATAAATTAGCTAGTGTAGGCTTCTGATATTACATCAAAAAATGTGGAAAACTTTGCTGTTAGACAGTGATTTGGACATTGATGGCGAGTTTTCAGATTTTGAGGGGGATGTTGAGGATATAGGTAGTAGTGAGGAGGAAAATGTCTCATTTTCAACAGGTGTTTGTGAAGAATCAACATTATGGAGGTGTCAAAATAACTAACACAAATAGACATACCTTCACGAGCACAACCTCTGGTGTACAACCGCATACTCAGCTAACTTCACTTCTGACAGTCAACCAATTGACATTTTCACAAAATTTATTACTACTGACTTACTGTCTCCCATTGTTTTGGAAACAAATGTATATGCAAGTAGGGTGAAGGAAGACCTGATTTCTAAAGGTAATTTAGGACCTAAGAGTAGAATTCAGTAACAATGAATGAGATTTAGACTACTTGGTCCAATTATGCTCATGGGTGTTATTCGTAAACCTACGCTACACATCTACTGGTCTACAGATGACATGCTAGCTACCCCATTTTTTGGGAAATGCATGTCAAATAACAGGTTTACTTCCATTTTGCACTTCCTTTATTTCACCTGCACAGAAAATGTAAATGATAACTATACAAAATCAGACCAGTTTTTGATTACGTTATTTCAAAATTCAAAGAAAATTATGTGCCTAGTGAAATCACTGTTGATGAAAGCCTGATGCTACGGAAGGGCAGCTTAGTTTGGAAATACATAAAAACAAAGAGGACCAGATTTGGCATAAAGAGTTTTGATGTATGTGAAAGTATAAAAATATCTTTACAATAGCTGCATACACACTGGCCAAGGGACTGATAACACTGGAGAAAAAGATCTGGGGTTATCTGGTTCCATAGTAATACACCTGATGGAATCAGTACTTGATCAGGGTATGACTGTATATTAAGATATTTGGTACAGTTCCCCTAAATTATTCATGGCCTTACACAAAAGAAAAACAAATATAAATGAAACAATACTCTCAAATCGTATTGGTTTGCCAAAAGATGTGAATACGAAGACTCTACGAAGAGGAGAAATGCAAATGCATCAGCTCCCACCCTTGACAAATGCTGCTTGGCAAGACAGGAGGGTTGTTACAGCATTATCCAGTTGCAGCTCTAAGATTTTTATGATTGATACTGGAAAAATGTATGCTCGTAACAAAATGTCAATTTTCAAGCCAGATATTATCCAGGAATACAATATGCATATGGGTGGAGTGGATCTAGTAGATCAGGTAATACACGCATATCCCTCTTTGCGAAAAACGATCAAATGGTATAAAAAAGTAGTTTTACACCAGCTGGATATAACCATATACAATTGTTTAGTAATTTGGAGAGCTCTAAACCCACGGAAGACAATGACATACCTGGACTTTTGCATATCAATAGCTCGCAGCCTAATTGAGCACTATAAAATTCAGAGACCTCTCTATACTGGGGTTAAGAAATCCACCACCCCAGCAATAAAGTCACGTCCCTTTAGAAAATGTCTGGTGTACCGCAAGAAAGGTATTCAAAAAGAAACTAGTACGATTTACCATGAATGTGGAGATGTGCCTTTGTGTGTTTATCCCTGTTTTGAGGTGTACCATTCAAGAAGAAACTTTTAATGGTAGGCTTTTACTTCTTATAGAATTTATTTAAATTTACTGTAAAATGAATTTACTGAATTATCATTAAATAAGCTATAAATGCATGCATGCACAGGACATCTTATACAAGTCCATATAGGTTTGGGACCTTTTAACTTGGACGTCATATGACATCCATATCGGTGAAAGGTCTAATAGAGCCTATAAACCCACATTACTGTTCTAGAAGCATGGTCAGACATTACTGTTCTAGAAGCATGGTCAGGATTATTCTGCTCTGTCCTCTACGAAAGAGACCCCCTTCCCGACAGAGGACTTCGATTCTAGAGCTTTGATATGATTGGACAGAGACCGATTAAGATGAAAGTCCTCTCCAGAAGATCCCTCAGAAGAGAATCTAAATGGTGAAACACTTGGATTCCTTCTTCCTTATGACTTAATGGGTGCAGATTTCACGTTTATTTTTAGGAAGGCAGTTCTCTCATAGTTGGTCTTAAAGATGTTTTTGGTAAGTTTCCTCTTCTTGAAGTTGAAGTGTTGAGGATATTAATACAACTGGTTGCCTGACAAAACGATGTCCAACAATAACACATTACTGCTTTAATCAATGGTTTTAATACAGATTTAATACATAAAGACTGAAAAATGTAAATATAAAAAAATATAAATTTTGTTTCGACCCTTAACAAAATAAATTATATTTGGTTGAGTAGAGCCAGACTGAAAAATTCAATGCCATAGCCAGGATTTGAACCACAGTTATGGCATTGAATTTTTCAGTCTGGCTCTACTCAACCAAACCTTAGCCTACACAAGGCTAGTCTGGAAGAAACGATTATTTCCAAAATAAATTATAATTTTAAAAAATTGACTTACCATACTTGGGTTAAGTTTCAAAAACTTGATTGATAAATCAGTTGTGGCACATCATTTCTGGTCATTTGAACGATGAAATAAATCCAGCAGATAAATTATTAAAGCAATTAAATGGACCGATAGATTTAATGGTTTGGAAGAAAATCCTTATCATAAAAAATAGAAATTATGTGATGAATTTTGAAATACCAACTGATTATCAATAGATTTGTTTTACTTTTAGAGATTGGTGGTATCTAATGGCAGTAATGCTAACATAAATATTACTAAATTCCTCCAAACACACATAAACAACCCTGTTTGCTGACAATACAACTGATTTATTTGTGAAACTAGTTCTCAGTACTGCGAGGAATATATGGTTTCTTGATAAGATAAGTGAAGTCTATTTCAATAATTATATATAATTGTAGAATTTTTATGCACCTTTTTCATGTTTATATGAAAACAACTTCACACACCTGGAATCAGAAAAATGAATAATCTTTTCACATAAAGAACTAAACCTGCTTGATGATGCAATATTGTAAAAGCATTGCATGCACATCACATCAACTGGTGTGGAAGTGAACTCTGTTCTATGTTGAGTAATGCCATCTCAAAAGCACTTGGAGTTTAACACACCTGCAAGATCATGGTAATATTTTATGGTAAAAAGTTTTGATTCTATTTTTTACGATTCTATTAGATAGCAATATGAACCACAAAGATTATAAAGAGCAAATCTCGGTCATTTTTGTTTTAATTTACAGCTGAAGGTAATGGCTAAAAGGAAAAACAGAATGTAAAGGGTTAAGTGTATATAAACACACACACATACATATATTAAACAAGGGAATTCCATTTTGCAAATTCAACATTCAGTCTTTCTACCCTTAAAATGAGAAAGGTGACTGATTTAAGTGAAGCAGCCATAACCATGTCCATCATGAATTTTAACTCCTGGGAATGAGAGACCAACAGCATCAAGCTACACACAACTAGACAGTTTTCAAGATACCATAAGAAGACTGTACAGCTATTACATTTGAAAAGAGTGTACACCACATTTAGTTTAACTTCACTTAATAATGAAGCAGAGCTATTTGAGGGTAGTCTTAGATCTCTGAACTAAGTTCTCTATAATCTGGGATCAAATAACAAAACTAATATTAGAAATATCAGATATTGTAGCACTAAGGACTTACTGGATTATACAAGATTCAGCTGACATACAGATGAGGCCACTGAGCCAGTTTGATGGATAGCATCATATAGTTAACTTTGGACTAGCTTGCATCCATAGTTATAGGTCTACGGCTTGTTTAGTTTTTGGATGACAGCTTTTTAAAAAAGAAAAGTGCAGAGGTTTAACGAAAATGGAGGATTTGGAAAAACAAGCGGTGATTAAATACTTCCATCTGAAAGGCTTAATGTCTGAAGATATCAAGGACGAAATAGACAGTACATTGAAAGACTCTTGCCTCTTTACATACAATGATTAAAAAGTGGGGTTGCAGAGTTGAAAACGGAGCATACGAGCTATAGTGATGAGCCACACTCTGGTCACTCTGTGGAAGTCATAACTCCAGAGATCACTGAAAAAAAAAATTCATTGTTTAGTACCGGAAGACTGCAGATTAAAGTTGTTTGAGATTGCAGAGGCTGTAAATATATCCAAAGAATGTGCAGGTAATATTTTAAGTAATGTTTTGGGCTTTCACAAGGTCTGTGCAAGATGGGTGCCATGTTTGTTGACACCTGATCAAAAGTTGCAAAGAAAAATGGTTTCTGTTAAAAATTTGGAGCTCTACCATAAAAGTCCCAGTGAATCTTTGAGACGGCTTATTACCATGGATGAAACTTAGATACACACTACACTCCAGAAAGTAAATCAACATCAGGTGAACCAACTCCAAAAAAAGGCAAAGTCAATTTTGTCAACTAATAAGATTATGGCGAGTGTTTTCTGGGATGCACAGAACTATTTTGATTGGTTACTTGGAAAAGGGTAAAAGTGTCACTGGTGACTACTACGTAAGCTTACTGCAACGTTTGACTGATAAGATTAAAAGAAAAAGACCTCATCTGGCAAAGAAAAAAATCTTGTTTCTTCATAACAATGCTCCAGCCCATTATTCAGTCATTGCTATGGGGAAAATGTGTGAATTAAAGTTTGAGGTGGTTGAACATCCACCCTATTCTCCATATCAAGCACCCAGTGAACTACCAATGTTCCCGAACCTCAAAAAATTTCTTAGAGGACAAAGATTTCACAGCAATGGAGTCTTTAATGCAGTAAACAGCTATTTTGAGGATCATGATAAATCACACTACGGAGATGGTTTTATTTTTGTTCTTTTTTTCTGAATTAGCCTTTCTGGAGATTAGGTTGAGAAAAAAGAAAAAAATTCTTAATTGTGAGCCCTGGTACCTATCAGTCGATTCTCATATAATCTCCCATTTTGTTACCCGATGTACTTAAATGACTAGCTCCAAAAAATTACAGTGCTCAAGAAAATATTTTATGCTACAGTGGAGCACACAATTATGTACTTTGTTTTGTCTCTGAAGGCATCAGCTTGTGAAGAAAGACCACTGGGTATAACAAATGGGTACAAGTGGCAGTGACAATCCAACTGCATGCTGAACTCCCCAACTACACTAGGTGCAAGGCTATTCAGCGCCAGGAGTACTCGCATTCAACCAGAAACTTGCAGTATTCACTGAGCTTCAGCAGATAATTCTTATGCATTGATTTAGTCTTAGGTTAATTAATTTGCAAAATTTGTAAGTATCTTTGACATGAGCAGTTTGAAACATCGCTTGTTAAAACTGTATACTTCAGTAAATTTGCCTTTCAGACACACTACCTTACCTATATCAGCATAGTTGTGACAACCCCTATATTAAAACAGGTTTCAAAACAAAGACAAAAATTCTATATATCAAATTGAAATTAAAAACATTATGTCAATTTAAATTTCTGCCGCACCATATTCTTATATCCATAATCAATAATCTAGGACGAAAAAATAAAAAATATATCACCAAACAACCCTCTGTAAGAGTTTTGCTTAATGCATTTCCTTCTTGAATGGAAATATCTGCATAGTTACCAATTTTCTTCTTTTTCTTGTTAATTATTTCAGGATTTGTTCAGTAATATTAATTCTGTAATTAATGATAAACTATTTGGTTTTGTATGTTTCACTTAGTATAGGTTTTAAAGAGCACTTTACTCAGTTTCTATTTACATGTAAGATAAATTAAGTTCAATGTACAAAAATAAACACCACTGCAATATTTCTGGTTCTAACTGCGATATAAAATGCAAAATTTTCCTTTTCTAGTATGAATAAATCTAATAAATGCTATACAAACCAGTACATTTTAAGAGTGTCCACAAAGCACTTTCCATGTAAATAATTCAGGCAAATAAATACATACTTCTTGGCTTCAGAATATTCATTTCATTACACAGTTTGTCATATCTAATTACATATCCTATAAAATATTGTGTGGAGAACTCTCTTCATGGGAAAGCATGTCAGTTTGGTGCAAGTGCACAAATTTATCCTTAAATATAACTAAGCATTCATATTATATCAAACATATTGTATTTAAACTATAAAAAAATGGCATTTGTACCTGGTGTAATTTTCCTGTGGTGTTTGAATGTCACTGTCCAAATTTAGTAGTTTTCATGAAATTGCTTTGGTGGGGCAAAAAATCAACTTAGAGCTGATATTCAAGGTTAAATCTTAAGTAGTATCACTCATACTTTATGAAGTGAAAGTTGAATGGCAAAACCAAAAGAGCCTTTCATTTATATGCTATTGCATTGGATGCTTTGCACATGCTGATTTTTAATAATGCAGGTTCGGGGCACTGTCAAGTGTTGCATCAAACTAAACTTCTGGTCTTACAGCTCTGAAAATTTTCACTAAATTAGCTTCTCCTTCCTTTTAAGATTAAGCTGAAACCTATTATATCTCCATTCAACTCATTGTTTCCATACTCTTTCCATGTTTAACCTTCCACAAACTAAATACAATTTTTGCTCACATCTTTAGGTAACACTTCCTACCCATATCGAGTTTCTTTTTAATTACCACATCTGAGACGTGTGAACAAGCACTGTCATGGAGAATAAGTGGCCCAGTCAGGTGCAACTGAGATCAGCTCTTGTGTAAAACTTTTACAAGAAAGAGATTGTCATGATGGACTCCTTGGTAATAAGTAAACAATGTCATTAGCTTGACATTTGGTTCAGCTTGCTTAGGTTTCTTTACCGAGGGGAAACCTGTGGCTTTGCACTGGAACTGTAATTTCACTATGGTCTACTGTGAAGTTATAAGTATATATTTCAAGTATAGTGAATTTGCATAGGATTTTTAATACATAAAAGTTTCAATCTTTAATATATGCTAGCCTCTGGTTCAATCCTGGCACAGAATGGATTTTTTCAGACATAAAAACACTTAGCGCGAGTTCCTTTGAATAAGCATGCTCCAATTACAGACTTTTTTTTTTTTTTTTTTTTGTAATTTTCATCCTCCAACGTTAAGTCATATCAGACGATGAATGGAATGGATGAAATGATGCTCAAATGAGTCCGGAGTCCATGGAGCTTGAGTTACCCGACATTCGTCTTACAGGATAAGGGAAAACCCTGGAAAAAACCTCATCCAGGTAACTCACCCTGACCGAGATTCGAACTCAGGACCTCTTGAACGTCAGGCAGACATGCTACCACCACGCTACCAAGGCGGGCAATTCCAGACTTGTTCATACAAATAGTCTATATAGTTGATACAATGGATATGTACTTGTGATTTTTTTCAACAGCAATTGCCGTAATTTTCACAGCAATACATGCCACTCAATGGTTGCAAGAAATGAGGAGTTATGATTCTAAGTTCATTACCCTAAGAGAGAGAACCACGAGTATGCTGATGTCACGATAAAGCCTGTCCACAAAATGACGAGTTAAGAATTTCCTGTTACTTTAAGTTAGGTTTGTCAACCAAAGAAAGGTTTTAGAAATATAACCATAAAATACAATAATGTTACAATCCAATTTAAATATCATAAACAGATTAACATTACTATCTCACAATGCATACAGCACAATATAATTATGAAGTTTTAGTACCTTAATATTTTTTTCTTTCTTTACCTTTTTAACTGTTTTATAATTTTTATGTAATTATAACTTGATAAAACATAAAGCTTACCTGAAACATGGTGACAGATGAACAGACATATTTCTGTGTCTTTTTTCAAATCGATTGTACTTGCGAATGTAATGCAGGTAATCACGCCTGATAACTATTGTACGCTGCATCTTCATCTTTTGCACAACTCCAGTAAGAATGCGCCCTCTGATTGACACATTTCCAGTAAAGGGACATTTCTTATCTATGTATGTACCATCAATTGCCTATGAAGAAATAAGGTTACTTGATTGAATATACAACCATGAGCTTAGAGATCAAATGCATACATTTATATTACAGCTAGAAAAGAGTTACTTTCTTTGTCAAAACTGAATGTATACATGCACTGCAATAATGAAAATGTGCATCCTTTATATACTAGAAAACTTATTGCAATAATACCCTTTGCAATATAAGAATAGGGAGTAAACAAGAAAATGTGATATTTCTCCGGGTTTCTAGAACTTTCACATAAAGTTTGTCAATCTGCTTCTAAAATTAAGACTGACAAATTTTACAGGAGCAGGAAATTAATAATTATTTTTGGAAAGTTATCTAGTGACTTAAAACAAATTCCAGTATCTTTCTAGTGTAAATCATGACACAAAACAATGGATTAGTGGTACCCATTTAATACACATTGTTAACCGAGTGTGGAGTAACAGGGGTTCAGAAAAGGAGCGAGAATCAAGCAGGGGAGATTGAAAGGTGGAGGCTTATTGGCAAGATAAAAAACATGGCTATTATGGGCAAATTGCAGAAAAGAAATTAAATGAGGCCATGAAACGTAGAGAAGATATGAGCAAGTGAAATGAAACTCCTAATTGGGATGCCTTTCTTGGAAGTGTTGAAAACAGTGTTGTTATAATAACTTAAATTTAAAGGGAGTCGATTAATGACACTAAACAACACTTACTTTTTAAGTTTTCCAGAACATGTTTTAGAGCCTTTGCCTCCATCCTCAACCGGCCATCGACTGGTTCTCATTGGTGTAGTTGACGATATTTTGTCATAGGTCTCCTCTGGTGGCCGTTCAAGGAACATGCTGAACAAATCTTTCTGGGGGATGTCGAAATTTAATACTTTGTTCCATTTTTTGAAATGAAGATTTGTTCCCATGTGGATAGGTCTGCGAATGCAGTGACTGAAGTCAAATTTATATTGGAAAAACCAAAAGAAATTTAGAAACAAGAGCAAAGGAACACTTTAGAAACATAAAATATTAACAATTAGAAAAATTAGCAGTTGCCACACATTTTTGGGAAAAAAAAAAAAACACAACATAAATCCAGAACCAAAACTACTAAAACATACATGAGGAAAACAAGAACTATCCACATGGGAACAAATCTTCATTTGAAAAATAGGAACAAAGTATTCAATTTCGACATCCCCCAGAAAGATTTGTTCAGCAAGTTCCTTGAAGCACCACTAGAGGAGACCTATGACAGAATATCAACTACACCAATGAGAACCAGTCGATGGCCAGTTGAGGATGGAGGCAAAGTCTCTGAAACATGTTCCGGAAAAATTTAAGTGTTGTTTAGTGTCACTAATCAACTCCCTTTAAATGTAATCCTAATTGGGAGTTGAAAAGCAGCAAGTGAAATACGAAAAGAAAAGGGAAGGCAAAACCGAGTGAGGTTAAGTAAATCCAGGCCGAGTGAAACAGTATTAAGTTGAAACACAAGTTCAATAATGATCAAGTACAAAAAAAAAAAAAAGAAGAAGAATTGGCAAATTGCGAAAAATTAAAATGCCTGGGCAAATTGCAGAAAGGTAAGGGAAATTAGAGTGGGGTTGTGAGAAATAGAGAATTTGAGGAAGTGTGGCAAAATAACAGCTACTATCCATGCAAATAGACGAAAGTAGACTCGCAGTACAAGGAGTGGGGAAAAAGAGGCGGTGCCTAGCACACATCAGTACAGCCATGAAGATAGTAACAGTTGTATATCTGCATCCTGGAAAATATATAGTAAACTCAAATATACAAACATATTATAATTATTTAATTACTTACAAACATTTCACTGAAATTCCTGCATTTAGATATGCGCAGGAAATAACTGCCTTTCTGTGATCACCTAATTACTAGCACGTGTAATGCATCAAAAAACAATTTAAAGTTCATAAGCCATCTTCAAAGTCATCACCAGAATCTGAGCTGCTTTCACTTTAACTTTTACTATCATTTCCAATTCAAATTACCATTTCCATACATTCATCTAAGATACTAATGTTTTCCAGTCTTGAGAAATTTATGTCCGTCTTTCATCTGCCTGTCGATAACCTCTATTATCATCTTAGCTATTCCATAGACAACTTACTTTAATGTGAGTCAAACGGAGAAATGCTTGTGTTGACACGGTGCTAGACACCTGGATAGACTGCTGCTTGCTCGTTTGCTTGCCACTCGCCAAAAGGCCAGCCAATTGCATCATGTAACTGCGCATCATATTTACACTGATCATGTATATCTGCACGGACTTATTGGTAAGATGAAAAAAGCAACTAGTGAAGTTCAGTAATTTATAACAGGAAAAAGGGATGCAAGAAAAGGGAAGTTTGTAAGTGAGAAATATAAAAAAGTGAGGCTGAGAAGCAACGAAACAATAGTGATGGTAAATCGAAACAAAGATTTCGATTTAAAGGCTAAAACATGGAAAAATAACAATTTTGACAAGTAGCAAAATTTAATGCATGATAGTCGAGTAAAAGGAAATTAATAAATACTTAAAGGCGGTAAACGTGTATCAATTATGTATTAAACCCTGCCCTATTAGCAAAAGGGCTCAGCTCAGGGGTTGCCCAAGATGTTCCAATTCAACAACACTACAGTCCCCTCATCAAGTGTCAGCTACCATGCCCACCTACAGAGAGAAGCAATAGAAATATTTAAACACAAAAGTAATTTTAACCGCAAAGAAGAAGCACTTCGCATAAATAAAGCCTGGGTTCCCGCATTACAGGGACTTCAGTCACACGCACATGAATACAGAAACAGTAAAGACATGAAACAGCCACTTCCCGACCAGAGTCAATCAGAACGCGATCTGCCTTAGCCCTGCCCCTTTCCAGCCAATATAAATTAGGACGTGCGGACACCCGCTTCATTCGACTCCTGACTTCTACAGCAGACGGATCAACCCTGAGGATGCTAGGCGCAGCTCCTGGCGAAACGTCGGTTCCTTCAAGAACTTCTAGACCACGGCCCATAAGCCCGGAAGACAACATTCATCTTCAAGACGCCGGCCGTGAAAGCCTCAGCTTATATGCTATACAGCCTGTTCATACAATGGTTTAACAAACTAAATGAAAAACATTTTGTACTATCAATAGCTCAATGCAAAACAATTTAAAATCTGCTTCTTATGAAGCATCAAACATTTTGGATAAGTCAAATTGAAAAAATTAATGCCATAGCTGGGATTTGAAACACAGATCTCCATGAACCATTGAAGCTACTATGACCAACATGCCAGCAAGACATTAAATTCTCCAAATGACTCATTTTTCCAGTAAACCACTAGGGGCTCTCCTGTAAAAGATACACACCTTTTGTGGCAATCTACTATGCTGTAAGTACTGAAGTCCAAGGCTTCATAGTTACTGGAATTTATTGCCATGCTGGCATGTTGGCCATTGTAACTCAATGATTAAAAGCAATCAGAGGGAGAGTGGGTTCAAATCCCGAGCATGGCATTACATTTTTCAATCTGACTCTACTTTTCCAAATTATTGCCTACACACAGCTAGTGTGGAAGACCGATTAATTTCCATCCTACATTTCTCCACAATTCTATATAAAGGTCATTTCAGATTGACGTTGAGGTCCATCAAAGTTAATCAGAAGACCGTCGTCACACTCATCATTAAGACCTCTTAAAAGAATTGTATATATAACTTAATTACACCATATTATTCTAATGAATATACAAACCAGTAAGTTAGCAGCACTCCAGATGTGACTGCGTGGGTCAGGTAGATTTGGAAATCTGGCTTGCAGAAATCTAAAACAACTTTTACTGCAGTAAAAAGACGTGAAATTGACATTCAGCTGTCTTCAAGGCTGACTCGGTGTTTTGCTGCACGAAAACAAATTAATGAAATCATTGCGGTACACTTCTGCTGCTGCTTTAACACCTTGCAGGGCATTTATACCTCCCAGTCTTTGTTTCTAGAATGCTGCAAACCTTCTGAGAACTTTTGCGGCTGCAACAAAGGGCAGAACATTCCGGAGCCTCTCTGTCTTTCCTACCCACACACCCAGCTCTGGCCAGTGGCAGCAGCACAATGCCTATCGGTGATAATATTCAGGTCTCAAATGCAATACCTCTAGTAAAAAAATTATGATCTCTATTTAGGTTGTAAAACTTGTGACTTTGTTTAAGCCTGGGTCGCAAATTTATATTGTTTATTGTATTGGACATCTAACTGTATGAAAAAGTGTAACACATCTCATTTACAATTCCTATGATTTGGAAAGAACAGAAGGATATTTAACTATTGATATTTCCACCTAATGTTATAGAAATCCATTCAAAACAGATTAAAGTATTCCCCTCAGCATCTGCAATGAGACCTGTGTCCATAGTATTTCGTGACTGTGGTAACCCCAACCTAACCATACTTATAAGACCACAGATGACATTTGCAGCTACTATTTAGCAGAACACCACTTTCTAACTCATGTTTTATAGGGGATTTAAATTTGAACAGTTTTAAATCCAAGGCAGAACACTCCAGAAAGATATATATATATATATGCTTTCATGGAAATGGTGATTTCAAGCAGTACTTTAATAAGGACAGTAGCTTTCTAATGTTTATTCAGTAATGGAGGCTCTTGGCCATAACACACGAGTGAGAATTGTTTAGAATTGGCAAACATTTTTGGAAGGCTGTACTTCTGAATAATGACGAATTACTATCATTACCTGCTGTGCGCACTCATGAACCACTAATGTACTGCTGTTAGAAAAAATGCATTATATTCATATGAATCTCTACTTCACTCATTACTCTGAAAGACTAATGTCTTCGGACTACTTATTGCTGGATAGGCCTTCATTATGCATTTGCAATTTTCATTATAGGCTGAATCAATTCTTTTGATTGGTGTAGCTAGTAATTGTGTTCTCTTTGCATGAATATGAAATAGAAAAAGGGGAAGGAGGAGAATTAGTAATTTCTAGCTGCTTTAACAGATTTTTAAATAGTAAGAATTATTTCCTTTCATGGAAGTGTTGAAAACAATGTTTTAAATTTAAAGGTCAGTCTATTAATGACACTAAACACTTACTTTTAAATTTCCTGAAACATGTTACAGAGGATAATTTCCTCCATTGTCAACCACTGACTGGTTCTCAGTGGTGTAGCTGGCGATATTTTGTCGGAGGTCTCCTCTGGTGGCAGTTTGAGGAACTTGCTGCATAAACCATTTTGGAGGATGTCCAAATTGTATACTTTGTTTCTATTTTTATTTATTTCTTTATTTCATTTCAAAAAATAGAAACAAAGTATTAAATTTCGACATCCCCCAAAAAGATTTATCCAGCGAGTTCCTCGAACCACCACCAGAGTAGACCTCCGACAAAATATCGCCAGCTACACCACTAAGAACTAGTCGATGTCTGGTTGACAACGGAGGAAAGTAGCATCCGAAACATGTTCCGGGAAATTTAAAAGCAAGTGTTGTTTAGTGTCACTAATCGACTCATCTTTAAATTTAATAGTAAGAATTATTTCTACCTCTTCTCATTTATTAATTCATTTCGAATAGAGGATATATCTATCCCCAGAAAATAGATATACAATAAAACTTGCTCAAAACAAATCACATGGGACAAAACAATTTTCCAAATTGGACAAGTTTCCAGATTACAAAAAATGCAATATTCCATATAAATATTAATTACTGTGCATCATAAATATGCTCATGTTTTTTTTAACTATATACATAATTAAATGCCTTAACTCCTGAATATATATCGAGATTTAACTGTATTGGAACACCACAGTGAAGCGAAAAATTATTTAATAATCCTGAATATATGTTTTCACATATTTGTAGGTATTTTGAACTATAATGGGTAAACTGCATTGTTGTCTGTTCCACTGCTGACCAATTTCTCACCATGGAGCTGCACTTAGTGACCTGTAAACTGCTACCTGCAGCGTTCCACAGCTCCTCAAAATGGAGCTTGGAACATACCACACTTTTCTGCACTGCTCTGTAACAACTCGAATTACTGATTTTTGACTCCTCCCCATAGAGCTGTATCCGTTGACTGTTGCTTGAAACAAGCTTGAAAACTCTCACCTCTACTATACCAGGTCTCATATCAGGTTTAATATAGTCCAACTGGGTGTGTATCATTTCAGTAGTTGAATGCTTTCGACTTAGTCTAGAATGGTCTCAATATCTGTGCAATATGACTTGCTCCAGTTATCCATGAAGGTGCATTACTCTCATGGGAGACTTGACTCCTGCCTTCAGCTTGTGACCACCCCCATAGAAAGTAGTCTCCCTCCAGCTCCTCCACTGGCAACAGCAATGGTGGCTCAATTGGCTGGCTGGACCACTACTCTCCGCAATAAGCTTTGCAATACCAGTGTGACAACACTACTGCATTACACTTAGAATACTAACACAATGTCATGCATTTTAATTTATAGAAGTTTTCTTGCACTATGTTTGTCGTAACTTTTTTCGCCACAAGGAGGGAAGTGTGTCTGAATTTTCTCTACACATTTTTTGCTCTATGCAATAGTTCCAATAGATTGCAGGAATTAGTGTGTTGTAATTTCCATGATATGATCTATGTAATTGCTTCTTCAGGCATATTAACCGCTTCGCCGATGGCCTTTTAAACCCTTCAGGGGCCGGAAACGGATACCCAATAAACAGAACAGGACATTTAAATTGTTAAATGCCGTAAAAATGCATCATAAATACAATTCTGTATCTTCCGTATTTATTAAGTTATTTAAACGAAACAAAAACTGGTTTAAAACTCATTAAAGGCAGTATAAATCTACAGTAACAATAAAGTAGAGACTACATTAATCAATTGTTGAAATTTCACTAATTTGTTTCACTGTGGCAAAAGCCATTCTTTGTGCCGAACGCGCCTAATATGCGAATCAATTTGTTTTGTGTGTATATGAGCCAATGTATTTATGTATAGCTACACAAGCGACTTCTCCGGTTCAAGTTTAGTTTATGCTATACCAAGCAATAACCATACGAGAATATATTGCGTTACACACTCACACACTGGAAAGGAAACTGTCAGCATCTGTTATTTCAGTGTTTCTCAACCAAGGTTTCTGGTAGCCTTATGCAGCGGTTTTCACTCTGTATTTTAGTTATTTATACTCTGTGTTCAGAGTGATTTCTTATAGCTATCAAAAGCTAAATAAATGGCACATTTGAAATTGTTAAATTTCAATGTTAACCATGGCTTATCCCCGTAATGTAGCAAATAAATTAGCTTGGGTATGATGTGTACAGGCTTCTGATATTACTGTAGAAAATCTGGAAGATTTGTTTTACAATTATGAAGGAGATCTTTAGGACATACGTAGCAGTGATGTGTGCTGGTCTACAGATGGCATGTTAGCTACTCCATTGTTTGGGGAAATGGCGGGTCAAATATGGGTGATGCGGATCAGCTATTACTAGCTATCCCTCTTTACGGAAAACAGTTAAATGGTAAAAAAAAAGTATTTTTATACCACTGGATGTAACTATGCACAGTTGTTTAGTAATTTTCAGAGATCTAAATTCATGCAAGACATTCATCTACCTGTACTTGCGCATATAAAGAGCTTCTAACCTAATTGAGTATTATAATACTCAGAGGCCTCTTTATACTAGGGGGTAGGAAATTCACCACGACATCACCCCTCATACTTGATAGAAAACACTTTCCTAAAAGTATACCACCCACAACCAAAAAACTTGTAACCATTTCGAAAATGTGTAGTGTGTTGCGAAAAAGAAGTTTGCAAGGAAACCAATATTATTTGGCGTGAATCTGCAGATGTGCCCTTGGGTGTTTATCCAGGTTTGGAATTGTACAATTCAAAAAGAAACCTTTAAGGATACATTTACATTCCTTATACAACTAATTTAAATTTATTGTAAAATAGCAAGATTAAAATAATTGGCATTAAATGAGCATTAAATGCATGTATGCGCAGGAAGTCTATACACGTCCATATCGGTTTGGGGCATTTTAACCTGGACGTCATATGACGTCCATATTGGTGAAAGGGTTAACATTCCACATTTTCGTTTTGTACCTCTTCTGTGTTTTTTCATCTTCTGCATTGAGGACTTACTTTGAATCTTGTCCGGAACTCTACAATTTCTCTTACAACTCAGCAGTCACACTTTCTGTAATTTCATTGAGTGCATAGAGCGTCTTCCTCATCATCTTCAAACACTTTTGTTGAAGCCCAATTTGTCAACAATTTCATTCTAAACTCCCTCACTGCCATTTTAATCAAATTTGCTGCATCCTTTACAGAAAACTGACAGTGCAAGAGCATATGCACTTCCAAATTCAACAGTTAAAATAAGCCTACATTGGTACTTAAATGTGCAAATAACTCACTAATTCACTTGTTTTTAATTTATGTGATGCTGGTTGACCTGGGCGGTAACCAAGTCCAATTTACATTCAATAACTTGATGTTGTACTGTCTAGCCACTCTTAACCACTAACTATCCATGCCTTTTTAATATTTTGCCAAGTGACTAGGAGCTTACTTATAGACATGTCTGAAACAATGTTTTGCCACCTTTCCAATAACCAGTAGAGCGAGTCATTCTTGCACATTTTTCTGCCCAAACACTTTTCACCTTGAATTGTAAAAATTTTCAAGGCAGTGCACAATACCTGCACTGCACACACCTTTAGGGCCATAATCCACAATTATGTAGCTGGTGCAATTTTGTCTTCCATTCCGTCGTACTCATGTTTAAGCTTCCCCACACTTCAAATCTAGTTTGAAGCTGTTCGGCCAGCCTGCAGAAGCCTTAAACTCCTATTTCCAGCTGTTTAGCAATGTACATAAGCATTTTGTTTGTGCACTTACAAACCATTCTTATATTATCTTGTTAACTGCTCCAATCCCCATTTCATTTGCCTTTCTTTTCGTTTACACTTATCATCCACCCATTCCTTATGTCATCCTCACTCTTTCAAGATTTGTAAATATACCATTTAATAAATTTGAAACACATTTTGTGAACAAAAAGTTTATCTTTTCATTGAGTGTTAGTGACATACTTCATGTTGGACATGTTAGTCAACTGAAACAGATGGCTGGCGGAAAATAGAACAGTAACACAATGTAAGCAGAATTGTCTGCCCAACAAAAGGCAAGAGAAGAACGGAGAGAGGGGTTTGAACTGTTTATCTGCTCTGGTAGTGGATCTGCTTACTATGAAATGAGTCTCAGTGTATGAGTCATCCATGCTGTCAGATGTAATGCCCATTTCAGTGATTGCAGTGATAGGTATTTTGCATTGGCGAGCTATGAGACAACACTGTATTTTAGATGAACATAGCATCCGGAAGGCGAGCATAAACACATCAAAAGTGATTATGTTACACATTCCTCCAAAATGGAGGCAATGACTTCCGAAACTAGTACCTCTATAATATAAAAATGTAAGTAAAGAAGTGTCATTAAACCGACTACAAATAGTTTTTACAACCATTCAAATGGTTTCCCTGGGAACTTCTGAATTATTGTGGAACACATGCACTAAGACAGATGGCATGATTCTAATGCATAGTCACTTTTGATGGCTAAGTAACAGTGAAACAATCACTGTCAGGTCTGCTTATTAAAATGAAAGATTTCCCATATCTAATTTTGAACTTATCTATAAACTCACAGTATCCACTTATATTGTCTCTTTCATTCCATTTTTCAAACTGTTGTTGGTTACAGGCGCACACCTGGTTCACACGCCCACTGGGATCCTTTCTTTTAGGAGTCACTTTTGATAAATGAGGGTTGATTTTGAAAAATTGACGGAAATGCATCATCCTACAATTTATTTTTCTTGGAACTGTTATGAAACGAACATATAAGAATAACAAAATCGGCAGCAAAATGCTGTATGCATACAACTGAATGCTTCAATGGTGTGAAGTGCTCAAGTTGTATGCATCTGATACATTCCACTCTTAATTCTTTATCTTCTGGAAATTTGAATATTGATACTAATGGTAAATCTTTACTGTAATTAGATTTACATCAAGGAACAAGTTACACAGCATCGTAATGCTTTAGGTTACATAGCATATTTACAACAGTAAAATCCCTACTGTAACAATGTATTCTTTTACTTCTCACCACTGTAACACCGATTAAACCTAACAATACTTTGATATAAACCTAATCTATATAGAATGTAAACATAAAGGCGTGGAAAGCACACTACACAGAAAACATTATTGTAATTATTCACATTTCCTAAATATTACAAATAAAGGTTTAAAAATACTCTTGCTTCACTAATCAAAACTAGTTTTCAGGAAATCTAAAATGTCCTTTGTAAGGGATAACATCATATTTTTCTTTACTAAAAATGGGTTGGCATGGAATCTGGAATGTACAACTGGCAGTATGAATGAATGTTTTAGCGTATCGAAAGTGTACTTATGTTTTAAAACATAATTAAAATGAGTAAATAGCACCAGCATCAATTATTTCTAAATTGTCAAGCTGTAAATATAACCTGCACAGTATACAATAGAAGAACAAAAAACCATATACATTGCAATTAAATTCATATAATGCTATTAGGATGTTAGTTTTCAACCATTATCTACAAGATAGCACACAGCAAGTTTGAAAACAAGCTGCTAGAACTTTATACCTGCTAGAAGATCAAATTCTGTGAATATCTCTATGTATTATTTGCTTTCATGTAATATAATGACTAAAAAAATATAGTGATATGTGATTAATAAATTTGAGTTTTGTACAAGCCTTTGATGAGTGCAGCAGTTTTAAAAATGTACATATTATGAAAAATTAACAATCATGCAAATCATTCCAACCTTACTTCATGCAACCCAAAAAAACTGCAATATAAACATTGAAAGTTTTAAGCTGCCAGTACAAAAGCATTTAAGTCTTGATATTCTAGAGCAAATCCATAGACATTACTTGACACTCATTCAAATCTAAAAAATGAATAAGTGAAACTGAAAGGGATTTAAATATTTTTCTGGTGAAGTCTAGGTATAGACTTAAGATTCACTCAAGACAACTTTAAGGATTGGTTCAGAAATATGTATAAAAATGTGTTAGTAACAGTCAAACATTTAAGCATTACCTGCAGATGCGATTGTTACTGCTAGCGTGCACATTTAATGAGGGCCACATTGGTTAGTTTCCAGGCTTCTACCATACAGCTTCTATTCCTAACATGGATAAATATTCGAGAAATTCACAATTTAACACATTTACAAATTAAATTTAGTTCAAATGAAATCAAGAGATGAGTTGGTGGTGGAAAACAGAGTAAATGATAATGCTTTCCACGTCATTGCTTGGATTAAATATTACTAATAATGGTTGCATTTACTATTACCATCACAGAAATCTGTTATACTGAATTCCTGTTTCATGTTACCTTATAACAGTTGATAATAGTTGACCTTATGTGCAGTGATTAAGTTATATTAAGTTGTCAGTAATGTCCACTAAACATCTTCACATCTCAAATTGTTAAAATAAGCAGCACAATAACACAAAAGTGCTTCAACTGTTGAGTACGGATAAAACATGTTGCAAATTCAGTGTTAAGAAATTTATGAGCAAACCCATGTCATTCAAATAATGTATTGGAAAGTTGTAATATCACTTTGATGATTTACTGATATTAATTATTAAATTTTAGATGAGTCGCGTTTTTTACACATCTGCTTCACTTTCGTACCTATTTTGAGGACATGTTTCGCAAATCTTCGCTTGCATCTACGGCTCTTGTGCGACTGACGCTAGATCCAGCGGTGTGGGTAATTCTGGGGTTGTTGCTGCCATCTGTTGATTTAGTGATGAACTGAAATGTGGGATTCTCTTCTAGCGGGATTTCAAAGTTCATTAGTTGGTTTTTATGTTTTTCTATGTATATCCTCTCCCATATGACGAGTTCACTATGTTTTTGTACGTATTTTAGTAATTTTGTGCTATCTTCAATTTCATGATTTTCAGACCAGAAATGAGCTGCTATTGCGGACTTATCAATATTTTTGTATCTTAAGTGCCTGAAGTGTTCTTTCTTTCTAGTGCCTATGTTCCTTTTTGTCCTTCCTATGTAAATTTTTTCACAGTCTTTACACTTAATTTTGTAAATGCCTGACTTTTCCTCTGGTTTTATCTTATCAGTATTATTACTGTGAAGTAGGTTTTTAATGTTGTAATTGTTTTTTGGTGCCAATGTTATATTGTATTTCTTGAATATTTTTTGGAACTTTTTTGTGGCCCAGGGGTGGTAAGTAAATTTAGCAAATCTAGTTTCTTGTTTTATTGGTGTGAGAGCTGTGATCTGTTTTAATTTCTTTTGAAGTTTGAATAATTTTAGTTTTTTATCTACAAGGTTTTTTCCATATCCATTTTTGATTGCAGTTTTTAAGATTTGATGGTATTCGTTTTGATATTCTTGTTGGCTGAGAGGTAGATTTACTAATCTGTGTGTTAGACTGTTGATGGTTGCATGTTTGTGTGGAATTGGGTTGAAACTATTTGCTTTGATGTAATTATCTGTGTGTGTTGCTTTTCTATGAATGCCAAATTCTAGTTTTTCATTGCCTTTTTTGATTTTAAGGTCTAAAAAAGGTAGAGTACAGTCCTCTTCAGTTTCTACTGTGAATTGTATGCTGGGTTCTTGCAGGTTGAGTAGTTTCAAAGCATCATCTATTAGTTTGTAGGGCACTATTGCAAAGATGTCGTCTACGTATCTGTACCATGTTTTAAACATATGAGGGAAGGCTTTAGTAATATGTGTTTCGAAAAAGCTCATGTATAGATTGGCCAAAAATGGTGATAATGGGCTTCCCATAGCTAGTCCTGAAATTTGTTTATAATATTTTCCATCGAAGACAAAATAATTTTGATGTATACATAATTCAGTCATTGCCACATATTCTTCTATTGCATTGGCATCCAGGTTTATAGAATTTAGCCATTTTTTCAGTTGAATCAAAAGTTTGTCTAATGGAATGCTAGGGAAGAGGGAGCGGACATCAAAGGATACTAAAGTGTCATGAGGTTTAAGTTTAAGATTTTGAATTTTTTCTACCAGGTCTAAAGAGTTTTTTATACTCTGAGTATGGAATTGTGGAAAGGACTGAAATTTTTTGGTTAGCCATTTTGCCAGAAGGTAAGTAGGAGTGTTTATATTATTTACAATGGGTCTCATGGGTATGTTGGGTTTGTGTATTTTAGGCAAACCATATATTCTTGCAAGGGTAGGGTTGTCTGGTTTGATAGTTTTTTGTTCTGTAGTTGTTAAAATTTTACTATTAATGATGGTTTTTTGTACATCTTTTATGCATCGGTTGAGTGGATTAGAATCTATTTCCTGGAATTCTTTTTGTTGTAGTAACTCTAACATTTTTTCTTTGTATGTAGCTGTATCTAAGATTACTATTTTGTTTCCTTTATCAGCCCTTGAGAAGATTACATCCTTTTTCCTTAAAGATTTAATTATCTGAATTTGTTTCAAATGTTTTATTGGCTTTTTATTTATTAAGTTTTCCAATATAGGAGCTGATTTTTTCCTAATTATATTTTTGTCCATGGTTTCCAAGCCTTCTACTGCTAATTCTATGTCTGCAATGAATTCATCCGGGTTGCTGGAGTATGTTATACATGTTTTTAGGCCTTGGTTAAGTACATCTATGTCTTCCTTGTTAAAATTTTGCTTAGAGAGGTTAATTACACTATCTGGGGATGTGTTCTTTGCTGAAATTTTGTTATGTTTTGGTTGCCAATGATTATGATTACGTTTTAGTTTCTTATTTTGACGATAAATTTTCTCTTTGACTTTATAATTGATGTGTTCAAATGATTTGGCTTCTAAGTGGTCCCATGCTGTGTTTCCTAGTAATTTTACAAGTTTTAGATGTAGGTTATACAAAGAGAGGTCTATATTCGTTATTTTTCTGTAGTGATTTGTTTTCTCGGCTTTTAATACGGCTTTTTCAGCAGCTAATTGTTCTTTACTGTTATTGTTAAATTTTACTATTTTTCGTACAAATTTCGGAGAAATGTTACGTTTTAGGCACTTATTGATAAATTTTATGTCCGCTGATATTAATCTTCTTTTTGTCTTTAGTTTCAAATATTGTTT
Organism: Mantis religiosa; assembly: GCA_030765055.1. NCBI lineage: Eukaryota > Metazoa > Arthropoda > Insecta > Mantodea > Mantidae > Mantis > Mantis religiosa. The sequence goes on from CM060953.1 coordinate 98,749,542, forward strand.
TATTTCTTTCTTGTTGCCGAAATGTTCGTTGAAATATTCAAATGTGAACGATCTTACCTCCATGTTGTCCGGTTTTTAAAGTTGGTTGGATCTAACTTTCGCGTGTTCCTCTTGACTTAACGTCACTTCAATATATCGAGATTCAACTGTATTGGAACACCACAGTGAAGCGAAAAATTATTAAATTTTAGATGAGTCGCGTTTTTTACACATCTGCTTCACTTTCGTACCTATTTTGAGGACATGTTTCGCAAATCTTCGCTTGCATCTACGGCTCTTGTGCGACTGACGCTAGATCCAGCGGTGTGGGTAATTCTGGGGTTGTTGCTGCCATCTGTTGATTTAGTGATGAACTGAAATGTGGGATTCTCTTCTAGCGGGATTTCAAAGTTCATTAGTTGGTTTTTATGTTTTTCTATGTATATCCTCTCCCATATGACGAGTTCACTATGTTTTTGTACGTATTTTAGTAATTTTGTGCTATCTTCAATTTCATGATTTTCAGACCAGAAATGAGCTGCTATTGCGGACTTATCAATATTTTTGTATCTTAAGTGCCTGAAGTGTTCTTTCTTTCTAGTGCCTATGTTCCTTTTTGTCCTTCCTATGTAAATTTTTTCACAGTCTTTACACTTAATTTTGTAAATGCCTGACTTTTCCTCTGGTTTTATCTTATCAGTATTATTACTGTGAAGTAGGTTTTTAATGTTGTAATTGTTTTTTGGTGCCAATGTTATATTGTATTTCTTGAATATTTTTTGGAACTTTTTTGTGGCCCAGGGGTGGTAAGTAAATTTAGCAAATCTAGTTTCTTGTTTTATTGGTGTGAGAGCTGTGATCTGTTTTAATTTCTTTTGAAGTTTGAATAATTTTAGTTTTTTATCTACAAGGTTTTTTCCATATCCATTTTTGATTGCAGTTTTTAAGATTTGATGGTATTCGTTTTGATATTCTTGTTGGCTGAGAGGTAGATTTACTAATCTGTGTGTTAGACTGTTGATGGTTGCATGTTTGTGTGGAATTGGGTTGAAACTATTTGCTTTGATGTAATTATCTGTGTGTGTTGCTTTTCTATGAATGCCAAATTCTAGTTTTTCATTGCCTTTTTTGATTTTAAGGTCTAAAAAAGGCATTGTAAATAATATAAACACTCCTACTTACCTTCTGGCAAAATGGCTAACCAAAAAATTTCAGTCCTTTCCACAATTCCATACTCAGAGTATAAAAAACTCTTTAGACCTGGTAGAAAAAATTCAAAATCTTAAACTTAAACCTCATGACACTTTAGTATCCTTTGATGTCCGCTCCCTCTTCCCTAGCATTCCATTAGACAAACTTTTGATTCAACTGAAAAAATGGCTAAATTCTATAAACCTGGATGCCAATGCAATAGAAGAATATGTGGCAATGACTGAATTATGTATACATCAAAATTATTTTGTCTTCGATGGAAAATATTACAAACAAATTTCAGGACTAGCTATGGGAAGCCCGCTATCACCATTTTTGGCCAATCTAAACATGAGCTTTTTCGAAACACATATTACTAAAGCCTTCCCTCATATGTTTAAAACATGGTACAGATACGTAGACGACATCTTTGCAATAGTGCCCTACAAACTAATAGATGATGCTTTGAAACTACTCAACCTGCAAGAACCCAGCATACAATTCACAGTAGAAACTGAAGAGGACTGTACTCTACCTTTTTTAGACCTTAAAATCAAAAAAGGCAATGAAAAACTAGAATTTGGCATTCATAGAAAAGCAACACACACAGATAATTACATCAAAGCAAATAGTTTCAACCCAATTCCACACAAACATGCAACCATCAACAGTCTAACACACAGATTAGTAAATCTACCTCTCAGCCAACAAGAATATCAAAACGAATACCATCAAATCTTAAAAACTGCAATCAAAAATGGATATGGAAAAAACCTTGTAGATAAAAAACTAAAATTATTCAAACTTCAAAAGAAATTAAAACAGATCACAGCTCTCACACCAATAAAACAAGAAACTAGATTTGCTAAATTTACTTACCACCCCTGGGCCACAAAAAAGTTCCAAAAAATATTCAAGAAATACAATATAACATTGGCACCAAAAAACAATTACAACATTAAAAACCTACTTCACAGTAATAATACTGATAAGATAAAACCAGAGGAAAAGTCAGGCATTTACAAAATTAAGTGTAAAGACTGTGAAAAAATTTACATAGGAAGGACAAAAAGGAACATAGGCACTAGAAAGAAAGAACACTTCAGGCACTTAAGATACAAAAATATTGATAAGTCCGCAATAGCAGCTCATTTCTGGTCTGAAAATCATGAAATTGAAGATAGCACAAAATTACTAAAATACGTACAAAAACATAGTGAACTCGTCATATGGGAGAGGATATACATAGAAAAACATAAAAACCAACTAATGAACTTTGAAATCCCGCTAGAAGAGAATCCCACATTTCAGTTCATCACTAAATCAACAGATGGCAGCAACAACCCCAGAATTACCCACACCGCTGGATCTAGCGTCAGTCGCACAAGAGCCGTAGATGCAAGCGAAGATTTGCGAAACATGTCCTCAAAATAGGTACGAAAGTGAAGCAGATGTGTAAAAAACGCGACTCATCTAAAATTTAATAATTTTTCGCTTCACTGTGGTGTTCCAATACAGTTGAATCTCGATATACTGATATTAAGTTCACTTTTTAATGACTTGTTGGTCTAACTTCAAATAATGTAGCCTGAAACACACTGCAACATAATCATGAGCAAGTATGCATAAGCAATGTATACCTAGCTGAGATGTTAAATATTTCAAAATCTTGCTTATTTAAAACTGTGCTGAACAGAAACGCAACACTTTTTAAATTAATAACGAGTGATGATGTTGCATGCTCAAAACTATTTATTTCACCCTCTGTGGTATACATTATCATGCTAGCCTTAAGCTCACCTCGGTAGCGTAGATGGTAGTGTCTGCCTCACGTTCAAGAGGTCCCGAGTTCAAATCTCGGTCAGGGTGAGTTACCTACATAAGACTTTTTCCGGGATTTTCTCTTATCCTTAAAGACTAATGTCAGGTAACTAAGCTCTCTGGACCCTGGGCTCATTTGAGCATCATTTCACCCATTCCATTCATTGTCTGATATCACCTGTTGGACGTAAATTACAGAAAAAAAAAATGCCAGCCTTTAGATCAAAAGGTTGTGGGGTATCAACCTGGAACGAAAAAATGGGGGGGGGGGGAGAAAAGGGGAAAAAAAGAAAGGAAAAAAAAAAAAAAAAAAGGGAACCCCACTTGAGAACCACAGCAGCTACGAAACGTCCATAAATTAATCTTCTAGAAGGCATAGAAGGTCCAAGAGCTGGAAATGCAATATTGGAGAAATGATGATGTAATAGAAAATGCAATTAAATTAACACATTAGAGGATACCAGCGATGAAAATGACACAGTAGATTTGGGAATCGAAGAATCAAAAAGAGAGTGAGTGTTTATAACTGTCATAATATTAGTTTTCTACTTTTAAGTGTTTCATAACGGTAAATATATAATACAGCATATCGCATGTAATTCAATTGTTTGTTGCCACATCTCATACCTTTGGCACATCTTTGCCTATTTTACCGCAATTTGGCTGAATTGTGTTTTTCTATGTTGACCCACACTACAGAAACAAGAGCGTGTTGGTTCTTTCTTCTTACCCTCTGCCCGCACCACACCGTAAATCTAGCGCTCAGGAAATCATGCGCATATAGTAAACAGTAAACCTACCTGCTGCAACACTTGGCACAACAGCAGGTTCTTTTAGCGTTTCAGATGCATTCGTAACTATGGTTAGGCTTTACAAATAAAGATTATGCTTCTTTCTTATGGCAAAAGAGACTGCTATACTCATGAAGCACCACACTTGGCATAAATTTCCCAGTAGTAGAATTCCAAACCCAAGGGTTATAGCAAAGTGTCTTAACATTTTGAGCATCTAGTGTAAAGACCTGTAGATGTTGCAGTTATTCACCATTAATAGATTTCCTGTTTAACAAATATGTGCCTTTGGTTATTTTTACACTATACACCTGAATGAAGTATTTCCGTAATTAATAGTTTAAGTTATCCTTAATCAACTTATGAATAGCTTTTATGCAGCTTTTAATTTAGGTCTTGTGAATACGACTGAATAGCTTAGAAGAAAATCATCCCACCCCTGGTTACCAAGTGTAGCTGATAAGGGCATAGGCACATGGCAAACACTGAACTAGTTTAGACTTTCAAACATTGCAGTCATGAATGCATGCCCAGCTGCAAAACTAAACAAATACATACATTCTTAAATCCCACTCTGTTGCTAAATTCTCAGATAATGTATTCAGTAATGTTCAATTATCTCCATTTTTCAATTTGAAATAGCTATGGAATTTTATTATTTGTCATATCTGGATCTCCCAGCTCATGAAACCTACGTGCACACACAATGCAATCTACCTTAGTTTATCTCTTGACACCATTTTTATCACTGTTTTATGAAGTGTTCACTTTCATCACACCATTCGCTTAAACTTACTTTTTAGCAGTTTTTTTTTGCAAGCAAAGTTTTTTGCATGTGTCATATTTAGCTAAAGTGGATGAATATCTTTGACACCCACATAAGATGCACGTCCCTTGTTTCTTTGCTGGAAGTTCAGAGATGGAATCTGCAGAAACTGATACTGCAATATGAAACTACATAAACATTGCTATATCAGACAGCAATGATTTGAGTTGACCTCTGTAAATAAGCTGTTATTTCATAAGACCCTCTGCTAGCTTGGCATAAATGTCTTCTTGAAGTTGATCCTGGTTTCATCAAAGGAAAATATTTGCAAAATCATGCCTGCAATGTTAAAAAGTGTAAAAAATAGAGGACTGGCCCTTTATTTTATTTTTTTTGGCAATCCTTGAAACAAATAGGCGCACATTTTATCAACAGTTTCAACTCCACCTTTTATCATGTTATTGTCAGTAATGATATCAGATTTGTTTCTTTATCAATTGTTGCAGCACCATGCATTGTGGACAGGACAACTGTTTTTGTGAGGTAAATATGAAACTAGTATTATACTTCAGAAATCCAATTTCTCTTGCCTTACTAGGCAGAAATTCTGGAGGAATTTCTTGTCTGTTTTTCTGCACTGTGCCAACGCTTGTGATTTTCTTCTGCGTCAAATACTCAGAAAGAGATTAACTGTTTACCAATTGTCAGTTCTTAGATTTCCGTTACAATTCTCTATTGGCATTATAAGTCTCTTCATTATGTCAAACTCTGTATTGCCCACCTGGTTGTATACCACAAATTCCAGATTACTGCAGAAAAAGTTTTAGCATCACATAATGCAAATATGTTTATACCATATTTGGCTAGTTTGCTGGGCATGTACTGCATCCATCCATTATGACCTATGAAAGGGTGCAGCATTTCTCTATTGTGGTAAATTTGCTCATGGTATTAAGAGTCAGTAGAGTTAGATTACTTCCGTAAAAACCCTGGCATAATGCATTGCGTACCTTAGGAGCGACTCTCACCACCGATGGGCGTGACCTTTGCGCATACAGGTTGACGCATGCGGTTGGTCGGGAGGGAGAGAGGGAGGAACTGGCATACATGAGGCACCAAGCGCATATTGAAAAGAGGCTCGCCAGCTGAACACCCAGGGCTTTTATGGGAATACGGCTACTATACATACAGTTAGCAACAAAAGCCTTCAGCAAAGAATGAATTGCAGCCAACTTATCAGTCTATCTTCTCTACCAATTTCTATTCATCAAACCGAATTATCTCCTCTACCAATTTCTATTCATCAAACAATGAAATACAGAAGAGAAACCTTTCATAGCTCTTTACAGCCCTAAGTTGTTGCATTCCTGTTCCATCTATTGCCCAAAGTTTCATTACATTTGCATGATGGAACTTTCTTGTTCCAATCAAGAAAAGAATTCCCAGCACTGCCATTATTTCACATTTCCATCTATCTCTTTCACATGAGAACTGATGTATGACTAGTTGCTTACTTATACACATATTCATATAGTCTGCAATCCCATCAATGTCAAGCTCCATTATGTTCAGAAAAACAGACATCAGCAATGTTCATTACATTCCTCTTTGGAACAGGAGAAGCTTTTACAATGTTTTTTTCCCCTTTGTTTTTGAAGTTTTACTCCACTAACTTTATAAACACATGTAACTTCACTTCTTTTAGGTTGTTGAGATTGTTATACTCTACTTCCTGTTCAGATTATAATTCAATGTCCTTATCACTCAAATCTGCATAAATTACAAGTAGCCTACAAATCTCTTCATCCGATAAACCCTTAGAGCTGAAGAAAAATAATCAAATGAACAAATGCATAGTCATATTCAGAAATTAAGGAATACATTACTTAGAAAAAGACAATTTACATTGAAACAATTGTTACTTAACTCTGCATTTTCCTGACTGCAGAACAAAGCACGTACCCATCACAGAAGCAGCAGCATGTTGTACTTAAAATTCAACACCCCATTACATGGTCGAGTACGCATCAACAATAGAATACATCACACCAATAATACAATAGCTTAAGATTAAAACATTGATAAATCATAAATACTGCTGGTATTGTATTCTACAATGGTGTGCCTGCCGGAAAGTTAAAATTCAGTTTCAAATAATTTAGTTATACATCTATCCCTGTAGTATATTTTTAAAATTTGTTTCACAATAATGCCTTTGACTGCAATAATTTTTGCATTTTCAACTCCTGTCTGTTTAATTTATATTACTAAGTTCTTCACAAGCAATCACAGATTAATTATGCAATTTCCACCATAATTTATGTTGACTAAAGAATATTCAGATATTTTTAAATTAATACAAATGCAGGTTATTGTTATCATAAAACAATGCTAATGTACATGATTTTTTTTTCTGACATACTAATTTCAGCCTAAACATACATTGTTACACAAGAAGAAAATTAGATACAAAGAAGAATGTAGTAAAGCATTTAAGTGATTTGTTTATGGAAATAGTAAGTAAATACACTCATACAAATTGAATTTAGCAATATTTCTCAAGCAGATTCATTCTTTAATTGATGGCTAGAAAACGGTCTTGCAGTGAGTGGCCACTTACATCACTAATACACACAAATGTAAAATGAATGGGGTCCTCTTGACAAAAAAATTAATAAATAAAAATGCCATAATTAAGTCTGCAGCATAAATTTATACTTAAGCTTCCCAGTTTAATATTTTAATATATTTTAATTAAGATAACATTATATAATGTACAGTGTACAGATTAATTTAAGATTAGCAGAAATTGCATGCATATCTTCATAAACATGAGGCATCATTACAACCCCATACTGAAAAATTGCTTTCTAAAGCTAGAAGTGAAGGATAAATTGTGATTGGCACATGCTCCTGAGCCAACCACCGCCGGCAGTGCTGTAAGTAGTAAAAGCAGGCATTAAAACACTACATTCATTCTGAGTCAACCGGTGGAAGTTATCTCTTGAACCAGAGATACTTCAGGAAAAATTGCAAGGGAGCTTGTGTCAATCACGAAGTAACTTCTGTGTCATTGATGAGTCACTGTTGAATATCAATACTATAAAGCACGAGATTTAACTTGGAACTTTTTGCACTATCTTTGTCTAGCAGGGGCGCTGGGTTTCTTTCCTTGAAATGGTCAGTCGCTTTTAAAGTGCTATTGATTTCCCTAATTACCTGCTGTGGTAAGAGGGTAAGCATAAGCAGGTATCAGTGGTGTTGCAAGTGAAGTATCGGTTGTTAACGTGTTGGAAATGTGAAAAATGTTTTAGAATTTGAGAATTTTGTGATTATTTTAAACATAATGCTGGGAATAGCTCTAGTGTCTATGTTAGTTATAGGAGGCATGGGAAGAAAGGCAAAAGCTATAAGATCAGATGACAGGGAAATTGTGATCAATGTCCATAAATTTTTATAGACGAATATGAGGCCCTAAAATGCAGAAAGCCAACTATATCTGTGTCGAGCATAATGAAATTTAGATTTGTAAAGTAACTCACGAGGAGGAAAATTACTTACAGAACGGCCACACTGTAATACGACTACCTTCATATCATTGTTCCTTAATGCTATAGAACTTATGGGCACAGATAAAAAATGATGTCCCAAAACATACCATTTAAGCCTAGTGATGTAAAAGTATTTTTAATAGTGTAGTAGGTAACGTGTTCGAACAAATCCGGTGGGGAGCTTGTGAACATGTTGAAAAGATTGAACAGTTATTAGGAGACAGATGGTTTAATAAATGAAATTAGTGAAAGCTTCATAATTAATTTAGAAGATGATTCAAATTATGAACATGAGAACACTTCGAAATTTCTGACAAGGAAGAAGGGGAACAGGGACCAAATTTTGAGGATGAAGGATCATCTGCTACTGACATGTCTGCCCTGCCTCACAGACCATAAAAGAGGGGCAGGTTCAAAAGAGATCATGAGTACATATTTCTTTCTCTTTCTAAAAACCGGGACCAAGTTAAATCTCGTGCATTATAAAATTAAAAACAAAATATAGACAACTTCAGAACACCATTGGCAAAAAGTTGTTCAAAAATATAAAATGACTACACATTAAAGACAAGAAAAGCGGAATGCAAAATTATTTTGGAAAAATTGACACGATATGAACTTCAAGTTATCCTGAATGCTCTGGTTCCTTAAAGTACATTATGTAAGAGCAAATTCAAAATGCAACAAATGATACACAATACCAACATCTGCAGATAAAGGGAATATTTTAATTCAAAGAACAAATCCAAATTCAGACCTCTTCCAAACTTACTCTAGATTCCCCCTACCTCTGTAATGAACGACTGAGAACAAAATGGAAAAAATATTTGGAAAGATATAGACGGAGTCAATCACATCATTCACCAAAGTAAATTTAATCCAAGAAATTTAAAACAAAAAGGAACTTGAAACAAAACATTCAATATAACGGGTTGGAAATCTTCAGAATATCTAACTGATCAACTTATTTTGATCTTTTAAATCAGCACATTAAATGTTGAAAAGATAAAATATTGAGGAACACTTAACCTTCAGTCTAATAAGGTACTCCAAAACTGAAGAAATGAATAATGGGACAACTGAAGACAACTTAATGGGAAAACAATTTGAGTAAATTTATTTTACAGCTAATATGAAATACAACTAAAATAAAAAATGGTGCCTTGTATTAAGTTAATCTTTATTAGACATCTACTTCTGACACTCGCTGATTGCAATGATTAACACATTTTACTTCATGTAGCTTCAAGTTCAGTTAATTAGTAAAGAAATGCCATTTAACCTACTTGCAAAATTCAGAAAACATCAGGTTCACCACACTTGTCAGCATACTGTAAAAAACCTTTGCTTGAGTATAAGAATGGGCACTTTAACAATTATGAAAGAGACCACCTATACCTCACTTAACCTTAAAAAACTTGCAACTTAATTTCTAATCCCCATTTTACATGCATAATTTTCTGTAATTTCAAATCCAGTTACTAACCCATTTGGAATGCAAAACCAAAACCCAACTTCACTTCTCCAGAAAAAAATAATCATTCATTAGACCACCCTACACCAACACCTTTGTGATTCCAGAACCCATAATCAAGTTCAGTAAAGAAATGCCATTTAACCTACTTGCAAAATTCAGAAAACATCAGGTTCACAACACTTAAGTCAGCATACTGTAAAAAACCTTTGCTTGAGTATAAGAATGGGCACTTCAACAATTATGGAAGAGACCACCTATACCTCACTTAACCTTAAAAAAAACTTGCAACTTAATTTCTAATCCCCATTTTACATGCATAATTTTCTGTAATTTCAAATCCAGTTACTAACCCATTTGGAATGCAAAACCAAAACCCAACTTCACTTCTCCAGAAAAAAATAATCATTCATTAGACCACCCTACACCAACACCTTTGTGATTCCAGAACCCATAATCCCTGTCACCAGCAAACTTTGAAAACTGCAATGGACAAACCTCTCTGGGAGTCTTAAACCCAAGACCAACATTTCGATATCGGCGAAGAGGTTTCTTCTTGGATCCAATCTTTCTGTTAAGATTCAAGTGTGGCTGCTTTTGGAAAGCCTTCTCTGTCTGTGTTGAAAGAAAACAAAACATGATTAATAAACTATTTAAACTACTGCTCTTACTGAGCCTCCACCTACCTCTCTTGGTGTCTTAAAACCCAAGCCAACATTACGAATGTAACGAAGTGATTTCCTTTTTTTGGCCCCCAAGCCTTTCTTACGATTTAGAAAAATGGTAGGCTGCTTTTGAAATGAGCGCTCATTCTGTAAAATTGAGAGACGCATATTAAAATATACATTTCACAAATTCAAAGTCCAAATTAAAATAATCTTGATATAAATACCATTGTCCATGTCTGCAATTGTAAGGCTTGAATGAACTTCAGGGCAATGAAAACGTACTTATGATTTAATGTGTCATCTGCTTTGAGTATTAGTTTAATTTTATGTGGCAATTATTCTCTACGAATATTAGACATTTGAGATTTCATGGATGCATAGGTTTCTATTTTCCAAGCTGAGTTTGTCCTATCACAGGCTTTTCTATCACTTGATTTAAATTTCGATGGAAGCGTAAGAAACTTTCAGCAATCTATTTGCAAACATTTCGAAAATATAGAACAGACTAGTTTGGTTATGGGCTCATAACCATTCTACATTTAAATATAAGAGTAACTCTACGATTAGTCATATGGTACAGTTTTAAGTTCAGAACCACTCTCACCGCATCAAATTCCCATCACACCCCACAATGAATTAACAAATATTAGCACAATTCACAATAATATAACATTTATTTAAAATTTTAAGATCTAGCCTATCCCCGGTTCACATTTTTTCTGTGATCAAACCTCACTTGATTTCACCTATCACTTAGCCATAATTGAGCAATTGCTTTAGAAATTTTGAGGTGGATATCATACGTTTATTTGGAAAAAGCGATAATAACACTGACCGCTGAGAGTAGTGTTTAATAACAGTAATTATGTAAACTAGGAAAGAACAATGAATGCTTAAAAAAAAAAAAAAAAAACGTTTTAGAATTAAACATTTTACACTTCAGGTACATGTTATAATAAAATTCAAATATATTCATTTTTAACAAACTGAATGCAAATAGCAGCACGTAAGTCACAAATATATTCAACATAGCACACACTATCCTAAACCTTAGCCTACACACAGCTAGTGTGGGAGAACAATTTCCTCAATGGCACAAGCAGTTCATATCAAGATTAATTTCAACATGAAGAATGATCTGTAATGCACAGACTTAAAAAAATGTTATAATAATTTAATAAGAGCAATGTTCTGTAGCACTCACCTTATTGCTACTCTCTCTCTCTCTCATGTGCTCTTATTCTCCAGGATTTAACGGGGTAAAAATTTTTGCAGTTTAATTATGAGGAAGTCACCTGCCTGTACAATTAGCATCTGACATAAGTAGTGATTCTTGAGTAAACATGTGCAATATTAGTGCTCTCGGTATACAAATGTGTTGATACTTCTAATGTTCCTGTGTACGGATTATTGAAGATAAAAATCAAGTTTCGAGAGAAAGGTAGAAGAGCAAATAAAATTTGTTATAATATTCAGAACATACTGGAGGCATTCTGTTTCATATTCTTTCTACCGTTGCCACCATAGAAATGATTACAAAAATGTGTGATGTTTTGCAGGATTGGTACCTATAAGTGGGAGAAATTACTGATGCTCTAGAGATATCTGTAAAGCAAGTCCCATTTTGATTAAGGATATCCCAGGGTTAGTATTTTTTGGGTGCATATTTCAGATCAAAAAAGGAAGGGTGCTCAAATAAGGTAAATGGCTAAAGTAGGAGAATCTATGCAGGAGTGCCGAGAAAACTGGGCTCAGCGCTAGTTTTTAGTTCTATAAAGATAATGACCCCAAACATAATTACTGGGTTGTGCAGATTCACATGGATGCATTGTATACTGGAGTCCAGTCAGCCAATATCTTCAAGAGCATTTGAAAAGGAGACTCCGTGAACAGTGGATCAAAATTTCGGCTGCATATACTGCTAACCTAGTCAGGACCACGCCCAACCGTCTGAGAGAGGTCATAAAATGCAGAGGATATCTAACAAGATTTTGAAACAAAATGCATTCTTTTTCTTCAGGCGTCCCAATATTTATTTTGCGCAGAAATATGTAATGTTTTGTTTTTACATTCGTTATCCCTAAAGATATCAGAAAATAAATTTTATTTCGTATTTTTGTTAGTAGATAGTTTGTGAGGCATTATTAATAATTTGTATTGTTTCTGATTATACATGTCATTGACAAATGAACTTCAAATGTCAATACAATTTCAAGCTGTCTTCTCTTTTTTACTCGCTGTGTGTGCTGGCAGAGAACTTATCAGATGCTCACCTGGTAAGAACAATATGGAATTCCAGTCCATAAAAAAATTTAGCATTAACTAGAATTAAGTACGCACAGCATGACCAAATGTAATGCAATATTAATTTAATTCGCCAAATTTAACTACAATGACTTAATGAATGAGCTTGCAGGCAAACAAAAGCAATAATTTTACTGGACCACGTGTCTTCGAGCAGAAACGCACTGAGAGGTACTTATTCTAGATTTCTTATCTGCCTAATGAGAATTTCCAAAGTTTGCAGATCACAACCCGAGCTGTAATCATGTGGAAGCAGCAATCTTAATGCATAACGTTTCTTACTAATGAGCTCTACGAGAATTATTACTGCATTTAAAACTTCAAGTAAACGAGTATATTTATATCTCAAGAAACTATTTGGCTAACATTGAGGAAGATGTATAATTTACTTAAAATTGTCCCTATAGCCACCCAATAGCCAGGTACCTACCTATGAACCTCTATCCTGCAGAGCCCTTGGTCTTTACATCAGCAACCATTATATTCATCTTGAACACGCGCAATGCTAATTTTATTTGAAATTTTATCACGCTGAAACTTGACTGTACCTCCAGCTTGAAACTTATCGTATAACATTATAAGCTTTTTGACTGCCCCAAATAAATATTAAAACTAAATCTTATCCACATATAACAGCTATAAAGGTTCCTTTTAAATAAATTCTCACAGAACTTTACCTGATCCGCCATCTTCTAGAGCATCAAGAGAGACAAACAGAATGCAACTAAGCAAACCTCATATTACTTTCACATGGGCAGGGAGAGGGCTGCCAACATTCAGGAAATAAAATTGTTACAACCGCTAGAGTACAGTATACTTCACAGTTTGTGTAATTCAAAACGAAACGAGAAACACTTAGTATGAATTACGTACTTACGTCAAGTCCGAATTGCAGTGTTTAAAGATATATTTATGCTACGCGGAATAAGAGTGACAGTAACGTTAGGCTGGCATATTGGCTAAATTGTGTGACAACATTATATAACTGTACTTATTATACGTAGGGATTACCTAGAATAAGCAGTATTCTCAGTTAATTTATTTCCCCTTACAAATTATACCCTAGGTTATTCATTTATTTCTTTTTACGTTGTTAAAATACACGTTAGGTGTGAATTCGATATATTTTTACAGTGGTTATGTTCTGGGGCGACAGAACATGTTATGTATTGTGGCTGCGGAGTATCCTGAAGTTCACAAATACCACCATTATCCGTTTCGTTCCTCCTTACTTTCATAAAATATGTACCATGCGGTCCATGTCCTGATAAGAAATGTATTAATCCTTGTTTTGAAATGTAGATGTTTCATTCTAAGACGTTGACGTATATTCGGAAAAAATTGGCGTACTCTTCATCCTACTTCAATATCATTCCAATCATCCCGCCAGTCACCCACAAGTTTCACATTAATCCCCTGTTTATTTGTGCATCTTTTCCAATCACCTCTTCTATCTTATCATATCTAGCTTTCTTAAACCAATAGATGGCTGCTTTTCTTCTGATTATTAGATCTATACATACAGGAAATTGAGCAGGAAGATCCTGCCCTCACTGCCAGAATGGATGGAAAAAAGACATGTTAACCTGCTGAAAATAATGTTGGCCCATTGTCTAAAAAAAGAACAAACTAATTCCACCACCACTGAGCAGGTATTTTTTAAATTGTTTTTTTTTTTCAGGCTGTTATAGAATTTAATACAGAGACGCTGTTTATGCATTTTAGCACTTTATTCGGTGTTATTTATAGTCAGTCACTTTTTTCTTCCGAATTGTGTATATTTAGATAATGTGCCATTTTATTTTCATTTTTTTGTAATTTATACTTCAATTTATCCCTGGTCGTTGTCATTATTCAGTTTTTAAAGAGTGCTGCTAATCTCCAACTCCAACTCCATGCTGGCGGGCTGTTTGGAACAGCCCGAAGGGTGGTCAAATCGTGTACCTGCTCTGGGAAGAGCTTAATCACGTAGTGGCGGGATGTGGGTGTTGCAGAATGACGAGTGTGGATTAAGTGGGGGTAGTGTAGGGAGGTAGCTTGCTGCTCCTCAGGGAATGATGAACCGGGTGCTACAGACAGCGTGCACTGCTGGTGGATTAGTTAATAAACTAGGAAGAAGGTATGTATAATTTTGAATTTTCCAGAATAAATTTTTGGATTAGCTGAAATTTAGTTTAGGCTGGAATGGAGATCATGTGGTTACCGATAATGATCGCAAGACATGCGGGATAACCGGTATCGCTTTAAGCGACGCTCACGTGGTACATAATCCCCAAGGGATCTGACGAGGGCGCTCTGATGTTGGGGCAAACCCTGGAAGAAATTTGTCGCCCGGCGCCTAATTTCATCCTCCACATATCGGAGGGATGAAGCCTCGTGAAGTAGTCTCACGTGGAACCTTGTACAAACAGAATAAATAATCCGAAGACATTCATTCTGTGCACGTTGGAGCAGAACTAGGTGTGAGCCTGCGGCCATACCCCAGACTTCGCACGCATAGAGCATGACAGGGAGGACCAGAGCCATAAAGAGGCGCAACTTTAGGGAAACAGACATCGCAGACCGAAGCACAGGGTATAGTGATGCCACGGCACCACACGACCGATGAGCTTGCTCCTGGATGTGCTCCCGAAAACTTAGGCCCTTATCCAGCTTGACTCCCAAGTATTTTATTGAATTCTCCCACCTGATCCCTTGACCGAAGTGGGTAAATTGGGGGAAATTGGCGGGAAAGCGGCGCTTGGTGAACAATATCGCTTGGCTTTTCTCAGTATTAATGGACAATCGCCAAAGCGTGCACCAATCCTGGAGGAGGATTAGGTAGCGTTGGGTGGGGTTGAAGGTTCTGCGTGGATGTCTGTTTGTTGAAAATAGCAGCACGTCGTCAGCATATTGTGCTATGTTGACGTGCTGTTCAGTGGGAAGGTCAGCCACGTAGACGCTGTACAGCGTCGGGGATAACACAGAACCTTCGGGGACTCCGCCGCGGATAGACCTTCGTGTAGATGTTTTTCCCGCCACTGTGACAGTGAAGAATCTATGTTTTAGGAAAGAGTGAAGAAAGTGTATGACTTGAGTGGGTAGCTCCAGTTGGATGAATTTGTACAGAAGACCCACGTGCCAGGTCGTAGAGAAGGCCATTTCCACGTCCAGAGAAACCACCGAGGTAAATGCCTTGTCCTGGAAACCCAGGGCTGCAGCCTCCACCACGCGCAGCAACTGCTGTGACGTAGAATGCCCAGGACGAAAGCCAAACTGGTGAGGAGGGATGGCTTGAATGTCACCCAGAAGGGGGGACAAGCGGGCTAAGAAAAGTCTCTCGAAAACCTTCGAGAGAATAGAAAGGAGGCTAATGGAGCGGTAGTTGGCAGGATTAACCGGGTCTTTCCCTGGCTTCAAGATGCATATCACCCGAGCCTCTTTCCAACTACGAGGAAGGTGACTCAGAGAGCGACACATATTGAAGACTCTTGTAAGAAATAACACGGCCCTGAAAGGAAGGTGGCGGAGCATGAGTGGCGTTATGCCATCAGGTCCCGCCGCCTTTTTTGGTTTGAGACGCCGGAGTACGCCCTGGAGCTCACTGGGTCTTATAACAGGGAGTCTGTCCGCCTCAGCCGGGGTTCGCCGAAAGTATCGACGATCCTCCTGCCCAACGCAGTCAGAGAAGGCAGGGTACTGGGGTCTTCTCTAGGCCTCATGGTCCTCTCAAGGTAGTCGGGGAACACCGTAACCTTGGCCTGTGGTTCGTAGGATAGGCCTTGGGTACCCTGGAGTGGGGAGCTTGGTGTCCCTTGTCAGTTCCGAAGTCTTTTAATGACCCTCCACACGTTTCCGTCCTCGAGGTTCATACGAGACATCGTGTCCTCCCACGCACGCACTCTGTGCTCATGTAGGCGGGCACGAACCTCTCGGCACAATTGCCGAAGAAGCCCTCGATTATGAGGCGTGCGGTGTCTCTGGTAGAGCCGCCTTGCTGCCCATGAACGTCGCCTAAGGAGTAGGATGTCCAGGGGAAGAACATCCGGATGAAGAGTGGCTGGGGTGATAATTGTAAGGTTGCGGAACGTTCGCTTCACGACTAAGGTGAAGGATGAGGCCGCGGCCTCGAGGGAGGGGATGTCGGTTACGTTAGGGTTGGGGGGAATGGAGTCATTCAGGCAGACTTTGACTCCGTAATTTTGCCTACACGAGAAATAGCTTCCCGCGAGACGCCCTGGTCAGATGCGTTTTCTAATAGGACAACCTTGCCCTTTCCGCCGTGGCGTTTTTGGCGAAGTTTCCTCTTCCTTATACCTCCAGTGCAGGTGCCTGGGTTGGCCGTAGTGGTCGGTTCATCAGACCCTGTACGGGTCGAAGTTGAAGGAATGGCAGTGGCTTCTGCCATGATGAGATTTTGGAAGAGTGAGGTGAGAAGCACTTATGAAAAAGTGTGTAAACAGGTACACTTACGGCCCTGCACCCGAAGGTGCAGCGCAATCAATCACCCTACGGGTGTCCTTACCTCTATGCAGCGGGTGCTAAACAGCTTGCAACACAGAGGACCGGACACCTGATTCCTCAGAATGCGCCGTACCCAGTCACAATGGACTGGACGGCTAAGGTCTTGAGTCGCCCCGCTACCTGTGACGCCTTCTTCTGGATGGTGAAGACTGCTGAAGGTTGTCCCTCAGAAGAAGGCCTGCTGCTGCATCGCCTTCTGCGAAGTCCGTCTCAGAGTAGCACAATTGCCGGGAGCTTCCCTAAGGTCCCTCCCAATGGTGGCAATCCGCTTGCTCCGACGCGCCGAAGTCGTTGGAAGATCTCCCTGAAGAGGCGATGTTGACCCTTCGAAGTCTCGAAGGGAAGTCAGTCCCAAATGACCTGCTGCTAATCTCGTAGTTGACCGCTCTTATATACACATCGTCATCATCCGGTAGGTACGGGATTGGCGATCCCGGAGTCCCGAGCCAAATCTCACGATTGGGTGCCCCTGAGTGGTGAGAGAGAGCTAATGCCCAATGCCCAAACAAGGTCCACATCCGTGTTTGACCCTTATATAAAATAAAGTAAATTAAAGTCAAATTAAAGCCAAAGCGAAGCCAGAGCGAGGCCAGGGTGGAGCCAGAATGGAGTAAGAGTGGAGCCTGAGCGGAACCAGAGCAAAGCCACAGCAAAGCCAAGGAAAATCCAGAGCAGAGCCAGAGTAAAGTCAGAGTACAATCAGAGCAAGGCGACAGGAAATCCAGAGCAAAGCCAGGGAAAAGCCAAAGCAAAGCCACAGCAAAGCCAGGGCAAAGCCAAAGCGAAGCCAAAGCAAAGCCAGAGTAAAGCCAGAGCAAAGCTAAAGCAAAGCCGAAGCAAAGCCAAAGCGGATCTGGAGCGGGGCCAGATCTTATCCACAATCAAGCCAGAGTGAGGTTATAGTGAATTCAGAGTGAAGTTAGAGTGAGGTTAGATTGAAGCCGGAGCAAAGCCAGAGCGGACCGGGCTGGTGGCCGGAGCCTAGCCCGAGCGAAGCCAGAGCCAAGCCAGAGTTACAGAATGAAGTTAGTGTGAGGCCAGAGCGAAGCCAGAGTGGGGCCGGAACCTAGCCAGAGCCAAGCTACAGCGAAGCCAGAGTCAAGCCAGAGTTAAGTTAAAGAATGAAGTTAGAGTGAGGCCAGAGCGCGACCGAAGGTAGGCCGGAGTCTAGCCAGAGTCAAGTTAGAGTGAACTTAGAGTGAAGTTAGAGTGAGGTTAGAGTGAAGCCAGAGCCAAGAAGAACGGGACCAGTTGGGTGACCGGAGCCCAGCCAGAGCGAAGCCAGAGCTAAGCCAGAGTTGTGTTGGAGAATGAGGTTACAGTGAGGTTAGAGTAAAGCCGGAGCGTATCCAGAGCGAAGTCAGAAGGGGATCGGAGTGGGGGCAGAAGCCTAGCCAGAGCGAAGCCAGAGTGAAGTAAGAGTTAAGTTAAATAATGAAGTTAGAGTGAGGCCAGATCGAAGCCAGAGCGGGATCGGAAATTGGGCGGCAGCCTAGCCAGAGCCAAGTTAGAGTGAATTTAGAGTGAAGTTAGAGTGAAGCCGGAGAGAAGCCAGAGCGGAACAAGAGCGGAGCCAGAGCAGAGCCAAACGCAAGCCAAACCAAAGCCATAGCAGAGCAAGAGTAAAGCCAATACAAAGCCAAAGCAAAGCCAAAGGGCAGCTAGAGCAAAGCCAGAGCATAGCCAGAAGAAAGCCAAAGCGAAGCCAAAGTGGAGCTAGAGCAAAGCCAGAGCAAAGCCAAAGCAAAGCCAAAGCAGAGCCAGAGCAAAGCGAGAGTAAAGCCACAGCAAAGCCAAAGCAAAGTTAAAGTTAAGGTAAAATCAAAGGAAAGCTATAGTAAGTAAAATACAGTTTTTTGAAAGGGCGCTGATGACCATGTAGTTGAGCGACCTTAAATATAAATCATCATCATCATCAGCATCATCATCATCATCGACAACTTCCACATTGTATAAAATCAACTCTGTGTATAACAGGAAATACAGAGTTCAGCAGGAAAGAAAATGGTGTAACGTGTCCTTTCTTGTTTAAGAGATAATTAGAAACAAATTTAGCGCAACACGCGTTAACTCTATGTGAACTCTGGGTGCCTCAGTTATTTAGGAGCTGCCCTGCTGATCGCAAATTCAGTGAATCCATTTCAACAAAGGCCTGCTGGTGAGTAGGGTTAATAAATAAAATAAACAATAATATCGAAAATTATATGATGTCATAATTTGAGTCTACCTTCGTTCAATATTCACTGATAGCTCAAACTGTTTTTACTATTACAAATTTTAGTGGTGATATGTCACTCAGGAACCTTGTGAATGCAAGTAATACTTCTCTTTTTTTTCTTTTTTTGGAGTGGTGGAAAAATGTATGTTCGCGAATCAAACTCTTTTATACTGTTGCAGAAATCGGTATCCCCCTTGCTTCTTTTAGTGTAGTCATCATTAGCTACCAGAAATACATAGACATAAGTTTCATTTCAATCAGACATAAATCCGAAGATATTGGCTGAATTTCGTGCTTTCATGATATGCCGTGATTATTTAATTGAATTAATACAGAGCTTTTGATATCTATCATTAGCCGCAACAGTGACAATACACACCAGCATAATTATGTCAAATGTACAATGGAATATTTCACTGTAGGACCGTGGCCATTTTCTCTCTCGCCTCGCAGTATCAGTGAGTGTAATTGCTGTCAAGGATGGGCAATTATTGTGATGGTTCAAGTCCATAGTGCCATTATAATACAGTGCATACTGTCGCGAACCCGTATCTACTATCGCGTGGCTTGTTTACACAAAAGGAACTGATAGGCGGGCAGTGTGAAAACCAAGTGCCGGCAGACGAAGATAACATGCAGATAAAGTTCTGCTGAAACAAACAAACTGAGATAAATGGACATTTCTAGTTACTTCTGCACTGATAGAGATAATTAGGTTTTCATTTTTTCCATCTTCTCGGTGATGTTGTCACCGTCCCGCTTCCTGACACCAATTGTGAATGGTAGAATTAAGTCAGTTTGTCGGAATTCTAAGTTTTCTTTATTTCCGTCGAAATACACTGTTCAATTCTTACGTAAAAACATTACATCGCCAATACAACACAATCTACAGCACCAAGGTCGATGACAACATCAGCTCTCGTTACAACAACGCTCTTGTTACACAACTAAAACTCGACTCCTGGCCAGTCGTCGCCTCTTTAAATACATGCATCGATAATTCTAGATTTTTCTAAAATAAACCAGAAACCGAATTATCTCTATCAGTCCAGAAGTAACTAGACAGACTTTAACTAAACATACTTTACGGAAAGTTGCTGTAGTAAGGTTCAATTACGGTTACTTGTTTTTCTCTACAAGGAGAACGCGACAACGCCACAATGAGAGGGTCTCCATCGTACAGGTCTGGCCAACCGAATTAGCGTATGTCCTTGAGGGCTACCCCAGTCAGCGGACACCCCTAGCGATTCAAGCAAGCAGCAGGTGGTGCTGATTAGACGAAATGTTTACTACGTTTAGATAGACCTTGTCACACACTCAGAGCATTATTGCGGTAGTCTGTAATAAAATTGTAACGCCCGAATTTTATCCGTATTTAGTATGACTAATTGCAATACTGTGCTTCCCATTATATTGAAATTAAAGGGACAACCCTGCATAGCCAGAGCCGAGAAATAGTATCGCTCATGATTTTATGAAACAAGAAGCGAACAAGAAAAATCTGTGTTCAGTTGATTATTAAACAAACGCAGACGATAGAAGTCAGGACTGTTTGTTTCTAGGATGTGCCATAATGTGCCTGAAATGAAATATTGATGATCTCGACAAACGTATTATCAGACTACAATCCGCAATTTCTACGCTTAAGTGGGAACTGTGCTGACAATTGGAGCATTTCCGATAATGATAAAGGACCTAATTGTATACGAAGGAAGTCGCACAAGCCATAGGCGAATATTTCGAGATTTGCGATACAAATGCAAGAAAACCAAAAGTAACAGCGAAGTGCGCATTGAAAAACAGCATATACGCTCATAACGTGAAGCTTACCTGCTATTGGAACAAAGGTAGGCATGTTGTATAGCGGGACGAGACGTATATAGGACCTACAGTAACCGTACAAATCCAGAAACCGGGCTAAAGAAAGTAATGCTGGTTTATTAGCACCCATATCCAAATGAGAAAGACTAATTATTGTTCACGCTGGTGGGAGGTATGTCTTCATACCTCTTCATGTATAAATCAAAGCAAAGGTCTGGAGATTTTCTCCATGAAATGAATCCGCAAAATAACGTTAAGTGGTTAAAAACCATGCCCATTCTTTATGTTCCTCAAAATTCTGACCTAATAGTAGACAACGCATGCTATCACAATACTTAAGTAGGCAAACCGCTAATATCCCTAAAAGCTGATATGGAAGCCTGGATAATAAAAACGGTATTGCATTTGAAAAATCGTTTTCAAAGTCCAAACGTTATGGCTTGATGAGGTAGCATAAGCTTGGTAAAAAGTGTATGTAATTGATCTGATATTGGCGGAATATGGGTACAGTGCACTCAGACTCCCATCCTACCATTTAGATTTAAATGCAATTGAATTAATCTGGTAGATGTAAAACAGTAGGTAGCAAGTAGAAGCACAACCTTCAAAATGAAAGACGTGGAAAACTTTTGCCATCAAAGATTTGTTTAAATGCATCCTGTGGAATGGGGAAAAGCTTGACAACACATGAAGTTAATTGAGTAACATTACTTTGTAAAAGACTGCATCGTAGAAAATAGAATACAGCGCATACTGATTCAGTACAATGGAACTCAAAGCAGTGACAGCAGCGACGATGAGATGGCGTGCACATTGGCGAAGAAGGTGAAGAACTAGAAGATAATGAGTGAATTAGTGAGGTGCAGCTTAATGTATTGTTACCTGGAAGCACCATTGCAAATAATAAGCATTTGTTCAAATGCGTATGGATATTCCGAAGGTTACGATGTTTTATGCGGGCTGTCCAGTTCCTGTTAACTGTTTATAACTGCCGTCTCAACTTGCACCATTCTTCAAGCCCCCTATGGCACATCGATAAGGTAAATGAGTCACATTAAAATTTTCAAATGCCCAAATTCCTGTCAGGATGTATAAGACTTCCTTTGTGCAGTGAGATTTCTGATCAGTTTCTTACAGTCCAGTTTTCAGAAACATTTTAATGTAATGAGAACCTTCTCCCTTTCTTTAGCTATACCGATATTTACTGTAACATTACATAAGTATTGCCTTACATTTCCGAGTTTAATTTCAATATCGGTGGAACAGATAACTAATACCATGGAGACACATTTTCTGAATATTTTGGTAAAGTGAGAAGCCCAACTTGGTTTAGGTAGTTAATTTAGTGCATTATTAGCTTTATGTTAATACCTTGAAAGAAAAAATATTTGATTCATACATTTCAATTCTAAGAAATGGCCCACCAATTTTAATGTCAACTAATTAACAATCCATATAATGAAAGTTCTCTCTAATTTACAGTCAGCCCAGAAAGTATTCGTACACCACCTAAACAAGAAGTACACCTAAAGAAACAATTTGTGTTGTTGCAACATAAGTATTTATGAAACTTAGTAAACTTGCAAAATTATATGATTCGTGTATTTATTTACTTATTTATACCAAGTTTCCTATAATCAGTAGTTTTCTACGGTAATATTGGATGATACTGTAAATTTGGCACAAAACGTATTTGTAAACAAAAGGTATCTAGATTGAATACTGTGCTTGTATTACAAGCTAGCTCTCCTTTTTGTATAGAATGCATTCTCCTGTTTCACAGTAAGCGATCTGCACACACCACTCTGACTCGAACACAGTAAGTTGCCGAAGTATCATAAAATGGGCCGAAAAGGGAAAGAAACTATGCCAGAAGAGAGAAAAATAATAATTAAATCACATAATGAATTCAAAAAGCTTTCAGAGATATCTTAGATAGTGGGGAGACCACAGTCAAAGATTCAATCCATCATTGACAGAATAGGAACCAGAAAATCTATTCTAAATACACCCAGGAGTGGTCGACCTAAGTCGTTGCTGCTGAAGATGAAGGTAACATTCCTCGCTGCATTAAAAAGGATCCACGAATGACTGCTGCTCAGATTGTTGCTGAATTGCAGAAGGCAGGAATTAATGTAAAAATAGTTTACAATAAGAAAGAATGAAAATAATGAAATGTGTAGTGTTTCACACCCGCTTTTACTACATACGGCACCGCAGGCGGGGACACTGATGGTACATGAAATGAAGATGGAGCACCGGTGGAATGAGATGGTGGGGGAAACCGGAGGTCCCGGAGAAGACCCGCC
Organism: Mantis religiosa; assembly: GCA_030765055.1. Taxonomy (NCBI): domain Eukaryota; kingdom Metazoa; phylum Arthropoda; class Insecta; order Mantodea; family Mantidae; genus Mantis; species Mantis religiosa. The sequence continues at coordinate 98,772,938 of CM060953.1, forward strand.
ACAGCGCCGTGTTGTCCACCACAAATCTCACTTTGCGGTCTCCTGGGATCGAACCCGGGCCGCCTTGGTGAGAGCCAAGCGGTCTAACCACTGAGCCACGGCGCGGCCTACAATAAGAAAGGGTACAACGGCAGAATAGCGCATAAGAAGTTCTAGGTCACCCCACAGAACAGGCAGAAACGCCTAGAATTCGCTCATAAGTACCATGATAAGGGTGTGAACTTCTGGAAAAATGTTGTATGGACAGATGAGTGTCTGTTTCAGGTATTCAGTGTGGATCGCAGTTGCAAAGTGTGGAGGTAAAGACATATAAAGCTGGGACCAAAAAAGTCTTGTTTTCCACAGTAGAGCACGGCGCAGGATCCATCCTTGTCTGGGGTTGTATAAGCGCATCAGGTGTAGGCATTCTGCATGTTATCGAGGGAATAATGAATCACAGAAGCACCTGGGCATTCTTAAGCAAGAATTGCATACCAGTGTGGAGAAAATGGGCCTGCCAGAAGACTGGATGTGTATGCAGGATAATGATCCAAAACATACTTTGCCTAATACACGAGTGTGGACATTATAGAACCTTCCAAAACAGCTTCATACTCCTCCCTAATCTCCAGATATTAATCCTAACGAAAACGTGTGGAGTATCCTGGGGAAACGCGTAAAAAGGGTAATTTCCAACAAGGAAGCATTAAAAAACTGCTCTTTTGGAAGAATGGAACCTTAACAAAGAGGGAAGTTAAAAAAACGTTTCTATTCCTTACCAGGTATACTAGAGGCTATAATTAAAGCTAAGAGGTTCCTAACGAGGTACTGAATAAGAATAGCAGCATTTTTGTTGTATTGTATGTTGCTTTTGTAAGTGTACAATTACCTTTTGTAGCTGAAAGTTAATTTCAATTGTATAGAAGTGACGTTTCGTTTTTACATTGTTGCTATTTTCGTATAAATGTAAATTATATTGAGGATGTTTTCCTTTGAGTCAGTAAACTTAAAATTATCATTTAAATACTCTCCATAATATTCATTTTCCTTAAGTTTTAGTGGCATATGAATACTTTCTGTTCTGACTGTATTTTCCGGTATCAAGAGCTTTCCCTAATTACAGCTGTTTTATAATGATAATTTTCCCTACAGTGTTCATATATAATAACATTAAAGCAAAATAAAATGCAAATATGTGTTGCCCTCGCATAACTTTCCCATTTCACTATCTACGTCATATAATGAATTAAACATTATCTCCTTGCCAAATTTGTGTAGGTACAATGGAAATCGAGAATACATTAGACTCTGGGTAGTAATTACATGGATTAAGAACTAGTCATTGCCACATAACTCTGGAATTTCGTTCTCTTCGAATGCTCAAGACAAAATCTAATAACATATTTATGTTTGGACAAAGTATATGATGTCTGAGAAGTTCAAACAATTATAACGAATATCCCGTAGATGATTCACTCCACATATGCACACACAAACACGCAGAAAATGTATTTAAGAACTTGTATGTTATAAAGAGATCTGTGATAAGATTGATGAGATATGTGATTTGTGATACGATGATAAGATGAGTACTGTGTGACAAGATTTGTATCTGCTTCGGTTTACCAGTAAAGTCATCGAGAATGAAGAGGACTACCGAGGACATTCCTAGAAGTTAGACATATACATTTATTTTGTCATGAATATATCACATCATCGATCGAGCCATTTTTTATAAAATATAATTTTTTTTCAAAAATGTCCTAAGTAAAACCCATTCTGTTTGGGGTGAATTTAATTGAAATAGTGTCCCATAATTAATACGTGTTGAAGTTGAATACAAGTTTGATATTTATATAGCTTTTTATTTTGGAACTAATGCTTACCTTTTCTAGAAATGCCCTTGTTTTAGTTACAGGAAGTCTTAAAATGTCTACTTCTAAGGAAATCTCGATATCGAATGTTTAAGTGTAACACAAGAATTTTCTTATGTAATATGGTAAGTAAGAATGTATAAATTTATTGCTTATCAAATTTTCTTAAGGCCGCTTCGTGGCCGAGCAGTTAGACCGCTTGACTCTCACCAAACCGGCCCGGGTTCAATCCCAGGTGGCCGCAAAGTGACATTTGCAGTGGAAAACACGGCATTGGGGCAGGTTTCCTCTGAAACTTCCTGTTTTCCTTGCCAGCATTCCACCAATTCCTCCATAATATTTTCTTTCATCCACTTCACCCTCATTCCATTTATCTACTTCACTCACTCTCATTTCGGGGACTGGAATGATCACCCATCCCTGGATTTCTCTCTCTGATCCATAGTTGTGGCTCCCTCACCCAAGGCCTAATGCCATAAGAGATAGAGGACCATAAATGAACAGGACTGTGTCCTACATCAAAAGAAGAAGAAATAGAAGAAGAAATGTTCTTAATATACTATGACAGGAAAATTTCAACTAGGAACCTCCTTAAGAAGTGGTGGATTTATCTATGTTCTTCTTGAAATGCTTAACTTTAATTTGGTGTGTTATTGCTTACCAGCTGCTGTTAACAGCTTAACACAAGCAGCTTAATATATTGGCATATTTTTCTTGGTTATGGGTTTTTGTAATTAGTTCTCTTAAATGTAACGCAGGGCATATATAATGAGTAATGGTACACATCAAATGGTATTAAAAAGAAATATTAGGCTTAAAAATTGTGAGTTACATAATAGAGATAGGGAAAGGTCTGTATTACTTATTTGTTTGCTCAAAAATAATAATTTACGTTGGTATTTTTTTCAAAAAGGGATACTTGGTGAAACTTTGAGTGAGGTGGAGAATTCTTATATTATGGAACATAAGTGTATTAGGTTACTACGGAAAATAAAGTCACAATGTATTGCTATTTATTATTTATTTCATAAATATCTGTTGCTGTTTAACAAAATGCAGTTGTGTGGTTTTCTTGTGCCATTCAGAGCTTAACATTGCAAAGAAGACAAAAGATGACATTTCTAAATGGTTCCGTCAGGCGTAATATTCTGCTCAGAAAGTTTGCTTTCATGCTGTTCAAAGACTACAATGAAAGTATTAGTTACGGCTGGTGAAACAGAAAAAGAGCCCACGATCACTCCCAACATTTTGGGAGTCACTTGTGTGCTTGAGTAATGAAATAACCTGCAGAGGTGTGGTTCTAGGAGTTTGAGTAAAGCTTGTAGTGGAATGCTGGTGAATAGTGACACCACTTCAAAACTGACATGAAGGTTGCCGGATTGACTGTTAATATTTGGATCACCTTCACAACTTCTGCCGAGTTCAACACATGATGAAGGTAGATTCCTATTCAGTGGTTGTAGATGTTTAGCGAGGCTGAAGGAATATCTGCACCTTTCAATGGTGCTGATAAGTGGCCGAAGCATGAAGCAGGACACTAAGTTTGGGAGTGTAGAGGAAGACGTACTGCTAAGCGAACAGAGGCAGGGTTGGTCATTACCCCCAAAGAGGGAAGGGGTAGTACCAGTTGGAAAACCAGGAGACAAGTGAATGCTCTACTTGGAGGCACTTTTGTTTGGAACGTCGATGGACACAGTGGGGTAGGATGGTGAGTTCACAGCGATGTGTGTAAGAAATGCGCGCGTGTTAGTGAAACCCAGGCAAGAAGAGTAAGTGCTGATGAATAAAGAAAAGGCAAAAAAACGAAGCAGTCTGTTGTGTACCACTCCTGGGATCAAATTACCATGCTCTGAGCTAGCTACAAATCCATAGCTCGTCCCAATAAAGTCCATGAAACCAACTCCATGCATATAATCCCGTCCAAGCACGAGTACCCCCTCAAATTGGCGCCCAACTTTGTAGTCCGAATTTCAACCGATTGCAAGAACGTCTGAGTTACACCACAAATCTGAGCAACCAACACATTACACGTGGAATTTCAACTGACTAGCGCAGCATCGCACAATATTGGCGTACATTGGAGGAAAACCAACTGCACAAGCACCAGAACCATCCGAGAACCTGCCGTCCAGCGAGCCACCAGACCGGAATCCAGCAAACGGCGCGAGACAGCAGGACAGCAGCAGGACACCATCTACGCAACTGCAGAACCAAAGTGGTAAAAGTAAGTGAAAAAATACGAAATTTTAGCAGAAGAAAAAGAAAAGAAAATAGAACAGTTCATATAAAATTTAAAAACAAAAACCTAATTGTATAAAGAGTAGATGATATTGAGAAATCAAAAAGTAGTAAATCAGTGTATAATTAAACTCAAAATGGAGCAGCAATAACAAAATTCTGAGATGGATGTAGGAATGTTATGGATAGAAGTAATAAAACATTCTAGAAGACAAACTGAAAATGAACTAAATAAAAATAGTAACAAGTATTTTACAACAGATTTTGTCAAAATTGCACACACAGAAAGAGGAAATAAAGCAGAGATTAGATAATTAAAGGGATAAACTAGAAACGCTCGCAGAACAGCAGAAGGAGTTAGAAAATAAGATTATGAGTGAGGTTAGAGCTCAAATAGAAAAACAAAGTCAAATTTTAGACGAAATTAGATCAGGCAGTTCCATATGAGTGAGGAATTTTTCGTAGTTAAGGAAGCAGTGCAAGAGGCACATATGGAAATAGAGAAAGTAAAGACGCAGGTAGAAAATATAAATTGTATCAATGAGGGTGTTCATGATAAAATATGTGATGATTCCAAAATAACTGCATGAGGATTGAATTCAAGCAGAAAGAAATACAAAATAGTGTAAATTCCGAGTTTGTCGCGATTAAGAGAGTAGTTGAAAAGCATAAAAAATCAAACAAAAGAAACAGAAGTATTGAAACAATTTCTCACGCAGCTTGTCGGGAATCAACAGGAAACTTCTAGGGACATGACAGAAATTCGAGAGGTAATGAGCCGCATTGAAAATTAAACAAGTAACCAAAGCGTAATGCCTGCTATCTCCGCAGAAGTTTCTAACAGTAGCGCAATGGCAGATCGATACCTGTTTGGTACGATTCCGCCACTTTCCAAATAATAATAATGGTGTTAGTGGTAGCTTAAGACAAGATTGCATGCATACACAGATGTCAATACCAACACAATTATTGAATGATATCCCGCTACCGACCTTTGACGACTCCATCGACAATGCAAAAAGGTACATCCTAGATTTAGAGTCTTATTTTTTGATAAAGGGAATTCCAGAAGTTTGCCGCATGGTAATATAAAAAGGGGATTAACAGTACAATCTCTTAGCTGGTACAGATTGACTCTTGGAGTTCATGTAACGTACTCGCAATTTCGGCAAGCATTTTTGAACAAATACTGGAATGTGTCGACCCAATATAACGTGAGGATAAAGATAAACAATGGCCGTTATCAACCGAGATCAGGCGCAGGAATGGTGGACTATATTCTAAGTCTCGCGCAACAAAGTCAACTTCTGGATCCGCCCATAAATGAAGATCAATTTATATTCTTGATGACATATCATTTCCCAAGCGAAATAAAGGACCACCTTATCGTTGCTAAGCCGCGGACGATGGGAGAAGTCCTAGAACTTCCAACAGCATTTCAAAGCCAACCGTACGAGTTTTGTAACGATTCTGTATGGAACCAGAGTAACCGATTTTCAGACGGGGAAAGGGCAAGCCCGAGTGTTCACCGCAGACCTGACTCATACCGAACACATGAAAGGTACCGAGAAAATGTCCAGGGTGTAAATAACAGATCAAATTACGGGTGAAATGAATCATCGGAAGTAAATTGTGAGAGACGTTATCAGAAACATCAAAACAGGTCAAATGCCTAGGTCCACTATATAGAATTTGAAAATGATAGAGGATGTCATTATCGATCCTGGAGAAATAGGCATGGTCAGGGAAACAGGGTACCGTCTAGAAGTGGAACGCTACTGAGTGACGGGCGCAGTAATGCAAGTAATGCCGCAAAATTAACCTTGATGGAGCAGTGAGCCACTAAATACAAACACTCACGGGGAGGAGAGACAGAACCCGCGAGTTACGACCTCAGAACAACCAGCTCAAATTCCTTCGGGGAACTTACCATTAGGCTGCCCTAGGTCTCCGAGTACGGCCACGAGAACAGCACATGCAAGTAATACATTAGAAAGAGCAAGGGACGGTGAAAATGCAGAAATTAGGGAACCAAATAATGAAGGCAAGTCAGAGAGAAGATTAGGCAGGCAGAGCGAGGCAGAAGCTAGCTAGCGGTATGAAACAGTTGAAGCGCCAAGCGTGAGGGTAAATATAAGTGGGAAACCGCATTTTGCGACGATCGACAGTGGTGCTTCTGTATCTGTCATTAGCTCACAATTATTCACACAATTAATTACTGAAGGATTGACCTTACAAACGCTTCCCGTTATAAATGTATTTTGTGTATTGGCGATTGGCGGTCGAATAAGCAGCAAATAAGACAACAAGTGCTTCTATCTTTACAAATAGGCAATGAGGAATTTGAATGTATATTTCTAATCGTACCACATTTGGTTGTAGAAATATTATTGGGAAGTGACTTTTTATTAGCATTGAGGGCAAAAATAGATTACGGAATGAAACAATTAGTACTAAATAATGCCGGCCGAGAAATACCTGAACCTTTCGTGCAGGTAGAAGCGGCCCAAATGTGTGAGCTAACACACGGGGAGAAAGAGATAGAAAAGGATGTTGCCTTCTTCGTAGAGTACGTCCGATTAAGTGAGCACGATGAAATGCTTAAGTTTTGTATAGAAGATGATAATTGTTCAAAAGAGGTGTCTAATTTGCATCGTCATTAAACAATCGGAGGTAAGGATGAAGGAGACAGAAACTGTGAAAACATTAGCTCTATAGTTTAACAATAGCTCCGGAATTGCAACACACCGCACTCGTAGACGAAAATAAAATGCAGGTAGGCAAGGTTAATGACGCTACGCTGATAGAAAAGACTAAGGGTAAAGTGAACGGCGCACGGGTGCCGAACAATGAACAGAAGGATAGGTTATATGAGATTTTCGAGAAAAATCGTCGCGTCTTTTCAGAAAGAATAGGATGTTGCAATAAATGTGAATATGAGTTCGAAATTCGGGAAATGGAGCCAGAAAGGCTTAAATGTAGAAGTGTTCCTATTGATTTGCGGGAAAGTGTTGGTCAAGAAATAAACAACAGGTTAGAAGATGGTATAATTGAAGTGTCAAGGTCAGCCTATGCACATGCCCTGTGTCTTGTGAATAAGAAAAATGGATCAGTGCGCGTCACTATAGATACACGTAGATTAAATAAGTTCATAGCGCCAGACAATTTCCGCACAGAAAGCATCGATGATGTGCTCACCAAAATAAGGCGAAAGAAATGGTTTTCCTCTATAGATCTGAAAAATTTATATCTACAAATTCCACTAAAAACACTCACGAAAGTACATTTCCTTCATCCACAGGGGAGTGGTATACGAATTTGCAAGATGTGCATTCGGGATGGCTACCAGTGGTTCGGCATTTTTGAGAGCAATGCATAAAAGTTTCGGAAGTACCACTGAAGAGTTTATGGTCAAATATGTGGACGATTTTATGCTGTACGATACTGTAGTACAAGAACACATATGTCATATAGATTTTGTGCTGTCACGTTTAAATGAGTGCGGGATAACAATAAATCTGGAGAAATCCCAGTTTTTCGCAACAGAGGTAAACTTTGTCGTATACGTTACTTCTGAGAGAGGTATGGTGCCGGATCCCGAAAGAGTGTGTGCGTTAAAGAAGATTCCCGCCCCAAAGAGCCCCAGACAATTAAGTAGATTCCTTGGGATGATGCAGTACCAAACAAGATTTCTGGGAAATTATGCGGCAGTTGCAGCACCGTTGAGAGCATTATTAAAGAATAGTAATAAGTGGACATGGGGGAAAGCGAGAAGAACACATTTGAGCAAATAAAAGAATTATTCGCCCAATCCATATTATTGGAACGACCTAGAGAGGATCTCCCTTTTGAAATTTATTGTGATGCCTCTGAGTGTCGGTTATGGTGGAATACTTACGCAAAAGGATGAATGGGGGGACACACCTTATTTCAACGTGTTCAAGAGCGGTGTCCACTACTGGGAGTACCACGTGTGTCACGCAAGAGGAAATAGCTGCAATTTATTATTCAATACAAAAATTCAAGTCATATGTCTATAATAAACCAATAACAGTGTATACGGACCAAATCAGCCTCTCTTTCATCCAACGTTGCAAGCTTACAAGTTCAAAAATTGTACGTTACATTCACGAAATATTGTCGTATGACGTCCAAACAAAGCATATACCTGGAAGCAAAAATGTGTTCAGTGACTTATTGTCAAGGATAAGGCCGGGGCAAAACCTACCTGAAAACCAGGGAGGTACAAAAAGAGAGGTCACCGTCCTGAAACTCGATCTGAGCTTATATAAGCAGCTAGCGAATAAATTAAAGCAAATAGGCAAATACCAAGAGAAGATGAGAAACTATCGAAACGAATGCTAAAGTCGCCAGAAATAAACGACGGGACGAGAGAAACTGTGGGGAAAACGATACAGTGGGATGCTCTATAAATTACACGGGAGAAATAATCCGAAATGGGGAATCTACATACCGACGGAACTGGAGAAATTAGTCGTTAACGCTTATGCAGGAAGTGAGCGTACAGCACTAGCAATTGGAGAACACTTATATATCTCCCGATTACAGCACAAGGCAAGGTAAGTAATATCATGTTGCAAAACTTGCCAAAAAGCAAAGCCGATGAACGTCAAATTTGACGCCCCTCCCCAACCGTTATTAAGTGACAAACCACGGGCGCTGGTCGCTGTAGACAGTCATGGCCCAATCCCATGGAGTAATGAATTACTTATTTGTAATGATAGACGTATTTATCAATTTTTTACGTATCTATCCTGCAGACCAGCAGAAGAATCAGGTCACTCAGGTTTACCTGACTGGGGGTGTTTCCGCCACAGCACCTAGCCGCTTAAGCCGACCTAATCTGGGTGGTATAGAAGAGTTGTTTGTCTCAAGCGTTTGTGTCTGGGCATAAGTTTCTCTGATCTGTTGGGTTTAAGCCGCTCAGGCTGCCGCCTGCAGTATGTATTCCCAAGGCTGCCTTCACCTGGTCTCCCCGTTTGAAGGAGGTCAGAGTGCAGGCAGCACGATCAGAGGGGGGTAGGAAACAGTGTGAAGGGTAGCGATTCCAGACGCATTTCTGGACCAGGGGTTTTTGGAAAGATGGAGAGAAATACTCATAGGCTAATAGCTCATGTTGTCCTTCGGGAGTCTATATCTCCTCCTGCGAGGAGCTCTGTGGTCGTACCGACCCAGAGAGCTTACCAGCTGATTGGGATTGGCAGAAATTTTGTTTTTGAGGGTTCGAGATCTCTCTCTTACCATATCCACTATGTATGGGATTTGGAAATATCCATGTAGGATATGAGATGCGATCTGCGCCAGTATCATAGATCATCCTTAGTTCCCGGTTCTGCACGTACTGCAGTCTGCGGACCGTGGTCGAAGCCGCCAATCCCCACATCTCGTACCCGTACAGAATCATGGGTGGAATAACCGCCTGATACAGGCGGAGTTTAAGGTGTGTGGGCATTTTTTATTTGAAGATGGGGGATAACTGCCTGAGTGCAGCATGTCTAAGTCCGGCCTTGGCCCGGAAGTTTAGCCCGGGGAGTGAAGTTTAGCCCGCGATCAAACAGGACACCCAGGTATTTGGCCGACGTGAACCATGGGATTTGTCTCGCCACAACCACAGTGATCCCGTTGGTCGCCAGCGTCGGACCTTAGCCAGTAGAAGAGCAGAGCTCTTTCCTGTACTAATTGCCACTCTCCACTTCTCACTCCAGCGGCCGATCGCTCGTAGCTGGTGTTGCAGTGGCGGGAAGCAGAACTTGACATTATTAGTGCCATTATGAGAACACCGTTCGCATACTGGCACGTAACTGTCTGTGGTTCTGTGGGGAAGTCAGACATGTAGGCCGCGAAGATCAGCGGTGATAAAACACTACCCTCCGGGACTCCGGGTCTGACGCTGGAAAGCTTTCTCTCCACTCTCACCCTGAACGTGCGATCCTTGAGGAAACTGCTAATCAGCGTGAGTTAGGGAGGAGGCATGTTAACTTCCTTGAGCTTGTACAGAAGACCCTGATGCCAAGTGGTCACAAAGGCCTTTTCCACATCCAACAGTACCGCGATGGTTTTGAGGTTCTCCTGGAAACCCATGGTCACCCTCCCAACCAGTCGCAGCAACTGCAAGGTCTTGGAGTGACCCCGCTGAGAACCGAACTGATGATCCGGGAGGAATTGCCTATCCTCAAAAAGAGGTGTCAGGCGGGCTAGGAGCAGAAAATTTTCGAGACGACTGGGAGAATGCTGACGGATCGGTAGTTACAGGGAAAGACAGGATCCTTGCCGGGTTTCAAGAAGCACTCCACCCTCGTCTCCTTCCAGAAGATGGGGAAGTGGCGCAGGTGGAAGCAAGCATTGAATATCCTCGTCAAATGGATGATGGCCCTCTTGGGAAGGAGCTGGAGCTTGATCGCGGTGACGCCATCATGTTCAGAGGATTTATTTGGTTTTAGTTTTTTGATTTCGGAAGCAACCACTTCAGGGGTGACTATAGGGATATGGATCTCCACGTAACGCGGTCGTGGATCCGCAGAGGAATTCCACCTCCGCTTCCACACGGTCAGTAAAGTGCTCGTCTTGGGGGTCCTCTCTAGGTTCACCGCTTGGCTCTCACCAAGGCGGCCCAGGTTCGATCCCAGGTGACCGCAAAGTGAGATTTGTGGTGGACAACACGGCGCTGGGGCGGATTTTCCCCGGGATCTCCGGTTTCCCCCACCATCTCATTTCACCGGTGCTCCATCTTCATCTCATGCATCAGTGTCATCGCCTGCGGTGCCGTATGTAGTAAAAGCGGGCGTTAAACACTACACATTTCATTTCTCTAGGTTCGAACTGACACTCCAGATAGTCTGCAACTACTATGTCTTACTCGTGGGGCTCAAAGGCGAACCTCCCGCGAGTGTTAAGGAAGGGATGCTGGTACTGAGTTTTTCTTTTCGTAGAGATTTAATTATTCGCCATGGTTTCTTTTTTTGCAGATTGGTGTTCTGCGTTGTATTTTCCCCAGGTAGCAGCTTGGTGAGCTCGGAGCAGTCTTCTTGCCGGGGACTTTAACAGCTGGTAGATTGCGCCTATCCTGGGATGGCGGAAACGTTGCCACAGCTTCCGTACGGTTGCTTTGACTTTTAACAGCTGCCGAATCTCGTTGGGGATGATTATAGGATTAGGCTTGTTGGTTGGGATACGGTAAGTGTGTGCTCTTTCGATCTGACGGATTTGTTGGGAGAAACGTGTCGCCGCCACCTCCAGCGCCTCAATGTCATTGATGCGTTGACGTGGGTCGAACGTTTGGTTAAGGGTTTGGATGGCAGCATCCCAGTCGACCTCAACTGGGTGTCGACTATGACAGGGTCATGGTCGGAGTCTATCTCGCTGATTACCGAGAGGTCCAGATGGAATGGAATAGTTTTGGTAATCATGATGTCTATGATATCTGGTATAACGCGAGCCGGATGACATGTCGTGCCTCTTGGTCCGTGCGCGATCAGACTTGGGTCTCCTCTTATGAGGCGGTAAATCCCTCGTCCTCTCTGGTTATTATTGCGGCTATTCCAGAGCCCATGTTTCGCGTTGAGGTCTCCTGCAATGCAAACCACAGGGTGTAGCTTCAATAAGGTGGTGTAGTCTGTCTCATAGTAGCGATAGTCAGGGGCGTCACAGGCTATCAGTAGAGAGTCCAGGCCTCCGATGGTAAGTCGGATGGCGCAGGCCTCAACGTGTTGAAGCGCAGTAAGAGGAAAGGGTGTGTGCGTGATGAGTTTTTATGAAAATAGCTGTGCCGCCACCTTGTATGCCGATCTATCGGACCGGTGGATGACGAAATTAGGCAACGAGAAATCAGTACCAGCCTGAAGGTGTGTTTCACACACCATTAGAATGTCAATCCCGTAGGACTGTACAAACTCAAGCACGCTAGCATACTGCGTCCCTATCCCGTTCGCATTCCAGAATGCGACTCGTAATGGTCTTCGGACAAGTCTGGGGCCCATTAAAGTTCGGTACAAGGGAACAGCTCCTCGAGTGTTTTGAGGAAGATAGCATATTTTTCCAGGGAGTTGTAGTGCGGGTCATTCGTTACCCGCCTGCACTCTCAGTGTGGGGATAATCCTGTGGAGGAGATCGCCGAACCCGAGGTAGCTCTCTGAATTCATTCAGAGGTCCAGAGGTAGTCCTAGTTGAAGTTATTTTGTAGTTTTAATTGTAAATTATTTTGTGATATTTAATAATGGGTGCCAATATTTAATACCGGATGCCGGTATATTTTTTCTTTTTGTGTAGTTGTAGAGATTTAGCTGGCTGCCAGTTAAATTATTTACTGGATTCCAGTAATTTTGTAGTTAATTTTAAATTGGTAGTATTTCTATGATTTTTTATTTAAATTGATTTTTTTATGTTATCTGAAAAATGATTATGCAGTTTCTTGTTTTTTGTATAATAAATGTAAAATTTGGAAATTATGTCCCGGTTTTAGTAATTAGGTACCGGGACGGAGAATTTTCAGATTTTATTTATTTATTTAGTCCTAGTCGGGCGGGGCTTCTCCCCGTCCGGGTGTCTTTATGCCGCAAGTTGTAGTGCGGGTCATTCATTACCCGCCTGCACTCTCAGTATGGGGAGAATTCTGTGGAGGAGATCGCCGAACCAGAGATAGCTCTCTGAATTCATCCAGAGGTCCAGAGGTAGTCCTAGTCGGGCGGGGCTTCTCCCCGTCCGGGTGTCTTTATGCCGCAGTACCTAGCCGCTTTGCGGCTTTACCTGCGAAATGAGCGAAGTGGTTGTATGTTCTGCTAGGGTGTTCGCTTCATTTTGGGGGGGGGGGAATTTGGGATGGGATGCCCTTGATTAATCTCAAAAGGCAGCTGCATTTAGGCGTTCCCTCGTTTTGGGAGACACGATTTAAAGTTTCTGCTCCGTTTTGGTTACGGGTTGCATATCGCTTGAGCCATCAGGCGTAAATATGGGTCCTGGAGACATCTGGGGTTTCTCTTGGGTTAAGCAAGGGGCCCCAAGACGTCTCTTGGTAGTTTGAAGAATGGCAAGCGTCTTTGTTCCCTCTGGTCGGAGTTGCAGTCTCTGCCTCCCAGTAGGTTTTGCTGCCTTATTCCTAACTTTTTTTTTTTTTTTTTTTTTTTTGTTTTTCCTGGGCCTCTGTGTCTTGTATCATATGAGAAAATTAACAAGCGCTTTGTGTGCCAACAAAGTTCTGGAGTATGCTGCCGAATACGGGAAGATAGAAACTATCATTGCTGATGTGTCGATTCATAATGGGAAAGCTTTCTTAAATAAACTAAGGAGAACAAATATAAAAATATACAATTCTGCAGTGTATCATCCGCAAAGTAATCCCTGTGAGAGAATGTGGTATATCAATTTATTTTAAAGAGTATTATGCAGTAAGCGGCATGCATCCTAGGCTCAGTACCTCCCATATATGCAAGCTGTAATAAATACTACTCCGTGCCCCTCGACGGGATATACGCTTACGCTACTGCACAAAGGTGAACCAGTACAGAGTATTATTGCAGGGATACCAGAAACAATTAACCATGGAACACCTGAAACGGAGGCTGAAAAGTTGAGGAAAGCGTTCCAGAGGTTGAAAGCTAAGGCTGAGCGAGAAGTAAACGTGCAAAGCGTCACAAAAGAAGATAGCTGCCGCAGATAGGTGAAAAAAGTGCTCGTCCGAAATAAAACTCGGTCATCGGCGCTAGACCGATGGTACAGCCGGATGGAAAACTTGTGATTAGGCCCAGAGTATTATTGCAGGGATACCAGAAACAATCAACAATGGAATACCTGAAACTGAGGCTGAAAAGTTGAGGAAAGCGTTCCAGAGAACTTGAAGTACCGGAAATTGTGTTCACGTTGGGTTTCGAAAATGTTGACGGATTTGCACAAAATCCAACATTTAGGCAGTGCATTGACTTTCCTTGAGCGGTACCACAATGAAGGTGAAGACTTTTTAGACCAAATTGTTACTGGTGATGAAACATGGGTGGCCTACGTCACACCAGAATCGAAACAATAATCCATGGAATGGCGACATTCATCATCACCCACAAAAGTGAAGTTTAAGCAAACAATTTCTGCCCGGAAAATCATGTGCACAGTTTTTTGGGATAGAAAAGGAGTATTGCTAGTGGAGTTTCTGCCTCGTAATGAGACAGTCAATGCAGCGTCTTACTGTGAGACATTGAACAATCTGCACTGTGCAATCCAGAACAAAAGAGGTGGCATGTTGAGTAAGGGTTTCGGTTTGCTGCATGACACTACCTGTCCACATGTGGCTAATCGGACCAAAGATCTCATCAAATCTTTTCAATGGGAAACTCTAGATCATCCTCCATACAGCCCTGATCTGGCGCCCAGCGACTACCATTTGTTCCTGCACTTGAAGAAACATCTGGGCAGTCAACGTCTTCAAGACAACAACGAAGTCAAAACAGTTGTTAACACGTCAAGCGGCAGAGGGTATTCAAAAACTAGTGCCACGTTACAAGTGCCTCAATATTCACGGAAATTATGTAGAAAAGTAGATTAAGGTACAGGCTTTCATGTAAAAATAAAATTATTGCGATATCTATGCACGTCTTTTTTTAATTCCAAAACGGTACTGACTTAAAAAAAAAATGCCTCGTATATCACGCTCCAATTTCACCGTAAATGATAAGTCTAATTCAACAGTCATGTGCAGTTTGCATTTTACTGAGGACGACTATAAGCCAGGCTGTAAAATTAAACTGCTGAAGTCAGGAAATATTCCAAGCATTTTTCCGAACTATCCAGAATATAAATTAGTGAAACAAGCAACACCGAGGCGACAAATTTCAAAAATACGCTTAAACATAGAAAGCAGAAAACGGAAACGCAGTTCTAGCAAAGAAAGCTTTAACAGTGCTGCTGCTGCTGATGTTAATGCGCTAGATCATGTCACAGATGCACGTACTTATAACTGTGCTGCAATTCAGACTGAGGAAGACACAATTACCAAATTAAAGAGATTGGAAAGGGAGAATAACACCTTGAGATGTAAATTATGGAGAGCAAATACAAGGCACAAAGAGTTTGTAAACAAGCAACAAGCAAATGAAGAAAGATTGTGTTATTATGAAACCAATAATTTTCATAAATCAATTCAATTATTGCTCTCCGAAGAACATAATGATCATCCCCAAGGCCTATTTTTACTGGATCAGTTGCTTAATTACAGTAAACTGTCTCCAAGATGGAGTGAAGACACAATTAAGCAGTGCATACTATGGCAGTATTGCTCACTGAAAGGGTACAAATTTGTAAGGAAGCAAATAACGAGATTTCCAAGCATACGAACCCTCTCGCATTTTGTGGGAGATTTATGTCTAGAAACCGGAGTGACATCATTAATCAAATCTAGACTTACTGCTGAAGCTGAAAACTTAAATAAAGCTGAAGTGATCTGTAGTCTGATTATAGACGAAATGTCTATTAAACAGCAGCTTCAGTATGACCAAAAAGTAGACACTTTTTTTGGAGAGCCGGATGCAACACATCAGATTAAAATAATTAACAGCAAAGTCTCTGATCATAGCACTGATAAAACTGATGAGAAGAAAATCAATAATGCATCAAAAGATAAGCCAATTTTAGCAAATCGTCTGTTGTGCTTTCTAATATCTGGAGTTTCTACGAAATTCAGACTTCCAGCAGCATATTTTTTACAAAGAAGCTGACAGGACATCAACTGCACAACTAACAGTGCATGTCATTAAAGAAGTAGAGGAGTGTGTATTTTTTGTTCTTCGTCTTGTGAGTGACAACCACAAGACTAACGTGGCAATGATGAAGAAATTTTCCGGTGGGAAACAGATGAAGAATATTATGAACATCCAGCAGATCCTTCTTGGCCACTCTTTCTAGAATTCGATCAATGCCTTATCCTAAAGAATTTAAGAACACAGCTGTTGGAACGTACTATGTTTGATGACACACGATACATTAGTGGGCAGCACACAAAGCAATTGCATGAGATCCAAGCCACTACACTAGTGAAACTAGTACCGTTTTTAAGTAGAAAACATATTCAGCCAACAAATTTCGAAAAAATGAACGTGAAGCGAGCTAAAGACATTTTTTTAGCTGAAATAATGGCTGCTCTTAAGTTCCTGGCCGAAAATCACTCTTCGGACCAATATTCATTTTCATCTGTAAATGTGACAGTTCAGTATCTGGAAATGATTTCAAAATGGTCCACGCTTCTTGACACCTGCAGCAAGAACCATCATATAACGTCAACAAACCCAAACAGAAGACAGTTTTCTTGCTTAGATGATGAAAGACTCGAGTGGTTGGAGAAAGACTTCCCAAATTATTTAACATAATGTCAAAAAGCAAAGAAACTGAAAATGATTTTCTAAGTGCAGAAACTTATGAAGCATTTATTCTTACAACGGCTTCAATTGTGAATTGTGTGTGATATTTAATTTCCAATGGCTATCACTTCGTATTAACCAGGGCATTCAACAGTGATCCTCTTGAGCAACTTTTCAGTGGATTGAGACAGATGGCAGGAGCAAATGATATGCTGGATTCTAGAGCTGTAACATTCTGCATGAACAAAATAATGAAAACTGGAATATTGTCACTACCATCTTCAGCAAATGTAGAAGTCACAGACAACAGTATACCGATTTGGAAATCTGATTTGCGGGAGAAAAAGGTACCATTGTGCACTGCAACACAGCTTCCAGGCACAATAATCGCAATATTGGACGAATTGAACAACATTAAAGGTAACGTGAATTTCCATCTTAAGACCTACTAACATATATTGTTAAACTGTTTTTAACTGTTTACTTACTTAGTTTCTTTCTTTCCTTCCTATACAGCCCCGGTTCATGCAACAGTCCACGTATCATCACTGGCATATATAGGAGGTTTTATAGTTAAAAAAATAGCAGCCGAATGCTCTTGTACCATCTGTCTTACAAAAGTGTTTACCACCAAGTGTACAGCATACCTTGTAAATATAATATTCAAAAGGGACGAAAACTCCACGTTCTATTACCCAACTCCAGAGTTTGTTTCTCTTTTGGCAGTTATAGAGAAATTTATAACAAGTGCTGTACCTAAGCTCCCTAAAGTATGCGTGAGAAAAAGTCTAGAGGAATACATAATGCCAGCAATGCAACATTCTTCTTAACTCGTGTGTACAGAGAACTCAAAGCATTCAGAACTGCTAAGTGAACTGATATGCAAACATTATATTCCTGTGATATTAAGGTGCATTGCTACTGCGACAACGGAAGTGTTTGAAAAATCTAAATTCTTAAATTGTAAACCACTGCATCGGAAAGTTCTACGTCTGTAATGTCAACACATTGCAGCTGTCCGCTGGAAGAGGGTTGCAGAGGGGTCATCAGCCAGCGCCATACGGTGAGTAGTGGAGAAATCTGTATGTTTCACTCATAACACTCCAGTTGGCGAGTGCCGAGGCTTAAAGGGATGTGAGCAGGCTATGACCCAGGCAAGAAGAGTAAGTGCTGATGAATAAAGAAAAGGCAAAAAACAAAGCAGTCTGTTGTGTACCACTCATGGGATCAAAGAACCATGCCTGAGCTAGCTACGAACCATAGCCCGTCCCAATAAAGTCCATGAAACCAACTCCACGTATATACCCCTCACAAGAAGGAATCACTGTAGCATTTGCTTTATCTATTGGTGAACTAGTTCACCACCTGTCCACCTGTCGTAGGCAGGGTCGGTACTCCCTTGATGTGTTTAAATTGTGGAGTTACCTACTTGTTTTTGAATAACTTACATGGTTACGTTTTATCTTCTTCTTTTTTTGTAATTTACGTCCTCCAATGGTAAGTCATAACGGACAGTGAATGAAACGGATGAAATGATGCTCAAACGAGTCCAGGGTCCATGGAGCTTAGAGCTACCTGACATTTGTCTTATATATAAGGGTGCTCAACTACGGCAGTCATCAACTAGTCATGGCAAAAGCCAGATATAAAACTTTCTAAAAACTATACAAGTGTAACAAAACCTATTAAAAATACACGTACATAAAAAATGTCAATCAAAGCCTATTAAAAATTTTGTTCACTAAATCCTAAACTCTAAACTAGACAAGAATCTAAAAACCTTCTCCACGGATCTCCACGCACGGCCTACACATGGGTTGACCGTCTCCCTCAAACTCACCCTGACCGATATTTGAAATACATTCAGAAAATATAGAGAAAGTGAAGTAGATTTTGATAAACCACAACAAAATACAGAGTACTTTCTGGGATTACTGCCGCGCTATGGCTGATTGGCTAGACTGCTTGGCTCTCACCAAGGCAGTCCAGGTTCCATCTCAGGTGACCGCAAAGTGAGATTTTATCTTCTGGCATTTAATTTTCATTTACAAATGTTCTCCAAATTAGTTCTTAAAAATGTAATAGATTAAAAATTATGGGACTTGAGTTGCATCATCATCATCATCATCATCATCATCATCATCATCATCATCATCATCATCATCATCATCATCATTATTATTTATTATATTTTTATTATTTTTTATTACTATTATTATTCTGTTAATTACTACTGCATTACTTTAATCACTATTGTATTATTTAACCACTATTGTATTAATTACTACTGTATTATTCATAATTGTATTACTCCTAAGAATTGTATTATTCTTATGGGTACAAATTTGACGAAGCCATGATGTATATTCCTAAGGTGAATAAAACTTACTTACTTATATATTGTAATGGAACCACTCTCTTGGCGCCTGTGTGTTGATAATGCAGCTAGCTTACTTTTCCACTAGTGATTCGTTATTAAAAGGCCAAGGTAACCATAATACATGCGGTAGGTGAAGAGTAGTTGGTGGGACAGAATGTATTACAGGTTACCATGACTATGTATTCGATTCATACAAACCTTATATTCTGCTTCAACTTGTGCTGCCAACACAATACAGGATTTTTTTTCCCCTATATTTTTATTTATTTTTTTATTTATTCTCCTTCCAACTCCTGTACGTGGCAAACTTATCCCTATTGTTACTTGATGTGAATGATACTGTGTGAATCATCTGTCCACCGAGTACAGTAGACTGTAAAGTATTGTGACACTGTCCTATGTATCTATGAGTGTTGTGATAATACCTCCAGTAATTTCTACGTTAAAAGAAAACTCTTCATATCAAACTTGAGAGGTGATTGCTAATGATAATGTATGTCTATTAAGCAGCATTTCAGATGATTATTGAACTGCAAGAAAGAATTATAAATCACAACAGAATACTGGAGACTTTTATAAAGAAATGAACGCTGTAAATTATGTTAAATAGCTATCCACAACGTAAAATCCAAATTTACCTAACTCGGTGCTAGTTATAGATATTGCTTCTTACCATAATACTTAAACTCCAAATTCTTTGGGAAGATATATACTTCCTTGGTTACAAAATCACAATATCCCATTTGATGAAAATAGCACTAAAACAAAATTATAATATTTAATTCTAGCCAACAAGCCGACCCAGAAGAGGTTTTCGGTTGACCAAATATTGTCAGAATATAAGTTGCTTCTCCTGTGACATCCAAATCTGAGTCCTGTAGAATTAAATGAGCAGATATCAAAGACTGCATTACTTGCATACATGAGAAATGTAACCTTTAATACAAAAGATGTTGAAATATGCTGATCAATGATTTGAGTAAATGGCAAATACTAAGGACCTAATCTCCTTAGGTCCTTTAAGAAATCATTTTCCTCACTTATAGGCTAAAATGTACCTATATTTTATTTCTATCAAAGGATATAATACATTTTACCTTAAATTTGTTATCATGTGACATTTTCCTGTACTTCATTAGGTGGATTTGATTTACGTTACCACTGTCACCATTACATTATCATTAATAACTACAATGTATGGTCCTAAGTCTTTGTAATTACCTATAGATCTATTATTCTTATTTGCTACCTTTATGCCACTGGATGCATTTTCATGATGGAAATTCTTCAGTGCTTATTTACATGACATAATTATTTAACAAAATTAATTGTTCTTCCATACTAGCTGTACGTAGGCAATAATTTGAATAGGGAGAGTCACATTGAAAAATTCAATGCCATAGCTGGGATTTGAAACATGGATCTCCCGGTCTTCATCCGGTTGCTCTTAATCATTGAGCTACTATGGTAAATTGATGGAAATTAATTGTTCTTCCACACTAGCTATTAAGTAATCCAGTACTTAAGAAATTATCCAAAATTGAATAAGGTGACTGTTTGTAAGCATGACTTATTGCCTTGCAAGATGGTGAGAGTTGGTGTGAAATGCAGGAAAGACTGGCTTCTTAAGAGTCCCTTTTCAAGTTTACTGAATTACTGTACGCCGAGCTTGGTGCCAGCGCCGTGTTGTCCACCACAAATCTCACTTTGCGGTTGCCTGGAATCGAACCCGGGCCACCTTGGTGAGAGCCAAGCGGTCTAACCACTGAGCCACGGCGCGGCCATAGTGCCTTAGGGTTCATGTACTCAAGGTAAGGAGTGCATTCCCTCTAAAATTTACAAAATTAAGTACATTAATTTATCTTACAGTACATGTTTTTATTTTTAACACTTGAACACTGCAGTGGCCTTCTTATTTTAGTGTACAATGATGCAATTCCTTTCACATATTCTGTCCAACACAGCTGAATTTTTGTACTGTTTCGGCTCAGCTCAGTCTCTATTGACTTTGAGAAGTAATTGTTTTCTGTGAGCAGAACTGAGTGAAATTCCATTTGTATTTTGCATCATAACAGGTTTATTCAAGCAAATATAAGTAACGAGTGATTTTATACAGTGAGGTGTTTACTGTAGTGAGTATTTTCACATAGTAGACCCAATTTTTAGCTAGTTGTAATCAATGCTACAGTGCTCATTTCCTATAGTAAAACAGGAAATTACCTTATGACTGTAACGGTAGTGTTTATTTGGTTTGAAATATGTAAAAATATGTGTAATTTTGTGATTGGCCGTAGTAATAATTGTATTACGTAATGTGGTGACATAGCAGTAAATCGCACAATCATAAAATTAATATAGGAGTAACGATAGTAACGGAAAATCAATAATCTTGAAAGATATGTGTTCTGTAATCTTGTTTCATGCTGATGGAAAAATATTGCGCTGAATATAAACATTTTGTAATGGAAAATCAATAATCTTGCTGGATGTGGAAAGACGAAAAGTTTTGGATGGAAGAAGAAAATCAATAATCTTGTTTCATGAAGATAGAAAGTTTTAAATAGTGATGAATAGATGTGCAGAAGTGAGGTATTTTATGTAATTAACGGAAAATATTTATTAAGAAAGTTAATAAAGTAAGGATTTATCTATGTGTTGGAGGTAACTTGCAGTGATTGACTAGTAAAGAAAGTTCGAGTAAAATGTAATCCATATTATACAATTAAATTATATATTACGAAATTGGATTTATCTAAAATTTTATTTATGTCACTAGAAGCCATACTTGAAAACAAGAGATCTCATGACTCTAATTTAATCAAACTCAATCATCAAGAAACAATTCAAACTACAGCGAAGTAGCCTTGTTACATCTGACTTCCCGACCCAAGTCTTCGAAACAGTCAATGTGCATCCTATCTGCAGCAAATTGGAGAATCGGGTAACATGACATGCACCATTATACTAATTGTTTTACAGCATGGTTGAAAATTGGAGCTCTGGGCTCAGTGCTTCACTCCCATTGCTCATATTGGAGGTGCATCGTGGCAATCAGACCACTCGTTTATCTGCACATTTTACAACTCAGGTATCTTCTCAAAGTAAACTCACCTGCTGCATCAGAGATTAACTCTGAATAGGAAGAAAAATACTTGTTATATCCAAAGATATAACAAAGTATTCACTTGCGATATCAAGTGTGTGAAACATTACTTAGATAAAAGTCACGTCATAATATATAATATCTTGCGACAGTGCACAATGAATGACTATTAGGGTGGTTAGATAAAAAGTACTGGAATATGTCAAAAGTAAAGTAGTGGTAAAAGCTGAATGTGTCATTTCATTCACCCTCTTTATACCTACTTGTTACAAGTTACATTGCTACTTGTTACATTACTCACCCATTTAACCTTTTTTGAGAAGGTGGATTTGTAAAACGCTGGAAGTGGCTGATGAGCTTGATCCCAAATTAGTAAATTAGTTTAATTAAGAAAACTATTTGTAGTCAGTTTTCACACTCTCGTCACATTGGAAAAATAAGGACCAAGTAATGAACTTTGAAATCCTACTGGCCAATAATTTGATAAAGAAGTTCATAATTCTACCACCAGAGAGAACACAGCAGATAACAACAATAACATATGATAGTTGAACCTTTGAGGTTAAAAATAGAAGAAACAGCTTCCAAAACTAGTCTCTCAAAAAATAAAAATGTAAATGACTGTGTTAAAAACCAACTAAAATTAGCTTTTTCAATTAATATGGACATCTGCCCAGACTAAGTTCCCTTAAACATGGAGAAGCAAACCAGTATATGTAAGAGTTACTAATACATATAGTATTCAATTGTACTCTCTTACAACGTGGTAGAATAACTAAAATTAAAAATTACAAGTTTTGTTTTATTCTCTTGCTCCTGAGGAAACAAGTAATATTAAACATGTGGCTCATTAAAAAAAGTGGAATGCAGTTCGAATGAGCCCAGTGTCCATAAAATGACTCAATTGCTTGTGTGTGGAAGAGGAGTAAATAATAAACTGTCTTACTGAAGAACTTCTTTGTGTCTTTTCTTGAAGGAGTTATCCAAAACTGTGATTGCTGTTATTGTCAAATTTGGTTTAGATTGGCAAAAGCTATTTTTATAACACAGACAGTGATCAATGGTTGGTAATATATACATATATATATATATATATATATATATATATATATATATATATATATATATATATATATATATATATATATATATATATATATATTGTTTCACTACAAAGATGAAACAGTGGGATAAATTTTGAGAATGTAATATTTTTGCATTGCATTATCAATCAAGAAGCCCTCTGTGCAAAAATAAGTATCAACATCATTATGTCACAGGTAGTGAAAACTATAAACCTCATTAGATAAAACAGGTTTTATAACAGGCAATTTTAACAGTTTTTAAAAGAAATTGCACCAACTATATGGACCTCCTACAGTGTTGACAAGTAAGATGGTTGAGCAGGGCTTAAGAGTTCCAATGCCTCTTTGAGCTACATACACCTATAATAAGCTTTCTGAAACAATACAAGTTGCCATTTCCAAAATTGTATTGTATTGAGTTGTCAGATAAAGACTGGATTTACAATTGACTTTTATTACTGAGCTTCCACTGTATTTAAATTACTAAGAAGACATCATAATGACTGATAACCATCTAATACTTTCATGCATAAGCTGAAATTATACATATACCAGATTACCCCAAAGATTTATATATCTTTCTATGTTTGAATTCTGTTGTGAGTTTAGAATGTGATAATGTTCTGAATAAATATAAAAAGCTTAGAGAACATCTGAAGGGTTCAGATCAAGATACAAAACAGAATATTAGAAGATTGGGAACTATCCAATAATTCATGATTTTGATGCTCTGTATTTGTTACAGGTAGAACTTATTAATCTACAGAACAACACACCTTTCAAAAGTCTGGAATGCTGTGTTGGGAACTTGATCTTACATGACAGACAGAGAGAGAGAGAGAGAGAGAGAGAGAGAGAGAGAGAGAGAGAGAGAGAGAGAGAGAGAGAGAGAGAGAGAGAGAGAGAGAGAGAGAGAGAGAGACACTATACCTCCTTCGGTTTAAGCTGTCTTGAGGATCATAAAAATGGAAGAAAATTTCCCCCAAGCAAGTTGAAGGTATGGATAGAAAGCAATATCTTGCAGGCAGAAACGTCAAAAGTCCTCTTCAATTTGTTTCATGTTGTGTGCCATGTCAGACTATTCTGTGTGCATGTGTGCATGCATACCTCTGCACCATGACACTAGAGAAACAGTTTCTAATGTGCACTAGTTCTTTGAAGAAGAATTCAATACCCTGAAGAATGGAAGGAAGACAATCTCAGTGCCGTTTTAGAAAGAATAACTCTTGCAAATGTAGCATCCAAAAGAACAGTTTCACATATTTTAAATTAAAGCAAATTGGGAAAAGAATTTAAGAAGATTTAAGAAGAAGTAGAAGATATTGAAGATTTATTCACCAAATTTGCTAGACATAAAAACTTACAATTTGAATAAAATACAATTCTTGCAAAGTTTGGTTGACATCAAGGAAGCTCTTAAGAAAGACCAAATGGGCTCTTTGCGAAATATTAAACAGTTTGAAATTTTGTTACATGAAAACCAAATCAAAGATGATAGTTTCTACTGGCAATATTCTCTTGCAAAGATTTAATCTGCTGAGAAATATTAATCCGACATTGATTTATCTAGAAAATTATGGGTCAATGTAAATTACACAAAAAAATGTAGGTGTGAAAATTATGTGCTCAAATGTTCTTCTAGGTGAATTGCAAAGGTTTATTATTCTTCATGCTGAATTTGAGACTGGATTTGTTCCAAATGGCTTCATCTTCAATTCCAAGTTGGTGGAAGACTACCACAAAGAAATGGACAGAAATATTTCGAATATTTCAAAACAGTGTCCCGAAATATCCCTTTTAATTCAGTTAATGTAACTGATGCTTATCATGTAGATGAACTAAATAAAGAAGGAAAGTTCTGATAAAAGAGGTCAATGCAACTGCAATTATGATCCATGTTCTACCAAACCCATGTTGTATGATATTAAAACTACAGTCTAATTTTTAAAAGAAGCTATGTGAAGGTCATAGGTTTCTCCACATGGGGAGTTGCACTGTTGCCGAGAAGCAGATAGTTATGCATATTGCCCTCTTTACCTTCTCAATACTCAAAACATATAAAAAAACATTCAAGTTATCTCACCTCATCGAAAACATGCAATGAAAGCATCTCTATTAGCCTACTTTAAGAACAAAAATAAGTTGTTCTCAGTACACATTCACTGCACTGTAGCATCTTGACAGGTGTATCTTTTAAATAATTTATTAACGATTCTGACATTTGAAATTATCATATCACTGACAACTGCTGTACCAGAATTTTGACCTGCAGGAGTTCTGGTCATGGTCCATGTCTTCATGATGGTCGTCAGTTTTTTAATCTGAAGAGGTAGGCATCATTAACTAAACCAGCAACGTACCAGCATGACTAAAAATAAAATGGCCACCTTGTCCTGTAGGTCTTTTTGTGGTACTTTCAAGTCTGCCGTAGGTCCAGCTCTTTCTCACATTAAGGCCTGATTTATCAAGGTTTCATACAACCATACATTTCATGCAACTTCTTATTTAGCATTTCTCTTAAAAGCAAATCCCTTAGCACTACAATATCTGATGTTTTGATTATTGGTTTTCTGTTATTTATTTTTTTAACTCGGAACCCGGTTCATGGAGGACTTTGTTCAAATAGCTCTGCTTCTTTAAGAGAAAAAAGGAGCTTACGTATGGTAGGATGCTCCTTTTGAGTGTAATAGTCATAGATGAGACCTAATTGAAAATTATCCAGATGTGTGGTCTGTAGCAGTTATTTTTATACTTCATGTTGTTAGGAATAGTCAAAGATATTAGTATTTATAATAAAATAAAGAAGTGATGTAGATAAAGTGGGTAATGGTGTAACCATGGCAAAGGATCATGGTGGGTTGTTGAATGTTTTAAAAGGATTTTGTTCTTCTGCCTATGAAAGTCTGGTAAGACGTATATTTGTCTATCCAAGTGTGTGCAGAAACCATTTTGTGTGTGCATCAAAGATGCATAAGTAGCGTGTGCACAAGAAAAGAAATAATTCACCGTGGAATCTACCGCTGGTTGTAAAACGACTACATTAATAATATTTGAAATTGTTTCAAACAATTTAAAATTGTTTATGATAAATTAAATTTCCATCTTTAAACAAGAAAAGAATTTGTTCATTATTCAACAGTTATTATAATAACTTTATCAGCCCCGTTACTGCGATCCTGGGAAAGAAAAACATCTCATCGCTCAACAATTATAGATGTGCCTAATTATCCAGAGTTGCAGGAGAAACTTCTAGATTTCTTCAAGATCGTCACCAAAGGTGATAAATTAATCTGCGTCTCTTCATAATCCCAACAAATTCCGCTTCAAGATGGCTTCCCAACCTGGACTTCACTCTTACATCATTGCAGCAAAATCCTTTTATAAAATATTGTTTCAGGTCTTTGTTTCAGTTATAATTGAAGGACTGAGAACCATAGTGGGCCATCTCCATGCAAGGTCAAAAGTGACTCATTGCCATCTGTCAGTACATTTGTTGTATGTCATATACTATGATGGGCCATGTCCAGCATTTTCCATTTACAAACAGTAGAGCATCAAAATATTGGTCAAATGAAACTGTGAATTCTGTTAGAGTCAGAGTGGTCCATATCCATGCAGCAAACCAAGCAACTGTATTCTATTACATGACTTAAGAAAGATACCGGATATTAATATAGAATTTGTTAAGGATCACATTAAAATTTTTCCATTTGAGATTAGCCATTACAGATAGGACAATGAGAAACATTCATATTTAAATGTTTTCTCCATATTTTTCACTAAGTAAAATGTATGAACAGTATCATGTACATTGCTTAGAAAGCCAGTGAAAGAATGGTGCTACAGAAATCAGAAATACCTTTAATACTCAGTTTAATTTGTCTTTCCAGAAATCAAAAATTGATACCTGCTCCCTATATAGTAAGATTAAAATATGTGCTAATAATAAATATGTTGACATATAAAAAAGTAAAGAACTTCATGTTGAATGGGAACTGCACAGACGAAGGGCTAAAATGGCACAAACAGAGCTCAAACATGATACAGAAATATCAAAACAGGGGAAACTCCACACTGTCAGTTTTGACATGCAACAAACACTCCCATTGTTTTAGTGACATGTAGTATGTATTTTTACAAAAGGAAGTTTTGGGTTTACAACATAGGAGTGTTCGACTGTGAACAAGATTAAGATTATATGCATATCTGGGGTGAACACATAGCCCAAAGGGGTCCAAATGAAATAAGATCACGCATCTTACACCATTTAAGGAAATACACATTGATGCAGCTTGTCGCTTTCTCAGACACTTGTAGGGCCAAAATTGCAATCAGTACATTGCAACTTTTTGGGCATCCTTGGTTCATCATACACAATTCCAAGATAATAGACCATAAGATTTTAGAGTCAGGTCATTCAAATTTTATTTAGGGATAGGTTTGAATACCATTTATTGTTTTCAATTTAGATAGTGACAGCGGTAAAATTGGGTTCTTATTTAAATAATTCATCATTAACTATTTTGTTGCAATAACTGTTAATTAATTTGTTGTAACAGTAGGACCGCTGATAGGATTATTACTTCTATCATTATATATGTAAGTCACTGGGGTACAGTGACTTGTTAGTAGATAATAAGGTTATTAGTTAGTTAAGAATTATCGGTTAGATATATATGCTCATTCATATAGTTTATAAATAATTATTTATTAAATTATCTCTCAAAATCATAATAATTTGTAAATTGCAAAATTGTAATTTGGAAATTGTAAAATGTAAAACTCTGAACAAAAATTGTAAATGATTGGATATTTTGCCCTGGTTTAGAATCCAAATGCCAGGGTAAAAGAAAAGCAGATTGTATTTATTTATTTTAGTCAGGTCATTCATACTTACCAAAAGTTAGGGAATTTAGTACCATTGAAGTAGTAAAACAAAAAGCTAATCACTATTCATGATAGATGATTTTTATGATTTAATACAACAGTGCAGAAGAAACAAACGTTTCATGGTTACTAAACTGGAACAGTCCAATTTGTTAAAGTGAAGAAACTTGCCAGTCAAAGTTTCATCTTCTATACCATCATTATGGAAACTATCATTTACTGTCCCCATCAGGGGCGGCTTCTGAGGTAGTGCCGCTGTGCCATTAAAACGAAAGAAAGAGAATTGTATAGGAATTGCGCAAAAGAGATTGTTTCTGAGTATCTGCTCCCTCGTGTGAATAGGCGTGTTAAACGCAAGCGCTCTGTCCTGGTTGTTTTCCGTGGCTTGGCACCGATTCCGGAACAGCGCCATCTATGCGCATAAGCGCCTGTGTTAAGGGCTAGGCTGTCTGCTTATACACGGCTTCTTATGGGAGCAGGTAGTGCCGAGATTTCTCTGGCGCATAACTTATGCTTTATCCGCTAGAGTGCAGTAAAGCACGGGACTTAAGATATCTGCAGTGTATTTGACACTGCAGATTTTTCTGTTTGTTTCACTTTATGTTCCTCTGGTGTTCTTTTTGCCTGGTTAACAAGTTTCTCTTAGTTTTTCCTATGTAGCTTTTATCACAGGTTTCACAGTTTATCTGATAAATTCCCGATTTCAAAGTGTTGGGGATTAAATTTTTTAGTGGTTTATTTAGCAGGTTCTTCAGACTGAATTTGTTTTGGGGTGCTAGTTTTAAGTTAGTCTTTTGAAGATTCGTTCAAATTTTCTAAAAACCCATGGATGGTAGGTGAATTTTCTATATTGCCAATTTGTGTTTTTAAGCTGTGTGAGAGTGGTCCTTTTTGATATTATCTTGAGATTTTCCTTTCTTTTCATCATGTTCCTTATGATGGCTGGGTTGAATCCATTTAATGCTATCTCTTTTATGTGTTGTTGTTCTTACAAAAACTCCTCCTTACTCAGTGGGATGTTATATAGCCGGTGAATTAGACTTCTAAAGGCAGCTAGTTCATGTGAAACTGGGTTGTATTCATTTTTCTTTATGTAATTATCTATGTGTGTGGGCTTCCTGTATATTCCAAAATCTACACCATGACGATTTCTAGTTATCTTGAGGTCCAAAAAGGGTAGGGTGTTGTCTCTTTCTACTTCCATTGTAAACTGGATATGATTATCTTGCAGGTTTAGTAATTTTAGAGAATCCTCTTTAAGTTTTTCCGGAATGATAGCAGAAACATCAACATATCTCCGCCAAAATTTGTAAATCTGTGGGAAGGCCTTTACTATGTGTGTTTCAAAATAGCTCATGTACAGGTCTGCTAAGATAGGCGAAAGTGGGCTCCCCATAGCTAATCCTTTTGATTGTCTGTAGAATTTTTGGTAAAACAAATGTTTGGAACAACACCATCTGGAAGCTCAAGATAAAATGTGCCAATAGTACAATCATGCTGCAGTCCAATCAGTTTGCAATTGTTAGTGAAGGTGGACATAACATGGCTGAGGTGAATAAATTTTCTTTTAAGCATTATACAGAGATTGAGCTTTTGGAAATGTGAGCACAAGAAGAGAATAAAAGCAGGTACATAAGGAAAGAAAGGTGCAGACATTCTTCTGCAAAGAGAAAATTTGTATGTTAAGTTTTATAAGAGTAAAGTGTAAGTGAATCTTCTCTCCAAACACTTTTTAAAGAAACGAAAATGAGGTCCTACACAATCAAGTTACAAGTACTGAGAATGCTCACTAAGCAGATGTGTGTTTCAAATTGTGAATGTAAATACATGCAATGTTAATTAAATATTTATTTGAGATTTTGATGCGATTAGGCATATTTTAAAAGGATGGTCATTTATCACAATGGACTACTGAAGATCTTCAGAATAAGGCAGAGCAAGCAATTAATCTTCCTTGGTTAACACTTTGTTCCAATATGTCTGCTATTTTCCTGAGGAGGACAGGACAGGTAAAAGATATTTTATTAGAAAGCATGAAAAGGATTACACCAATTCACTATCTCAACCAGATAAGGATTTCAGGAAACTAAGTACCTGCATTACCCTGCAGACATAGGATGCTTCTGGTTGAAATTTGTTTGGAGAGATTGATAAGCCATAAAGAAGAGCTATCCAAGCATCTGCTGACTAATACTCTTGGAGTTTTATATTTTTATTCGATTAGCAGGTTCTGCTATTTATAAACGATGTCACAAGATATGTGATGTGATTTCCAGTATAGGAAACCCTTACCATAGAAAACTAATTTGTTGTTCTGTCTTTCTGTTCTACGTCATTGCAAACATGTACTGCTGCTGAAATTTTCATTTTGAACATTTATAACTTCAACGTTTACAACATACCAGAAGTTACAATGGTTTATCAGGATGGTTAAACTTGAAGAAGGTCACAGAGTTAAGGTGGCTGAAAGCTTGGAGGAGAAAAAGATCACTTGGCTGCAATCCTGAGAAATCACTGTAATAAATCAGCATCGAGAAAGCTTTAAATCTCTCATACAAGAAGTTCATACTTCCTTTTATTTGCATTCTAGATGTTTGATTCAGGGACAGCAAACATAAATTGGTTATGTGTGTTTTGAGGAATTTAGTAACAATGACGACAAAATTAATTATAAAAACTATTTGTAGTCGGTTTATTGACACTCGTCACTTACTTTTCTTCTCTCCAACTAGGCTAGTTGGAGAGAGGTTGAAAATGGAGGCAATAGCCTTTGAAACTAGTCTCTCAATAATATAAGATAGGTAAGTAACAAGTGTCAATAAACCGACTACAAATAGTTTTTACAATAAATTAGTTACCTGCATTTGCAGGAACGCTTGTAATTGACTAGTAGCTTTCAATGCAAAACCAGAAATTAAATAAGTCAATGATCTCTGGTGCATACATTACATTACTTCATAGCTAGAACATATTTATACCTAAAGAGATTTACACCTTGAATGTAACTCATTTAAAAGGCTGGCATAATCAATCTGTTTCAAGTACTCAGTTATAAAACTTTATAGATCTTCTACTTTATATAATTTAAAAGGAATGGTAACATTAATACTGCAATAATGTTAAACACACGTTAAATATTTCAATAGAACAGAACTGTGTGACAAATTATTGAGGTCAGCATGCCAAATGTGTTCTAAAATAAACAAGTTTCCTGAAATGCATATTTCTTCAAACAGAATGTTTTAAGGCAGATGCTTTATTTATTGTTTTATATATTTAAAGGTACTAATGGCACATTATAAAATCCGACATTTTCAAAAAACAATTTTATTAACCATTTAAATCACTATACATCCTTTATGTATATTAAGAAATATTTTTATAAAATTGAAGCAATTTTCTTTTTCTCTCTTTTTTTCTTTTTCAGTTACATAAAATATATAAATAGTACATGATTTAAAATCAGAAATTGATAATGCATATCTGTTCTTGTAAAATGTTTTTAGAAAACCACTGCATATATGTTATGCTGTGTAACTGCAAACAGTGTTGAAATTCATGATAATATTTGAAGTTTAAATTTATGCTATAGTGCTGTTTCAAGTGTTGTTTTGGGGGATGATTTTGAGGAAGTAATAGCACCTAGAATAGTTCTGCCAGTTGGTGCTTGCTGCTGGGGAGAGCACTGACGAGTCCATTGTTTGGATAATAAGGTGCTGATACGAGGTGATGGTGCTTGTAATGTTGCTGATGGTGCTGCATACTGCAAATTAGTATCCAAGTTTTCCTTCACATTGGAGGATGAAAGTAAAGTAGTAGCAAAATGATTTGTTTGAGGTTTGGACATTTCACATGGTGATCTATATTCTTGTGTTACATATGATCCTATATACTTACTTGAACTAGCAGACTGAGCAGATGGCACCAAATGAACTGAATTTTGCTGTGAGGTTGATGTACTTAAAGCTTGCAGACTGGATACACCACCTTCAACTATTTCTTTTTCACAGATCATACCAGAAAGACTAGATTCCAATGAAAGATCAGGAAGTTTCACTGCCATATTTATAGGAGAATTAGATGCATTCTCTTCTTCAGCACAATCTTCTATGATTGTCGAAGAGAGAATGTCGGTTCTTGGTGAGGAGAACTTCCATGTTGTATTTGACCTTGGAGACTGAAGAGACTTATGGGCTGTGGAACTTGGGGAGTGGATCTCTCTTACTTCCTGCATATTTCCAAGTTGGCGTGTCATTTTCAACTGTTCTACAGCTGACAATCGCCCTGAATTATTACTAAATGGAATATTTATATTTGATTTTGCTCCACACTGAAGGAGCAAACGTTTGAAGTCATTCCTTGACAGTTGCTGGCGTGGACCTAGTCTGTCATATGCCCAGCCCTGCTTTGTTGGATGCTGATCAGAAGGTCTGAAAATATTACTAATATCATTTGAACCAGATGACCAGCCTTCTCCTGACACAGTTTTTGTCTGAAAAGACCCTGTCTCAGGAATTTGTCTTTTTTCTGGATCTAGTCTAGAGAGAGATGAAGCTGGAGAGATACTACTTAAGGAAGAAGCTGAAGGATATGTGTCGGGGTCAGTTTTTATATTAAGTTTTTTCTTAGATTTGTGAATAGCAGCAAATATTTCTTCAGATGTCATTTTAGTTTTAGGAACTGAAACCAGATCAGGAGTTACACTTCTTGGGCTTACTATTGGTTGATGATGTGCAAAGTTATATTGAGGATAAGTATTTTTCTTGTGGTTATACTCAGATTTGTTGCTATTATTTTCATCATATTTAGGTTTTCTAATGGGAGAAATTGTGGAGCTAAAATGTAATGCATTACTGTTGAGTTCATCCTTTTTGGTTGGAGTAGAGAAATACAGGCTTCTGCTAGAATAATTTTGAGAAACTGGAGTATTATTATCATTTAATGATTTCCGTCTTTCTCTCTCAGGAATGGATAATGGTGAATGATGTAAATGTTCCTCCTTTAAATAATTTGGATAAAGCATGTGACTAGAATGATTGGGGGGAGATGCAGTTCCCTTAGAAACTGCAATAGTATTGAACTTTGATTTGAATGTAGGATATGATTTATCATCATATATGCAGCCTGGTGTTGCACCTGGTTTTGCAGGCCTTCTAGCTGGCAGAGTCCTGAATTGTGGATAAGCAGTGGAGTTGTTAGCTGCAGACCATTGTGGCTGTGCTGGAGGAGAGCTGACGTACCTCGGAGGAGAGTGTACATCTGCTGAGTAACCTAAAGGCAGAGAATCAAATATGTATATTACTGCACTAACTTGGTATGGTTCTGCAAAAGTACAACATTAATATAGAGTTAATAGCTACTGTATGATTTTTCATTGCCTTCCTGTGAATAATGGACCTCAGAGAAATACTGTTTGAAATGTTGCCTGCACTATAGTAGTGCATTTAAAAATAATTTCTGATATTATAGTTAATTTTGCAGTTAAAAGTTTATAAAATGAAAACCCATGAATTAATCACAAATCAATTACTTTTGTGTTACGTTATATTCATAACATTAATAACTGCAGCAATGGAGATTATTTAGTTTGTGTGTTGATTCTTAATTATTCTGCCATAAAGATGTACAATTGATTCCTTTTACAATTATTATTGAAATATAATATTCAGACAGTTACAGCATTGGTGATTAAGGAGAACATTTCTTTAACAGTGTTCTAATAATGATTAACATAAGTTGATGAAATATTCATCATATCACATAACCAGGGCTTTTTTCAGCTGGAACGCATTCTGGTAAACTTTTACAAACTCCAGTCAAATTTAAATTTGAAATTACCACCCATATTGAGTGCAAGAGTTTGCATTCTCATCATTGATGCAGAAGAAATTCTTTAATACACTGTGTTTAGTGCTGCCATCTTCCATTCGTTAACCTAAAACTGCCTTACAGCTACCTATTGCACCATTTCTATTCCTTAAAATTAGTCTGATTAGAGAGTGCAGCTTATACATGAGCAAACAGCAATGTAAGGGTAAAACAAGCAGGCTATGGTAAAATGCAGTCCTCTTCTGTGCATCTGCTTGTTTATAGAGCAATATTGTTATTTTCTGAGAGTTGAGTCTGATAGGTTTTAGATTTGTTGTACAATATGATTGAGTGAGAGAGTCTCAGTAAACTTTTTTACAGGAAAAAAGCACTGCCAGTAACTGTACTTCAGTAGAGTCTAAAATGTGTATAGTATAGAAGTATGGAAGTTGGATGGAGGGTAGTAAACCATGACTGTTCAGAGATATTCTGCAGGAAAAGACTAACACTACCTTGGGAAATGTAAGGGAGGTAGCTCAAATTAACACATTTAAAGTGGCAAAGAAAGGAGTAGTAATAGAGAGAATATTAAAATACTGGTACAGAATCTCAAATCCAAATTAAAGTAATGTCCTCCGTCAATGTTTAGAGCATCAAGGAGCTTAAAAGCCAGTATATGGACAATCAGTCTTCAAAAGAACATGGAAGGTAAAGTGAAGCAGATGTATAATAAATACGACTCATCTAAATATTAATAATGGAAGGTAAAGGTTAAGAGAAGTATGGAAGAGAAGGGAAAATTATGCAATAGGTTTTTGGAAAGCTGCAAGAAAAATATTTGAAGTTGCAGAAAACAAAAACTCTTTAGGGCTATAGTAGATAGGAGTTCTCTTATTTCCTATATTAAGATAAAAAGATAATGGGAAAGGGAAACATACAGGTCCACCAAAAACGTCAGGCTATGCAGAAATATTGATATTGTTAATTGATTTGAATTACGAGTATATTGTAGAATGGTCTTTGCTTGACAGATGTTGGCACTTTCATAACAGAAGTTCTCCATATAAAAATTATTTGTGGTTGGTTTATTGACACTCGTCACTTACTTTTTCATATATTTATGAGAGACTAGTTTCAAAGGCCCTGGCCTCCATTTTCAATCTCTTCCCAACTGTTGGGAAGAGATTGAAAATGGAGGCCAGGGCCTTTGAAACTAGTCTCTCATAAATATATGAAAAAGTAAGTGACGAGTGTCAATAAACCAACCACAAATAATTTTTATATTAATTTTGACGTCACTGTTACTAAATTCCTCCAAACACACATCAAGAAGTTCTCCAGTTACCTTGATAATAGTGGGAAAACAAAATGGCTGGAACATACTTGATGTTCGAACAGTGGAAATACATTCTGAAGTGGTTTATCATGTTTGATACCATTGGAGTGCAATGTCAGTGAAGGCAAGTGTTTGAAACAGAACCCTCAGCTTCCTAACAATTAAATGCACTATTGACAAATTTGAAACACACAGAACCGTTTGTGATATTTAAAAGAAAGATTAGGAAAACTGCATACAGCTAGAAGTTTTGCTTCGTAGGCTCACATTCTGGAACAGTTTATTACTTCTCAATAAAAGTCTGCAAGCAATGTGCTCATGAATTAGGGATTAGCAGTACAAGTGTATGACAAATTCTGAAAGCTGCTAAATGGAAAGTATACATCCCACGATTATGGCATGCTATTAATAAACCTAATACGGTTTTGTGAATGGTGTCAGCAAATGAAACTGAAGATGAACAATTAGGTGGTGTGGTCAGATGAGGCTCAATTTCATCAGAGTGGAACAATGAATCGCTAATCTAATGGGCTGCGGTAAATCTGCATGTACATATAGATCAGGCAGTTAATCTACCAGGGCTTCATGTGTGGTGTAGACTATTATCTAGAGGATGTAGCGAGATTGTTTTTCTTTGATGCTGGTGTCACTGAAGAAGCATATCTGGAAATGTCATGCACATTAATTTTACCAGCTGTACGTGCACTTTATGCGGATAACAATATCTGCTACCAATAGGATGAGGTGCCACCACAATACAATCATAATGTACTATCCTTCCTGAATTGTGATCTACAAGGACATTGGATTGGACAAAGGAGGGCAAACTCAGTTTCTCCCATGATTGCCAGATCTAGCCCTATGAGCTTTTACTTGTGATGGAACTATGAAAGGTCAAATCTATCAACCTAACCATGTAACCTGGAGGACATTTTGCTAGAAGATTACAGTGGTATGTCCAACAATCTCCATTGAAATATTGATGGATGTCGCTGTGGTAACCACTCTTTCATTCTGTTATACATCTGGCTGGCAAACAGCGAACACTCTGATCTTGTAATCATGTGCTTAAATAAAGATGTTACTAGATGCATGATCAGTATTTAAATGTAAAACAAATACATAATACATAGTGCTCATTCCTTGAAGTGTGTATACCTATACATTTTTTTGGTTGCTCCTGTATATAGATGAGAAAATAAAGAAGAACAAGAGAGCATTACATGGTTAAGAACTGGTGCTTAAACATTAAAAAGATTTAAAAATGGTATACCCAGGAATCAGTACCCCTTATGTGATAATAAGGAGGATATTGAGCATGTTATATTTGAATGTAACTGGTAAAAACTATTTGTGTCTGAAAAATGGTTTAAGTTACCAGAAAATGTATTGTCGCGAGGCAATGTTGCAACGGGTGCGGCCGGCACACACAAAGAGACCGATAGTGCATAGCGGAGATAAAAGCTGCTTGCCGAAACAGAGAAAGAAAGAAAGAAAGAAAGAAATAGATAGATGCGTGGAACGTTCATCTTTCTGGTGTCGTCTTGATTGTTACAGAACATTCCACTAATTTCTAGAACAATTAGTGGATTTATAAAAGAAGCCGCGGTTAGTTTGTGGGAGGACAGTCGAAATTGAACTTCATAATCGTGTGCGTGCAGCTGTGATTTGAAAGTGAACTCTTGTTTGCGGTAATGTGGCAGACGACCTTGAAGGTGTATTTGTGTATGTTACATAATTCTGCTGCTGCCAAGGGCTGTAAAAACTTTCTACGGAAATAAAGCGCAGTTTGAATTTCCGCAAACTCGACTTTTAATTCTACAAAACCACCAAGTCACATTTGCTGTCAGGGGTGGAACACGACAATGGAAGCTGCATTGGCAAAGATTTTAGAGAAGATGGAGAAATGAAGGCCGAATTAAGCACGGAAATAAAAGCGGTGAACGACAGCCTGGCTACGAAGACGGAAACGGCAAATAACAACCTGGCCGCGGAGCTAAAAGAAATGAAGACAGCGAGCGACAGCCTGGCCACGGAAATGAAAGCGGCGAACAGCCTGGCTACAGAAATGAAGGCCAAATTAACCGAAAGGAAGACCGAATTAGCCACAGAAATGAAGGCGGCGAACGATGACCTCGCCGCCAAATTTGAGGAACAGTTGGCCGACGTGAGGGATGACGTCACGGAGCTGGGCAAGCGGATGGCCCAAGTAGACGAGCGCGTCGAAGACCTGGTACACCGCGTTAAGGATCTAGAGGGAAAGGCCCACAGCAACACCAAGTCCCTGAACGCCATGGTGGATGACCTCGTCTGCAGAATGATGAAGGATTTAAAGGCCGACGCGCCGGGACGCGACACATCTGCGCGCGTCAAACCACCTAAGTACGATGGCGCGTCAACTTTCGAAGTCTTCCGCCGCCAATTCGACACAGTGGCCAAGCACAAGTGGTCACCAGAAGAAGAGGCCGCACAACCTCCAGGGACGGGCCGCAGAGGTCCTGAAGTCGGTTCAGACAGCGGCGGCGCCCAAGGACATCTGGAAGGTCTCTGAAAACCGCTTCGGAAACCACCGCTTAGCCGCAGCCAGCTGAAGTCTAAGTTGTCAGCTGCTGCAGCCAGGGGAGACGTTGCAGGAGGTCGCCCTGGCAATTGAACAGCTGGCCAGCAAAGCATTGGTCAACCACTCCCCGGAGTTCGTATCCCGAGAAGCCGCCTACATCTTCGTTGACGGGGCTAATGCTCGACAACTACAAGGCCATCCACGAGGCACTAACGGCCGCATTAAGGATGGAGGCGGCCAAGGTGACGGCTACCCGGACTTCGAGAACAAGGAGTATCCGCTACAATGGGGACCGAAGAACAGCCGAGGGACGCCGGTGAAGACCTAGTGGCGCATTTTGGTGTGGCCGGGACACCTGGAGACTGCCCACACCAGGGAGACCAGCCGGAAATACGAGAAAGGGCCGGCGTGGCGAGGGGCACGTCGGTGCCGTCATCAACATTCCGTCGAGTGACACTGCGCGCCATCAGCTAACGCATGGATGACAGCCTCATCGCGGACGGTTGGGCCAAAGAGAAGCCGCGCCGAGTGCTTGTGGGTACCGGGGCAGCGGTGACCATCAGGCCTGAAGTGGCCAGGGGTTTGCCGTCGAGAAAACCGAGCTAACAATACCAGCTGGTGGCGGCATCGGGTAACACCTTGCCCGTGGAGGAGGAGGCTCTGTTGAAGTTGACCTTGGGATGGAGTGCCATGTGTCAGTGGGTGTTCGTCGCGAAGGTGGCTGAGGAGGTGATACTGGGACTGGATGTCCTCAGGAGCCACGAGGATAAGGTCGACGTCGGCAGGAAGGTCCTGCGGCTCAATGGAGAAGAGGTGATATTCCGGCATCCCGAAGAATGCCTTGGAATTTGCAGGTCATCCTGAGGGAAGACGTAGTTGTCCCCGCAAGAAGTAAGGTGGTGGTAACAGCGCGACTGGAAGGCCAGCGGACAAAGAACTTGATGCTGGACCAGAAGATGCCTGTGCACGGGCTCTGTGTAGCCAGGACATTGCTATGTCTAGAACAGCTGGAGAATGTTCGACAACTGCTGGGACGATGCCAGCGCGTCTTCAGTCAAGGTAACAGCGACTACGGTCGCACGGACCGAGTGCTTCACCGCATCGACACCGGGGACCGCAGCCTATTTGGCAACCACCCAGACGCGTACCGCTGGCAAAACAAGCAGCGGTACGGGACATGCTGGAGGACATGGGATCCAGGGGAGTGATTGAAGAGTCTGACAGCCCTTGGTGTTCTCCTGTAGTCTTGGTGACGTAGAACGGCGAGCTTCGCTTCTGCGTGGACTACAGGAAGCTGAACGCTGTCACCAGGTAGGATTGCTTCCCCTTACCCCGGATGACGACACCCTGGACACGCTTGCTGGTGTGCAGAGGTTCTCGACCCTGGACCTGAAGTCGGTTAATGGCAGGTAGCTCTAGACCTGAGACACAAGGAGAAGACCGCATTCTCGATAGGCCAAGGGCTTTGGCAGTTCACAGTTATGCCCTTTGGTCTCTGCAAAGCATCAGGTACCTTCCAACGCCTCATGGAGTCAGTGATGAGAGGATTGACTTCTGACGACTGCCTGCGATACCTGGACATCATCGTCGGCAAG
Organism: Mantis religiosa; assembly: GCA_030765055.1. Lineage (NCBI taxonomy): Eukaryota > Metazoa > Arthropoda > Insecta > Mantodea > Mantidae > Mantis > Mantis religiosa. The sequence goes on from CM060953.1 coordinate 98,812,139, forward strand.
ACATTCGAGGACCATCTCGACAACCTGACCAAGGTGTTACAGAGACTGCAGGCGACCAACCTGAATCTGAACGCGAAGAAGTGACAGCTCTTCTGTAAGGAAGTCAAATGCTTGGGTCACATTGTCTCACCAACAGGAGTGGCCACAGACCCGGAGAAGACACAAGGCGTGAGAGATTGGCCTCGCCCAAAGGTTAAGCGAGGATTGCGCAGCTTCCTGGGGCTGTGCAGTTATTACCGCCATTTCATAAAGGCTTCTCCAACATTGCCAAGCCCCTCACCCGCCTGACAGAAGAACACCGGCCTTACGCTGGACGGAGGACGCCGAAGGCGCTTTCCAGCAGCTCAAGCAGACACTTTGCAGTGCTCCTATTTTGGGATTCCCACAAACAGCCGGCGCCTTCATTGTGGACGCCGACGCCAGTGACCATTGCATTGGAGATCAAGTCCAGGACGGCCACGAGAAAGTGATAGCTACTACAGCAAGACGCTGCAGAAGTACTACTGCGTCACCCGGCGAGAGCTACTGGCGGTATTGAAGACCTTAGGTCACTTCCACAAGTACTTGTACGGTCAGCCATTCCACCTGAGGACTGACAACCCCCCCCCTAACCTGGCCACTTAGCTTTAGAAACCTGGAAGGTCAGACAGCCTGTTGGGTCCAGAGGCTGCAAGAGTAGGACTTCACCTCCGAACATCGTAGAGGGAAGAGCCACGGAAACGCAGACATAATGTCCCGAAGACCCTGCCCGGAGGAGTGCGGCCTGTGCAGAAGAGTGGAAGAGAAGGAACGTGCCGCAGCTGTCAGAGTGGTCACAGTAGTGCCTGCGTATGGCTGGGATAGCGTAGGTATGAGGAGGGAGCAGCTGGTGGACGACGACTTGGGGCCACTCTTGAGGGAAGTGGAGGCAGGTACAAGACCAACTTACGAGGATATCGCACCAAGAAGTGCTGCGTATAAGTCGTACTGGACCCAATGGGAATCGCTGAAGATCAAAAAGGGCGTGCTGTTCCGGGTATGGGAATCACCCGATGTGAAGACGCAGAGAGAGCAGTAGGTACTTCCCCGGAGTAAGGTCCCGGTAGTCTTGCAGAAAGTGCACGCCGGTACTTCAAGAGTACATCTGGGAGCAAACAAACGATCGACAAACGACAGCGCTACTATTGGCTGAGTCTTCCAGCAGACGCTGAGAGATGGTGGCGTCAATGTGACGTGTACGCGGCGAGTCGCGGGTCCCAAATCAGGAGCCGGGGTCGCATGCAGCAGTACAACTTCGGAGCGCCTTTTGAACGCATTGCTGTCGACATAGCTGGACCATTCCCAGTGACCAACCGAGGCAACAAGTACTTGATAGTGGCCGTGGACTACTTCACCAAGTGGGCGGAGGTGTATGCCATCCCGAACCAGGAGGCGAAGACAGTCACAAACTGCCTCGTGGAGCAACTGTTCTGCCGTTTTGTTGTGCCGTTAGAGCTTCACAACGACCAGGACACCAATTTTGAGTCTCACCTAATGAAGCAGGCACTGGAAAGACTTAGGGTTAACATCCGCACAACACCTCTACATCCCTAGTCGGGCGGCATGGTCGAGAGGTACATCAAGCCCCTAGAAGAACATCTGAGGAAAGTTATGGCCAGCTATCAGCGAGACTGGGACGTCACTGTTCTTGCACTAGCCTACCACTCATCAACACACGACACTACTGGGATGACGCCGGCAAGCTTAATGTTCGGCCGAGAGCTACGCCTCCCTTGTGACCTGGCTTTTGGGAGCCCCCGGAAGCAAAACAGCCAGCAGCGGAGTATGTGGAGAGCCTCGTGGATCATCTCCACGACATTCATGAGATGGCTCGTCAACATCCAGATGGCGAGCGACCGCATTAAGATCCAGTACTATAGGCAAGCCAACAGCCAAGGATTCCAGCAAGGTGACCTGCTCTGATTGTACCGCCCTACCCGGACCAAGGGACGCTGTCCGAAACTTCAACAACCATGGCAAGGACCGTATCGGGTGGTAAAGAGGATTAACGACGTGGTGTACCGCATCCTGAAGGTCCCCCGTGGAAAGATGTTGGTGGTACACGTGGATCGTCTGGCCCGCTACGATGGTGCTGTTCGGGACGACCAGCCTTGAGGAGGAAGCAGTGTTGCAAGGCATTGTTACCACGGGCACGGCCGGCGCGCGCAAAGAGATAGTGCAGTGCGGAGATAAAAGCTGCTTGCCGAAACAGAGAAAGAAAGAGACAGATAGATGTCTGGAGGGTTCATCTTTCTGGTGCCATTTTGATTGTTACAGAACGTTCTACTAATTTCTAGAACAATGAGTGGAGATATAAAAGAAGCCGCGGTTAGTTTGTGGATGGACAGTCGTAATTGAACTTGACAATCGTGTGTGTGTAGCTGTGATTTGAAAGTGAACTCTTTTGTTTGTGGTCATGTGGCAGAAGACCTTGAAGGTTGTATTTGTGTATGTTACATAATTCTGCTGCTGGCAAGGGGTGTACAAACTTTCTATGGAAATAAAGAGCAGTTTGAATTTCTGTGAACTTGAATTTTAATTCTACGAACCTACAAAGTCACAGTATCATAAGTGGTTTATTCTGTAAGGAGAGTAAGAAATTAGGCCAGTTTTTAGATTTAAAACAAACAAGAGGCATTCGATAGTAGAACGACAAAATGCAAATAGTTACACAGAGCAATTGGTATATTATAATATATTAAAATGTATGTGATATTCAAATGTAATTTCTTAGCATAAATAAATGAATGAAAATGAAATCATGCCTTGGTAAGGTTACAAACTTTATACTGTGGAACAATATATTGTGAAGTTATAATGCTGCTGTAGCTTAGATTTGCTAGGATTTACAGTTAAAATTGTTATTCTGGGATACCTGATTAGAATTTGCATTATGTAATCAATAAAGAATGCTCAGTTAATACACAATTTAAACAATTCCTGAAGTCCATGTAACAAAAAGGCATTAAACAAAACAGTAGTAAATAGCACAGCAAAAGCTCTGCAGCTGGTCATTATTCACTATCAAGCAATGAAGAGAAGGCAAACCTAAGGCCACCTATATAGCATAATCAAATACTTCCCACAAGTACATTTGAATAACCCTCTACACTTGTAATGATAATATCTTGAAAGTTAAAGAACAATAAATGAATTATATTCATTAAGAAATGCCATTTATAATTCTAACATGCAAACAAATCATTTGAAATATTTGTGTTTCTTTAAATCCATTAAGTTTAGTATTACATATACATGGATTAAAAGCTATAATTAAATAACAATATTTTAAAAATTTAGGGCTTTGTAGACCTACAATATGTGTTCATTTTAAATTGGTCCTGTCTTAGTTCAGCCTTTCTCTAAATTATGCCATTATTTTGGTTCAAGTTTCACCTTATCAGAGGTTGCAGATGCAGAACAGGTGTGTGAAAGAAAATGACAAAACAAAGTCCTATAGCAGCACTCGTGCAAATAGTGCTCTCTGTCAATCAAAACAAAGCTCAACCCCCATAGAAGAGTTGTAATATTCTTTACTAAACTGTCTCTTTTAAATATTGTATCATAGGAGACTGTTTTTTGTTTATCAGCACCTGCATCAGGATGCCTTTAATGAAAGAATACAGTCCTCATATTGAATTCTACTTCATATATAATGAATGCTGGTTTCAATTCTATGGGCACGTAAATATGGAAAATTGCCACATATAGGGTTCGAAACCACTCATAATGTTATTCAAGTTGGAATACATCCTCAGAAGATTGGAATTAGGACTGTGAGTTTACATCAGAGAATCTTTGGGACAAAAGTTTTGAAGGAAATTTATATGCAGAGCATTACTCTAATGACAATTAACATTTAATGGGAAGAAAAAAGAAAAGGGAACTTTATTGAACTTTTTTGATAACACTTCCTGGCAAGCATGATGATGGATGATGGATGATGGAGATGATGATGATGATGATGATGATGATGATGATGATGATGATGATGATGATGATGATGATGATGATGATGATGATGATGGATGATGGAGATGATGACGACGACGACGATGATATAAAAATTTGTGAACTGTAAGTTTTGGCAAAACAGTGGGGATCAGGAGAGAATATTCTTGTGCAATTATTACTATACATGAACCCAAGTGTGGCTTAAACAAAGCAGTCATAGTAATTGTTAAGGACATTTTAGAAGACCTTTACACGCTAATATATTCCATTGCTGTTGACAGTTTAAAATGAAGAGAAAAATGGTGACAGATCAACGACATAATAACTGAGGGAAACCTCATTCCTGTAAAAAGTTTTTGTCTGAAGGACAAAAACTATAAAGTCAAAATGATTCTAAAATAGCTTAAAAAATTCAGCTTGAAGAGCCTTGGTATATTTCAACCCCTGTTACAGATGATAAGATGTTGGTATATTATGTGAGTCTTCTCTGATAACAAACTATTCATCAAGATCAACAAGTAAGGAGTATAGGAAGAAAAATGATTACCTTTTCTTCCTGAACATGTGTCAAGTGGCAACTATTACATTCTGATTTCCAAAAGTGCTTCAAAAGATTTAAGAGCAGTTTTGTTTCACTGTGACAATGGCTCAGTTCAAAGTGCTAAAGTAGCAATACAGTATCTGAGTGGAACTAAGTCAAAACTATAAATATTAAAAGCAGAAGCATTATTAACAGTGAAGTATTCTTCATTTTTGAGTTTGATTTATGAGTAACTATGTTTACACTCAAACTTCACTTACTTGTTGTTGTATAATTGAAACGTTTTCAAGAGCATTCGATCTCATCCTCAGCTGTTTGGTGACTAAATGAACATTCCTCTTCTTCCACTACTACGGAGCTTCGATCACTCTGCCATCTGGTGTTAGGGGCACTAAGTTTTAATACTTCATTTAAAGTTTGAGTGTAAACATAGTGACTCATAAATCAAACTCAAAACTAAGTCAAAACTGTTGACTCATCCATGCTACTGTCCTTACCAGGTACCATGCAATTTCTTCCTCAAGATAAACCAACTTTGAAGTCAGCGGTTTTCAACCTCTAAAAGCACCATATGATGCATACGAGGATTTATTAGCCATGCCACAAATCAACTGATGTGGATGTTCTTTGCAAAATGGTTCCAGAGGATGGAACTCTAGTGGAGGTACTTTGAGAAACTGGGATAGACAAGACTTTCATATGAGTTTTTGTTGATTGCTCTCCCAAAATGTTCTAATGATTCCAGTATTTCCATATTCCCCATTGACTCAAGTTACATATCTTAGAGATAACTCAACCAACTATAACACAATTCGCAGAGAGATAACTCACGTATCATATGATATCATATTTATAAATGCAGGTACTGTACTAGTAATTAGCATTTATTAACTCCTGAACCACAGCCTATGGAAGCAAAAACAAGATATTTGTCTCATTTTTTATGTATTGATATTCAAAAAATTGACAAAATGAAAAGGTCTTCTGATATCCAATGTCAGAAAGCTGTCATTGAGAAAAACACATATATAAATGCATCTCATGAGAGCTAAGAATTTTAAAAACAAATTTGGAATGCGAAGGCATTTTATTAAGTTCTTTCAGCCTTCTGTGGTGAGTTTTTTTATAAATATCTTGGATCTGGTTTTTGCTGTATTATTTGGTAAAACCAACATTTCGACCATCCTGTTGTGGTCATCTTCAAGGGCAAGCTGTGCCGCTTCCTGCGACTTGTCAGCTTTTTATAGAGACTGGCAGGTGAAAGTGAGCTCTGATTGGCCAGATGTTCTCTGCATTGCGGCAGGTAGAAGTGAGCTCTGACAGGCTGAGTGTTCTTTGCACTGTGACATCACTGCAATACGAATCACCACAATGTGGAAGGTATTGTGGTGTAATAGTTACTCTTCCATTTTTGTTTTTCATATTGCCAACCACCAGAGTTCATTAACATACATCCCACCATTGTTGTTGAAATTCTGTGGATATCTCATACTATTATCATATTTGTGTATCTCTGGAAGGCCATACAATCTTCATAAAATTGGAATATGTGGTTTCATTGTATAATAATTCAGCTTGAAGTAGTTTGTGACAGGTCTTTTTCACCATTTTTGGCATCTAGTAGCAGGTCCTTTGGAATTTCTATGTAATCATCATTTTAAAGTAACTTAGCATTTTATTATTATAGTCTTCTTATGTAATAAAACCAAAGACCTTTATCTGCTTTAACTACAACTATTTCTCTGTCATTCAGCTGTTTAATTTCTTGTTGAAAATTCAAATGTTGACCTTTCCTCATAAAAGGAATCCACAACATTTTTCTTTGTCTATTGTTTTGTAACTTTTTGAAAGTTCATTAATTGCTATTTCTATGTCTGCTATGTAATCATCTACCTGTGATGAAAACTTGATCTTGTAGTAAATTTATCTGTGATTTTGAAATTGTTTGTAAAGATATGTTTAAAACTTATTGTACGAGGGCTGTTCAATAAAGAATATTCATAATTTTTTTATGCCCATTATTTTTCGCACTAAAATTCCATTTATTGTATTCTGTTAGCTTAATGTGAATCAAACATGCCATAGTAGTTTCATTGTTGGTACTCCTGGTTCCCGCCTGTGAGAACCAGGCAAGTTCAGACATGTTCAGTATCACCTACCACTGAAATGAAGGGAACACGCAGTTAAAGTTGATGTTAGAGGAAGATCCAGAGTTTCTTTCAAACGTAATCACTACTGATGGAACTTGGCTACATCATTTTGATCCTGACAGCAAACAGCAGAGCTCAGTGTGGAAATCTCCTTCATCACCAACCTCCAAAACGCAAAAGTGGTTGCTTCTGCTGGGAAAGTTATGGTCATCTCATTCTTTGACATTCATGGAATGGTTTGTCAGCATGTTGTACCTGCATACACATCAGTAACTGGTCAATACTACAGGGATGCCCTCAAAACATTGCAAGTCCATATCAGGTGCAAAAGACCACATTTCTGAGGCACCACGATAATGCACGGCTGCATATTGCCAATGTTGTTGTTGAATATCTCACAAAAATCAACGTGAAGTGCATTTATCACCCTCCCTATAGTCCGGATATAGCCCCATGTGACTTTTTCTATTCACTAACTTGAAGAAATGCCTTCGTGGGAGGCATTATCCATCATCAGGAGCAGTGGTGAAGGCTGCAGAGGCGATTTTGAAGGATCTCTCAAAAATGGTTTCCAGCATGTCTTTGAAGACTGGCAGAAATGCTGGGACAAGTGCATCGCATTCAGGGGAGACTATTTTTAGAAGGGCCATCAAAATTATGAGGATGAGTAAAGGTACATTATGAAAAAAAATTGTGATCATTCTTTATTGAACAGCCCTCGTAATGTGTTACTAGGTCTTTTCATTCACAGAAATTTGTAGTTTTTAATATTTTGTTTGTGGTTGTTTAAACGTTTTGTTTATTTTTTTATTTTTGGATTTCATTAATTTAATTAGTCTACTGCAGTTTAAGTGATTACATAAAAACATGCAAAGACTGTATAGCTCTAACTCCCAATGACTTAGGTTACAATCAGAACTGAAAAATTCAATGTCATAGCTGGGATTTAAACCATGGATCTTCTGCTCTATGTATGGCTACTCTACCACTGAGCTACCATGACAACATACCAATATAACATTGAATTCTACAACTCATTCACATCTTTCTGGCAGTCCAACAAGGATCCAATTTGACATCTTACCCCAATGGCAATTTACATTTCATAATACTTGGGCTTTTATAATTTTCCATTTATCTGGAAACATCTAAGTCTCAGTTGGTTAGACTGGCCTCCTGATTCCATGGCAGAGGGTTCAAATCCCTGCCAAACCTCTGGATTTTAAATGTGCTTAAAAGTGACAGCCTCATGTCAGTAGTAGATTTACTGACACGTAAAAGAACATCTGCTGGATAAAATTCCACCACAACAGTGGAATTAATAAGATTCTGGCAATTGATAACATTGATAATAAATAGAATATTTAATACATAAATATTATAAGTAGAATTTTGGAACATACTAGCTTCACTTACACTATAATTTAATAGAACATGTTTCAGAAACCTTTGCTTCCATCATCAGTTGTATGTTGACTGGCGGCATTGGTGTTTTCTTTCGTCTGCTCCTTTTCTCTTGGTAGATGGCATGATGAATTTTGGGTAGGTGTCTGAAGGTGACACTTCAAAGTTCACAATTCTGTGCTTATGTTTTCGGATGACAATTTTCACCCATTTGGCGAGTTCCATCAGTTGGATTACTTATTTTAATAGTTCAGTACTTTATGGTATTTCATTGTGGGTTTCCCAAAAGTTTGCTGTGATATCTGATTTGTCTGCTATTTATACAATTATTATTACAATTGTTATTACAATTTTCTAAAAAAGATAAAATTCCTAATAATAAAAAATCTGGTATTTATCAATTTAATTGCTTAGATTATAAAAAGGTTTATATTGGAAAGACGAAACGTAGTTTGGAAACCAGAAAGAAATAACATTTTCGTAACATTAGATATAAACAAATTGATAAATCGACCGTGGCAGATCATTTTTGGTCATTTAACCATGAAATAAATCCCAAAGTTAAATTATTAAAACAATTAAATGTTCCCATAGATTTAGTAGTTTGGGAAAAAATATTTATTTTAAAAAATAAAAATCACATAATGAATTTTGACATACCGGCAATTGATTCTGTTTTTAGGTTTGTTTCGTCTTCAGATGTTGGTAATACGTAAATACATGGTATCCTTGATAACGAATTGTGTTGACTGAAGATGTGGGCAAATGTCCATGAAATTAATTTTGATTAGAAAAGATAGAAGTAATGTCATCAACCTCTTAAGATAAGCAGAAAATAATTACTAAATATTTTTATTTGTATAATGCTCTATTAAATTACAGCTTTGACTCATATTATATGCTTTTGCTCTCATTGTTAGAAATTTTCTAAAAGTTAATTAAAATATTTAATATTTGGCATCAAGGAGTTCCATTCTCTGAGTCACTGCTATAAAACTTTGATATTGTCCAGTCCACAAAAATTTGGAAGTTAGTAGTTGTTCTTGTCTTCAAAAAGTCAGTTTTGGCATACTTGCTAGACCACTGTTTTTATTCTGTTAGTGAATTTATGGAAAGTTTATAATATTGTTACATTTCTGAATTAATTGTGTATATTATAAAATTCTTGAGATATCTTTATAAATCATTATTTTGTACAAACACTGACTTGTCCTTATTGGATGTGACTTGTTAATTTACATGTATAGTTAACTGCACTGTAAATTCACAATTTGACGTGTCTTATATCATAGTACTCATGTACAATGTATGATTTACAAGATGAATAAATTATCTATCTATCTTTATTTTGCAATTTGGCAGTTTTAAAATACTGGATAAATATAAAAAATGTGGTCATACAATATCCCTGCAGTAAAGAAGTGCAGCTGTTTATTTATAGCAATGTTAACTTGTGACTATAGAAATAAATGTACATATCTATATTAGTGAGAAATGACATTTGGTTCAGTTTATTCCCTTGAGTACATACTGTTGGTAGAAATTCAATGTATGGTCACTATGACTGCTTGAATGTATCCTTTACTCAATATTTTGTTAAAAATACAATTAATTATACTGCTAGAGATTCAAAGTACATTTTCCTGTAATTATAAAACTTTGATCAAATTTTCTCAAGCTTATATCTCATATAGGCCTTAAACTTAGACCTCAATGACTGAAACACAAAATGCAGCTTTAGTCCAGTGCAATCACAACTTTGAAACCAAAGAGTATTGTCTCCAATTGAATATTTACAGGACAAGTATTAAAATAAACTGTTAAAGTTTGCCTTGTGCACTGAATACTCTATTTAAAGTTCAAATGAAATAATTGCATCTAAAAGGACAGAACCAAACAGCTATTGACTTCCATATATAATGTACATGCATGGGAATATTTAAAACACTCTTAGTTTTAAAGAAACACAAATTATCTTAGCATTAAAGTTCTATGATAACCAGTAATTACACACTTTTTTATCAAAGGTCATACGAATCTTGCAATACATTCTACTAAGCAGTTAGCTATATTCATACATTAAACTAGGAGACTTCTTCCAAAGTACTAGTTGCCACTTGTTTTTCACCATGCACTGACAGGTTTCATTGGTTGCGGTTAGAACTACTCATTAATAATAGTTTCTATCTAAGAAAACTAGGCAGGGTAGAAGTAAAAATACAAGGAAGTGGACTGCAGAGACATAATAGAAGCCTTCATAACTTTTTATTTAAGTTTAGAAATACACAGTGATGAGCAGTACATACAATCTGTCTGAGAAGTGCCTGTATTTTGAAGGGTATGTGGATCAGTACTCTTATTTACAAATTCTGCAAACATGGCTAATATTTCAGCTTAGTAAGGGGAATCATGGAACATGTGAGACTGCAGCAGGACAAGGGCCCGGCCCACTTTGACCTTCAGGTGCATGAAACAAATCAAGAATTAGTGAAAGCATGAAGGTAGCCATTTGACACATAACTTGTTATGCTGCTTAGCTTGTCAAGCAGGACATGAAGATGCATAGGTCTTTGTGTGAAATGGTGCATATACTGATCCACTAATCCTATAACTAGTTTTTATTTACTTACCTTTCTATGCATTTCAATGAATAAATATATTCTGATCAGTTATATGATAGTATAATGTCAGGGTATAGGGTCTTCCTAGACAATAACATCTTTAAAATATTACAGGTTCAACAACATTATGTATTTTACAGTAGTATTCGGTTTCTCTTTGATTACATTCTCATCCCTTTCTATTATGGAACACGTTATAATGATCATAAAAATGATTAGGAAGAATGTCAAATTACTATTACTATGAAATATATTCAAAGAAAACATCTTAAGAATAACACCAGAACTGAAAATTTCAACCATGCATCTTCCACCCTACATGCTGCTGCTCCAATATTGAGCTACCATGTCCACATGACAGTACCACATTAAATCCTCTAAGTGCCTTGCATTTTCCCAGAACACTACAAGGAAATCTCAAATTAGAGATCATATACCCTAATGACGACTTACCATTCATAAATACTAAGTCTTGGGCTTTAAGGTTTCATTTATAAGGGCAATCAACGATAATTATCACAACATAAACTATGTGAAGGTAAACATTGAAAGAAAATCAGAACTGAAAAATTCAATGCCATAGCTGAGATTTCATACCAGCATGTTGCTATGGTGGCTCAGTGGTAGAGCAGCCATGCATAGAGCAAAACATCTGTGGCTCAAATACCAGCTATAGCACTGAATTTTTCAGTTCTTTCACTCGGACCTACCAATTCAAACATTTTGGGAATGGTAGATAGTCTATAGCTATCAAGAAAATCATTTTCTAATTTCTTAATCAAACCAGTGGGTAATGTCTATTACTGCACACAATTTTTATCTTTGTATAAGTTTATTACTTGATTTATAGTGCAAATGAACTTAAAAAGATACATAGGGAATACAGTGAAGCTTTCTCACATATGGGATTTGACATTTAGAAACTTTACTGCATACCTGTGTAGAATTATAATGAAAGTTAAGATATTTTAATAGTAAATTGTGCACACATCTTCAATATTTGAGTAAATTGGCAATTAAAGAAATGAGTACTGCTCACATACTGTAATATTATGAACAAGAACCAACTATCTTTGTTTGACTGTCTTCTTTTATTGACTGTCTTTTGTAAAAGATACAAAAATGTTAGGTTTGTGATTAAATCAAAACTTGGATTGGACTGTACATATAGAAGATTTGATTAAAAAGTTAAGTAAGCAGTGCTGTGCTTTAAAAACATTAAAAATGATAGCAGACGTAAAGACAGTCCGAATGGCATATTTTGCATATTTTCATTCCCTTATGAATCATGGTACTATCATCTTTCGGGGTAATTCAAATATGTCAGAAAAGGTTTTTCAAATGCAAAAAAGAGCCATAAGAATAATAGTGAACCAACCTGCTCATGTGAGCTGTAGAGTGTATTTTAAAGAACTGAAAATTATAACCCTGCCATGTTTATACATATACAAAGTTCTTTTACATGTAAAAACTAGTTTAAGTTGCTTTAAAACATATGCAGTGACACATCAGCATGATAGAAGAAACAGTTCCAACTTACTAGCAATTAGTCATAATACCACGTTATACAAACATTCCTTCACTTATAGTGGTACCCAACTATACAATAAGTTACCTTTTTATTTAAAACATTAACAACCAAAAGATTTTTAAATTGAAACTACATAAATTTTTAAGTGAAGCATGTTTTTATTCTATTCAAGAGTATTTGGAAAGTTAGTTATATTATTATGTTTTGGCATTTACTCTTATACATGTTTTTTGTAATTTCTGTATTTAAATTGTGGTGGACAACACGGCGCTGGGGCCGGTTTTCTCCGGGACCTCCGGTTTCCCCCGCCATCTCATTCCACCGGTGTTCCATCTTCATCTCATGTATCATCAGTGTCACCGCCTGTGGTGCCATATGTAATAAAAGCAGGCATTTAAACACTACACATTTCTGTATTTAAATTTTGTACTTGAATTTTGTGAATATTTTTGTTTTAACATGTCCACAATCTTGTATGAAGATTTAAAGTATGAGTAAATTGAATTGAATTGTTTTCTTAGTTATTAATTTTGAACATTTATTTATACATTTATTTATATTGCTTCAAATAAAATCTTTGCTACTTATGTATTTTACATGCATTTTTGGTAAACAAATCATCATCATCATCATCATCATCATCATCATCATCATCATCATCATCATCATCATCATCATCATCATCATCATCATCATCATCATCATCATCATCATCATCATCATCATCATCATCATCATCGCATGAATTAAATAAAAGAAAAAGCTGCCTCTTCAAGAGAAGAGTGGGTCATTTTATGGCTCAATCTTGTACACATGATGTGCTTGAACAACAGTGATTTCAGTACATTAGCTCACTATAAAAGAACTGGATCCACATATAAGCATAACATTTTTGTATTATTCTGTGCAACTCATGCATTCCAAAGGTGTAAACTTATTCATATATTTGTGTTACCTGTGAATCACTTTAGTATTCTTATTATTGTAGGTGTTCTTGTCTTGTTATTAGTCCAATGAAATGGCTACCGAAAAATTCAAACTTAAACAAAGACATTTTATGTACAAAAACTTAAAATTCCAATAATTAAAAGTTATATAATGCATCAACTGAGACACTCTGTACTTTACATACCTCAGTTTTCTTTCACCACATTTCGTCTTCATTTGAAGTTGTCGACTGGTGCTCCAGCTGTTGATGTTTATCTGGAGAAAAGACATCTGGTGGCAATTCAATGAGGCTGAGTAAAACATTTTCTTCTGGTGAAATGTCGAAATTCATTAAATGCATTTCAAATTTCTCCATGTAAATGTTCTCCAGATGTTTAATTTTGACATTGAACATTCCATCAGAAGGAAATGTTTTCCTCACTGAATTACCACCAGATGTATCTCATCTTCGAATATCATCAGCTGGAGTTCCAAAGTTCCAGCCATTCAACAACTTGTTGATAATGCCTTCAAGTGGAGGCAAAACACATTGAAAGAAAATTGACGAAAGTGAAATAAAGTGTCTCCGTCAACTCATTGATAATTTTTAATTATTTCATTACTTCACAGTGTAAATTCCAATTGCTTTTTCAAAATAAAACCCAATTATTGTAGACAGTTGCATACACAACATTTCAGAAGACATTTTCTGGTATTCCAGTAACCAAATATTGTTGATGTTTGCTATGCTCTGGATCTTAAGATCTCATCCATTCTCTGTCTGGCATCCCAGTATAAGGATGTTAGTTGAGTTTGACTATCTTTTTGTATTTTTGGAATTGCTGGGCACAGTAATAATTGCTCCCTATCCATAACAGAACCTGGTTGCTTGCAAAAATGAACTGTATAAATCTGTTCTACAAAGATGTGTGGCTAAGTACTCATGACCAGTAGTTAAGCGGAAGGTGGCTACTGATTTTCTTTTGTGATTAATTATGGATGTATTTCTTGTTTTCAAAGATGATTCATTTTTATCTGTTGTTGCAGTTTTAAAAACTTCTTGTAGAAATGGTTTTATTTTATTATTCATTTCATTTATAATTTAGCAAAATGGAAAGATAAAAGTACAAACCTTTTACTTTCATTTTTGTACCTTTTTTTGGTCAACGCTATGGCCTGGTCATATCCCACATGTTCTGGGATCTACTGAAGGAATAATTGCCTAAACTTTGTAGCAGCTTTAATGAATGGAGTATTTAATTTATGCACTATTGCAGTAGGGACGATAGTTCTGTGCTGGTGAAGACCATGTGTGCAGTCGTTTAGAATCCATTTGCCGAGCCTACACTCTCGGTCATGCGCAGTACTCTGAAATGGCCAGTATCGTGGAGAGGCTTGACAACGTAACATCCATCTTCTTACGCTTCGATTCCGGCATGTTAAGATTTTAAAGTTTTAGAAATTGTGATTATTAATCGCACTGATGATTAGCATTTTGCCTGTGTGTATGTGTGTGCGAGTGTATATATTTTCTTATTTAGACTAAACTGTCTCCAATTCAAAGCAAACTTGGTGGAAAAACACTTCACAGCTAAATACATGAAGTTATTAATATGTCCTCTCTTCTGAAACGGGAAGCGCCTTCTGGCGATATGCTAGTAAAGGCAAGAGAGGGTGAGTGCAGCAACAAAAGTATCTGAGAGAAAATTTCGTAAAATAAAGGAGAGAAATGTGAGGAACAAGGACCTCCTTTGAAACATCTGGAAACTACATCGTGTACCAGAAAGAATCACTGTTATTGATGACTTTGATAGGTGCGTAATTTGCCAAACAATTTATAATTTGTATATTCAAGAGAAAACTGTGCCCAATGTCAAAATTTGGGGCTCCTGAAACATCAAGATTCCATTAACTTTAAAGGGGGAACCACTAGTTTAAAAACTATTTTAAGTGGCATAGGTTTCAAGTAGAAGAAAACGAGGAACAACAAGGTATTGTTATAGGAAAGGTATATAAGAAATTGCCTGTGTCACATTTACGTGCCATAAAAAAATTTAGAGACGAAGGAAGTCCGATTATCTATGAAGATGAAACATATCTTCATACGAGAACCAGTAAACTCACTTCCATGCTCTACAAGCCACAGAGGCATCACCCCAGATTTGTATTTTCCTGTAGATTAAAACATTTATGAATGCAAAGTAGTAAAACGGTAAAGATCTGTTGTTTCTCAGTGGCTAAGATGAGCAAGTGCTCATATATCTTAAGGTTATGCATTTTAGTAGACGTGCTGCATTGTCTGCGATCTTCTAGCGCTAGCAGAAGATGGAAGTGACGCTTGGGCATAGACTCTCGTTAAAGCGCGAAGAAAGTAGGTCACCGGCACAGAACTATCGCCCGTACTATACTGGAATATTGATTTGTTGTTCTTTCCCCAATGGTTCTGCAGCCCTGAGAGCACCAAATATAGATATAACAGATGTATGGTTAATACATTTAGATTAGTGGGGCAGCTAAATGACTCTGAAGGTAGGGGCAAAATAATTGAAAAGTATGTTCTAACAGAGGAAACAAATGACAAAACTGGTCTCAAAGGCATTTTGCACAGCAAGTGGTTGTTTAAAAACTCTAATCATACCCCTACTAAACGTTTAAAATTGCAACTCTAAACGGAACATGAACTAAAAACTTATGACCAGGAATACCAGGAACGCATCAACACAGATAGACACCACTTACACCAAAGTTAATAATAATTATTATAGTCCATGTTACTACTACTCACAAGAATGCAATGCAGGATTTTTTGGAATATGAAAACCCTCAGTGTAGTAATGCAATCTGGAATGGACCACAAAAAATATCACTCTGTATGTTGTTTTTTCATTTACTTCTGCTTATTCTCTGTACACACACGCACGCACGCACCCCCCCACCCCGCCCCACACACACACATTACTACTTCTCCTTATAGAGAAAGAGCGCGTGTATGGGTGCAGGCAATTTTGAAAAAATGTTTCTACTTCAAGTATAACAAGTTAAGAATGAACTACCTACTTTCAATCAGTTTATGCAGAGGTATAAAAATCTCTCCTAATATTAGCTTGTTGTGGCTTCTTCATGAATTTTTAATCTGGGAAATAAATAATCTTTTATGTGTGATTGGAGGAATTTAGTGACAATGATGTCAAAAGTAATTGAAAAAACCGACTACTAATAGTTTTTTCAATTAAGTAAGTTTTTTCCTCTTCCAAAAGAACAAATGATTTCTTAAGAACTGAAGATGTATTAGATATTGAAAGTACTTGAAGGATAAGTCACATATGTGTTTCTGTATACAATACAGTCTTTCAAACTCTGTTGCTGCATTTGAAATTTCTGAGTAGCTAACATAGCAACAACTATGACAAAAATTGCTAT
The DNA here is from genome assembly GCA_030765055.1 of Mantis religiosa. Taxonomy (NCBI): domain Eukaryota; kingdom Metazoa; phylum Arthropoda; class Insecta; order Mantodea; family Mantidae; genus Mantis; species Mantis religiosa. The sequence continues at coordinate 98,828,705 of CM060953.1, forward strand.
TCAATGCATTTCACCATGTATTGATATAGTAAACTCTCAAAGATGATACGGAATGACAAACAACTGCTTTAAACTTCTATGTTTGAGGTCATCTCGGGCCTTAAGCCAAGTGTAGATGTGAAGAAAATGTTATGTCCCCCAATTTTAGTGCTTTATTAGTTTAATATGATCTTTAACAATTATACAATATATGACATAAGTCAGTAAACACTGCACATGGCTGCATCACTGTTGGAAACTTGATAGTTGGTGAAGGAAACTTATTTAGATTTAATGGATAAAGTTATTAACAAATGGCAAGTTCTTTTCAAGTAGCCATGAAAAACTTAAAACAAAGAAAGTATAAATAGACAATTTTCCACAGAAGAGTGTGTGATTCTTTTACAGAAGTGGTGACAACTTGATCAAAATTACAAACACATAAGCCAACGATGAAAAATATCTGCATTCTCAGCCAGCATCCAGGCAAGCTATCTACAAATTAAATCAAAGATCGCAATTGACATGTTCTGTAGCTGATTTACCACACAGTGGATGCCCAAAATCTGTAACTGTTGAACAAAATCTGAGGGATATTGCACAGACATTCCTTCAATCACCCAACAAATCAGCAAGAAGGGCTTCTTAGGAATTACAAATTTCTGATATAAGTGTAAGGAGAATGTTAAAAACATAACATATGAAGCCTTACTACATGTCCTAAAAAGGATGATCCTGATCATTGGCATGAATTCTGTGAGTGATATGTGATCTGTAGCGAAAGCAATCCCAATTTTTACAAAACAATTTTATGGTCCAATGAAGCAAGTTTTAAGTTAAATGGAAAAGACAGCAAAGATAATTGCATGTACTGAACTTCCTAAAATCACTGATTTGTAATTAAGGAAGAACTGAATGTGTCTGAAGTTACAGTTTGGACAGGCAACAAAGGGGTAATAGGTCTTGACCTTTTCAATGAGACCTTGACTGGAAATAGGTATTTTTTAATGTTAAGAAATGACATTATGGTAGAATTAGACAACAGCCTCAATATTCTTTGGCAGCAAAATAGTACCCCACTGCACTGTGCATTTTTGAATGGCCAATTTGAAGAGTGGATTCGAAGGTGCCGTAAAATCAATTAATAACTGATATCTCCTGAACAATGTGACTTTTCAATTTGGGGAAGTTTGAAGGACAAGTACAAATTCTCTAAACCTACAAAATTTACAGGATTTGATTGAACAGGAATTTGAAAACACTTTAGTAATAATGAGGGACTGCATGATCAGCGCAATCATCATATCAGTGTTAAAATTATATTATAAGTGCTTAGAAAATCAGGAAGACCATTTTGAACAATTTCTAATTGGTTTTTGTATTTTTGTTGAAAGTTACAGAAAAATAATATAATTGCATTTTCGGTTAAATGACCTGTGCAGCACCCTGTATTACAAATATTTTTAATGTAACTTCGTTAAAACTAGTGTAGAAATAACACATAACTGTATTGTTCAGCAGTGTAAATTCCAAAAGTAATACTGTACTTAACTATAACTTTATGAATAATTCTTTTAGTGAGCAGAGGTAGCAGTTCAATTGCTGCTAAATACGAGGGCCTTCCAAAAAGTTCTAGGCCTAACAAAGGGTACTTCAATTTATAAACACTGGAATAAGTTTATCACTGTAGAGGTTCCTTAGAAGTTCTTCAAAATAGGCATATAAAGCTGCAACGTGAGGCAGACATGCTACCATCCCTGCTACCGAGGCGGGCACCTCCTGGTATGAAGAAGGAAATATATACATATGTACATCTTGCAAGGAAATCCTTGAGCTTCAGAAAGAGATGGAATTTGATGGGAGTCAGATCTGGATAGCAAGGTAGATGTTCCAACAATTCATAGTGAAAAACCTTCAATTTTGAAATTGGCAGAACATTTTTGTAGGCAGGTGTGTCATGCTGCTGATCTTTTTCTTCTGCAAACCAGCCTTTTCTCTCAAATGCTACGAGAGTAATATGTCCCAGTTATTGTTTTACTCTTTTCAGGCTAATCAATCAGCTAAATGCCCTTAGTATCCCAAAACACTGAAGCCATGACCTTTACTGCTGATAGAGTTGAGTTTACTTTCCCTGGTGCTGAACAACTGGCCTTAATCTACTATTTTGACTGCTATTTGGATTTTGGTGTATGATGGTGAATCCAGATTTCATTCATTGTAACAAATATATCCAGCTTAATGGGAAAATATCACTGCATTCGTAAGACCATTCCGTCAGAAGCCAAGAATTTTCATAAAAGCCTACATAAAATAGGTTGAAATCTAGCTAACATGATAGTAAAACAGCTGGATATTATAATGCAGTTTTGTGCTTTGTTTTGATTGATAATAACTGTAACCAACTTCAAACTGGAATAATCATCATACCTATGTTTATAGCAAAGAAAACTTTTATTGCTATATAAACAGACACTACAATTTTTTCAATAAAATTGATACTTTAAGATTAATAAGGCCTATTTCCTTATTTAACTTACTCCTCCCTTCCCAGTAGATTACAGATGTGTTGAAACACTGAACTTTTACAATTACAACTTGATGAGAAATATAGCTATTAATAAAAAGAAATGTGAATATAAATTCCTTATATTCCCCAGATTTCTCAAATATTTGCAACATAATTGTGTTGAACAGTCAAAGCAAATATAAATGGCTAATTACTAATTTTAAGACAAAATTTCAATCCCAGATATAAAATAATGTGTTTACTATATAAGATTAATATCTGAAGAGAAACCATTGAAATATTAATTCTAAGTCTTTATGACACCTATGATGAACTAAGACAGTTTATGAAAATAACCTGGAAGTATTTTTTATATTACAAATAATTATGAACAGAAAAGAAACAAAAACATTATAGGTCCTATATTAAATCAGATTTGACAAAAAATCTCCTCTATACCCATTTAGACCATTCTATCAATGATCATGCTTCCGTGGAGCTATTACTCCTATCATATCTCTTTTCATTTCTATCTTCCTTCCAACCTCAGCTCTATATTCTTTTTCCACACTGCCCTTCTTTCTCCTGTTTGCACAATTATAACGATAAAAATGGTCTGAAGGTGAATTTAGCCCTTTGATCTATAGGAGGTCTTTCGTGCCAATTCTCCTAAAAGGCACCTCCTGAGAAGGAGGGTGAGGTGAAAGGACTAAGAGTGGCCAAACCTGAAGAAAGACAATAGTAGAGGGCAGAATCCCTAACAGCTACAGAACAAAACTCGTGTATGAGTGGTAGCTCATACATCTAGCTCCCTTTCCTCTTGTGGACTTACACATCTTCTAGGGGGGCCAGAACTCAGAGAGCCCCCTCCTCAGGAGAACGAGGATTTAGAGAGAGCCACCTGCCACATATACCAAACGTTCTACAGACAGAGCTCAATCAGGGTGAAAGGTGAAGTGAAATGGGAAGTGAGGTAAAATGAAAGGAAATGAAATTCTTGGAATGTAATTACCCTTACCAGCATTCACCTAGCAACCTGGAAAAACTGTGAAAAGAACCATGGGCCACGAAGGTTGGCCATGGGAATCAAGCCACAACCTTCCGAATATGGGCCACCTGAGCCTGCAGTAAGCAGAAAGAAGCCATCACACATGAAAGCAAAGAGAATCAGAGAGAAAAGGAACGAGAATAAGATAGAAGAGAAGAAAAGAAAAGTTGAGGTACTACATCAGTTAAAAGAGAAAAAGTAGCTTCTGCAACTTAAGCAAATTGAATTAAAAAAGAAGATACAAAGAATGAAGTAAATAAAGTAGAAGATGCAACTGAAAAAAATATCTCACTTGTGGTGAATCAAAACTTGAAAGTTATTTGTGTTATTGAGGGAACCAATTTTAGTGCTTCATATTTGAAAAAAGTGTAATCGTTTTAGCTGTAAAATATTTTTTTACTCTTTAAAAATATATACATTGAAAAAGGCACATAAATTTATCTTTTGGTCAGATATGTGGCATTTGACCAATGTTTTCTATTGATGTTCCATTTAAAACTATACATTTAATTGCATTACACAGAAATGTCACAGAGATTTTCCTCATTTAAGTGCTATTCAAAATTAAAAATGCACTGTAAATTCAGGACCTTGCACCATAGTGGAATGATGAACTTAATAATCATTGCCTGGGATTAGATATATCCTTCAAATGTCAAAATGCTTAAGGAGAAAATGCAAGCTCTTGGGATATAAGTAGCTAAAATCCATTTGTGTTTTAAATTTGCTCTATGAAAATATCTTTTTAAGTATTAAATTCAATTCCTTACAAATAATTTTATATCAAATAGCCAAGCATACTGCTCATTGTGAACAATGTTACCCTATTACTGCATTTACGTTAGCATTGTGTTTTTGTTGCAAATGGGGTCTAATGTCCCAAGGAGAACCTGATATGGTGTGATGTTTAACTTTAATTTTAAATAAAATCTTTATATTGATGACAAACATACTAGAGTATTAAGGCCCAAAATACTGACACAAACGCATTGTTGAGGCAAGGCAGCGAGGCCGACAAGTTCAAAGAGATGGACAGTGTAGTGCGGAGATAAAAGCTTGCTGAAACAGTGAGGGGAGGGAGACTGATTTCTGGAGAGTTTGACTTTCTTCTAACGCCGTCCTGATTGTTTGAGAATATTCCACAAATTTCTGAAATCGTGAGTAAGCTATAAAAGCAAGCTGCAGCCCGCCACTGGGGACAATTGTTAATTGGACTCATGTGCGTGAACAGCTGGTGAACTGTGTTTGTGGTTGATGACCTTGCAAATTGTATTGTGTATGTGACGTAATTCTGGACTTTCAGGTTGATCAAAGTGTGTTTCTACGGAAATAAAGAGCAATTTTTAGGGTTTGTAACCTGGACTTTTAATTTCACAAACCCACAAAGTCACAATATATAATGTAGGAAACATGGAAATGACAGAAAATGAAAATACAGGGAAAACAGATTCAGATGCTCAGTAGATACCCTGAATGATGAATTGTGAATTCACAATATCACACCATATAGTAACTTTTAAATCATGAAAGTCTTCTTGAATTAAAAGTTGAGTCCCATTTTCTGTCCAAATTCTATAATTATATGTGTTAAAACCACAATTAAGAGAGAGCTATACTTCATCTAGCAAAAAAGAAAAGAAGAAAAAGTTGTTCAACCAATGGTTATTAATCTGAAGGTCATGGTCAAAGAGTAAAGTTTTAACTAGGTTAACATGAGTTACCTGTAATAAAAAATTATTTATTAGAGATTTATATGTATACATAATTATAGTTTTACTATATGTATATATTGTTGTCGTGGGTTTCTTTGGGAGGGCCAGGTTACACATACGTAAATTTTATTGCACTCATTATAATTTATTCTGTACATCACTGGTTTGTAGGTACTGGTGCTTTTGGTAGTGCTCTTAACAAATTGCAATTTGAAATGTTTGACTGTCTTTGCTTCTTACATATGTGTATTAGATCCATCTGCCTCTTCATAGTATATAATGTAATCAAATGTCCCACCTTCACATGAAGCTCTTACATTAAGTGCACTTAAACCATTATTGCTTTCATGGTTTCTTCGCCGGAAGGTATTGTGGATTTCTCATGGCAGTCATCCTCAGCTGCTTCCAGATAGCCTGAAGCAACATCTTCTACCGGGCGAATCATGTAAGACATCATAATCAAAAAGATGAAGCCCTGGGTTCTTTTCTAAAAAGTATTTGAAATTTTGTTTAAAGAATGCCTTTTTTATATTCCCGAAACATATGATTGTGTTTTTTATGTCATTATTTGGAAGTGATTTACTGAATTTCTCAAAGCTTTCAGCCCATCAGAGCAATACACCAGAAATATATTTTGTGAAAGTAAACTTTGTCTTACCAACATTTATTATGCTGCATCTTCAATGTTAGTTATTTTGTTATACATAGACTGAATATTCCTATCTAAACATTTTACTTTTGAAGCTGGTCTATAGTTTTAGCTGGGCTCTTTAGTGGTTCAAGTTTTGAGATTCACACATGCTTTCTCTAGTTTTGAAGACAGATACCAATAAAGATGACTGTGATCTTGTGAACAATAGTTTGGTCTATGTTTTTTTCTCTGAATTTGACTGAAATACATATCAACATGCAACATCATAATAGGAAAGAATTCTAGCCAGAAAAAAAGTTGTCATCCTTATGAAGTCTAATAAATTCAGATGCCTAAGAGATTGTACTTTTTTCAACAAAGGTTTCAGAAATAATGGACACCTCCATTGGCGTAAGATATCAAAGATGGAGATGCATCCGTATTTACTTTGTTTATTTATTTATTTATCGTACGTTCTTTCTTTCCATCATTTCCCTTTTTCTTCCTATTTGATACCTTGACCAAGTGAGATGGCTCAGGCAGTACAACGTCTGTGGCCCGCATTCGGCAGGTTGCAGATTCAATCCTGCAGCCGACCTTCATTGCCTCTTTTTTTCTGGAATTTTTCCAAGACACTAAGGCAAATGCTGGAAAGGATATTTACCTCATCCCCCATTTCACTTCCTTTTATTTCATTCATTTCATTCTCTCCATACGGTCTTTCCAGGTAGAAAGAGTAATTAAAGTTGCTGGTGGGCTACACTACAGTGGTGCTTGCGTTCTGGAAATACGGTGCTAGGCTGAGCAGAAACAGTGTGGTCGGTCAACCGTCCTTCCAGGAAGACTGATCAGCCAGATCTGGCTGACTTAGTGTTGGATTCTCTATGGTAATTGGAATTTACACATACATGCTATACACATAAACACCCATGCCCAACACGGGACTCGAACCCACGATCCTCTACGTGGCTGAACGCTAGAGACATATGACCATGGCTATGAGGGCCGGCAAACCTATTAGGCCCACCGTGGCTGCTGAGCTGCCCGTGATAAGTTTTGGTCGCCTGTAAGGTAGAGTAGCCATACTTCCATAGTCTCTGGCAATGATGGCCATTCCAGTATCCAGTTGACAAGCCGTCCAGCTGGTCACATGTGCAAACCTGTATGCCCAAAAGTCAGAGTGTGTTGGTTACAGACAAGTGAAGTACTGTATGGGACCAAACTCTGTGTGGTTGTGGGATGCAAGGAAGTCTTAAGAAGGATAAGCTAGTGGCATGTGGAAATGCTTGCATAAACAGAAATTATTATCTGAGATTATTGTTTCTTACACGAGTGAAGCAGACAATGATTTGGATGACATCACAGAGCTTCCCCAATCCCTTTAGAGTAGCACAACAATATCACACCTCCTACCACTCCCACTGAGTTGGATGGGACTTGCTTTTAAGCTAAGCTACTTTAAATGTAGGGACTTTATGGCAGTACAGCTACTCTACTTTCATCTCATCCTTCTTCCTGGTGTCTGACGCACAATAAGTCGTCAGCTCAAGTGTTGGGATGTTCCCTTCCATAACAGAGGAAAAACATGGCCCATTAACGCCTTGTGCTATCTTAATACTTTGCACTAGTGCTTCTAAACTTCGTAGCACAACATGTGCTCAGGAGTCGGGTGTTCTTTTTGGCTCAGTTGGTAAAGTGCCTGCTTTATATTAGTATGGGATATGGGTCTGTGTCTGTGATGGGCATTCAACCTTTATTTCTTATCTTATTATTTCTCTTTTATGAATTACTATGTTTCTTTTCTAATAAATTACAAGGCACAATGAATCTTCCGGAAGATCTTCCTTCTCCGATCATGACCATTAATTGATACCACTTAACTATTTAATTATGGGTAGCCTCCCTCTATCTATGGAAAAAGTTTACTTTCTGTAAGATTAAAGACACTAGACAACACTGTTTTCAACACTTCCAAGAAAGTAATTGTAATTTCTGTAAGATGTTTATGTTTTTTCCAATATTTAAGCCATGCTCAATTCTCCAATCGTGAAAATAATGGAAAAACAATTTTATGCAGGTATGAAGCCGGTTACATTGCATTTACTCAGTTGAGCACTAATGACTGTGCCACAAATACAACTGGATGAAAAGTTTAAGTGCTTCAGATGAAATGAAATCATCTCAACCATTATCGGTAGGTACACCTCCAGCAGAACGAACTATTTTATTAAAATGGCAAAGCCAATAATTTTCAATTTCTGGGCATTAATGCTCCCGGTTTTCAACTATTTGTGCAAGCCTTTCTGAAGCACAGTTAGTTAAACTATTTATTTAATGAAAATTAAATACACTCACTAATGTTATATTGACGTTCAGCTTGATTATCTGACTCTGAAAGTGTACAAAAGGGACTAGAGGTACCCTATGTAAAAATACTAATTGTAGATTCCCTTTGTGATTCTTGCAGTTTGTGGTTGAATGCTGAGACATATGTATAATAATATATGAACATATAAGAATGTTGCTATACGTTAGCAAATAGAGCTACAGATTAATGAATATGGGTATGTTTTTTGCTATTTTGCAGTAGTGATTCCTAGAGAATTTACTATTAAGACTCCAATTCACAACAGAGAAAATGTTCACATTTTAAAGTATCTATTCATATGATTTATTATATCAGTATTTTGTTTAATCAGATATAAATTGTCAAGAAAGAAAGAGAAAGATCAAAATAGCAAAGAACTTATGAGTTCTGTACAACAAGTTTCTCCAGTCCAACTGAGATACCAATGCCAAGATGCATGCATCGCTACTGTATACCAGATTTTTATTTTTCTCCTACCATGACATAATCCACCACATTAGTTTTACCAAGCACAAAATGTTAACTTGTGTTACCACCACCTTAAAAATATATGCACTTACCTCTCCCATAATTTGTTGACTTATGACAACTTTGATATTTCAACGAAGATTCTGCCAAGCGAAAATATGCAGTCTATAGATCATGGCTTAGAGAATATTAATTTCTTTTAGTAAACTTATTCACTTCACTGAACAGAGAGACTTCTACAGAACTTATGGAAAGGTAGGTCAAAATCATGATTATTAGATAAATATAAGCAGAAATACAAGTATTACTTGTAATATATCAGAACTAATGCATCACTCACTCTAATGTGTTGATTAAAACAAACAAAATCACATATATGAATGTTTCCAAAGCTTAACTTCTCATTAGTAGTAGGTTTCCTTCCCTTGTGGTGCTCACTATGATTGTAATTTTATTCTTATGAACTTATATAACTTTTAAGTTTTAAATATTCTATATAAAAGTCTAGAGAACATTCACTTAAGCCATAGTTCATAGTCTCAATTTTATGCCTGAAATCAGAGGATCTATGTATAATTATAACAATACTTCATATGCATCACTATTATAAATCCAACTAAACACAGATTTATGAAAAGAGTCTGGAAAAGATACCATCTAGGGTTGCGGCAATGAATATAGAATGTTTTCTAAAGTAGACAAAAACTTCGGGAATAGATAGTTATCCTTCATTGAAACAAGTTTTATAAAGGTGTTGCAACAATAATTCATTTAAATTATTTGATTTAATTGGTTGATATTGCAGGAAGGAATGGAAGCAAATAGGTTTGTGAAAATTGACCAATAAAGCATTAAGTCAATAATATGTATTGTCAAAAAGAACACAACACAAATAAATCATGACAAGGGAAGGTGAAAGGCACTCATTGCAGTGCTAGAGAGGCTTATCACTTAAAATAAAATAAAAGTGAATCAAGAAGAAATTAACACAGTGCTTCACTCACACTGTTTCTCAGTTTCAGAGCTGTTGCTCCCATCATCAACTGAGTCTCGACTACACTTCATTCAATTTTTATACTTATCACTTATGTCCATCCCGAATAATTAGGGGAGTTGAGTTTAAAACAAGTGCCATTATACACACTTCTTATACATGTTATAAAATGGGTAGGGTATCTAAACCACTGTATTATTCCACAGAATTTTTCCCTGTCAGTGCTATCAAAGGTTTTCTCCAAATCAATAAATGTGATGTATGTCTTGTACCCTCTTCTATTCTCAAAAGCCATATGATAAATATATTGTCAGCACACGATCTACCAATCCTTAATCCACTCTCTTCTTGCAATAAAGTTTCTGCTTTGGCTTCAATATAATTTCAGTATTTCTGTATATAATTTATATGTTAAATTATATGTTAAAATTATAACTTATATGTTTAGATATACATTATATAAACTAATAAACAGTAATCCGGCATTTATTTATTAAGTGGAGACAATTTTAATAATAAACCACCTTATTTTATTAATTCAATATGAATTTCCTCATGTCCTGGAGATTTTTTATTCTTGTGTCTTTTGAGCACAGAATCTAATTCCTCCAAAGTTATCAAATCAATTTCTGTTTCAATTTCCTCTTGATATATTAGAGTTTTTAATTTGTGGATTGTATCACAATTTGTTATAATGCCCAATCCTTTCATCCTGTGATATTACTTCTGTTTGAGCATTATCTTTTTCTGTTTTAATTACATTTCTTAATATTTTGTATGCAAAATCTTGTCATCCATGTACATCCATCTCAATAATTCAATCACAACTATCTATATGTGCTTTCCTTGCAATGTATTTCATCTTATTTCTAATTTCTATATATTTCAATTTTTATTCTTCTGTGTTTAATTGCAAATAGGCTCCATAGGCTTTTTTTGTTCTTTAATACATTAAGGAAACAATTTATATGGACTATAAAAAGGGGATTAAAAATAAGGAATCAAGAAATAGAGGTTCAACAACTACATAGTGTTATAACAGAAGAAAGGGACTTCTGCAGTATTAAAGTTTTAGAACATGCCCTATACAAAATAATTTTGGGCTCACAAAGCTACACTGAAAACACCCCGACACTTAACAGTTCCTTTGTGGACAACTGAGCTCAGTAATGAGAAAAACAATGAATGCTTTGTGAAGAAGGTACTAGAAGACTACTGTCCATCCAACACAAGAAGACAAGGCAGAGGAAAGTATAATGTAATCAGTTTTGCTGTGTGCATGATGTTTATGCTTGCCTTCCGGATATGATAAGGATGCTATGTGACATAACTCACCCATGCATAATACCTATTACTGCAGTTATTGAAACGAGATTTAGATCTGGCAGCATGGGTGACTCATGTGCACTCTCGTACACTCATTTCATAGTAAACAGATCCACTACCAGAGCACATAAACAGCTAATTGGTACAAAATTATGCCTTTCACCATAATTACTCTGGGCTTTAAAAGAGAGTGGTACGGCAGTGGTGTAGAAGATATCAGTGCAGGTTAGTTGCTGGCACACCTATCTTTGGCAGCACATGCCAGTCAGTACTATCACAGCAATCACACAAAGACAAATATTTTGAAAAATATATATTGATAAATGACTGATAAGCCACTTAAGTATAAGAAATAAATAAAAAGAAATAATAAAAAATTATAATAGCTTTAGATAGTAACATAAACCTTCGATTTTAAATGATGAATTTCACTTAAACTCAAATGAAATTTCATCAGACAGAAGATATAGTGGGGTATCAATAACTTATCTTGACATTACACGCCACCATGGCTTTGAAATTAGAAATAAATTCTCTACACGAACTACAAGTTTTTCAGACACCTGTATAGATCATACACTAACAAACAAACAGTATGGAGATGAACAATGTTTCCCTCTTGAAACAGGTCTTTCTGACCATAAAGCTGTTCTCATTAATCTCCCATTAAACCAGAGATCAAAAGTAAAACATAAACAGTTAATTACCAAACGCATCTACAACTCTGAAAACATTAGTCATTTTAAAGTAAAATTAAGCAATCTAATATGGAATCTTAATCCTTTTCTTCATACCGATACCAATTATAACAATTTCCTTAGGGAGATTATCGAGTGTTACAATTCCTGTTTTCCAAAAATTACATGCACTCAAATCATTAAAAAATATTTGCTTGACTGGTGTACAAAAGGTATAAAGATCTCTAGTGCACACAAAAGATGGCTACACAGTAAATACAAGTCAACCACTAACACAAAAGAAAAACAATACAACAAAACCTACAACAAAATCTTTAAAGCAGTAATAAAAACAGCTAAACAAATGGCAATTGAGAGTTACATAAAAAATGCAGATAATAAAGCAGAGCCATGTGGGCCATAGTAAAAGGTGAATTAGGTTTCAGTAAAACTGTGAATACTGGGCCATCTGCACTTAATTCAAATTATCCAGATGCTAAGAAAAATGCCAGTGCTTTAAATCAGTACTTTGTAAACATTAGTTGTGAGACTCGAGAGGTTCCCCCATCCCTAGAAAATGCAATAGCAGGCCTATATAAAAACAATTGCCTTATGCTCACAGCCACATTTAATTTTGAAATGGTCTCTCCAGGTAACATTAATAAAGTAATAAAATTAAAACCAAAAAAGGCCCAGAGTTGGGATGAGTTATCGTTGTTCTTAATAAAAGAAATCAAGCATGAAATTAGTGAGCCACTTTGCCAAATAATCAATCAGTCAACAGGCATTTTTCCTGACAGGATGAAATATGCACTTGTGAAGCCCATTCACAAAGGTGGAAGCAATGAATTTAAAAATTTTAGGCCCATCTATACTTCCCGCTTTTGCAATAATTTTTGAAAAAATTGTACACTCACAATTAATAACATATATAAACTACTATTGCAAACTAACTGACTCACAACATGGTTTTAGGGAAAATCACTCAACAATATCAGCACTGGTAAATCTCATGAATGATATATCTCAAATACTAGATGATAGTCTGCTTCCCTGATCGTATGTGACAACTCAAAGGCACTTGACTGTGTAAATCATGCAATACTATTAAAAAAATTAGAATTTTATAGTATAACTAACATATCACTAAAATGGTTCCAGTCGTATCTTAACAACCACAAGCAGAAAGTAATTCTAAAAAGTAGTAATGGTGAGGTCCACTCAAACTGGAACACAATAAAAAAATGGGGTACCACAGGGAAATATATTAGGACCATTACTTTACATACTATATACAAATGATCTCCCATAAAACATCAGTGAAAAATCAATAATGTATGCTGACGATACAACGATTAGGATTAAAGCAATAACTAACATAGAGCTGAAGCAGAAAACAGCTGAAACAATGTCTGCACTAAAACAATGGTTTAATAGTAATGGATTAAAACTCAACACATCTAAAACTTCTGTTATGTACTTAAAACAAACAAAAGTAGACAATAGCATGTTACACCTCACCAATATAAGTACTGCCACCTCAGCAAAAATATTTGGAATATATGTAAATAATCAGTTAAAATGGCAGAAACATATACATTACATAGCCAAAAGATTAAATTCTGCCTGCGTTAACATGTTCTGCCTGTCCCAAATCACAAACTTGGAGACCAGGAAAGTAGTATATTTTTATTAATTTTTAGATGAGTCGTATTTATTACACATATGCTTCACTTTCGTACCTATTTTGAGGACATGTTTCGCAAATCATCGTTTGCATCTTCGGCTCTTATGTGACTAATGCTTGATCCAGTGGTGTGGGTAATTCTGGAGTTGCTGCTACCATCTGATTATTATTATTAATATTAATATTAATAATAAAACCAAAACTACTAAAACATACAACAGGAAAACAAGAACTGTCCACATGGGAAGAAATCTTCATTTAAAAAAATAGGAACAAAGTATTCAATTTCGACATTCCCCAGAAAGATTTGTTCAGCAAGTTCCTCGAACTGCCACCAGAGGAGACTGATGACAAAATATTGCCAGCTGCACCAATGAGAACCAGTCGATGTCCGGCTGAGGATAGAGGGAAGGCCTCTGAAACTAGTTCCGGGAAAATTTAAAAGTAAGTGTTGTTTAGTGTCATTAATCGACTCCCAATAAATTTAATTTATACAACAACACTGTTTTCAACACTTCTATGAAAGGATTTATATTAATTTTAGTTGAAGAAGAATAATTCTTATAGTCATTTTATGTTTAATATTATTACTAGGGAGCAGAGTTGTAGGTAAATAAATATTTTGTGAATAAAAAATTGGAGAACTCTAAAGAAAGGCTCCTGAGCATAAATATAGAATCATATTTCATATAGAAATATATATTTTGAAAAAAGGATGATGAAAATACATACTGTCATATGATCTACAAATACATAAATCTGAATTAATATTTGATTTTCATCGTTTATCCTGTATAATTCTTAATTTGTTCTATCATAAATATATATGATATATTAGCAACTTACTTGTATTGCATTATAGATTTCAGAGAATGTTTACCATATCAACATGCCTAAGCAAAATAGAATAGATTAGGCCATCATAACAAACTTGATGATACCCTGGTTATCCGCTATCTGTGTATTGCATAATACGTGTGTACTGCTTTACTCAGAACTTGCAATAAAGGTGTAGAATAATGCATACAGCCATGTTTTTTATTCAATTCTTATAAATAAGTGTTTGTGGAACCTTCACTTCTTGAAAGTTAAAAGTTAAATCAAGTATTAAATCATAAAATAAGACCTGAAGCTGTCCTGGTGATGAATATGTTCAAGATCTTCTCGGGAAACAAGTCAGATGAAAAGACGATTAGAAATTGTGGTTTCGGAAGCATACATCTCTCCCATCATCAGGAGTGAGTGAGTGAGTGGTGTTTAAGGGCCCGTCGACAGCAAGGTCATTTGGGCCCCCCCATCATCAGGATATTTTAATAAATGTTATAACCACAAATGTATAATTGGATATACTGACTGCATATATGCATACTGACCTGGCATTTAATTTACTGAAAACAGTCTTTTGTTCTGTGATGCGAGTATTGGTACTGTTTAGTCTTTGTTTATATTTGTGTTATATTCAGTTTTTTTTTTAATTATTTATTTCAATTGCTCAGCACAGTTAGTGCTATACAAATTGTGGAGCTATATACATAATATACATAATAAAATTAAAGTATACAAGGATAGAGGATACCCATATTAGAGTCCTCAAGCAAACTGGTCTGATTAGTGTAAGTATAAATTAAATAACTCCTTCATTACAGAATAAATAAACATTATAGAAATAAAATGTCCTGTGGCAAGCGTACCTTCAGTCTTGATGCAGCATCAAGACGACGTCCCAGTTGGAAGAATAAATATTCAGTTATACATTTGTGGTTATAACATTTATTAAAATATCCAGATGATGACAGAGATGTATGCTTCCGAAACGTTGACTTCTAATCGTCTTTTCACCTGGCTTGTTTGCCGAGAAGATCTCAAACAAGTGTTAAATCATCTTTGGCAATATGTAGACAAATCTAAAGACCATATTTACCATGAACAATGAAGTTTTGCTTTACCAATCATGTAAAAACAGTTAAGTGTAAATCAAGTCATTTGAAATTTCTTTGAAAATAAACGCATTAGTGCTGCAACTTGTGTGAATTCACCCATCAATAATGTAGAACAACAAAGTGTTTCCAATATTATTTAAATTCATTCAGAGCATTTGTTGCTGCCAATGCCCTACTCAAAATAGTAAATAATGTTTAACTTTGGAAATTTTTGTCTAAATATATTAATGTTGAGCTTCCTGAAGGAAAGAGTGCTAGATGAAACTCAGCATGTAAAAATTAAAAACTTTGGGTGAGCATTGATGAATCCCAAGATTCAAATACAAGAAAAATAAGAAATGTTTTCATCTTGTGTATTGAAAAATGACAAAATAGAAAGTGAGCTTTCATAATTAGTGACATTTAAAGAACTATCTGCAACAAATAATAGCAATTGTGAAGCTATTCAATGTAACTAAACATAAGATGTGGTCAAATGGTATAAAATATGACTCTTTCTCACAGATGGTGCACCATACATGAAAAAGTAGGTCAAGTTCTTTCCATGAAGTTTCCAAAAATGATTAATGTTTTTTGTGCAGTTCATGTTCTTCACAGATTGTGGAATATATCAGACTCCTATATCCCAACGTGTATAAGCTGTTGACAAGTAAAGACATACCTATTAATTTATAGATGAGTCGTATTTATTACACATCTGCTTCACTTTCATACCTAATTTTGAGGACATGTTTCGCAAATCATCGTTTGCATCTTCGGCTCTTATGCGACTAAAGCTTGATCCAGTGGTGTGGGTAACTCTGGAGTTGCTGCTGCCATCTGTTGATTTAGTGATGAACTTAATGTGAAATTTAGTCGCATAAGAGCCGAAGATGCAAATAATGATTTGCGAAACATGTCCTCAAAATAGGTACGAAAGTGAAGCAGATGTGTAATAAATACAACTCATCTATAAATTAATAATTACTTCGCTTTACTGTGGTGTTCCAATACAGTTAAATCTCGAAAGACATACCTGTTTTATGGTGAACAATTGACAGGCTTTTGTTTTTATTGTTATCAAGTTGCACTGTTTAAAATGGTTGGCTTCACCTCACCATATTTATTGTATCTTTTTGTATGTGTAATTGCATACAATGTGTCTTATTACTAAATAAATACAACAAGTTATGGGCCCAAAACATTCCCAGTGCGCATAAAGTGTGAAATATGGCAAAAGAAAGCAGTAAATAATATTGCGAAGTGAAAAAGTTGTTTTACCTTTTGTTCTGCTGATTACGTAAGTATCCGTCATTTTTACTTTTGCAAAATTGCATGTCCAAAAGAAAAGTTTATAAAAATGGCTACAAACACTAGTGTTTGTCATATTGAGCCTCTAAAGAAAGACCATTATGATACGTGGAAAATGCAAGCACAAGCCATGCTTACTCACATTGGAATATTTGGTTATGTGACCGGAGAAAAAACAAATCGTCAAATGATGCCAAACCCGAAGACAAAATAAAATGGGAAATGATGATTTAAATGCAAAGGCAGAACTAATTCTTATGATTTCACCTCCAGAATTAAAACAAATATAAGCATTGCTTAACCTCAAAAGATATATGGAATACGCTGAAGAAGAATTCTCAAAATTCAGGCCCTGCTCAGAAAGCTACGCTTCTCAAACAATTAATTGTACAGAAAATGCACAGCACAGATAGTATACATGATCATCTCAACAAATTCTTGGATCCTGTTGACAAACTAAAAGAAATGGATGTCGTGATAAATGAAGACCTATTGGTCATAATTATGCTGTATTCTCTACCATCCTCATTTGAAAATTTTCGAATTGCCATTGAATCGAGAGATGAACTACCCAGTGTTGAAAATCTAAAAATTAAAATCTTGGAAGAAAATGAAGCTAGACAAAAAGACAACACTTCAAGTGAAGAATCACTCTATGCAGGTAATAATAAATATCAACAGAGAAGTGGTAACTATCAGAAGAAACAACCATTCTCAAAGCAGTTTGCAAGAGGAAATCTCAAAAAGTCTCCCTGTGAAATCTGTTTGAGGACAAATCACATTACATCTGAATGCTGGTCAAAGAAAAGGAATTTAAAGAAACCTGAACACACCTTCATGATACAACAGTGTTCAGTGACCGCCAATTCAAAAATTTTAGACAGCTCAGTATGGATCCTTGATTCAGGAAGCACTTCACACATGTGTAATGACGAAAGGAAATTCACGGAATTGTCAGTGTCGTCTGATCCTGATTCACTGAAACTAGCAGCTAAAAATCAGATGTGTAAAAAATACGACTCATCTATAATTTAATAGCTAAAAATCAATTTATTTCAGTTGATGGAAAAGGAATGGCAAAACTGAACACAAATAAAAGTGGAACTATTAATCTACCAGATACTTTATCTGTTTCAGATTTATCCATAAATCTACTTTCTGTTGGAAAAATCACAGAAAAGGGTTATTTTGTTACCTTCAACAAAGAAGAAGCCACTATTTCAGATCAAACTGGATGCCCAATAGTAAAAGCTATGAAATCTAATGGTTTGTATTATATAAAATTTAAAGAAGAAAACAAATCAAATGAAAAATCCTACCTGTGTTCCGACATATATTGCTGGCAGCAAAAGCTATGATATGTAAATGAAGCTGATTTAAAGCTGGCTCTTTGAGAAGAAAATGTTAAAGGTTTAAACTTTAAGAGTGATGGATCTTTTGAATGTGAAGTTTGCCTTGCAGGAAAGTTTACAACACCTTCATTTCCAACCAGACAAAATAACAGATCGATTAAACCACTAGAAATTGTCCATTCTGATGTTTGTGGACCTATGCAATTCGCATCACATGGGGGAGCAAAATATTTTGTTACCTTCATTGACGACTATAACAGATACTGCTGAGTATATTTCTTAAAGGAAAAAACTGAAGTTCTTAACTACCTCAAAGAGTTCAAGAACGAAGTGGAAACATTCACTGGAAAGAAGATAATGAAACTTCAGAACACTGCAACAAAGAATTCAGCGAATATCTGAAAGCGTGTGGCATACAGAGAAGACTATCTACGACTTAATACTCCACAACAAAATGGAATAAGTGAAAGGAAAAACAGAACTTTAGTTGAAAAGGCTAGATGCCTTCTCATCGATGCTTATCTACCTGAAAAGTTTTGGGCAAAAGCTGTAAATACGGCCAACTATATATGCAACAGATCACCTTCGAGAGATATAAATCATGAAACACCTTTCAAGAGATGGCTTGGATATGTACCTTCTGTAAGACATCTGCATGTTTTTGGATCAATTGCCTATATCTTGGACAAAAACCCAAGAAGAGGAAAACTGGAACCTGGAATTTTTGACTATTCAGAAGTCTCAAAAGCATACAGAATCTGGATGCCTGATCAAAGTAAAGTAGTTGTGACAAGAGATGTAAAAGTCCTCAACAAAATGTATCTTCAAGAATCTTCAAATCTACGAAATGATGCTGTTGAAAAGGATCTTGACTATATAATAGTGAAACACCAAACTGTTGAAAAAGAAACACAAGAAGAAAGTGATGTCAAACAAGAGATACCAGTACAAGATGACTCCCAGTTAGGAATAAATGATGTCCCACCAACACTGAGACCACAAAGGAGCAAGAAGGTTCCAACCAGATTTAATGATTTTGTTTTGTTCATTAAATCAACATGTGATGAACCAGAAATTCAGACACTTAAGGATAGTGCTACAAGTGACAGTGCAATGATTTGTGCTTTTGAAGAAGAATCTTCATCTGATGTATCACCTGATATCTGGGACAATGCAATAAAGGAAGAAATAACAACTCATTTGGAAAATGATACATGGATTCTTTTTAAAAGAGAAAAACATGAACATAGGATCCAGATTAATATTAAAATCTAAATATGATGCTGAAGGAAATCTAGAGCGTTGAAAAGCTAGATTGGTTGCCAAAGGATTTACACAACGTCCAGGAGTAGATTATGAAGAAACCTTTGCACCAGTCGCTAAGCTAAGTTCTATAAGATTTATTCTTGGTATAGCAGTGGAAGAAGAAATGGAGATAAATCAGCTAGATGTATCAACTGCTTTCCTGAATGGAGAACTAGAAGAACAAATATACATGCAAGTTCCAGATTCACTTGAAAGATATCTATGTGACAACATTGTTGAAGAGGCTGACAACCCTCAGTCAACAATATATGTGAAAGCAAGAAAATGTAGGAAGACCTGAAGAGCTGTAAAAGTGAAAAAGTTTTTCTTCTGAAATGAGCACTTTATGGCTTAAAACAAGCAGGAAGACAATGGTTTGTCAAACTAGACTCTAAATTGAAAAGTTTAGGTTTCAAACCTTCTCTTGCAGACCCTTGTGTGTATACATTTGGAACCGGGGGAGAAAAAGTTCTACTACCTGTATACGTTGATGACATCCTGATTATCTAGTCAAACAAATTGACTGTGAGTAACCTCAAGAAGGATCTGATGGAAACATTTCAGATGAGAGACCTTGGGCATTTAAAATACTGTCTTGGTATTGAATTCAAGAGAATATATGGTTTGAATTTAAGTACTTTATTACTTCAGCTTATAGGTGCCAAGATGATATTTTGTCCTCTAAAGATCTTTTTGAATTTATTAAATGTTTTTCGGTGGTATGTGAATCCACTAAGTATGCTGTTGCTTACTTTTTCTGTGGAGCTTTTTTAATTTAATGTTCTTAAATGTCTGTTGTATCCATTTTCTTCTGCTAAGTGAAGTATGGCCTTTTGCTTCTTGTAGTATTCTACTTTATCCATGGGTAGAATTCATAAGTTGACTAGTCTGTGTGTAAACTCTTTATTATTGCATGTTTATATGTTACTGGGTTATAGCTATCATTTTTATATAATTTTCTGATTGTGTTGGCTTTCTGTATATTTCAAATTTTATTTTTGTGTCTTGCTGATGATATTTAGGTCCAAGAAATAGAACAATACATTGACTAAATGTCTATTTGGAATTATTGTGAAAACATCATAAATGTATTGTCGCCCTGGCGGTAGACTCGCGAAGCCGATGAAAAATGATGGCTGGTGGAGATTCGGAAAACTTCGGAACCAATCGTTACCGGTAGCGACAGACAGTTGAATGTACAGTAGAGAAAATAAACAGTTTTTAGGTTAGCTAGCAAATTGTGATGTGACGAATGTATTTGCTAGGGAAATAAAGTGCAGTTTTTGTATTTGAAGCCTCGACTTTTGATTTTCACGAACCCACAAAGTCACAACTGGTGTCAGGAAGCGGGATAACAACATCACCGAACATTATGGCCATGGAATCCGCATTGGAAATGCTTTTGCAGAAGATGAACGAATTAACAACGAAGTCGGAAGCGGCAAATAACAACTTGGCCGCGAAGATGAACGAGTTAACAACAAAAACAGAAGCGGCAAATAAAAACCTGGCCGCAGAGTTGAAAGAAATAAAGACCGAATTGACCACAGAAATGAAGGCAGCGAACGACAGTCTGGCCACGGAAATGAAGGAGGCGAACGAGCTCCTCGCCGCCAAATTTGAGGAACAGTTGGCCGGCGTGAGGGATGACGTGACGGAGCTGGGCAAGCGGATGGGCCAAGTGGACGAGCGCGTCGAGGACCTGGCGAACCGCTTCAATGACCTAGAGGAAAAGGCCGACAATAACGCCAAGTCTCTGAACGCCATGGTTGAAGACGTCGAAGACCTCGCGAACCGCGTAAACAACCTGGAGGGAAAGGCCGACAGCAGCGTCAAGTCCCTGAACGCCATGGTGGAGGACGTCGTCGGCAGGAGACTGAAGGATTTGAAGGCTGACGCACCGGGACGCGACACATATTCGGCGCGCGTCAAACCTCCGAAATATGACGGCGCGTCAACATTCAAGGTCTTCCGCCGCCAGTTCGACACAGTGGCCAAGCACAACAGATGGTCACCGGAGGAGGCGGCCACACAGTTAATAGCCAGCCTCCAGGGACGGGTCACGGAAATCCTAAACGCGGTGCAGACAACGGCGGCACCCAAGGACATCTGGGAGGCCCTGGAGAATCGCTTCGGGAACCACCGCTTAGCCGCAGCATACCGCAGCCAGCTAAAGGCAAGGTCGCAGCAGCCGGGGGAGACGCTGCAGGAGTTCGCCATAGCGATCGAGCAGCTGGCTAGCAAGGCCTTGGTTGACCTGCCACTGGAGTTCGTATCCCGGGAAGCCGCCTACAATTTTGTCGACGGGGTACGGGACACGGAGATTCGTCAGCGCCTAATGCTCGGCGATTATAAAAACATCCACGAGGCGCTGACAGCGACATTAAGGATGGAGGCGGCCAAGGTAGCATCTATCCCGACGTCGAGAACGAGGAGTGTCCGCTACGCCGGAGACAGAAGACCAGCTGAGGGACGCCGGCGAACACCTAGTGGCCTGTGTTGGGGGTGTGGACAGCCCGGACACCTGCGGAGAGACTGCCCACACCAGGAAGAGCAGCCGGAAAACGAGTAAGGGCCGTCGTGGAGAGGGGCACGTCGGCGCCATTACCACCATCCCCTCGAGTGACAATCCGCGCCGTCAGCCGGCGGATGGATGACAACCTCATCGCGGACGGCTGGGTAAGAGGAAAGCCGTGCCGCGTGCTGGTGGACACCGGGGCGGCCGTGACCATCATCAGACCTGACGTGGCGAAGGGTTTGCCGACGAGGAAGCCGAGCCGACCATACGAGCTTATGACACCATCGGGCGACACCATGCCTGTGGAGATGGAGGCCCTACTGGAGCTGAACTTGGGACGGAGTGCCGTGCGTCTGTGGGTGTTCGTCGCGAAGGTGGCTGAGGAGGTGATTCTGGGACTGGATGCCCTCAGGAGCCACGAGGCGACGGTCGACGTCGGCAGGAAGGTCCTGAGGCTCAACGGAGAAGAGGTTATACTCCGTCAACCAGAAGAGCGCCTTGGAATGGGCAGGGTCGTCTTGAGCGAAGACGTGGTTGTCCCCGCGAGGAGCGAAGTGATAGTGACGGCGCGACCGGAAGGCCAGACAGCAGGTGGGGTCCAGAGGCAGCAGGAGTACGACTTCACCTCGGAACATCGCAGAGGGAAGAGTCACGGTAACGCGGACGCTATGTCCCGAAGACCCTGTCCAGAAGAGTGTGGCCAATGCACAAGAGTGGAGGGGAAGGAGCGTGCCGCAGCAGTTTGAGTAGTCACGGCAGTGCCTGCGGATGGCTGGGATAGCGCAGGCCTGAGGAGGGAGCAGCTGGCGGACGCAGACTTGGGGCCACTCTTGAGGGATGTGGAGAATCTGGTGGACCACCTCCACGACATGCACGAGATGGCTCGCCAGAACATCCAGAAGGCGAGCGACCGCATGAAAATCCGATACAACAGGCAAGCCAACAGCCAAGGATTCCAGCAAGGTGACCTGGTCTGGTTGTACCGCCCGACCCGGACCAAGGGACGCTGCCCGAAGCTTCAGCAGCCATGGCAAGGACCGTACCGGGTGGTGAAGAGGATTAACGACGTGGTCTACCGCATCCAGAAGGTCCCCCGAGGAAAGATTTTGGTGGTACACCTGGATCGCCTGGCCCGCTACGAAGGCGCTGTTCGGGACGACCAGCCTTGAGGAGGGAGCAGTGTCGCCCTGGCGGTAGACTCGCGAAGCCGATGAAAAATGATGGCCGGTGGAGATTCGGAAAACTTCGGAACCAATCGTTACCGGTAGCGACAGACAGTTGAATGTACAGTAGAGAAAATAATCAGTTTTTAGGTTAACTAGCAAATTGTGATGTGACGAATGTATTTGCTAGGGAAATAAAGTGCAGTTTTTGTATTTGAAGCCTCGACTTTTGATTTTCACGAACCCACAAAGTCACAGTATTGATACCAAACCTTGAAAATCCATATGAAAATCATTTTTAGTGTGCTTCATATGAACTTATAATTTGCCAAAAAATATGAAAGTGAATTGCCCATAGATAAGCCTCATTTCTGCTTATAGTATTTACCATTAAAGCTGAAGAAGTTTTGTTCTACTTCTATCGGTTCCATTTCTATTGTAGTTAGCCATTTGCTAACTACAGTGTCTGCAGTTTTTCAATTGGTAAGCTTAGGAATAATGGTGTGACATCAAATGAAACTAATATATCAGTTTTGTCTACCTTTATGTCTTTAATTTTTCCTATTAAATCTACAGAATTGTTCAAATTTGCACTTCCAAACATAACCTGAATCCAAAATTATTAAAAATTAATAGAAGACAAGTATAACAAAACTCACAATGTGGGAGAACATCTTAATGTGAAAAAACAAAGACCAATTAATAAACTTCAAAATCCCAAACGTAGACAATTTGATAAACAAGTTCGTTCTTCAACCACCAGAGAAAAGACTGCAAGGAATGACAACAGATAACAGTTGAACCTTTGAGGTTCAAAATGGAAGCAATAGCTTCTGAAACTACGCCCTCAAAACCTGAAATGCAAGTGACATAGTGTGATAAAAACCAAGTACAAATTGTTTTATGAATTAATTCTCATTTCTATGATTAACATTTTAACAGTTTTACCAAATACGTTCTACTTTATAGCACATTAATTCCTTTACATCACAGAATAACCTGTGCCCTAATTATTACTTATTAGGAATGCAACAGACAGCATTATTTATACTGAGAAGATATGAATGTTATGCAGATTAAGATATGTCTGAAAGATCATAAGGTTGACTGACAAATTTTAAGAAACTGGTTCAGTTACTGATACAAAGCAAACTGGTAAACCAAAATTGGCATTTTACAAGATGTCCAGGATTTAAATTTAAATTGCAAGTTTGAGATAGTTTAATTCAACTATGTCGTGAATACTGAGAAGACAACTTCATCTGTATCCCAATGAACTGAAAATGCATTTGAGCTCAAAGAAACAGGTAAAAAGACGTTAAAGCAAATTTCAAATAATTTTTAATGCATCAACAAAATCCTCTGTAAGATGAGACAAATTTTTATTTAAACAAAGGCAAAAACACTCATATGAGTGAAAGAAGCCAAAAATAATCTAAACATAACTGTACAGCAAGGATTGCATGCTTTTTGTGTGGTTTTATTGAGAATTCATAAACTGACCTAAGGTATTTCTAGGAATAATTAAAAGATGGCAACTGAAAACAATAGAAATAACCAGGAGCAATATTTTTTAATCTCACAAACCTTTATTGCCCAATAATAAAGGTGAAGTAAGATGGCACTCTACCTCACATACACAATCTTATAAATGTATGTAACACATTTCATATTTCAATTATTGATCCTCTAGGTCAATAAACACAAATGTGGCTGGCTTCTGCTTATGTGGTTATCTGAAAGAAAGGATGTTTCTCAGCATACCTATCACATATAAAGGACTAAAGGAATTGATATTGATTATGATTGAGAAGAGTAACAATGTTTATAGAACAGAAGAAAGTTTAATAATTATATAACAACATGATGATGTTCATAATTTAAGTTTTTGTTTCTTCACATTATAACAAATTCTCATTTGTTTACAAACAGATTTGTGTTTACATTTGCTGCTGAGCCAAAGTTGTGGTTAACTGAAATTGGAATATAGAGCAATTGTTTGTCAATATATTGCCCTGTCCAGTCACAACAGGCTTGAAATGCATTGGCAAAAAGTGAATCAGAAGATATTGACACACTGTTTCACTCGACTGTTTTTTCACAGGACATGTTTCAAAAGCTTTTGCTCTTATCATCAGCTGGAATTTTGTGCTAAGTTGTGCTTCACTGTCTCTACGGTTCTTTCAATTTTATACTTTGAAATGCATTGGATGAACAAAGATGAATATGAATATGATTGCATATTATGACATACATAGCTGTATCTCAAGCTGATCAGCTGGTAAAAAAAAGGGTGCTAAGATATCCTATATTGGTCCAGAACCTCTGGTTGCAATCAGTACAGGTGGTGCCGAAACCTTGGTAAAAGCATGGACTATGGAAAAGCACCCATTCAGACGACAAACCTGTCCTGAACAAAGACAAACTAGGAAAACAGTTATAGGTTTATGCAACACATTTTCCTTATCCTTCCCAAAATTGGATAAAATAATCAATCCTTTATGTTAGGAACATTCCTCCAATTAGTAAAAAAGGTAGCAGTGAAACCAATTTATAAGAAAAAAACTAAGTTAAAAATGCAATATTACAGACCAATGTTTGAAACATTTTCCAAAATAATAGGACTATTTTTAAATCAGTTACCGAGTTTCTGCAATAAATATAAATAATATTGCAAAATTAATTTGGATTCCAAAAAAAGAGATCAACAATACATGCTATCTGTAAAGAAAAGGACATCCTTATAACTGCAATAGACAGAAATAAATGCACAGTTGCAATTTTTCTCAATCTTCCTGAAGCATTTGACTGCATAAATATTAATATAATCACAAAAATTCCTAACAATTGAATTCAGGGATTATAGTAGCCGTGTCCATTCCATCCCACGTGGCATCAAAGTTTTCCCTTCTGACCACGCCTCCTCACATGTAAGCTATTATAAGGGTTTTCCATCCTTAAACATGGGTGGTCCTTCTTAATATGTTCACCAAGTTAGAGCGCTGTTGCAATATTTCTCATGTGTCCTCAGAAATTAGCTTAGACTGTGCAAACGTGCTTCCTATGTGTGTTAATTAAGCTTATATTTATAGAAGTTACACAGTGATTTACTTAGTGTAGTTAGTGTAGGTTTATACATTTATTAATGTTTAATAATTATTGGTGTTTAGCACTTGCGTAATTTAATTAAGATGTGGAGACCGTGAGAATTGAACCTAAATGGATATGCTAAACTGGATTTCCATTCATACTTGTAATATATACCTAACAGTATTACTAACCTTTCATAGTTAAATCTCGATATATTTAAATTGTGTTTAGCAGAAGGCCCCTCCCCCCCCCCCCCCAAAAAAATTACACTGCTTAACTTTATTCAAACTTGTAAAATTAGCAGACATCCTTGTAAAAAGCTTCCAGAATTTAAAAAGAGTAATAGAGTTTCCTTACTAGTTTTTCTTTAATTCCTTGGTGGTTTTTTTTTTTTTTTTTTTTTTTTTTTTTTTTTTTTTTTTTTTTTTTTTTTTTTTTTTTTTTACTTTTGAAGTATTTATTGCTTTGTTAAATCAACAGAAATTCACCACCTGTTTTTTCCATAGAATAAAGGAAAATATTTTAGGATAAATCGGCTCACGATTGCAATAAACAAAGCTCTAACGTGAAATCTTTGCTTATAAATTATTATTAACTACCAGAATATCCAAAGTGCTTCTTTAATTTGCAAGTAAATATCCCTCGCAAATTCATGTACACTGATGCAATTTAACCCCCTTAAAATTGTAATGATGTTTACTAAACTTATCTTAGACATTATGCTAATAATACACATTTAGTTCTTGTATGCAATATACATACCAATACCATAACAGCATAGGTAATAATCTCTTTTCAGTTATGTTTTAAAGCGTTGTAACATTATGTATTATTATAGGAAACATTAATCATTTAAAATTTATTTGAAAAGATCAATGACGATTTCTTACAGTGAATTCTGCTTTATTTATATTTTGCCTCTAAACTTTATTTTAAACAACTGCAACCCTGGGTGTTCTCAGCTGTAAACACGTGCCTAACATTCTTCACCTCTGAGCTCGGCTGGTGTATCCTAAGATGTTTATGACATTGTGGTTAGGGGGAAGAACCGTTTTTCCCTACAAAGAGAGCCGGTTGGGGATGCTTTAAGGGCAGTCCATATACTAAACTGGCTAGAATACTATCTACAAAACACAGAACAATGTGTCAAAATAATACACAGTTCAAGCAATAATTTAAATAAAATCAGATCATCATGTTGGAAAGTCACCTATTGGTCTCATAAGGGTCAAAATTATTTTTGCTGTATACACAATATATATATATCAACAGTATTCAAAAACATAAAAGAAGCTGGGGGATCATGCTGATGATAATATGATTATTTCAAAACAAACCCCTCAAACTGATGTCAAAGTAAGCCAAACTTATTATTAGAAACAATCAATAGAGAATTAGCAAATTTAGATGTGACTCTAAACATAAACAAAACAGAATGGATGGCACTGAAGGTATATATTCAATCAAATACTTAATTGAAGTTAAACATATTAAAGAAGTAACAGAAACAAACCTCCTTGGAATAATAATAGTTGACAAACTAAACTGAAAAAAATGTTAACAGAGCAGCTTAAAAAAGGAAACATAAGACTATATATTTTAAGACAATCACTACATAAATGGATAGAGAAAGCTTAATACAAATACACCATGCTATCATACATACACATCTAGGCTATGGGATTGTTTTATTGAGTAATGCCATAAAGAATTCGATGCTACGAATCATAAGACTGCAGAGGCATGTCATATGAATAATATGTAAATTAAATTTGGTAGGTACTTGCAGAAACACTTACAAAATATCAAATATATTAACATATGCAGCACTGTACATATATAAATATATTAAATATGTGATACAAAATGACAATGGCCAAAATAAATATGAACATAACACATAACATAACACAACAACAAAACAAAACTATTTCACTGACAGACCATGGGGAATGGTAGCTAATAGAAGTAAAGAAAATAATACTAAGTATTTGTACAGTCACTTACCTAACAACATAAAACATACAACTGATAGAAAGAAAAAACTTAAAGCAATTAAGAAGTACTGATAGAAAACGCTTTCTACTCTGTAGAACACAAAATGTTAAATGCAAACAAACATTAAAATTGAATTGTATTGTACTGCTTGCATTGTTCTGTTAATGTATAGATATTCATTATAAAAGCTGATTTGTGTATATGTCTATTGGATATTTGTACCCTCATGGAGAATAAACTGAAAAAGAGGAATAACAAAAGTATTTGCATTAATTTCTGAACATGGTCACTTCAGAAAACATCTATGTAAAATTTGCATAGAGGATAAGGACATTGTCCTGCATATCCTCTTTGTCCATTCCTGGCAAGAAAGATTTTATCTTTCGATAAGAACTAAGAAAGATCTTATTGAGGATAAGATCTAGAAAAGGATGCTGACTTTGGAACCAATTGCATCCTTTGCAATTAGATTTGCACAATAAGCCTTTTAGACTGGCTTGCAGGAGGAAGATGTAGCTGAAACATAAGTCTTCCATTATCTTATCTATAGTTAATGTATGCTATTGTCTCTATTACGATAATGTAGAATACCTTACATGATTAATCATTAAATTATTATGAGGAAACTATTGCCATCTCTAATGCTCCACACATGATTTATGACTATGACAGTGGAATGAAAGGACCTACACTTTTACGTTGACTCCAAATCACTTTGGGTCTAGGAGATATTTCCCATGAATAGTCAGAGGTGAATTGATCAATGAATGAATGAATGAATGAATGAATGAATGAATGAATGAATGAATGATGATGATGATGATGATGATGATGATGATGATGATGATGATGATGATGATGATGATGATATTTCATTACATACACACATACAGTATTCAAATGTTTCCCTAAAATGATCAAAGAAAAAAATGAGATAAGAGAAAAAAAAATTTGCTGTGATTTTAAAACACTTATGTAAGCAAACTTCTTTTTACTGTGTCTTTCTTAATCTTAAGTGTTACTGCATTAACTTACTGTCATTTAGCTTTATCCACTGGCAAGAAATGTCAAATTATTATCAATAAATGCTGCAAGTTCATGATAAGTATTGGAATCACATTAAAAATAGAAACAATGATTCAATTAATAATACTACAGTGTCTTACGAGTGTCACTTTAGTGTTATTAATCAACTCATTCTGTTCTTTCTGTACTTTTTGTTCTTAATATCAAATGTCAAAATTATAGATTTACAAGTGCCTAAAACTACAGGTTGAATGACGTCTTGCTCTAATATATAAGAAAGGTGTATTAATAGAGGCAGTTTCAAGATGTATGTTCTAATGATCAAATTTGATATTAAATACATTATTTGAATTATGAAATATGAGCAAATATTTACATACTGCATTGACAAAACAGCTTTACAGGAACTATTTGGAATAGAAAGTGGCTGTTTGAAACACACACACTATTTACGGCAGAAAACTATGATATATAATCTGGTACAGTTCATAGAAGAATCACAAACTTTATCTGATACACAAACAATTGCTTGCAATTTTTAAAACTTAAGCATGCAGTGCTGTCATAATTTTGCTTATTAGTACAACTATACATGACTATGTTCACACACAAATACTTCAAAAATAAATAGATTGATACAATCTTTAGAAAATAAAATAAAAATCTAAAACCAAATTAATTTGTGCAATGTGTGCAGAAAAGTACTTGTGCTGCTGGTGCATTACCAAATATCAGTATTGTTACCTGGACGGTTCTGCGCACATTTTTGTTCCTGGTCAGTCACAAGGCCAGAGAGCAGTCTAGGATCCACTTTTATCTGTGGCCCATAAAACTTGCGACCTAGGATGTTAGGATTCACTACAGTTTTCACATTTTCTTCAGTACTATTTCCATTTTCTTTCCATGAAACTGATCTTGTATTTGAAAATGCATTATGGAGCTTTTCATTTCCTTTCAGACTTGTTTTTAGTGATCTTGACAAATTGCTACTGTTATTAGCTGCAGCAATCTCTATGTTTGTCATTTTGTGTGTCTGTAACGTAGGGGAATTGGCCATACGGTAACTGTCACTCCTCTTAACTTTATTGGAGGTCTGCTCACTAATACGGTTATATAGAGCTACATTGGTGCGCTGCAGGTAGGAAGTGACAAGAGTTGGATTAGTGGGTTGGGGCGGGATCTTACCTTCATCATTATCCTCGGCCCTTACTCCTCCTGCAGGAGACTGCATGTGGACATAAGCTCCTCGTCCCGCACCACTCAAAGCAGACTTAGGAGATGTGGGACGGGAAGCCACTGCCAGTGGAGGGGATGCAATAAGTGTCATGGGAGCTGTCTTGCTGGCTGCCTTGATGATCACCTTCCCAAGAAGAGGAGATGTGGGGGACATGGGCTTGTTTCCATCTTTTTGAGATATCACTGGGCGAATGTTGGACTTAGTAATTCTGTGGTGTGTTAGGGGACTACTGTTTGGCAAAGTATTTTTCACATAGGGTCCAGGTTCAAATGTTGTGTGTGCTCCTTTATTTCGACGCAAACTGTCAGATGAATAAACTACCTTGCCCTCAGAGTCCAAAGTTACCCTAGCACCCTGTCGCCTTTTGCGTTCCAGAGAATTTGATGGTGATAATGAGCTGTCAATAGTGCTACATGCATTTGATGCTGGAAGTTCATTGAGGGATATATACTCTGTTGTGCCTGAAAGTGCAGTTTTTGAATTTGAGGGTGGATGATAAATATTTGCTCGTCCTGCCCAACCTATATTGTGCATATCTGCTATGGTTACATAATCACCAGCATCTACAGCCATGAATAATGCGTTATCACCCTCTTTATCTGAACATTCTCTACCCACTTTGGTATTGTTACTAGCAGAAGAAATAACACCCTTCACTTTATCCAACACTGAGTTTAGAGGTTGCAAAGAAGAATACTGCTGCCCTGAAATTGCTTTTCTTGTTGGGCTTGGTGACATGCCACGAATTTTGTTCCGAAGAGAACCTGCCCTTGTGGAGGATACCCTTGAGGCACTTTGGCTTCTGAACTTAGAAGGCCCTGCTTCATTTGATCTTTCTGAATCCTTACTGTTCTGTTTCTCTAATCTTCGTGGTAAGGAATTGTAATTTATTTGAGTGTTATCATTTTGATTTGGTTGAATTTCTAACTTTGCTTTATCAATAGCTTTGTTTTTATCACTATTTGTACAAGGCACTGACTGTGAATTTTTATGCACATAGGAGGGTAAAAACTCATCATCTGATTGTGGCGGGGTAATAATGCACATTGATGGAATTCTACTTGAGTTGATGGTTGTTTTTACTCTTATTCTTTCCAACCTGTCAACACCTTCAAGATCAGATTCAGAAAATTCATATTCAGAGCTCCTTTCATTTAAAGTTCCTGGAGGACTACTTGTTGAATCAATGGGTGAGCTTGATGTGTTATGACCGCTATCAGGGGACTCAGAAATTTGTTCCTGCTTATGAATCAAGGCTACGACTGTGTGACTTCCTTCAGGTTTATCAAGAGAACTCTTTCTCTCTGGTACTGCAGGTGCATGGGATATGTCCCCAACTAGCAATGTGGTGCACACTGTGCCTGCTGAGCTTGTGGTTGTGCTTGTTGAACCTTTGCCAAATAGTTCGTACTCACTTTCTGCTGTCAACATGCGTGGTGAACTTCCGTTTGATATCCCGGTAGATTGAAGTGGCATCTGTGGAGATGATGTAGCCTCCTCCTCCTTCAGAGTCTTAAGCCCACTGTCCATATGGAAAGATGTGTAATACCCTTCAGTGTCACAAGAATAAACAGAGCTTGTTTCCCCATCATCAGGAAATGGCATCACTAGTTCTGTTATAACGAGATCAGGTGTCAGTGTGCCTTCACTTACAGAAGATGAAGCAGAAGTGTTGGGGAACTTTCTGCGACTACTGACAGTAGAAGATGGAGCCTGATGATGGCTTAAGGAGTTGCTAGAGGTTGTGGTAGACTTTGGTTGCAATGTTGTAGCAGTGTTTGTTTCAGAAGAGCCTATTGATGCTCGTCCACTCTCTGAACTTGCACTCCAGTTACCCGAGGATGAATGAAGAGGGTCTTCCTTACCCAATGCTCTTCGCCTAACTAAACCTTCTCGCAGTTTCACAGTACTACTGCTTTCTGAAAATTTTGAATTTGTATTCTCGAAAACCTTTTGCTTCCTGTCATGCTTAGTATCTACTTTCTTGCCTTTGGCTGCCACAATTTCATAAATGTTTGTGGGTTCATCTGAGGATTTATTGGAAGTATCACCTCGGATAAACTTAAGTTTCACTTTACCCCACTGTTTAAGGGTATTGAAGTGAGACTTCTTATCTGAAGGACTATCATCCTTTTTGGAACGCAGAAGATCAGTGCTAGCACTACGCACCACAGAGCTCGATTCCCCTTCCTCTGGTTCCTTGCCACTGCAAAAGAAAATGTTTTGTTGAAATAAGGTTATTTTCTTTAATTGTATGTTTTTACTGACAACTTCTGCAATAAATCTATCTGCTCTGTTCTGACAAAAAACATGCTCCCTAAAATACAGAGACTTTTTTTTTTTTTTTTTTTTTAATTTTAATAAAACATACAACATAATCCATGAAATTGCATTCTCAGGCTCTTTGATTCACAAAATCCATTCTGTATATACACATATGGTATTTCTGTACATTAAATGAGACATGGTTTTTGGAGTGGAAAAGTCATCAGAGGTTTTGGGCAATATGTTCCTAAGACCAGAAATTCTGAAGAGCATTATGTAGAATTTCTGGTTATGTTTCTTAAAAGATAAAGGTTTTTCTAAAGATAGTGTTTTATCATCTGCTGGTAAGAAAGCCTTTAAATACAGCTGGTTGATATTTTCAACTTCACTTATATCTAAAACCTCTGACAATAATAGTGGCACAACCCTTTTTGACAGAAGGCCCCAAATAATTTATAAAACAAATTATTGTAATCATGTAGTTATATATGAGTACAGGAATAGATTAGATTAGAATAGATTGATTTTCATTCAGTTGGTTCACTTGTAGCTACAAAAGACTGAAAATTGAAAATATCCATGGGTATACTGTTAGATAGCATATATACTTGAAAATTTAACATAAGAGACATGTTATATATAGGCAATATGTAAAACAAAGCAGCGATAATTAATTATATAGGACACAAAGTCAAACACTTATTTTAATCAACTTTCATTTGGCTTTTGCCAGTGCAACTCAACATTTTTGCAATGGAGGGAATTTATTGTCATTTCTTTGATATATACATTGAAAATACATTATGAACAGGCATCAAAGGTTTATTGGCAATGATTTGTCATTGAAACAGTTAGATTCTACTTACAGAGCTACATAAATATTATCAGGATAATTTGTCACTCAGATAATCTTGTACGGAATAAAAGATTTTGAGCATAGGTACTCTATAGCAGCATTTTTAAAAACACAGAAATTATCAAATTTTCCTTTAAGATCACCATAAAGAGCACAAACTATTTTGATGTTTCATAATTAGGGGGCAGATTTTGCCCTATTTGCCTATTTTATTCCTATGTTCAGAACGTAGGCTTTTAAGTTATAAGCATGTTTCCTACAATTATTAGCCTAATTTCTTAGTTTTATAGTGCCTATAACTGCCCTTTTAGTCAATTTCTTCTGCTTGTAATTTGTCACAACAGCTTTTTGCATTTGTTGGTTTCAATGTGAAGTTTTCAGGGAAAGAAATTTCTTACTGCTGCAAATTGGGTATACAAAAAGGGTTTAGCCAGGTAGTTATATGCCTTACAGACGTATCATAATGCGCTAATGATGTCATGGAAAAATCTTAGAATTCGCTCAAGGACTAGTAGGAAAGACCAGCATAATGATATTTCAATAGATTGACAAATGACCACTCCTTATGTGGGGAATGGAAAGCCCATTCTGTAAGCAGTGTTTCAAGTGCAAACATAGATCAGTTTCCTATGCAAATATGCCAAAAGAGAGAAGCAACAGAAACGTACTTCTTAAACAGTGGATAAAAAGTGATCCATTGTTCAGCACAGATGGGAAATTAATTTTTTGTCAGCCTAGTGTCAAACAGGTGAGTTTAATCATGTATGTTTGTATTAATACTACATTATCCTAGTTTCAAAAACCTTGTAAAAATCAGCTCCTGTAGCAACATTATGCCAAACACAAATTAGTATGTTAAGGAGAGCCGAAAGAAGAGACACTAAATATTTTCTGTTTTCCGAAGTGAAGGACAAATTTGTCTAATGTGAAAACTTTCATCACATGATATGACTTTACATCGAGATTTAGCTTAAAACATGTGTGAATCGTTAAACAACCCCGTGTAATGCATTTCATCTTAATTAGAATATTATTTATTTGAAACTTATAGGTATAGCTTTGCAAACTGCGTGAATTGGATTTCACAATTTTGTTATGAGTATTATCTTTTGGCAGTTTCAATGCAGTAGCATGATATTTTTGTGCTGATGTAAAGGCTTATTTCTTGAGCTAATAGTAATACTTGGGGGAGGGATTATTAATTAAATTATTGATGGTATCAATTGTTTACAATCATACCAGATCACAATCAGTACCGCTATTAAGCCAGAATTTACTCCGGTAAGATTTCTTTTACATGTGTGTAAATCAACTGACACAACGCTGTTGTTTTACCCAATCTTAAAATCACACTCTGGGACTCTGTTCAGGTTACAAGTTAAAATTGTAAGGGCAGCGCCCTTATATATACACTGACTCCCATAAATAATCGGACAGACTTTGCATTTCACTATGGAGTGCTCTATAAAGCCTATAGATAGATAGATAATTTATTCATCTTGTAAATCATACATTGTACATGAGTACTATGATATAAGACACGTCAAATTGTGAATTTACAGTGCAATTAACTATAGTAGTAGTAGTAGTAGTAGTAGTAGTAGTAGTAGTAGTAGTAGTAGTAGTAGTTTTTATTCATCCGTTAAGTCAATACAATGACATTGGATACGTCAATACAAATATTTAGAACAATACAAATAATATAAGTATAAAAATAAAAATAAAAAATAAGTTGCATCAAGTGTAATTAATAAGGTCTAAGCATGAACTCATAAATATATATATATATAGTTGCATGGCTCTACAACTACACAGCATTTAAAATGCATCACAAATATATACAATTATATGGCCAGCTACAGTGTATCTAGAAATTCACCTATATCATAATATGAATCACTTAATAAAATTTCTTTCAACGATAGTTTGAAACACCTCATGGATTTTATGTTTTTCAGATTGGCCGGTAGTTTATTATACAGAGTGACTGCTGAATATCTAACTCCTTTGGAATAAAGTGTAGTTCTAAGTGTAGTTCTTGTAAATTAACAAGCCACATCCAATAAGGACAAGTCAGTGTTTGTACAAAATAATGTTTTATAAAGATATCTCAAGAAATTTTATAATATACACAATTAATTCAGAAATGTAACAATATTATAAACTTTCCATAAATTCACTAACAGAATAAAAACAGTGGTCTAGCAAGTATGCCAAAACTGACTTTTTAAATGTTGAAAAATTGCAAGTGGTTTTATTGGCTATAGGCAGTTTATTAAAAAAAAGTGATTCCTAGGTTTATTACACTGTTTTGATGAGCTCTTGTGTTACTTCTATTCACATGAATATCCATTCTCTGTCTAGTATTATGATTATGTACTGTGCCATTAAAGATACAGTGCCATTTCCTTTCATTAAATTTGTCTTTGTAAATTTTAAAATTTCAAAAATGAAAATACATGGGAGAGGTAAGATTTTAAATTTTTTAAATAATGGTCTGCACGTAGATGTTGATTTAACTCTTCAAAGTATTCTTCGAATCCGTTTTTGCATTATGAATAATGATTTACAATGTGGTGAGTTATCCCATAATGTTATGCCATATTTTAAAATGGAGTGAGTACATGCAAAATACACGCTTCTGAGAGTTTTTATGTTAACTATGTGTACCAGTTGTCTGAAATTATAACAAATTGTACTCAGTTTTTTAATTAGATGATCAACATGTGTCTCCCACTTTAGGTTACTCTGTATCCAAAGACCAAGAAATTTAGTTGTATTTACATACTTAATTACTTGATTATTACATATTAATTGTGATTGTACAGAAGATTTATTATGAGAAAACTGAAAATGAATTACATGTGTCTTATCCAAGTCTACAATTAAATTATTATTGCTGAACCATTTAGAAATATTACTGAACATTCTGCTCAATAAGATTTGTAGCTCTTCAAGTGCATTGCTTTCAATTAATATATTTGTGTCATCAGCATATTGAACTATTGTTTTAGCTGCAATATTTGACTGTAAATCATTTACAAACAATAAGAAAAGAATAGGAGCCAAAATAGAACCTTGTGGTACACCAAACTTAAAATATTTTTACTCTGGCGGTATTGTTACTCTGGCGGTAGACTCGCGAAGCCGAGGAATAAATGATGGTCGGTGGAGATTCGGGAAACTTCGGGGCCGATCGTTACCGGAAGCGAGAGACAGTTGAGCGTAATGTTTGAAAAATAAACAGTTTTGAGGTGATATAGCAAATTGTGAGTTTAAACGGTGTATTGCTAGGAAAATAAAGTGTAGTTTTTGCGTTTGTAACCTCGTCTTGTTATTTCACGAACCCACAAAGTCACAATATTTTGTGTCTGATTGGTATTCTTTAATGCAATCTTTTTCTGTATGTGAAATTTCTACTATTTGCTTCCTGTCCTTTAGATATGATTTGATCCATTCCAATGCATGCCTTCTAATACCCATATGTTCTAATTTTTGGAATAGTAAATTGTGGTTTAGTACATCAAATGCTTTAGTTAGGTCGAAAAATGCACCTAGTATTTTGTCTTTGTTATCTAAAGTATTTATTACACTGTTTACAAAATCAAAAAGTGCAGTTTCTGTTGACTTTTGTTTACAAAACCCATGCTGAGTTTTAGATATTAAATCATTCATCTCTATAAATGCTATAAGTCTTTTATAGAATATCTTTTCCAGTACTTTAGAGAAGCTGGATAAGAGTGAAATTGGCCTGTAATTTAGTAAATCGGTTTTATCTCCTTTTTTGTATAGCGGCTTTACTTTAGCAGTTTTTAAAGCTTCTGGAAACAGTGCATGTTCAAGTGAGCTATTGCATACGTCTGCTAACGGGTGTGCAATAAGAATAGAATATTTCTTTAGCAAAAAATCAGAACGTTATCAATACCTGAAGAGTACTTGGATTTAAATTTGGATATTACTGAAACGATTTCCTCGAAATCAGTAAGGCACAAGAAGATTGTTGTTTCACATATATTTATTCATATATATATATATATATATATATATATATTTATTCATATATATATATATATATATTATCTATTTGTTTTAACTGAAGTACCCATTGTGGAGTTCCTTTGTGAAACAATATTTTCAGCAAGATTTATGAAATGATCATTAAAAGTCTCTGCTATTAACTTTGGGTTTGTTATTAATTTTGAATGCTTCTGAGGTACTAAATTATCTACATTCTTATTGGGCTTTATTTCATTGTGTATTACTTTCCATGAGGCTTTCATTTTGTTCTGGGCACTTTTGATGAATTTATTGTTTGCCATTGATAGATTGTGTATCACTCTCCAGGTACTCCTTATGTTAAGCAAAAATCATTTGCTATGAATATCCATTTTAGAGATTGAAATTGTGGCTAAACTAAGAGCTTCCCCATTCAATCTTGTATTCATCATGAGTTTAAGACACAAAAAGAATCAGACAGCACAAATGAAATGCGATATAAACGAGTAGGTGAAGTCTGTCCGTGAACAAAACAACATCGTAGAAGAAGTGCGTCAACTGTGTACCAAGAAGAAGTCAAGAGCACAGTATGGGGCCCAGAGGTAAGCAGAGTACCTTTGAACAGACACAGTGATCTATCACTATGAAAATAATAAAACATACTGGATTATGAATCTTAGCAAAAGTACAGTTAGTGACATAATTCACCAGTATAAGTATGAAGACAGAATTGAATCTTGAGCAAAGCCAGGGCGACCAAAACTTCTTACCGATAGGCAGGAATCTTATATTCTCTGAAAGGTAAAATGGAATCCGCGTATAAGTGCTCCGGTGATTTGTGCTGAGATTCAAGAAGAACTGGGACTGACAGCTCTGAAACGGTCAGAAGGGCCATGCAAAAACACGATTTTAATGGTCACGTAGCCAGAAAAAAGCCATACACTTCCAGCAAGAATAAAAGGAAGTGATTACAATTTGCCAAAGACTTTGTTAGCAAGACAACTGATTGGTGGGACCAAGTTATTTTTTGTGACGAAAGCAAATACAACCTTGCTGGTTCTGATGGCAGGGTGGTTGTGTGGAGAAATCCGAACACGGAGCTGGAAGAACACAATTTGCAAGGCACAGTCAAACACGGCGGAGGGAGTGTAATGGTATGGGGTTTTATTTCCTCTACGGGAGTGGGAAAGCTGGTGTTCATAGACAACCATGAACAAGGAAGTCTATCTTAGACTATTACAGCAAAATTTAAAACAAAATGTATAAATGATGCGTATTTTGGACAGCTTCTCATTTTATCAGAATAATGATCCAAAGCATACGTCCCACACTGTGCAGCTATGGTTACTTTACAGCTGTCCTCATGTACTGCATTCACCCCCCTCAGTCCCCGGATTTTAATCCCATAGAAGCAGTATGGGATAAACTGGAGAAGGCCGTGCGGAAGACCCCCATCACATCCAAGCAGCACTTGGAGAGGTTGCAAGAGGAATGGAGAAAACTTTCTACAGCCTACCCTAAAAAAACCTGGTTCACAGCATGCCAAATAAGCTGCAAGAAATAGTGAAAAGAAGAGAGACAGTTACAAAGTACTAAGCCATATTTTGTGTCACACTCAAGTTATGTCCGATTACTTTTGAGGGGCAAAAAATACAATATTTCCTTTTAATTCTTAAAAAAGCATGCATTATATAATTTTTATGTGAAATAACATTTATTTTCTTACAATATTGAACCATGTAACTGTCGATTATCATTAGGTTCAATAAAATAGCACATCAAATGTTGACTTTCACTTTCAAAACTTAGTACTCTGCTTTGTCCGATTATTTATGGGAGTCTCTGTATATGACAAATTGTGATTTCCTCATGCTTACATTTTTCTAAATGTATCTCAAGGAATAATGAAATTGATTGCTTGGAGATTTCCAGTGTTGTTTCCAACATTGAAAATGAAACTGCAGACCAATAAATCTTAATGGTTTGTGTAAAATTTTACAGAAATGCCTATATAAAAGTAGGTACGAGAATTCTTTTCATGATGCCGTAATTGCTGTAATTCTGTTTGAATGAACGAGAAACGCTTACTAAAAATCTGTGCTTTATTAATTGTTCTCATTTGAAAATGGGGCATTTAGGGTTTCTATTACAAAAAAACTAGGATTCTGTAGCTTTAGCTTTTAATTAATTTTTGTTCTGTGCTTTGTATCTTTCTGACACATCGTGAATCATTTTAAGTGATATTAAGATTGCTGTGATGAACTTTTGAATTTCTTATCTTTCCAACAATCGTTTCTAATAAGGACATCTGTGCAAATTGGTCCAAAATGTACAACAATTCAAAATTTAGTATTTTTTGTCTTAAAATTAATATAGACATACTTCAATAATATAATTTTTTTAGGGCACTACAGAAAACGTCACATCACAATTTAAATAACCCTGTACCTGTATCATAGCTGCTATTACATAATTTTAACCTCAGATTTCTCAGATTCCATATTTTTTACATTTTCCTAACTTCAAAATGTTCTACAGGATGCAGTTTTCTACTAATCTGTATGGAATTCTAAACATGCCTGTAAGGGCAACTGCATATTAATAGTATTGTTTGCAGGTGCCAAGTAGTTCACTCCCAGATGCAAACCATTGGCATACAATAGGGAGGTATAGGGCAGGACGAATCTAGGGTGTGCCGAGGCAAGTAGGGGGGCGATGCGGGGCGTATGGCTGCATGTGGTTGGTTAACCTAGCTGCCAGAGAATAGTGGATGCCTAACCTGCACGTTCTTTCATCACAGCAGCGGCATCTATTGCGCCTATGTTGAATGTAACCTACGAGTAGATAACCACATGGTTTGTGCCGTGTTTTGTTAGCTCTGCCGTGTTTTGAGTAATGCATCAGAAATATTTATATAAATACAGGTAACTTGTGTTATAAGAAGAAACAATGAATTCCATAAAGTATCTTTTAGCACATCCTTTTTCAAACATGACCTTAGAAGAAAAAATTGAACTTAGGCAACTTAGAAGACCCACGCCGAAACTAAAAATCACACAGATAGTCAAAACAAAAACAAGATGTTTTAACAGGAACTTTAACAGCGATGTATACGATAAATATTCTAGAGTTTTTATGAAATGTGAATTTTGTGTTATATGCTGTGAATTACCGTTAACTTGTGTGTAGAGCAGTCTAGTGACAGGCATAAAGAAATTTTGTTACTTTAAAAAGTTAAGTTGCATGGATAACTTTGTGAACCACCAATTTTCAGAGCCACCAGCCGCCCCTGCTTTTAAATATAAATATTATTCATTAAACATAGATACAAGGAACTTAATTGCATTCCACTTTTGTATTCTGCACCGTGTAGTTCAAAATTCTCAGGGTACAACCTCTTGAGAAGGCATTGGAGAAGTTTAGGAGAGATGTGGTCAGAAATGAAAAAATAAATAAATTTGCCAAACAGGAGGTAAAAGGTTGTGACAAACATAGTTATCTCTATAAATCTCAGAAAAGGATCTACTCAAATAATTATCTTCATAACCGTTAGATCTAATTGCATTTAAAGTACCTAAGTACCGAGAGACCCAAAAACGTAGGAACCGGCTGCGCAGTGTTTGCCTGTTCGCGCCCTCGGCGCTCGTTGCGATCTGCTGCTATCATAGAAATGCGTGGAAGAAACCATGCAATATTTTTAAAACTCGTACATTTAAAGGCTCTACTTATCCATATTATACAGGCAATCTTTCGATGAGAACAACTGAAAACGTTTTTCAGTAAATTAATTATTAGTAGACATTTGTGGCTCACTCGGCCACCGACCTAACCCCCTGCGATTTCTATCTCAGGGTAACTTAAAGCATGAAGTGTACAGGACAAAACCAGACACCTGGAAGGATTACAACAAAACATCCGCCGGGAAATTGCCAGTTTTTCTCAACGTAAACTACGGCGATGGATTGATAGGTTCCTAAAGAGATGCCAAACAACGGCGGTGGCCAGTTTCAGCATCTCCTTTAATAAACATGGGTTAATAGCGCGTTTTAAAATCGTTGCTGGTTTCATCGCGCGATGATGATAGCGTCACACGGCAACAAGCGCTGAGGGCGCAGCAAACTAGAGATCCGCTAGATCATTCTGCATTTTGTTGTAAGTAGACAAGAAATATTCCTGCGAAGAACTTTTACCATAACAGGGCGCCGGGGTAACGCAATGGTTTCGTTCGCGACTCTCGTGCTGAGGATCCGAGTTCGATTCCCGGTTGTGGGGTGTCTATTTTAAGTCGGCGCTATCCGCGCCTCCACCTCTGTCTAGCCCTATGCCCAACGTGATAGTATAAACGGTATAAACTCTAAGTCCTCTCGCCTCACACAAGTCATGACAAGTCATGGCACACACTCTGACATGTTCAGAGTTCCCAGACAAGCTTAGGCTTCTAAAACTCTGCCCATTTGCAATTAGTAGTCAAAGCAGTAAATTATGCTAAATCGAGTGTTTCTTTTTGGTAAAACAAGAAGGAAAAGAGGATAGGAGAAGAAATTAAGGAATGACAAGGGAAGTAAAAGAGATGATAAAAATACTAGATTTTTATGTCAGGAGTTAAACAGTGACCAACCAATGAAATACACTGTCCCCCCCTTTTTTTTAATTTACGTCCTCCAACGTTAGGTAATATCGGACGATGAATGAAATGGGTGAAATGATGCTCAAGTGCGCCCAGGGCCCACAAAGCTTAGAGCTACCTGACATTCACCTTCCAGGATAAGGGAAACCCGCGAAAAAACCGGAAAGATATCCAGATAACTGACTGAGATTCGAACTCGGGACCTCTTGAACGTGACGCAGACACGCTATCATCTAAGCTAACGAGACAGTCATATACTACTTCTCAATAGGTGTCCAAGTTAGTGACCAATTCTTGTATGAGGCACACGTTACCAAAGGGAGTTTTTGTGCAACATTTTTCGTGAAGTAGACAGTGATATGTTTGGTATTTTCAAAGTGACCAAAGCCACTGTCACAAGTTATATACTATATGAATGAATTTAATTTGATGAATAGAATTTATTCTGATGAATGAAAAAACAATTTGCAGGAAAACTTATTTACGTTTTTGTTCTGTTCTAGTCAGTTTTAGCTGAATATAACAGCCCTTTGAATTTAGACGTCATTACTAGATAAATATTGACATATGCAGCCTGCAATTTTATATAGTACCTACTGCACATTTTACATAGTGGTTCTGCATATGTGAAAAATTCAGCAACAGGTTCTGTTCATCCATGTTTATTACTTGCTATTTAAAGGGAAGTAATTGTATTGCTCAGTTTTGATAATCAGTAAATGTTCTCGTGGTTTACAAGCAAGACAAGGCAATGAAATACGCAGCGTCTGTAAATAAATGTCAATTTAATTGCATAAAATAAAGGCAATATCTGGTGCAGTATTGGCTCTTAAATGAAAGTACAGTCTGACACAGCAAAGAAAGTCTCTGGGGAATGAGACGCAAGGGGGTTGGAGAAGGTTCCTACACCCTCCCTCGATAGGTTTATGACACACCATCTCAGTTCAGTTACAGATCATTCAAAAATATTCTGACGGCATCTACTTTTGTGAACAAACCTCAGTTTAGTATGAGTGAATGGGGCGCATGATTTTTAAAGGTTTTGCTGCTTGTGTAGCATGCGTTCTGTCACACATTCGCTGCCCTTGTTCCATTGTGAAAGGGTAGC
Organism: Mantis religiosa; assembly: GCA_030765055.1. NCBI lineage: Eukaryota > Metazoa > Arthropoda > Insecta > Mantodea > Mantidae > Mantis > Mantis religiosa. The sequence continues at coordinate 98,871,872 of CM060953.1, forward strand.
ACATTCCTCTCAGGGACTTATTCTGCGTTGGTGGACAGTAAGTTTAATCTGAATATAATAAATAGGCATTCTAGTAGTATCTACTATTGTTGCCCGCAGCACTCGTGGTACCTCGGACCGAACATTCGAGCTCCTCCCTGAATGGGAGTTGTTCGGATTGGGTTGGACTCGAGGGGGCAGTGGTTCCCGATACCCGTGGGAGATCGAGTACGTCTCCGGACGGGGTTGAGGGAAGCCATTAATATTCCCGCGTACTAGCCAGCATATCTAGTAGAAGGTGTGCTAGATCACCAGGCGGCCGCACCGAGGTCATATCGGTAGCCTTCCCATTTTGGAGTTGGCGCGCGTAAGTGGCGTATCCACTTCCATCCCGTCTTGTGTCCATAGGACCAGATGCGGGGCGGGGCCTTGTTAGTCTCTAGGTCTTGTCTTATGGAAAGAGCCTCGGAGGCGCCGGGTGCCCTTTTGGGACAGCTCGGTAACTCCCTGGTCGAAGGAGGCCCGGGTCCTTAGTCCTTGGTCCAGGACTAATGGGAGTAGATCCTCTGGTATGAATTGAATTGTTACACAATATTAGATTTGAATATTTCAATTTATATCAAAAGGTTTGGCGTGCTTTAATTTAAATTAGCATATTTATACTTTAAATATCAATCATCCGTTCAATTAATGTAAGATTTATGTTCCAAAAGTTCCGCTTAGATTTGGAATGACCCAGTCTCTCCCTTATTTTCATTTTCGAAAGTTGATCACCCTAAGACAGATCTTTCTCTAGAAATGCCTTTGGATTCCCAGGGACTTTCACTTACATTTTGGTGTCAGATTTTGAAGGGATGGAATACCTTCTCTACCTTATATATTTATTCATGGCAGAAAGGATAAAAAATGGTGCCTTCCTTATGCCTTAATGTACGAGGTCTGTTCAAAAAGTATCGCGAATTTTGAATTTTCGCGGACTACACATATACGATTTTCAAGTGTTTTTTGGTGTTAATGTTGGTACTCATGTCCCTCACGTTGACAAGCACGGTCATTTTGAATGTTCAGCTAATTGTTGACAGCTATTCTGACTGGACGTGTTTTGGCTCCTCTTCGATTTTTGCGTATTCCAAACAGGGACAAAGAATCTGTATCAAATTTTGTGTGCAAATAATTAAGTGCGCGGATGCATTCCGAATGATGAGTGTGGCATATGGTGAAGCTAGCTTGGACCTAAGCAGCGTTTATCGGTGGTACAAAAAGTTCTCAAGACGGCCGAGAAGATATGAACTACGAAGAATATCCCAGACGCCCAAACTCTTCAACAACAGGCGAAAACATTGATGAAGTGGAGAAAATAGTATTGGCCAATTGTCGACTCGCCGTTAGAGAAGTTGCTGAGAGTTGCATATCGATTGGCTCGTGCCATTCGATTTTCACCAATGGTTTGGGCATGAGATGGGTGTGACTAAGTTTCACACTCTTTGGTTGAATTAATAATACTAAACCTGTGTTTGCCCATTCCCGCAAAATTCGTACCAAATATGCTCAATTTAGACCACAAATACCATCACATCAACGTTGCTAAGGAGCTGTTGAAATCTGTCTGCGACGACCTAAATTTATTCCAGAGGGTCATAACTAGTGACGAATCATGGGTTTATGGTTATCACGTGGAAACTAAAGCTCAATCATCCCAATGGATGCTGCCACACGAGCCAAGACCGAAATAAGCGCGCCAAGTTCGGTCGAATGTGAAGGTTTTGCTTACAGTTTTCTTCGATTGCAGGGTCGTGGTGCATCATGAATTCATGGCACAAGGTAAAACGGTCAATAAAGAATATTACCTGCAAGTTATGCGCAATTTGTGCGAAGCAATCCGCCAGAAACGCCCGGATTTGTGGAAGAACAAAAATTGACGTTTGCACTACAATAACGTCCCTGCTCATACATTGTTGCTTGTGAGCAAATTTTTGGCCAACAACATACTTCTGATGCCGCAGTCACCATACTCCCCAGACCTGGCCCCATGTGACAATTTGTTGTTCCCAAAACCGAAGAGGTCCATGAAAGGACGACGCTACGATCGAGGAGATAAAGACGGCATCGAAGGATGAGCTGAACAGCATCACAAAAAGCGATTGTTTAGTGCTTCGAGCATTGGAAAAAACGTTGGGACAAGTGTATAGTATCTGGAGGGGATTAACAGACCAGGAACATACCAATCAATTTTCTGGTTCGAACGCCAATCCAATTTGTGTTTTGCTGTTTATCCCAACAATACCTCATATCAACTGTGTGGATCACTTGTTCAAACATCAATGATATAATTTATCTTCAGCTTCTAAACCCAAAATACCTCTTCTGAGAATTCTGAAATTTAAACAACCATTTCAGAGGCAGAATGCCATAGTTTATGCAACCAAATTGCCACATTTTAAAATAAAATTTAATAGAAATCATTTAGATTACTACAAACTACAGGTGCAGTAAGTGAAACTGATATAATGCACATAATTAATTTGAATAAATCACATAACATAGGAATTCCAGGTGTTCTGTTTTTGTATTTTGCTCCTTAGCCCTAATAATGCTGAACTTTAATATTAATGTCCTATTTTTCATTGAAAAATGAATGAAAAATATGGAGGGAAAACAAAATTTAAAATTACACCTCAGTCAAGGTCTCAGCCTGGCTGGTTGCATTACTGGCTATTAGGTATAGTTGCACAAGAACGCACTGCACTGGCTGCTTCCAGCTGCAGATATTTTTGTTAGAAAACTGTCATTCATATACATTAACAAAATGCAAAGGAATCACTCCTAAGAACCATATATATGGTAAGAAAATGCTTTTTGGCTATGTAGATGGTGTTCCTTTGAAAGCTCCATTGGCGTTTTTTAAATATCTAAAAATTTAGTTTCTAAGGAAAGGCTGATAACAACCAGAGGACCGAAATATGTCATGTGCACTGTCGGACCACTAATGCCAATATTGATCATAAATTCCTATTTTATCTGTTCCTGGCCACGTTTTATGTGTTTGTAGTTTGGATCACTTACGTTGTTGCATTTAACGCCCAGTTTCTGTGTTCGGTCTACAAATACCAGCAACAAAATTTTGGTAGAATCAAAATAATTGCCAATAAAGTGCTTTGCCTGATATTGCCATCGGATCCACTGATCTACACTGGACTTTTGGCGGGATCGTGTGATACAGTTCATACCACAGATAAAATACGTTTTGATTTGCATATATCTCTGAATAATTTTTGTCATAAAAATTAAATTATCACACATGTCTAGCCAACGGTATTATAACTAGCTGAAATAGATATTAAATGAGTACACTTACGCCGTCAGAATTGCCTGTTCCAATTCGCGCTGGTCAGTTCCTGCTATTGTGTTTCTGCGTCTCCCCCGAGTTCTTCTGGTACGTCTTTTCGAGGTCCCATCTTCCGACGTTTGAATAAGCGACCGCCGGAAACTCGACATTCGGTCGAAGGCACGTCCAGATACATCTACAGCTATCACCTGCGCAGGGAAGTGATGCGCCACAACCTGCACTTGTTCTTCTGGAGATGGCAACCGATGTTTCTCTACCTCCTGGTCCGGTTCAATTCGAATGGAACAGTCTGGACCAACCGTCATATCTCCTAGAGCTTCTTCTGAGGTCCAACGTCGCAGCTCGTTCACCGCAGCCGGCTGTAACATTTTTAAAGCAATTCCTCATTTGTATGTATATCCCACATGTCCATATATTCAGTTTTAGAGAAAACCTTTAAAAAAATTCTGGTACGTACACCATAGTAAGACATCTCATATGAACAATGTAGAAGAGAGCGATCCAATTTGGTTCTCCAACAATAGTTTCAATGACATTTGCTTTCAATGTGTTAAAAGTAGAGTTTGTTGATTGAGAAAGAAATCCCAGTTCAAAAACTCAAATATCTGATACTTCCGTCCGACATGACTTAACGTTGAAGGACGTAAATTAAAAAAAAAGATAATTCAATTTATTTTTCTTTAAATTAATTGGGAGTCGATTAATGACACTAAACAACACTTACTTTTAAATTTTTCCGGAACTAGTTTCAGAGGCCTTCCCTCTATCTTCAGCCGGGCATCGAAGGATAGAGGGAAGGCCGCTGAAACTAGTTCTGGGAAAATTTAAAAGCAAGTGTTGTTTAGTGTCATTAATCGACTCCCAATTAATTTAATTTATACAACACTGTTTTCAACACTTCCATGAAAGGATTTAGTTTTCTTTTTTTTATTTTAGCGCTGGTGAAAGGGAGCGTGGACTTAAACCTTCAAAGCTTTACCACCTCTTTACCATAATTTATTAAGTTTATAATTGTGAATAACAACTGGGTATTGTTCACTACTTGGGACTATTTCTACAGAGTTCCAGTTCTGCGTGGCTAACGGTTACTGAAACTAGAGAAACACTTGGTTTAATTTCAGATCGGACACAATAGATACCTACACGTAGATTTTAAGGGTAAAACAAATTAGGGCAAAAACCAGTAATAAGATTTATTATAAAAATTCTAGCAAAAGTCACACATAAGTAAATATATCTACGCAATCACGTAAAAAGACCATAAGTTATAACATCTTGATGTGTAGTTCACTAAATGCTTAATTACAATCAACAGAAGTTTAAAGAAATTAATTGTTCTTTCACACTAGCCGTGTGTAGGACGCACTATAAAAGGGTAGAGCCAGAGTGAAAAATTCAATGCCATAGCCGGGATTTGAACCACGGACCTTCTGGTTTCCGTCCAGCCGCTCTAACCATTTGAGCTACTATGGCCAACGTGCCAACATGACATTAAATTCTCCAAATGACTCGTGTTTCTCCCGGTAAACCACTAGGAGTTCTCATAAACACATGAGACAACTACCTTAATGGCGACTTACTATGCTGTAAGTACTTTAAGGCCCGGGCTTTATAGTTCGGACCACTATTAGGTACAATTAATGGAAATTAATTGTTCTTTCACACTAGCCGTGTGTAGGACGCACTATGAAAGGGTAGAGCCAGAGTGAAAAATTCAATGCCATAGCCGGGATTTGAACCATGGATCTTCTGGTTTCCGTCCAGCCAGTCTAACCATTTGAGCTACTATGGCCAACGTGCCAACATGGCATTAAATTCTCCAAATGACTTCCATTAATTGTACCTAATAGTGGTCCGAACTATAAAGCCCGGGCCTTACAGTACTTACAGCATAGTAAGTCGCCATTAAGGTAGTTGTCTCATGTGTTTATGAGAACTCCTAGTGGTTTACCGGGAGAAACACGGGTCAGTACCAAAGTAAAACCTATTTTTAATTCCATGTTGCTAACGACCATGACAATTTTATTAATAATGATTGTTATCTTTGCATTGCAATCACTTTTTTTAAGGTCATTTACCACGTTTTGTGTCCAATAGAAGAACGTCTAAACAAAAGAGAAGCAGTAATAAAGCAGCAGGGTGTTAGGGGTCCCGGGTTCAATTCCCGGCGGTGGAGGTGGGGATTTTTCTCCGACTAAGATGATTCCCAATCTTCCCCAGAGTCTGGAAGTATGAATGAGAGTGTGAATGTGTGCGTGATCTAATGATTAAAAGAACCCAAAGATAACGAGTTAACACCTTCAGTATGTTCCAAAGGAGAACGGCCGCCGATATGACCATAGCAGTTAAAGGCGGGGTATAAATGGAACAAAGAAAAAAAAAGGCAGTAGTTTACGGCATCAGTGGGCAAGCCATTAAAGTGTTAAAGGTGATCGTTAAATTCTACGATCAGTGAACAGCGAAAAGTTTCGAGCAGCACGATTTGATGTGTGGTACAGAGCCATAATGGAACATTAGCACTGTTGTGGTTGGGCGCGCGCGCGCGCGCACACACACACACACACACACACACACACACACACACACACACACACATACACACACACACACACACACACACACACCAGTGACGTATATTATGGGCTATCAAAGCTATCACCCAAGCGAATATCTAAAATAAACTGGAAATTAATAAGCAATATCAATAATAACTGCAAAACCAGCCAGTTTCCCCATAAAGAATCAGTGCGTGGGGTGGAATATCTCTCGTTCCCCACCACTGAACAGAGGGGGAAGCAGAGCTTTGGAAGCTTACCATTGCAGTCTTCTCTATGGTACGGGCAACGAGGGGCAAGGTGGAGGAACGCAGGATTCAGCACGCAAAGGCTTCGGAATCCTACATCACTACACACTTCTCCGAAATGTACCGTACGGACATGACTGGCTTTGGAATTCAGCATAACACGTGGATTTAAAGGCAGAAAAGAGCGTGTTTTCAATTATTGTGTGATTGTTACGGTCCTCACTTATTTCGTAGTGTACAGCGTACCAAGACAGTTGCTAGCGCTAATTCTTCGAAATGGGTGAAGTATGTGTAATTAAACAATTAATGCAAAATACATTCTCGCAGTTTAAATAGTAAGTTAGTGATAGTAAAACAGGGAAGGCATACTCCAGCTCTTCCCTTATAAAAGGTAATTTAATATAAGTAATTATGATAAGTATGAGTTGCTCTGGTTCATTCGAACTAAATAAACTTTATTGCTGGCCATGCTTGTTGTTTGCAACTGAGAAAACACTCTGGAATACTATGGGTTTGGCAAATTTAGCTTATTTAATCACAGCTTTGGATAAACATAAAAGATCATCAACGCATATAAAATCTTTCACGACATTAAAAGCTTTCGGCACTCAACGGGTAGACCATGCATAGAATTACCAAAATAAACTTGCTGACATTTTGCACAACGAAAAGGTTAAGGAAAACAGAAATGTATTGAAAAGATTGACTGATGCAGTGGCTCTTCTTGTAAAACAGCAATGTTCGTTTAGAGGCCACGATGAAAGTGAGGAGTCATTAAATAAAGGCAGTTATATAGAATTGCCACAATTACTGGCTAATTATGATGCGGCACCGTCTCAGCATTTAAGACAGCTACCGTTTTCAAAGGCACCTCGGCCTAATCGATGCCGTGGCCAGTGTTGTTAAAGATAAGATTAAATCAGATACTGACAAGGCTAGTTTTGTTGGACTCATGCTCGATGAAACGACTGATGTCACCAATAAAAGTCAAATGTCTACTATTCTAAGCTATATTGACGATTAAAGCAATTGCACAGAACAATTTCTACATTTCACTGATGTAAATTCTGATCGAAGAGCCAGTGGTATATTTCAACATGTAAAAAAGACCATAGTTGATTTAGGATGTTCAAAAAAAAAAAAAATGTGTTGCTCAAACTTTCGATGGTGCTGCAGTAATGGCCGGACACGTTTCTGGACTTCAGGCTTTAATCAAAACCGAGTATCCAGCTGCTAACTTCATCCACTGCTATAGCCACAGACTTAAACTAATACTTTTCCAATCTGGAAGTGCTATTAAGGAAACCGGACAATTCTTTGTTTCTCTTAATGGTTTATGAGCTTTTCTCTCACATTCCAATTCACGTAAGATGCTCTTAAAAGCCAAATATCGCACCTACACGATGGAATTTTGCTTCCAGACTTATATGCACAGTTCATCACTGTAGAAGGCATCTTATTAGTTGCTTTAATTTAATGGAGGACCTGGGGACTGGTCTAGCGAAGTTAACATAGCTTCAGGATTTGTGCGATTTCTCTCAAAGACTCGAACCAACTTTTTCTTGATTATGTTCAGTAAAGTTTTTGCATTTTCAGGTATTCTTTTTGACATTTTACAAAACAAGAGCATGGACATCTGTTACTGTAGGGAAAAAGTACACGAATTTATTACCACACATCAAAATATTAGAAATACAGGATATGAAGAACTATGGTCAGAAACTATGAGCGTTGCTGATGAAGAGAACGAAGAAAGGCCTAGAAAGAGAAACTGTCGTGAAGATGAAACCCATTCTTCGTACAGGATTTTCTGTGAGTATCTGGACACATTAATAACTCAAACTAAATTAAGATTTGATTCACAGAAACAGTTGAAATTTCTTGCTTTACTGGATTCTAAACAGTTTGCGAGTTACGATAGAAAGTTTCCAACAAATGTATTTCGTGAACTGAAAGAACCACATGTTTCCTATTTCTAAATACTGTCTTTGAAAAATGAACTGAAGGTGTTATATTCACTTCAAGAATTTACTAATAAGGCCGTTCAAACCATTTCAAATTATATGAAATCAAATGGACTTGATGTGTACTGTAAAGTTTATAAACTATGTGAATTGATTTTAACATTTCCTTCTACCACTGCAAGTGCAGAGAGTAGCTTTTCAGCCTTGAAATGAACAGAATCTTATTTACGTGCAACACAAGGACTAATTCTTCTGAGCAACTTGGCTCTTCTATCCGTGGAATAAGAGATTCTTGTTTCATTAAAAAGACATAACGAGGAACTGTTTTTTGGTAGTGTCACAACTCAGTTTACCCGTAAAGAAAGGCGACTGGAATTCATTTATATATAAACAGGTATGGTGAAACTGTTTGTTTTCCATTTTTAATTTTTTAACAGCTTTTTTCAAGAAAAACTGATTTAAATGCACTGTATGTGAAATTGACATTTCATCAACGATACCTTATTGTCCGGATCTGGTAGGCCTAGTGATAGCCCAAGTCGCAATACTAGCGCACGCACACACACACACACACACACACACACACACACACACACACACACACACACACACACACACACCATAAAAGAACCGTCTTGTCAATCAGCCATATTTATTCAACAACAAATGAATAAAGCAGAAGGAAGCATATACATAGAACTCATTGCAAAGAGGTACATATACACAGAACACTACCTTCATCAGTTCTCTACAACCTCCGCACCCTGATCGATCTCCAAATGAACTACCAGTTCAACAGGTCATCTGACAGTTGTAGTCGCGTCTGCTTTCCGGAGGATGAGTGTCCACGATTCCCGTCTCTCCCTGGTCTGGTCTCCGTGATTAACGCCTTCTGCCATGTATGCCTCTGTCTTTCGTCTTCTTGCAGTAAAATTATATCTCCCAACCGGCACTCTACGGGTCGTTTTTAGGACGCTGCACCTCGTGGTAGCTTGTTAATTCTAGAAGGTACTCCTTCCATCTTCTTAGAAAGTCATTTTGTAACTTCGGCCTGTGTGCTTAACTTCTTTTCTCACATTTATCCCAATGCTGGCTTCCGGACCGATAACAAAGTCTGTCAAGCGTTCACCATGAAAAAAGTGACTTGGCGTTAATATGTATGAGCCATCCTGTGTTATGGGTCTCGAGCTAATCGTTGCCTCCACTTCTACTAGCAGTGACGTCAGCATTCCATGGTCAACTAGAGACTGCCTTGAACTTCCTAAGGCATCTCTTTGTTGTTCCAACCATTCTCTGCCACCATTCCCCCCACCAAGCGGCTCGTGGTGGTATAAACTTCCAGGTGATATTGTGCGAAAGGTGGTGGATAGTTAAGGTATGACACAGGATTTGACTGACTTCTGTCAGCTCCTTGTTAGGTGTCTGGAAGGTTCTTGCATTGTCAGAATATAGGTGTGGGGAAATCCTCATCTACCAGAGAAACGTTTGAAAGCCATGGTACATTTCTCTGTGCTCATGTCTTTACAAGCTCAAGGTGTAGAGTTCTTATTGTTGCTCAAGTAAACAACATATATATGACTTCTGCAACCGAATTCCCAACTTCACATACAGCGGACCTGCGAAGTCCATACCCGTGACTGCGAATGGTTTAGTAATTTGCACACGATCGAGTGGTAACGGAGGCTCAGTTTCACTTTCACGACGATTCTCTGCCATCTTGCATGGCAGACATCTGTGAAGCATTTTCTTGATAGCTTGCCGAGCATTTCAAATCCAACGTTCTTTGCGCAGTTCGCATACGATAAGTTTTACTCCTACGCGGTGTAGCCGGATGTTCCTCAGTGGTTCACAGTCGTCCATTTTGCCAGCGGTGGACTTATTTGTTTAAGTAGGCTTGTTAGTTCATAGTACTGTCTGCCAAGCACAAGAAGGCAAGCTAGAGGAATGTGTCACGTAATCTAATCACTTTTGCTGTTCCCACGGTGTTTATGCTCGCCTTCCGAGTATCATCTGGCTTTTGGAAGCCCCCCGGACGCAAAACAGCCAGCAACCGAGTATGTGGAGAACTTGATGGACCATCTCCACGACATGCCCTACCCGGTCCAAGGGACGCTGCTCGAAGCTCCAGCAAACCATGGCAAGGACCGTACCGGGTGTTGAAGAGGATTAACGACGTGGTCTACCGCATCCAGAAGGTGCCCCGAGGGAAGATGTTGATGGTACACCTGGATCGTCTGGTCCGCTACGATGGTGCTGTTCGGGACGACCAGCCTTGAGGAGGGAACAGTGTCGCAAACCCGTTATCCACGATAGCGCGGCTTGTGTACACAAAGAGCCGGCAAATAAAGATAGCGCAGATTAAGTTACGCTTCTGGAAGGTTCGGATTTCATCATTCGATGTCTTGTAGTTCCAGAAACATCTGGTGATTGTACAGAACAGTCGGCTTCTTGTTTGTCGCAGAAATCTCTCGAATTTATGAACGTGGTATATAAGAGATTGTGACACGCCAGCGGACAGTTGTAAAACAAGAGTCGTGAGTCGTAAACAGAGAGAAGTAAACAGCTGTTAAGTGTTGTTGATGTAACGAGGGCTGATGAAGACAGAACGCTGTTTGTTATTGTCATCGACCTTGGCAGATCGTGCTTGTGAATGTAACGTAACTCTGTTGTAATCTGAAAGTGTATTTCTACGGAAATAAAGAACATTTAGAATTTCGGCAAATTGGACTTTTAATTCTATGAACCCACAAAGTCACAATACATTTCTCGAAATTCGAGATTGCACTTACACTTTCTCTGCAAGGAACTGAAGCGGTTTTCTAAGCTGGTGCGATTTGAGTGTAAGACTACACCTTTTCTACGCATTATTCTTCGACTACCTTCCATACGAAAGTTTTAGTGAAATGCCTTGAATATCGCAGCGCTGTTAGTGCTCGTTCCTGATAGTCTCGAATCCAAAGATTCTGTAAATCCCAGAATGTGGATGTTCTAACAGTTATTTTTATCCTTCATGTTATTAAGAATAGTCAACGAGTTTAGTATTGATAAGATAAAGAAGTAATGTAAAGTAGGTAATGGTGTAACCATGACAACGTAATATGTTAAGTTGTTAAATGTTTTAGAAGATTTTGTTCCTCTGCTTATGAAAGTCTTAGGGGTAAGACGTGTATTTGTCTCTCCGAGTGCGTGCATCAAAGATGCATAAGTAGCGTGTGCGCAAGAAAAGAAATAGTTCACCGTGGAATCTACCGCTGGTTGTAAAAAGGCTACATTAATAATATTTTTAATGGCATCAAAGAATTTAAAAATGTTTATGAGGAATTAAAATTGCATCTTTGAACAAGAAAAGTATTATTCTTTCAATATTCAACACTTAAAAGTATTATTTTTTCATTATTCAACAGTTATAATAATAGCTTTTTCAGCCCCGTTACCGCGATCCTGGGAAAGAAATAGGTCTCATCGCTCAACAATTATAGATAAGCATAATTATCCAGAGTTGCAGGAGAAACTTCTAGATTACTTCAAGATCGTCATCAAAGGTGAGAAATTAATCTGCATCCACCTTCATCTCAAATACTCCTGCTTCAAGTAGGTGCCACTACGTGGTGCATCATCATAACATCTTCAAACACCATCATCCCAATGAATCCCACTTCAAGAAGGCTTCCCAACCTGGGGCCTCTAGATAATCAACTCAGAGATCATTTCATCAAAATCCTTCCAAAATATTCGCTTCAATGTGATTTACAGAAACATGATTGACCAATGTGCCGAACTTGTTTACAGTTAAGTATCCTGCGCAATCTTGAAGGTAATATTGATATCCACCTATCAAAATTTCTATTGATAAGTCACGTTAATCGCCTGTAGGGTCTGCTACTTGAAGCTTCCGTGCGCGTAAGAATGACTGAACGTCAAATGTTGCTCTTGGATGTAGCAAGTACTTGGAGCTTCCAAAGGCTGATTGATACGTGTATATGGTTGTTCTGCTGCTAATTTTGAAGTTAATGAGTCCACGAGTTGTGGACGTGGGATGATGTGATTCAAATCCTGAAGCAACTAAATATCTTTGTCCAATAACCTTTAACTTCAGCTGTTTCACAAGATCCGTGCTAACAATGCTTGACCGGCTACCAGAATCTAGTACGCAACGTGTTAGTTTACTCTCCCCGGTTGATCCAATGATGGTGGCATAGGCAGTTAAAATTGGGTGAAGCCTTGTGTTCCTACGTCGATATTGCCCACTGATACCAGTTCCTCAGACATGTGGGACCTATTCCATTTACTGTAGGACATCATATTCTTCTTGGGACAATCTCTAGTAATGAGCCCTCTGTTAAAGACACAAGAAGCATCGATTGTAGGCCTTAAGTCTTCCAATGCGTTATTTCGTACTAAATACCGTTGCGCAATTCTGAGCCCAATGACCATGGGACTCGCAGAATTCTGAAAGTGATTTCTCCTTTCGTTTATCGAACCTGCCTGATTTTGTGTTAACTTGAAAGCCAGCAGCAGTGGATGTATGAGTATTCGTCAAACTGGCATTGTTTATTTTATGTGTGATCATGGTGCTATCTCATCATTCAAGAATTTCACGAGTATTGTGTTGTCACTTTCTGCTATGTTTTCCCTTCTAGCATGTAAAATCCAACGGCAGACAATATCATCGGGAAATACTTACAACAACTTTGGAGACAACATGCCGCCACAATAGCCGACATTCTCCCCTAAAGCTCGTGACGCCTGAATACGGTGGTTACACGCCATGAATAAAAACACTTAAAGCATCCGGAGTGGAGTTAATCGGCTTTAAGGCTTTGAGGTAGTCGAGGTGTGCTTGGATGACGCGGTTCTTGTCGCTATAACGTGATATTTAAGTTCTCTTAGTCTCGTCATATGATTCAGCAGTTACAGGGATGCCCTCAACTAAATCTTTCGTTCATCTTCCAAATAACCCCGGAGAAAGACATGTTTGCCAATGACTGTGACGAACGGGTTATTATCCATGGATGACTGGAATTGCTCCGATCTGGACCATTTTTCAACATCGCCCGTGAATGGCTCTAACTTAAAGGTGGGAAGCTGCACCGCGTGTATCAAAGGTGATGGCTCAGATATTGGAATCACGTTTGACGCCACGAGATTCGAACTGGCGAGCGACGTGCTTTCTTTATCACCGATGATGCCTGATGCCTTCAAATTTCCTGCTTAGCTATGCCCATGTACTCTTCGCACTTACTGATGTCATCTTCGTACTCACTCTTCGTTAAGAGATGAGTTGATTTAAAACTTCTCCCAGCCTAAGCTTGTATTCCTAGTCCGTGGTCGGATCTGATTCCCCGTCATTAACTGCGGAACTGAATCTTGCTATGTTCCCCCCAGGGGCCTACTTTGGTAGGTAAGGGTTTGGCGCACCCGGGGTCCCGAGCCAACAGTCTCCCTCGTGTGGGCTCCTCTTCGTGGCTGAGGGAGACGGTCAACAGACCCACCCACGTGTAGGCCGTGCGTGGAGACGATTAGATGCTTTTTAGAATCTTTTCTAGTTTAGAGTTTAGGATTTAGTGAACGAAATTTTTAGTAGGGTTTGATTGATTTTTTTTGTACGTGTATTTTTAATAGGTTTTGTTACATTTGTATAGTTTTTAGAAAGTTTTATATCTGGCTTTTGCCATGACTAGTTTTTTAAAGGGCGCTGATGACCGCTGTAGTTGAGCGTCCTTATATATATCATCATCATCTTGCTATGTTCGATCGTATAGTCTTACGTTTCCTTCGTAGATTTCCTAATTTTCTTTTCAGGTTATCTCCTGCCATTGTAAAAGGTACAATCTGTTATATAACTGGTAATTCGTTAGTCCTGAGAACTAATAACGATAGTATCGTACGTAAGCAATGTTTCTTAGTGAAAGTTATGTAGTATATCTATCTGATTGTCTTGTTAACTTTTATACACGGTGTAGCGAACGTTTTGAAGGTAAGTGTAACCAACTTTTTACGTATAAATTTGTGAACCAGTGCAGCGTTATTCGTCATGAGATAATTTGATTGATTTCCGTAGATATTTTCTCCCTTCCAACCGTGTTTCGGCACCAAAATGTGACACACACACGCGCACGCACACGCACACACACGCACACACACCATAAAAGAAACGTCGTGTCAATCAGCTATATTTATTCAAGAACAAAAGGACAAGGCAAAAGAAACCATATACATAGAACTCATTGCAAAGAGGAATATACACACGGAACACTATCTCCATCAGTTCTCCACACATGAAATGAGGATGGAGCACCGGTGGAATGAGATGGCGGGGAAAACCAGAGAAACCGGAGGAACCCCCCCCCCCGCACCGTGTTGTCTCACATGCGTGGGATCCTTGGTGAGAGTCAAGTGGTTTAGCGTTCGACCATGGCGCGGTCATTTGGCCATCGCTGAGCTTAGTACCCAACTGAACAATTTATCTTCTCCGGAACAGACAGCAATTTATTTACAATAGGAACACGCTTTTCAGGAGCATAAAAGTCATGTATAATTCTACGAATCACACACCTGTCAAAATCATCCACATGACGAATGTCGGGTAGCTCTAAGCTCCATCGACTCTGGACACATTTGAGCATCATTTCACCATCTCATTCATCGTCCGATGTGACTTAACGTTGGAGGACGTAAGATTACACACACACACAAACACACACACACACACACACACACACACACACACAAAATCATCCACATTCATTACAGACTGTGCAGGTCTTTTTCCGGTGTTCCTCTGGGGTTGCCTCGCACACTTAAATCTTGCACCTGTTTGCGAATTCTGTTTTGACTGTTCTTTCAGAAAGTCCTGTATATACGGCAGCTCTTGCAGCTTCTTGATCCTAGCTTCTTCATCACATCTCTCAATCACTTTTCTAATTATTCTCCTACCCTCAGAATGTATAATTCTTTTCTTCTTTACTTCCACTTTGCTGAGTTGGAAAAACTTAATTTATTTTAAACTTTGGAATGGAATTTTAACAGTATGTTGTGTCCCTATAAAACTGAATTACCATTTCCTGGTTTAAAGTCGTTAAACTTGGCAATGGACGAGAAATCCTTAGCTCGTCAATTCATGGAGCAATAACCACACAGTTATGCCGATGCCAGTAATTCGGGACATTGAACCTAGCAACCGCGAAGTTATAACCGGCGTGTCTTGTGGACTTTGGACGGAATATGGATGGTGGATGGTGGATGGAATATCCGAGAACATTGGTAAGGTTTTTGATCATCTAATGTGAAAAGGTTCCGTGTTCAGTGATTCGGCCCCCTCTTTCTAATTAACTGAGCTTATAGCCGCAGGTTTGGCTGGGTACGGGCTAGTCCAATCTGAAATCTTCTGGAGGGGTTACGCCGATTCTCCAACTCACCACGTACGGGGCGTATCACCAAAGGTAAGGAAGCACCCACACGGCCTCAATGTAACTATGTAAATTTTACTGGTATTTGAATTGTTTGAGCCTGAACAAGACATTGATGTAACGGGGTGTATAACATCAATAATAAGAGCATGGTAACTCCCTTGTACCATCCTTGCTCTATCACCTAATTCCCGGCTATGTACCCCCAGTCGCTATTCCATCCTGGGGTGCGACAATACTACACAGCAAAGTGAGGAGGCATACCGGAAAATATTCCAAACACAGAGATGTTTACGTGAGATGTCGCACAAATAGGGCGAAACAGTGTACGTACACTCTGTTCAGATGTAATCTTGTCTTCTGGACAGCCACGCAGGTTGACGCGAGAAATCATGCATAATGTGATTGAAAATTGTGACAAGGAGAAAGAAGAGGAAATCAAAATACCTTTGCAGTTCTCAATAGTTACTGCTGATGCGTTGTCTGGGATTGCATCTATAGTATTTTAATACTCTAGGTATGTTGATTAATCAGTCAATACAACTGTTTTTTCTTTCACGTCCGTGGCATGTTTTATATTCAGTAGCTATGTCGGAGGAGGGATACATTTTATATAAAGTTATGTAAACGAAAACTATGAATATGTCGTTAATGTTATTTGTATTTTCATTCGTGTATATCTTAAACTAATATGAGATTGTGTTCCATTAGTAAAGGCAATAATAGTATATAAAATTACATACACAATTTTGTATAGCTTAACATTGTGATGCATTTAAATCTTGTGATTTATATATTACGGCAATGGCCTATTTGTACAGATAGATCACGCTTCAGAAAATAAGTGTTATTACCATAGAATTACAGGAATTATTTAATACGAAAAACTTTCCGTTAATGGCAGAGATTGTAAATTTTCTTTTATTTTTTGTTTGTATTTGTACCAGAAAACTGAAACAATTTATAGGAAAAAGGGATGGAATATTGAAAAAGAAGTTCGCGGTTGATGATTTGTACACGATAATAGCGACAATGACAGAACATTGCTGATGGTATCCTTGGTACTACGCCTTTGCCAGCTGAGTAACTCCCATTTTAGATATTTATCCCGTTGTACAGATTGATCACACTACAAAATTAGTGGTAATACGTACACTTCCTATACTTGCAATAATCATTTAATAGTAAAAGTATAATAACTAATTTAGTTGGTTTTCTCTATTTTTTTCTGTTATGAAAATTGTAGAAGATAACCTCATTTTCATTATTTGAAAAAAATATTACTATAAATAATTACGTTGGTATTGTTTAATGTACGTATTTATAATCATTAAAGTAAATGTTTATGATTATGCACCCGAGTTGCGTGTAATAACTGGCAAACCTTTCAAATTAGACAAGCAGCTTGAAGTGCTTCATTTGTTTCGTCCCTCTCTGTACGCCAACTTGCTAATATTTCACTCTTCTAATCTGCGTGATAAGCCGCAGCGCTGGTCACTGAAGGCCAATACGTACTCGTATAATGTAACAATTGAAACTAAGAGAAATTAGCAGTGAGTAAACATTGCATTAGTAACATTGGAGGAGTACGTTGGCAATACCTGAAGCAAAATAACGCTTGCGCGAATTTTTATAAAATTTAGATCAGATATGAGGAATGTCTCTTCTCTCCATTTCATTCTCAGCCCGCGGACAGAGAGTACAGAGGAAAGGTAAACCGCGTTTCGATGACTTTTATTGCAGATTACAACAAATAACCTAATGAAAGTTTTGTAAAGGGATCTTTGAAAAAGCTTTGGCTTTATTTTGCTTTTGGTTTCAAATCATCAAATTATTAGATAACCTTTCATTGCGTTCATCTACGGCTAACGGAATCACGTCTTTTCCGAACGGATGCATAGAACAAGTAATAAAGGGTCTTTCAATAATAGTCTCCTATCTTTAACATGTGATAGCTGCCGTTGTCGAGTTACCGCAGTATTTTTTTTCCATGTGGTTACAGTTGTTATTGACAAATAACCATGGAATGTTACAGTATTCGGCAATTATGAAAATTTATTATAAAAATAGATAATCTATTCGCCAAACCTTCCGCGTGTTGCGTGATACCGGGCTCCTATAAGAGACTGTTTTTGGCCTCAGTTGGATGGTATGGATATCAAAACATCTGGTTCCAGCAAGGTGGTGCCACATGTCATACTGCTCTCGAAACAATCGATCTTTTGAAGGAGAAGTGCAAAGGTTTCAAAATTTCCCCTGATAGTGATATAAACTGGTCTCCGAGATCATGTGACTTAACGTCGTTGGATTACTTCTTGTGTGGCCATGTTAAATCTCGAGTTTATGGCAACAAGCCAGAAACAGTAAATGATCTTGTGAATAACATCACGCATGTTATTCGTTAAGTTTGACCTAACTTACGTTCTTCTGTCATTGAAAATTGGGTCAACCATATACCCAACGAAGTCGCGGCGGTCGCTTAGCTAATGTTCTCTTCCACACATAATGATATGTTCCAAAATAAAAAAAAAAATAAAAAAAAATAAAAAACCTCTATCATTTATAAAACGTGTTTTATTTAAGTTCAAAGATAGGACACTATTGTTGAAAGACCTTTTACAACCTTACTAAACATTTGAGGATAAAGAGGTACAAAACCATAAAGTAGAAGCACCATGAGCACTCACGATCTCTGGGTCGATAGCTGACACTTTGACCTTGCTTCTCTGGTATGCCGCATTGTTCTTAACCTGCACCTTAGGTTGCATGTTTGGTTTAATCGTTTTGTGAATTGAAAGGGGATACCAGGCAAGGCATTTCTCTAAGCTTTTGTAGATATGGCTCTTATTTTTTGTCTCTCTTCAGTGGAAATGTAACCTATAGCCACAACCTAACAATGCTGAAATTCAATGCTGTGAGACAGCACGATAGCTTACAATTAGAGGTTGAGAAAAATTTAATGGAACTTTATCGAAACAAAATAAAAAAAAACACACAAAATAAATACAGCAATTTCTTAAGCAGAATGAATTAGGCTAGTACAAAATAATACCAGGTGAGGACAGCCGTTGGTTAGATTTTATGCTATATTTTAATGAACGAATGTTTATGTTAGTTTTAATTTATGTCAATGCTTCATTGACAGTGGACGTCAGCGCTCCCAATTATTTAATGCATATCGTACTACTTGACTGTGGAAAGTTCCTCTATTTGAAAATTACGTCTATCCTTGTTTGCATTATTTTATTATTAAGGTGGGTTGTAAGTGTACACTGACACATTTATCGGTAATAAGCGAAAATTAAAACACGATCAAAATGTTTTTGGAACTTCAAAAAGAGGGTTTTTTTTTCTAAGGATACCAATGTCGTAATGATCTGCTGACTCCTGAAAGATGTCTGTACATTTGCTAACAGATATTTAAAGTGTAATTTGCGTTAATACAAACACATACATACTTGTAACGAACTTTTTGTTGTTGTTATTTTTAAATCCAGGCATGACTGAAAGAACAGCAGTTGTGGAGGGAGAGAGGGGGGGCTGAAGAGTGTGCGACTAGATGGATGGAATTTGCTTAGGGATGGGGCAACAAAATGGCATATTCATTGCCAACGAGCGCGGAGGTGGAATCAGGTTGCCTCCCCCCCTTTAGCTGGACAGTTACATGCGTTTTCAAGCACCCTTCCCCAAAACGTATTTGCAATTTTCTCTTTGCGCATAGATTGTGTATCACTATTCTGCTAGAAAGATGTCGGCAATGCCATAAACCGCTCACTTAAGGATACCTATAACTGAAAATTTGAAATCCTGAACTAATAACACTAGCTTTTTAAGATTTATACCATAGATGCAACTTAGTGCAAATATGATACAGCCCAAATTTTATCAGTTTCACTTTGATAGTTTGGAAAATATGGTCAAATTTATTTATTTTTGGTTACGTCACCTAAAAGGTCCCTTGCGACAAAATAACTTAAATTTTGGTCCAATATTTTAACGACAGGTTCTCGATACATCCATTTTTTGAATTTGCCCTAGGTTTCTCTGTCTCAATAACTTTAGGCTCGATAAATTTTTAAAGCTGTGAATAAGACTTTTTTGCCCAAAATTTGAAATGTTTGTGTTTTGAAGTAAAGAAAGTGTACTTAAACGCATCTCACAATAAAAACCCAGGGCAATTTCTATTCACTGTGTCTCTATGAACGTGTGCAGCGTCTAACACCAAAACTGCGACGCAAGGAACATTTTGAATGATGGAAATAACTGCAATTTTCAACAGCAGGAAAACAAGGATAAAGAATTAGAATTTATATCAAATACTAGCATTCACGTAACTTTCAAACTAGATTAAAGCATTTAAAAATGGCTTGCAGATGTTATCTAAGCATTCTTCGGATTCAGGAAGGCTTGCACTATTTTATAGACTAAAAAGAAGAAAATGAGATTT
The DNA here is from genome assembly GCA_030765055.1 of Mantis religiosa. Lineage (NCBI taxonomy): Eukaryota > Metazoa > Arthropoda > Insecta > Mantodea > Mantidae > Mantis > Mantis religiosa. The sequence continues at coordinate 98,891,820 of CM060953.1, forward strand.
TTTTAAATGTTCATGAAATTTCAGTCATACATATCCTTAAGTTAAGAATTCCACCAAAATACCGATCACCCAATCCTTACTTCATTCACGTAAACACGCGATAAACAAAATAAGGACGGAAGAAGAACAAGAAGCCTCCAGTAATTTCTTAAATGTTTTCTGTTCATCAGTAAGAATGCATGAACGTTTAATAAAGGGTCATCATTTAAACTAAATTCACTCTTAGGTTCATATGCACCAAAACAAACCCACGTGACCAGTGCGTGGAGTAAAGCACGGTAGCAATGCGTGCAGGGTCCCAAAGTAATAAATTAAATTTTAAAATGCACTTTAGTCATAAATGTTCTATTTTGTGCAAATACTTAAGAGTTAAATTAACATTAATGAGAATGTTAAACAGAGCTACAAGTCTCAACTGCATGTTTGGATCACCTCTAGCATCCGGATATCAATAGAATAATATTTACGGCCAGTTTCTCTTTAGGACCATGGGCGACGGCGAGTTAGTTCTTCTGTCTTCTCGACTTATTTGCATAAAGCATGAGTGATATAGTGGTGAAAAACAATAGTGTTGAATGTGTATTATAAACCACGCTAGTAGAGTAGTAGCGTGTTTAGAAAGTTTGGGTGTGACTGCAGCGGCAAACTGAAGGAACTGGAGCCAAAAATCACAATGAACCATAGTGAAGGATCGACCTTGTATGCTTCAGCGTGTCATGTGTCGGCAATATCCATATCATCGATGGTACAATAAATCAAAGGAAGCAGTGGCATATATTATGGGCTATCAAAGCTATCACCGAAGCCCATATCTAAAGTAAAATAGAAATTTAATAAGCAATATTAATAATAAGTGCAATACCAGCCAGTTTCCCCATAAAGAATTACTGCGTAGGGTGGCATATCTCTCGTTCCCTACCACTGAACGGAGGGGAATGCAGAGCTTTGGAAGCTCACTATTTCAGCCTTCTCTATGGTACGGGCAACGAGGGGCAATGTGGAGGAATGCAGGATTCAGCACGCCAAGGCTTCGGAATCCTACACCGCTACAAACATACGAGCTTCTCCGAAACGTACCGTACGGACATGATTGGCTTTGGAGTTCAGAATAACACGTGGATTTAAAGGCAAGAAGAGCGTGATTTCAATTACTGAGTGATTGTTACGGTCCTCACTTATCTCATAGTTTACAGTGTACCAAGACAGTCGCTAGCGCTAAGAAAACAGAAATGCATTGAACAGATTGATTCAGTGGTTCTTCTTGCAAAACAGGAATGTTCGTTTAGAGACCACGATGAAAGTGAGGAGTCATTAAATAAAGGCAATTATATAGAATTGCTGCAATTTCTGGCTAATTATGATGCGGCACTGTCTCAGCACCTAAAGACCGCTACCGTTTTCAAAGACACCTCGGCTCTTATACAGAATGACCTAAAAGATGCCGTGGCAAGTGTACCTCTGACGTTACTAGAGGAACCTCGGGTCGAACATTCGAACCCCTGCTTTATAGGGAGTCGTTCGGATTGGGTTGGACTCGAGGGGGCAGTGGTTCCCGATACCCGTGGGAGATCGGGTACATCTCCGGACGGGGTTGAGGGAAGCCATTAATAACTCCGCATACTAGCCAGCATAGCTTGTAGAAGGTGTGCTAGATGACCAGGCGACCCCACCGAGGTCATATCGGTAGCCTTCCCATTTTGGAGTTGGCGCGCGTAAGTGGCGTCCGTCTTGAGTCCACAGGACCAGATGGGGGTGGGGGGGCCATGTTGGTCTCTAGGTCTTGCCCTATGGAAAGCCCCACGGAGGCGCCGGGCGCCCTTTTGGGACAGCTCGGTAACTCCCTGGTCGAATGAGGCCCGGGTCCTTGGTTCTACGGGTCCAGGACTAATGGGAGTAGAAGCTCTGACATTAACTGTTGATAAAGATAAGATTAAATCAGATACTGATAAGACTAGTTTTGTTGGACTCAAGCTCAATGAAACGACTGATGTCTCCAATAAAAGCCAAATGTCTATTATTCTACGCTATATTGACTAAGAAGAAAATTGCACACAACAATTTCTACATTTCACTGATGTAAGTTTCTGGACTTAGGCTTTAATTAAAACCGAGTGTCCAGCTTTATTCACTGCTATAGCCATAGACTTAACCTAATACTTCCCCAGTCTGTGAATTTTATTAAGGAAACCGGACAATTCTTTGTTTCTCTTAATGGTTTGCCCGCTTTTTTCTCACATTCCAATTCACGTACAAATACTCTTAAAGCTTTTACTGAAAAGAAAATGCCAATTATTGCACCTACACGATGGAATTTTGCTTCCAGACTTATATGCACAGTTCATCACTGTAGAAGGCATCTTATTAGTTGCTTTACTTCAATAGAGGACTGGGGACTGGTCTAGCGAAGTTAACATGGCTTCAGGCTTTGTGTGATTTCTCTCAAAGACTCGAACCAACCTTTTCTTGATTATGTTCAGTAAAGTTTTTACATTTTCTGGTATTCTTTTTGACATTTTACAAAACAAGACCATGGACACCTGTTACTGTAGGGAAAAAGTACACGAATTTATTACCACACATCAAAATATTAGAAATACAGGATATGAAGAACTATGGTCAGAAACTATGAGCGTTGCTGATGAAGAGAACGAAGAAAGGCCTAGAAAGAGAAACTGTCGTGAAGATGAAACCCATTCTTCGTACAGGATTTTCTGTGAGTATCTGGACACATTAATAACTCAAACTAAATTAAGATTTGATTCACAGAAACAGTTGAAATTTCTGCCGTTACTAGATTCTAAACAATTTGCGAGTTACGATTGAAAGTTTCCAACAAATGTATTTCGTGAACTGAAAGAACCATATATTTCCTATTTCTAAATACTGTCTTTGAAAAATGAACTGAAGGTGTTATATTCACTTCAAGAATTTTCTAACAAGTCCGTTCAAACCATTTCAAATTATATGAAATCAAATGAACTTGATGTGTACTGTAAAGTTTATAAACTATGTGAATTGATTTTAACATTTCCTTCTACCACTGCAAGTGCAGAGAGTGGCTTTTCAGCCTTGAAACGAATAGAATCTTATTTACGTGCAACACAATGACTAATTCTTCTGAGCAACTTGGCTCTTCAATCCGTGGAATAAGAGATTTTTGTTTCAATGACAAGACATAACGAGGGACTGTTTTTGGTAGTGTCACAACTCAGTTTACCCGTAAAGAAAAACGGCTGGAATTCATGTATATATAACAGGTATGATGAAATATTTTGTTTTCCTTTTTTAATTCTTTAACAGCTTGTTTCCAGAAAAACTGATTTAAATACACTGTATGTTAAATTAACATTAAATCAACAATCCCTTATTGTCCGGATCTGGTAGGCCTAGCATACGCCACTGATAGGAAGTGTATGGGCATTCTGAAGTTAAGCGTACCACTGTGGCGAGAAAGGGCGTCGAAGAAGGCTGGATGTTTATGCTACAAAGCATACTGTGCTTAATCAGCAGGTCCCGGACTTCTCGAAAATGTATATGATGATATGTAAATGCATATTTTGAGGGTTCGTGCATATTTAAAGGATATGTTCATAATTTGGCATTTATTCGCCTTATATAAGATCGATTACCTGATATTTCTGAATAAACCGAATAATTTAATGAATAGGTGTGTTGGACACCCCTTGGCACCACAATAGCATAGCTGATTTTAAGCCAAGTGGTAACGTGACCATACTTTCAGCGTGACAATACGTATGTGTAGGTCGACAACTGAGAACAGAATGTTCTTCTGCGCAGGCGCGCGTTTAGGTAGGGAGAACACTTATCCCACTGTGTTCCTTCTTCCTCGAATCCTGGATAGTGGCCACTAGGAGCGTGCGAATGACTGGTGGAGACGTTTCCCCTTCTTCCTGCTGCCCAAGGAGTGGCGGGCGGACAGCAAGCAAGGAAGGGAGGAGGGAGGCAGAGGCAAGAGTGGGGGAAGCAGTCCGTCAAGCAGCAACAATTAAGTTCCCTACAAACATTATTTTCTAAGTTGTCGAACTATAGTTAGGCGCTGCAGACCCTTTCCACTAAAAGGATTTCTTACATTCCTTTAAAATTCTGTGTCGATAGGACACGTGTGCTAGACTGTTAATTCATTCATCTGCTAATAGTGCGGTATTTTGTAAAAATCCTAAAGATAAGAGCAGCAGATACTTCGTAATCGAACAGTGGACTTCAGGCAATCGTGACTATTCAAGTGACGGCAATATACTGTTTTGTGAAGTGTGTGAGAAGGGTATAAAATGTAATAAAAAAGTTCAACTTGAACAGCATTAAAAAACAACGGCACATCTCTGGTCAAAAGAAAAGGGCAAGAACTTACAACAGTTACTTAAGTGAAACCGCAGTCAGAAGGTAATGCATTTAATGCTCACCTCCGTAAAAACCTTTGCATAAAGTAAATAATCTTCATCTAGGATCATTTCTACAGAAATATTGTGCAGCACAAAAGATACCGGACGAATCCACCCTTAGAAAAAAATATTTACCTTCGCTACACTCTTCCGTCCTGGATTCAATAAGGTCTGACAGGGGAGGGAACAACCTCTGGGTACGTATCGGTAGATGTAACAACCAATTCGCGTGGCCGATAAATGGCAAACTATGTTCAGAAGAACCCGGCAAATCTCATTTACTTGCATGAAAAGTATTACAAAAAAAAAAAAAAAAAAAAAAAAAAAAAAAAAAAAAAAAAAAAAACTAACCACAGCACGGTTGCAAAATTTGTGAACGATTCTTGTGTCTTATGTGGCCTACTGAATCAGAGAGCAATAATTGTTACACGGTGCGTGTCTTAGTGACAGATGCAGGTTCATATATTTAAAAGCTGGCCAGTGTCTTTGAGTAGTTTTTCCTAATCTTATCCATCTCACATGTTTAGCCCAGGGGCTGCACCGCATAGCAGAAGATATGTGCATTCTTTTCCCATCAGATAACAAATATCAAGCGGGAAAAATGTGTTTCTAAAAAGCGCCTGCTCGTGTACAGTTGTACAAAGGACGTCTGCCTGAGATATCTCTTCCGCCGGAACCAGTTCTCACAAGATGGGGAACTTGGTTATCTGCAGTGTCATTCTAGCAGGAGAACTTCAATCAAGTGAAAGTTGTAATCACAAGTATTGATGATACTCCTACTGCATGTGTTCGTGAAGCAAAGGGTGCATTTGAATGTGAAACTGCATATCAAGATATAAATTTTATGAAACTGGAAGAGTTGAAAAATAAGCTCAGCGCGGTGTTGGACTCAAACTCAGGACTAAAGAAGATTCAAGATTTCAACAAGTATATTTAAGTGGATTCAGAAAGTCTTTGTCCAGTCACATTTGTTGATGTGGAACGATCATTTTAAGCGTAGAAATATATTCTGACTAACAACACAAAATCCTTAACCCCTGAAAACATCGAGATACTTTTGGTAACATACTGTGATTCTTCATTTCGCAAGGAATGACCTGCACTGGTTAATTAAAATGAAATATTTATTTTATAAGTGCATAATTTTGACATTTTAGAGCATATTTGCATGCATATATTTGATGTTTTAGTGCATATAGATCCGGGCTACTCAAGCAACTCAGCTACTCAAAGTTGTTATATGACCTTCCTAAGCAGCTTCATACTACTCCAAGAAAGAAACACTGAAAATGGATGTTGTTAAAGAATGGAACAACACATCAGTCACAGAGATTAAAAGCTAGTCCAATAATTACCAAGTAGATTAGAGGCTATAATAAAGCTTAAGACAACCCGACGGAATACTGAATGACAACACTATTTAATAATGTACAGCGCACTACTTTTTGAGATGTACGATTACTTTTTCTGTCTCAGAAATGTACAATAATAAAAAGCAATATATTGTTCATAAATTATTTTTGTTCTCGTATACCAAATAAAGTTTTAACAGAAGCTGTGTCTGTCGGTCCAATGATTGTTGTCATTTCCTTTCAATATTCTTCAGAATATCGATTTTATTTTAAAGATTTATCGGTATACGAATACTTTCTGTGCTCACTGTGCGTATGAGGGGGTACACTAATTCAGAACTGCCCGACTTCATGCCCTCGGGCATATTTAATGCATGCATAGAGTTAGTGGCACCGTCGTCGTCGTCGTCGTTGTTCATGTTGTTGCTGCTATCACAATGCTGTAAAGGCATTTCAAAGAATCATAGTTAAAATTGCTTAGATTAACAACTTATAAGGTTCGGTACTGCTTGTTGGATGTAAGTTCAGAAAAATCTTCTGTGTAGCTGGAACAAACTGTACTTGATGCATTATCAGATGTGAGTCTATCAGAGTGCATCGGTATTTAATCTTGAATGTTTGAAAATGTAACTCCGCAAATTTTTTCAGCTAAAACAAGAATAAGTTTTCAAGACAACACAAACTATCATGGGATATTTATTCGTATCCACCAGAATCCAAAAATTGATTTCACATAACGGTATATCAACTTCCTCCACAGCGTCCTGTAGATAACGTTGGTACGGTACCATCCCGCCTCGATCGACCGATTATTATGGTTTCCAGCGCGTAATCGCCGTCCGAGTGGCCACGTACTGGATAAGCAATGGTCAACTCTAATATATGCGAGAGTGAATGCTTCAATAACTAAAAAGACAAAGCAAATGTAACATGTTGGTTTTTATTTTCTCCACTACAATCATCTGTGAAAAAGCTTATACCCTAGTGAATCTTTCAAACTGTTATTTAACATGAATGAATATCTGTGACATCTGAACTGATTTTTTCAGCCCCTTTCTCTGCATCTTGTTTATCCATGACTTTCATTTGCATTTACTTCTGACACACAAGTTATATAACGAAATTTGGTGGGTGTAATAGGCTGATTAATTCTATATGCTAGTTTTACAGATCGAAGACAAAAGTTGTGTTTCGAAACCGTATCTTCCTTAATCAGTTTCTTCAAACTGTATTTGGAGTGCTGCAGCTGTATTATGGCCATAGTCTGAAAAAACAGCTGGATTTCATGGCACATCTTTAGAAAAAAATTGCGGGTACCAATTGCGAAAACAAATTTAAATTTAGTTGAAAAGATTTTAGTGAAATAGGACCTTTTCAAGTTATCTCCTCCGGAAGTGTTAAAACTGTTGAACAATTTATTAATGCTTCCATTTGACGGCAGGTACAATCGTTTGGTTTTATTTTTTGGTGTAATAGCTTCCAGTAGTTCAGATGTTCATTTAGCAATAAATTTAAAAGGTCACAAACTCGTCCATCAGCAACAACTATTCCTATTTTGCACCTTCGGTTGCAGTCATGCCGCGAGTTACAACATCGCAAAATAATTTTCCGAGAATTCAGCAAACACAGAAAACACTATCTCCTGCATTCTATGTTATTTTGGAGTCATCACTGTCATTAAATAACAGCACCCCTTATTTTGTTCATTTTAAGAGATTTTGCAAAAACAGTTTGTTTCGGTCCATGGAGGATATTAGTTGGAACTACTAATAATTAATTACTAATTACTGTGTTAGTAATAGTATCCCCATCCACGATGCTCAATTGAGGTTCAAATTATATTAAATGGTGATCTCTGTTGTAAAAGGAAGAGAGAAAATACTTAACTCTTTAGAACATTCATTGCTTTACTTTCTATACTGCTACCCAAGCTCATAATGCTATAACACAAAACAGGCTGGAACATAAAATAGCAGATAGTGCGACCTGACTTTTCATACTCCATTTCACTTTCAGTTTCGATCATCGTCATCATCATCATCATCATCGTTATTATTATCATTATTATTGTTATTATTATTGGTATTGTTATCATTATTAATTATTATCATTATTATTGTTATTATTAATTATTATTATTGTTATTATTAATTATTATTATTATTATCATCATCATCATTATTTTTCTTGAACCTCTTCCGTGTAAGTTTTCGCCAACAATTATGCCACTGTCACTTGCACCATTTCTACTCTTAAAGCATATAGTTGTTAATGACAAAACCTACAATAATGAGCTACACATTTTTAACAACGAAATGAAAACTGCAATGTTGCTGAACTAATGTATTTAAATACTGGTAACATCTAATTGTTGACGTTTTGGGTTTTATTTCAGTTTCAATGGTGGACAATTTACTTTTTAATACAGCCACTCCTATTAAGCCCCATTTCCAATGGAACTTTTCGTTATTTGAACAATTTTAACTACACAGGCATGTAGATTTTGCTTTTGATATAAAGGTGTTATACGTTTATGTTAACCTTTTATTATTCACTCACACACTGCCACTCAGTCACTCATTTATTTACTTATTCATTTAATAAATATCCATTTAATAAATACTCACTCTTATTTATTTATTTATTTATTTATTTATTTATTTATTTATTTATTTATTTATTTATTTATTTATTTATTTATTTATTTATTTATTTATTTGAAGTGGACCTTCTGCGTTTTGAGTAGTTGCATTTGTTCTGGTAAGTGGTAAGGTTGTATGTGATCCATTACAGGTTCCAATAGCGATTTTTCTATTACTTTCTCCTTATGTTTATGATCCCATATGATATACCCTAACGCAACAAAAACAATGTTAATAGCAATAACAGTAACAAGAATAATTATCGTAATGCCTACGATTTCTTCAAAGTTCTCTGTGCTTTATCAATTTTGATATTTCCCGAGGTCAAGAACATACTACTTAACCCATTCCTTGAACATGAATCCTTTTGTTTTGGGGGCCCACATTTAACTTAGAGGGAGCACCAAACCTTGGTAGCTAAGACTTGCATAAATATCCACTTAATATCTGACAAGTTTACTTCAGCTTGGAAGTCGCTGATGAGTATTCTCTCGAATTTTACGCTTCAAGATTTCCGTTAATTACACACCTTCCATTGTTTAAAACAGTCCTGGGGAAGAATACTCCAAATGTGTGAGAACAGTCGGTCCTCTTCTTATTTGCAGAAGCTACTAGCGCATGCACGCACGCACGCGCTCGCGCATTAGGTGGAATAAGTTTACCACTTTGGTGATCACGAAGGGAAGAGTAGTAAATTAACGTAATGATTTGATTTCTTGTGAGTGCTGTTCCTCAGCCGGTTTAAGGTATTATGAGGGTTATTCGTAAAGTAAAGTCCGCCATTTTTATAAATTAAACCATCAGAGATATTTGCAATCTTCTTTCTTGGATTCCCTACACATTTTTCTATTTTTACATAGTTCCCATATTTGTTTAAACATTTGTCATAACGTTCTACAAGCTTCAGTGTACCGACGTCATACACGTCTTCCGCCTGTGAGGATAACCAGTCTTCAACTGCTTCTTTCACCTCGTCATCTGTGCGGAAGCGCTTGCCACCGAGGAACTCCTTTAGGTAGCGGAACAAGTGCAAATCGCTCGACGCCAGGTCTGGACTATAATCTGTTCCCGTCCAAAAGAGCTGATGAGATCTTGGGTTCGCCTGGCAGAATGTAGTTTGGCATTGTCAGACGTCAGAACGCTACATCGTTTATTCCGTATTGCATGTCGGAGGTTAGTCAGAGTAGCGCAGTAAGTTTCTGCATTGATGGTTATACCTCGTTCCATAAACTAGACTAGCAGCACTCCATGTCTATCCCAAAACACCGATGCCATCACTTTCCGTTTTGAGATTGTCTGCTTGACCTTGACATTGATCTTAACTGGCGATTTCGTGTAGCGCCATTTAATCGATTGAAGTTCTCACTCAGAAGTCACGTGAGAAACCCAAGTCTCGTCCCCAGTGACAATGTGTTCCAATAATTGATCTCCTTCCTCATGATATCGGCTCAAAACGTTCAGTACACAGGCCATTCTTCCTCAGTTTAGCAGCCTTCGAACCCAAGGTGAACACAATTTGCGAAACTGCAAATTTTCAGAGACAATTTTGTAAAGAGTTGTTCTACCCACATCCAGAAATTCCATTGCTAAAGTGGAAATTGTGAATCGCCGGTTTTTACGGATCTTTTCATCCACGGCATTCACCAAAACTTCTGTGATGGCCAGCCTGATCGCGGTTCATTATGGACATTGAGTCCGCCTTTGAAATGAGGAAGGCGTTGGTGGTGTTAGTAGTTGTGAGGGAAACTGATTACTGGTAAATGGATTTGATTCTCTATTTTCATTTGTTGGTGTGTTTTATTTTCTGTGTTTAATTTATGCGTTTCAGTGATTGTTAATTACTTATTCCAGTCCAAAGTTAACAACCACCTATCGACCCCCACCCAATCAAAGCGGGAGTCCCTCAGGGAAATATCTTAGGGCCGATTATCTTTAACATTACCATGAACGACATCCCAAAAATGAATTACACAGATCTGTATATTTATGCAGACGACACAGCAATTGAGACAGTCAGCCAAACTAGATTTCATTCACAGAAGGCTTCAAAGTGCTCTAAACAAACTAGAAGAATAGTTCACAAAATGGCGTACTAAAGTAAACCTAAGGAAAACGCAAGCCGTAATATTTACCAGAAATCTCAAACACTGATTTAGAAGATATCAGCTCCCCCCACTCTCTATATTTGGAGAAAATATTGAGTGAACGGACACAGTCACTTGCCTAGGACTAAAGATGGACGAAGGACTGACCTGGAAAAATCACGTCCTCCAAATCAGGGGAAAAGCAAATGCCCAATTAGGCAAGCTCTACCCTCTCACAAACAAACACATATAAACATGAACTTAGGACTCACCCTATATAAAACTCTTATTAGACCCATGTTCACCTACGCAACTCCTGAGTGAGGTATACCGCCAAAACATATACTAACATTACAAACATTTCAAAACAAAATTTTATGTATGACTGTACACTACACAGTACCCGCTGACTTATTACACAACGAATTAAAGATGCACACAGTAGAAGAGTTCATTAAGAAACTAGCTTACGAAACTTATAAAAAGTTAGAGAAACACCACAACCTTCTAATCAAACGCTTAGGAAACTACACCACAGCAATAAACATACACGCACGACCCCTATCTCTATTCGAAAGAACACTCACTCAACATGACGACACCGCACAGAACTTTCTAGACAACCTCATCAGAAATGACTGACATAGACGTTAGGCTGTTACTCCCAACACTACCATCACTAATACTTTTCTTGTACTGACTTTTTCAGAATGCAGCCCGCAACAGAGCCCTCCAAGCCCTAGAGAACAGTCAAGGCGGTCTGGAACTCCGAGGGCCTCCCACCAGTATCCTACAGGCGCAGTGACAGCGGGTGACTGCATATGGAGTAGGACACTCCGACGACATAGCCAGGGCAAGGAACACGACGATGACGAACGGCCACGCCGGAACAGAGGACGGCCAAACACATTGTTTGCAGAAGCATACTGCATACTAACAATTGACAAGTCTAGGTAACTAGGAAATATAATAAAAGTAGGATAAATAGCAACTTCTAATACATGACTAGCAGGTCATCCAGGCCTGAGCTCCAGAATCACAATATATTTACGCATAACGAGCACTTGGTGGTGCCCAGATTTCATGGTCACCACCGAGAAGCAACGTTGACGCACTCGCATGCAATGCATGCCAGCTTAGTAGCTTCCACATACTAACCGGGCTGCTATGCGGGACCCGGCTAAGAAGCATGGTAATTGCACGTATACAAATATAAATGCACGCAATAACATTAGAGGTTTTTTCAGTGAGGATGATGATGATGATGATGATGTGTGATCAAGGGCGCACAACTGCGCGGTCATTAGCGCCCTTTAAAAAACGAAAACACACTAAAACCCAGATAAAAAGATCTAAAAGCTCTCTACCTACTAAATAAAATCATCAATAAAATGCACACACAAAATGGCAAAAGCCTGAAAGATTAAAAATACGGATGAAAAGCATAAATAATTGGACCACTAAATTCTAAAATTAACCTGTAAAAACAATTTGAAACCCTTGGCCAGAACTGTCTCGTCATACGCCAGTATCTCCGCCAAGCTGACTGGCAGCTGGAGAAAACTGCGGAGACGTGCTTAGCTAAAACACTCCACAAGCAAGTGGCGGACCGATAGGGCGGCACCGCACAGCGGGCAAACTGGAGCAGGTGTCTTATTTAGTAAAAAAAAAAAAAACTATGTGTAAAATAACAGTGGCCAAGGCGTAACCGAGCCAAACAAACTTCCTCCTTAAGAGAGGAACGGCAGGTTACCCACGGATCAGTGAGTATGCCTAACCCCTTAAGGGCACAGGGACCCTCACACTTTTGGCCATTGCATTTAGGCCATCGCCTATACTAGGTTTTCCTCTGTACGGTAAAAAATATATCTTCATTGCGCTAGTGTGTTTCTAGCTTAGCGGATAAGCTCCTGCAGTAAAATTATCTTCAGTAGCGTTGATAAGTTAACAAGGTGAAGATGAGAAGTGAAAATTACATCAAGCACTTACTGAGTAACACATTCCCCAAGAATTACTCTGCATAGTGCTACGATGTGGAACGCTAAAGTGATGGAAGCTCAGTTAGGCGCTGTACCTGAATATAAGTGTAGCAAATGGGGGGAAAGAGCGTCCTGAGGAACTACCATAAAAAGAAACCGAGCTGGTATGTGCTATGAAATCATCTTCAGTAGCGTTGATAAGTTACCAAGGTGAAGAAGAGGAGAAGTGTAAAGTATATCAAACACTTACTGAGCAACACATTCCCCAACAATTAGTCTGCATAGTGCTACGATGTGGAATGCTAAAGTGATGGAAGCTCAGTTAGACACTGTACCTGAATATAAGTGTAACAAATGGGGAAAGAGCGTCCTGAGAAACTACCATAAAAAGAGACCGAGCTCGCATGTGGTCAATACTATGAATGTAAACATTGTGCTAGCGTTTATGGTGCTGAACTTCGTAGAAATGTACATCAAGAATGTTGTGGCACAATAGTACAAACCGAGAAAATCAAGATCGACCCTATTAAACATAAATGTTAATGATTCCTGATGAAGATGATGTCGTAGAATATGAAACAGCTTTCCAGGATCGGCTGAAATCATATTTCATCCAGTGCTCTACATGCCGGGATCTCAAGACATATCTCCAAGAATCAAAACAAGGGATAATTGAAGGATTCATCAAAGTGTGAAAATTAATATCATGGCTGAATATCAGTTTATAAATGCTGTTGATGATACTACTTTAAAAGACAAAATGAGGCCATTTTAGACAGTGGCCTGGATGCTATCTTGGTAAGGAAATTCAACAAACTTTGTACTGAAATGGGGGAAAGCCAGCTTAAAGGAAGCAACTGCGCTTTATTAGCAGTTGATAGTGTTCGTGTTAGAATCAACAAGAGTAATGGACTAAGAGGAAGTAGTTACATCCCTCTACCGCCATCTTTAGAAGCTAAAAAATCCTGCATAAATCCACAGAACTATGATGATAAAAAATGTTTTATGTATGCTGTTCTTGCTAATTTCATTCAAAACAAGCCACTATGTATTAGCAAGTATAAGGATCTTCAAGAAAGATATGACTAACCGTGTCTCGTTTCCTTCGACTTTGAGCGACATCCTGAAATGTGAACGAAGGAATAACATCTCTAACATTTTCGGAGTGGATGGGAGGAATCAAGTTTCTCCTATGAAGGTGATTGATGAACTATCATACCATCGCGACCTGCTTCTATTACGTGATGCTGATGGGCGACAACATTAAGTCTATATAAGGCATTTTGAAAAACTTATTCAACAACAGAAAGCTAAGCATAATGAAAAGACCTACACTTGTATGCGATGTTTCATGCACTTTGATTATCAGGATGAACGGCGCGGGTGGATAAGTTAAATAAACATAGAAAAATGTGCAGTCAGAACGGAGTTACTAGGATTGTTATGCCAAAAAGGAGAAGTCTATCGTCAGATTCAAGAACATTGAAAGGATGCTGATATTGCCTTAGGTCATCTATGCCGACTTTGAAAGCATTCTCAGTCCTTACCACAGCTGTTCTTCTAATCCCGAAACGTCTTATACAGTTCCATATCAGATTCATATCCCTATGGGTTTCTGTGTATGTGTCAAACCCTCGGCCTTGATTGAGGACCTACAGACCAATCTTCCTACTGAACCATACGTATATCGAGGTGATGATGCAGCACCAAAGTTTATGCAGTATGTAAATTCTATTGCAAAGAAGATCAACAGTGTATACAAAAATGATGCTCCATCAACACTAACAGATGAGCAGCAAAAATCTTCGATCTTCTACAGAATATTATTTATGTGGTAAATAATTTACCGGAGAGAACTGGAAAGTACGGGACCATGCTAATATAAGCGGTGAATATCGTGGAAGTCTACACAATCAGTGTAGTCTGGCTTGTATAACGCCCAATTATATTCCTGCCTTCGTGCATAACCTGAGTGGATGACCCCCATTTCATTGTTAAAGAGTTAGGTTGTACTAGCGAGAGAGTAGATGTTATCCCTAGCTCTGAGGAAAGTTACATATCATTTTCCAAGTATGTGGGAGGCATTTAACTCCGCTTTGTGGACACTTATCGCATCCTTAACACCAAACTAGCAAAAATATAACATCATATCCTGAAACTCTGAACTACTTTGGAGCACAGAAGATCGAATTGATGATGCGTAAGGGAGTGTTCCCTACGATTACGTTACATCGTGGGATGTTTTGAGTGAAACAACTTCCTCCGAAGGAGGCATTCTACAAGTTGAATAAAGAAGAAATTAGCGATGGAGAGTATGAGCACACTAAAGATATATGGAAGAACTTCAACATAAGAACACTAGGTGATCTCTAGTGATCTCTGCTTAACTTCGGATGTTCTTCTCCTTACTGATGTGTTTGAGACATTCAGAGGCCAGATCCTGGAAACCCATAAAATTGATCCTGCACATTATTTTACATCGCCTGGAGTTACGTGGGATGCGATGCTGCTGTACACGGGAATTGAACGGAATTACTTCAGGATTGTGACCATCTACTCATGGTTGAGGCAGGTATAAGAGGATTATGCTATGTTTCTCATCTGTATGCGAGGCAAACATCTACATCAAGGAGTATGATACAAGTAAACTCTAGCAAAATAGTAAGTACGAGGATGCTAATAACTAATATGGCTGGGTAATGTGCCACGCCCTTCCCTATGGGAGTTTGTAGTGGCTTTCTCCTAGAAATAACACGAGATGACCCCCTGGGATATATTTTAGAAGTGGACCTTGAATATCCTACAGGGCTCCATGACTTGCATAATGATTTTCCGTTCCTGCTTGAGTGTATCAAGCCTAAGCATTCTTCTACAAAGAACTAATTCCTCACCTTGGATCACGTACTAAGTATGGGTGCATTACATGACCTTGAAGCAAGCCCTTAGTCCTGGTTTACAACTGACCAAAATCCATCGGGCGCTACAATTTCAGCAGTCATGCTAGTTAAAACCTTATGTCGAATTCAATAAACGATTGCGACAAGGAGCACGAAATGATTTCGAGAAGGACCTGTACAAACTTTTTAACAATGTCATGCTTGGAAAGCTTACGGAAAACATTAGAACCCGAATGTATATACGACCTGTCGCTGATTGGAAGACATTGGAAAAGCTTACTGCTATGCCTACATCTATTGATCGAAATATGCATGGACCTAATCTGGTTGCAGTACACATGGCGTCGCGCGAAATAGTCTTGAACAAACATGTATGCATGTAGGTAGCTAGGTAGGTATGTGTGTATATCAAAGCCATTGATTATCGTTAACATTATGATGTGCTAATACCGTATTACGGGCTTGAAAATATGAAGCTCATGTATATGGATACGGACTCTTTCATCCATCCATCGTGTGACTTCAAGAGATATATGCCAGTATAAGCTACGTTTTCTTGAATACTGCTGATTATCCTAGCGATCACATATGCCATTCAACGAAAGCAAGAAATAGTTGGGAAAATTTAAAGATGAAGCCAATGAAAAGCGTTCATCGTTTTGTTTGACTGAGACCGAAGATGTATCCTCTCGACATCGATGGAGGTGTAATCAAAAAGATAAAAGGCACAAAGCATAACACCATTAAACAGTACATCACCTTTGAGAGCTATGTAGACTGTCTTAAAAGCCGAGAAATTATAACAAGTCCAATGAATTTAATGGTGTCTCGTCAACATGTTACATCAGTGTAAGTGAACAAAATATCCTTATCTCCACATGATGACAAGAGTACTTGCAGATGATGGAGTAACCACATATGGGCACGCGCATTACCGTGTTGTTAACAGTGAATGAAATGAGGAAACCTAGAGCAGAAAAAGCCAATTTCCATACCAAGAAACAACAAACTCTGGTACGTAGCTGACATCTACTCATGAAAAACCTGAATAATAAAAGCAGAGGACGGCGTTAAGTCTACCGTTCAGAAAAGCAAATTCTGACGCTGGTCCCAAGTCCAGAGATAAGATAAGGGACGTTTACCTCACCACATAAACTAACTGAACGCACTTTAACTAAGGTTAAAATAGGTAAACTGATCAGGTAACTACTACCTCATGATCTGAAATATCCTTGAAACCTTTGAATTAGTACAAAACGATTTAAGTAGCTGACATTATCCTCAAAATACATGAAACAGACATAAAACTTCAAAACACTTGAAAAGCATCATTAGAACATTGGTTTACCATTACGAAATACTACAAGCCATGCAGAATGGTTAAAATCTTGAAAAAAACACAACGGTATCGCATCAATCAGCATTAAAAAACGTGAAAACTGAATAACTAGATCATTTGTTGCTAACAATCTCCAATTAGCATATATATAATTAACAGTATGGAAGATAGCCGTCATCCCTTTAGCCAAAGACATAACCCCAAGACTAAGAAGACTTGTAGTTCACAAAACGAGTCAGAAAAGCCTTTGGCTACAATAACGTAAGACCGCACCTCAAAACCATACAACAGAGCCGCAAGACGATGAGACCTAGCCTAGACATCAAAAGACCTGAAAGATTTAGAATGAGGGCCTGAAGACCTATCCACAAATCTCACAGCCTTTAACCTTAGACATCCAGATCATACCTCAAACCCATAAGACAACACCTCAGACCTGTAACCTTTAGCCTTAGACCAAGATAGCTAATCTCGAGTCCATAACACTAGAGTCAACGTCCTTCAGCCTCAGCACCATAAGACCGCAACACAAGACCGCTTAAGGTCTACACACTTTTAACCCCAGACCAAGCGACCTAGTCTCAAGTCTATAAGACCTATCCACTAGAATTAACAGCCTTTAACCTCAGCACCAGAAGACCAGAAAGATCTAGCCTCAAGGTCTGAAAACCTATCCACAAGACTAGAGACTTGGCCTTAAGAGCCTTTAGCCCTAGACCAAGAGAACTATCAAGTGATCATAAAGACCACGTCTCAAATCCATACAGCGAAGTCACAAATCATAAGCCTCTGCCTCAATAGCATAAGACAACATCCCGATACCAACCGCCTTTTGCCCTAGAGCCAGAGAGCTAACCTCGAATCCATACGACCTATCCGCTAGACCGAACAACCTTTAGCCTCCTTATCAATGATCTTTAGCTACGAGACCTACAGTCATTAATGCCCGCCTTGGTAGCGTGGTGGTAGCATATCTGCCTCACGTTCAATAGGTCCCGAGTTCGAATCTCGGTCAGGGTGAGTTACCTGGATAAGGTTCTTTCCGGGGTTTTCCCTTATCCTGTAAGACGAATGTCGGGTAACTCTAAGCTCCATGAACCCCGAACTCAGCTGAGCATCATTTCATCCATTCCATTCATCGTCCGATATGACTTAACGTTGGAGGACGTAAATTACAAAAAAAAAAAAAAAAAAAAATACAGTTATTAACCTCCAGTCCATAATCCCTAACCTCAAGATCAACATCCTTCAGTCACCGGACTAGCAACCTGAACTTCAAGATCATGAGACTACATCTCAAACTTATACAATATAGCCACAAGAACATGAGACCTAACCATGCCTTCAGCATCAGGACCTACAGTCTCCAACCCCCCAGAACAACAGACCTACCCTCAAGTCTATAAGATCTAGCAACAAGACCCTCTAGCCTTTAGCATCCTGACCAGCTGCCTTGAGCGAAGAGAGCTACAACCTTTAACCTCTCTGACCAAGATACCTAACCTCGAGTCCATAAAATCTAACCACAAGATCCTGCAGCCTTTATCACTCTGACCAACTGCTTTTAGCCAGCAGACCAAGAGACCTAATCATGAGTTCATAAGACCACACCTCAGGCCCATACAACAGAGCTACAAGACCACGAAACCTAAGCACAATACAGCCTTCAACCTCAGCACCTACAATTCTTAATCCCAGACCCAGAGACCTACCCTCAAGTGCCTAAAATCTAACCATAAGACAGACCCTGTAACCTCTAGCAGCCTGACCAACTACCTTGTGCTATGAGACCAACAGCCTTTAACCCCAGACCCTAAGATCATAAGATCATCCTCTAGACCTAGACCAAGACACCTGCCCTGAAGTACACAAGATCTAACCTCTGGATCCCACGGCCTTTAACCTCAGCACCATGAGGTGATACATCAAGATTTAACCACATGACTAAAAGAAATAAGCACCTTTACCAATATACATAGCCTTTCAGACCAAAGGACTTAATCACGAAGACTAAAGATATAAGCATAAGACCCCAAAACATAACAAGGTGAAGTAGAGGTCCTGAAAGCATAGAGAATGCACGAAAAAAGACCCTAGTCTATAGGAAAACAGAAGCGGATACTTACGATCTCTAATCACCACCTATACCTCCAGCAGTAATGAAGCTAGTCCTAGCAGCTCCAGCATCTGCATGCTCCAAGAACGTTTACACCCATACATACAGGTAGTTAGCATTATACAAAATAGTTGAGCCTAAAAGATATGGGTTAGATAAGGGAGAAAATAAAGATGCTTAGGATAGGTTGAGCAGGTAAGAATAGCATACCTTAAGAAAGAGAACGGATGCCGATAGCAAGCACAGAACAAGGTTAAATAATGATGAAAGCAAGCAAGCTATAATTTTTTTTTTTTTTTTTTTTTTTTTTTTTTTTTTTTTTTTTTTTTTGTAATTTACGTCCTCCAACGTTAAGCCATATCGGACGATAAATGAAATTGGTGAAATTATGCTCAAATACGTCCGGGGTCAATGGAGCTTACAGTTCCCCGACATTCGTCTTTCAGGATAAGGGAAAACCCCGGGAAAATGCTTATCCAGGTAACTCACCCTGACCGAAGAGGAATTTAAGAAAAGAGAACTGTTAGATTAAAAGATGGAGCATAGGACTCCAGGAGCAAGAAACACGAGGTTAAGGATGAAGTAAAGCAACCTAAGGACAGCAGTAGCATATGTTAGGTTAGGTTAGACTGGAGGCGTAGTAGAAATGGTTACAAATGAGGGGAAACGTATTGAACTGCTTGTAAAAAAAACACCATTATCTAAGCAAATAAAAGGACTGACTAAAACTTCTAAAGACTTTCAAAATCTCCTAAATACATGGATTGCGCATGGCTGCCATCTTGCCCATAAACTGAAGGCCAAGAGGCCCCTTATCTTATCTACTCTTATTGATTTACAGGATATTGTTCAGCTAAACACGGGGCACCCAACTCATCTTAATAATACCTCTAACACAACAAGCGCAATCGATTTATCTTTTTGTAATTCAGCTACAGTACATAAATGAGAATGTTTTGTAGCAGAGAAAGCTTTTAGAAGTGATCATTTCCCAATAATCATTCAACATCAGTATAATCATGTCAATACACCTGAGATATCAAGCACACCAACATGGAAATTTCATCTCGCCAACACTGAACGTTATCAAACCGTCATATCAGCAAAATTAAATGATTTGAATTTAGTTGATTGCACCCAGAAATCTATTAATGAGAAAATCTCTAATATTACTACACTCATACTTGATGCAAACCTACAATCTATTCCTAAAATTACAGGCAAACAAGAAAAAACAAAGTTCCTTGGTGGAATAAAGAATGTCGTTTAGCACACAAGGCTTATAAATACTTTTTTTTATATTGGAAACGACACCGTACTGATAGAAATAAGCAAGAATATAAGAAATGTAGAGAAAAACTAAGCATAACGTTTAATGACAGTCGAACTACGTCGTGGATGAAATTCATTTCAACGCTGTCGCCCGGAACACAAAAATACTACAAATACTACACTGAACACATCTTAAACACCAATGTAGAATTTACTTCATCATTAAACTGTCTAATAGAAACTTCAGAAGTTCTCGTGGCTCTTCCAAATACCAAGCACTCTAACCCTGGTCCTGTGTGTATACATATAAGAAACTCCCAACCATTATCATTACGTATATTACAAAGCCGTTTAACGAACTTCCTTATCTGAATAAATTTCCAAAAATACGGAACCTTGCCATTGTAATCCCGATTTCCAAGCCAAACAAATACCGTAGTGTGTGTCAATTAACTGCAATGTTGTATCACAGTTTTAGGACTCTCTCCTTCCATACCATATCATAAATCAAGGCTTATTGTGGCCAAGCGTTCGTCATTTATAAAGGCATCACAAACTTCACTATGTTGATTAGGTGATCAGTTGTTGATCTCAGCCGGCGAAATCCACTTTGATACCTGTCCATAAGATCCGAACAGATAGAAAAATTCTTTACCATGAAAATATTGTGAATGGCATTTGAAGATCGACTGACTTAGAAACCACATATCAATGAATTAAGAGCAGCATGCATGCTGAAAATCAATATAATAAAGGCTCTGTCCAGTAATAACTGGGGGACTGATAAATCTGTTATTATAGCCAATCAAAATTTTTTAATTCGATCAAAGTTAGATTACAGAGCCAAAGTTTACGATTCAGGTAAAACCATCATCTTGACTCCTTAAATCCTGTTTTCACAGCAGGCTTACGGATTGCCCTTGGCGCTTAAAGAAACAGTCCAGTTTTTAGTATTTTTCGGCAAAGCAACCAAAAGCCATTTACATGCTAGAAGACGAAAGCTTACATATAGTTATGCACCAAAAATATCACACACCCCAGAAAATCCTGTGCATAAAAATGTCTTCTTAAATTTCCTAATGCTTTCTATCATTGTTTAAATACTTATTTGAAAGAAATCAATGTATGTCTCCCAAAAACAATTCCATATAAAACTCCAAACGAAGCACCATGACAAATAGCTCGTCCAAAAATCGATACAACTTTAATGGAAAATCAACCAATTTGTGCTCTCTTCGATGAAACAGTAGATACATTTAAAGACTTCAGCAAACTTTACACTGAAGGGCCTTGTTCGTCAAGAGGTACCGTTTGTGTAGTTGTATACAAGGACAATGTAATCAAATATAAACTAAATGATATTAGCTCGGCCTTCTTTTGTGAAGCTTTTGCAATTAGGAAGGCCTTAGAAATAATTAAAAATTCCGATGAATTAAAATATCTAATTTGTACAGATTAATGAAATGTAATTGAAAGTATACTAAGCCATGCAAACAAAGAACCAATAATTGAAGATATCAAGGAGTTTTGTAATGTATCGTGTCTACAAACAAGCTATATTTTTGTGGATACCATCCCTTTCTGGCATTATTGGCAAGGAACAAGCCAACAAAGTAGTCAAGGAAGCTACAACACTCACCAGCCAGACGAAAAATCAGTCTCACGCCGATATTAAAACATATCTCAGCAGCTTAAACAAAAAATTGTGGAATACTGAATGATTAAGAAACTGCCCCAATAAGCTTTCGGAAATCAGAAACTCAGTTTTCAATGAAAATCATATCTACCTAAAGAACAGAAGGGACAAGATAATCTATATCCGGTTACGAATTGGTCATTCGAAATTGTCACATGAGCACCTCCTAAATTAAAGTCAAGCCACTTTGTGTAACTATTGTAATGTAATATTTGCAACAGAACATATTTGAATGCAAACATTTAGAACCTTACAAACTAAAATGGAAAGTTCCTTCACAACAAAAGCAAGCTCTGAACAATTCCACATCTGTTTTCAACACTATTCAATTTATACATGCCATTAAACTATTATTAATGTCACTATGAGTTTCACAGTGTATATACACACCGTAAAACTCATATACAGTTTTCCAATGGTAGGATAACCTACTACTACCATTGACTTATAAATTGTTTACCATACTGTATTGTAATTATTATATTACTCTTTATTGTTCGCATGCTGAAACACAATGTAAATGTTGTTTTGTTTTTTTTATCTACATGGTCGCTCATGACCTTGTTTTTAATGCGATCTAAAATAAATAAAAACAATAATAAATAATGCACGGCGTAACAGCCGGTAGGCGTGCCAGTCTCAAAGAGAGATTAAAAGGTAAATTGGGTTAAAAAATGACATTTTCTGTTTTTAGTGCTATATTATCATTTGACAGTTTCTGAATATTTTAATATGTGGGTTAGTGTTAGGAACTCGTTACAAATATATTTAACGTGTTTTTGAAAAGTCTGCTGCATTGGACCATAATTTTTTTATAAAAAAATCATAACATCTGAACAAATTGGGCTAAAAATATGAAATTTAGCTCATTTTATAGTGGAATTTACGCTGCAGTGATTGGTACAGTGATTGCAGTTTATCCTTCTATCCACTTTACGTTCACAAAGATAAGCATCTGCAGAAATGATGTTACTGAATTCTCTTGTAGGTGCAAGGGAAATAGGAAATACAGAAGGCTTTAAGCGGCAAAAGTTCAGGTTACAAACACTAAAAATTGCACTTTTTCCGTAGAAACTTTTACAGTCACAGCATTACGTCACATACACAATACAACTGACAAGGTCGATGACCAAAACACAGCTGCTCAAGCACGCGAGTGCAATTAACCGACTGACTCCTGTGGAAGCGGACTCCCCCCCCCCCCTTTTTATAGATTATTCACATTCCCGAATGTTCGCAAACAACTGAGACGCGGCTAAAACAAAGAACTAGAACTCGAAAAATCCGTCTCCTCCCCCCAAACCGTTTCGGCTAGCTTTTATCTACACATTCCACGCCTGTCTCTTTGAACTAGTCGCCCGCGCCGCCTCAATCAACAATCCGCTCGCGACACTGCTCCCTCCTCAAGGCTGGCGTCCCGAATAGCACCATCGTAGCTGGCCAGACGATCCATGTGTACCACCAACCACCAACATCTTTCCCCGGGAGCACCTTCTGGATGCGATAGACCACGTCATTTATTCTCTTCACCACCCGGTACGGCCCTTGCCATGGCTGCTGAAGCTTCGGGCAGCGTCTCTTGATCCGGTACGGCCGTACAACCACACCAGGTCACCTTGCTGGAACCCTCGGCTGTAGGCTTGCCTGTCGTATCGGGTCTTCATGCGGTCGCTCACCTTCTGGATGTTCTGACGAGCCATCTCATGCATGCCGTGGAGACGGTCCACCAAGTTCTCCACATATTCGGTTGCTGGCTGCTTCACCTCCGGGGGGCTCCCAAATGCCAGGTCACAAGGGAGGCGTAACTCTCGGCAGAACATTAAGCTGGCTGGCGTCAACCCAGTGGTATCGTGTGTGGACGAGCGGTAGGCCAGCAGGAACAGCGGCACCTTGACGTCCCAGTATCGCTGATGGCTGGCCACGACCTTCCTCAGATGTTCTTCTAGGGTCTTGGTGTACCTCTCGACCATGCCGTCCGACTGCGGGTATAGGGGTGTTGTGCGGGTGTTGTTCAACCCAAATCTATCCAGTGCCTCCTTCATCAGGTTGGACTCAAAATTGGTGCCGTGGTCACTGTGGAGCTCCAACGGCACCCCAGAACGGCAGGACAGTTGCTCCACGAAGCAGTCTGTGATTGTCTCCTGGTTCGGGATGGCATACACCTCCGGCCACTTGGTGAAGTAGTCCACGACCACCATCAGGTACTTGTTGCCTCGGTCGGACACTGGGAATGGTCCAACTATGTCGACAGCGATCCGTTAGAATGGCGCTCCGACGTTGTATTGCTGCATGCGACCCCGGCTCCTAGTTTGGGAACCGCGACTCCCCGCACACACGTGACATTGACGGCACCATCTCTCAGCATCTGCTCGGAGCCTGGGCCAGTAGTAGCGCTGACGGAGTTTGTTGATCGGTCGATTTGCTCCCAGGTGTCCTCCTGAAGTACCGGCGTGCACTTCCTCCAAAACTTATGGGACCTAACTCCGGGGAAGTACAAACTGCTCCCTCTGCGTCTTCCCATCGGGTGATTCCCATACCCGGAACAGTACACCATCTTTGGTCTTCAACAATTCCCATTGGGTCCAGTACGAATTGTACGCAGCGCTTCTGGGTGCGATGTCCTCCCAGATGGGTCCCGTCCCTGCCTCTACTTCCCTCAAGAGTGGCCCCAAGTCGGCGTCCGCCAGATGCTCCCTCCTCAGGTCTGGGCTATGCCAGCCGTCCGCAGGCACTGCCATGACCATTCTGACAGCTGCGGCAGACTCCTTCTCTTCCATTCTTGTGCATTGGCCGCACTCTTCCGGGCAGAGTCTTCGGGACATGGCGTCTGCGGTGCTGTGGCTCCTCCCTCTACGATGTTCAGAGGTAAAGTCGTACTCCTGCAGCCTATGGACCCAACGTGCTATCTGGCCTTCCAGGTTCCTAAAGCTAAGTAGCCAGGTGAGGGCGGAATGGTCAGTTCTCAGGTGGAATGGCTGACCGTACAGGTACTTGTGAAAGTGTTCCAAGATCTTTACTGTCGCCAGTAGTTCTCGCCGGGTAACGCAGTAGTTCTTCTCTGCCTTGGACAGCGTCTTGCAGTAGTAGACTATCACCCACTCGTGGCCGTCCTGGACTTGGGATAAGACGCCTCCAATGCAATGGTCGCTGGCGTCGGTGTGCACAATGAAAGCGGGAATCCCAAAATTCCAAAATAGGAGCTCTGCACAATGTCTTCTTTAGCTCCTGGAAAGCGACTTCGGCGTCCTCCATCCACAGATACGGCTAGTGTTCTTCCGTCAAGCGGGTGAGGGGCTTGGCGATGTTGGAGAAGACCTTTATGAAACGGCTGTAATAACTGCACAGCCCCAGGAAACTGCGCAATTCTCTCTTATCCTTTGGTCGAGGCCAATCTTTCACGTCCTGTGTCTTCTCCGGGTCTGTGGCCACTCTGATTGGTGAGACTACGTGGCCCAAGTAGATGACTTCCTTGCGAAAGAGCTGGCACTTCTTTGCGTTTAGCTTCAGGTTAGTCGCCTGCAATTCTGCAACACCTTGCTCAGGTTTTGGAGATGGTCTTCGAATGTCTTACCGACGATGATGATGTCATCTAGGTATAGCAAGCAGGCGTCATTGGTCAACCCTCTCATCACTGATTCCATGAGGCGTTGGAAGGTAGCTGGTGCGCTGCAGAGGCCAAAGGGCATAAGTGTGAACTGCCAGAGCCCTTAGCCTGTCGAGAATGCGGTCTTCTCCTTGTCTCTCGGGTCTAGAGCCACCTGCCAGTAACCCGACTTCAGGTCCAGGGTCGAGAACCACTGCGCACCAGCAAGCGTGTCCAGGGTGTCGTCAATGTGGGGCAAGGGGAAACAACCCTTCCTGGTGACCGCGTTCAACTTCCTTTAGTCCATTCAGAAGCGTAGCTCGCCGTTCTTCTTCGTCACCAATACTACAGGGGAACACCAAGGGCTGTCAGACTCTTCAATCACTCCCATGCATCTCATGTCCTGCAACATGTCCCGTAACGACGATTGTTTCGCTAGCGGAACGCGTCTAGGTGGTTGTCGAATAGGCCGGGCGTCTCCGGTGTTGATGTGGTGTAGCACTTGGTTCGGGCGGCCGTAGTCACTGTCGTGCTGACTGAAGACGTGCTGGTATCGTCTCAGCGGTTGTCGAACCTTCTCGACCTTCATTGCAGTCAGATTTTGATATGTCGTCTCCAACTTTGCGGCCAGGTTGCTGTTTGCAGCTTCCGTCTTCGTTGTTAATTCGTTCATCTTCGCTAGAATCTGTGCCAATGCAGCCTCCATCTTCGAAGTGTTTCACTCCTGACACCAATTGTGACTCTGTGGGTTCGTAAAATTAAAAGTCCAGACACCAAAAATTGCACTTTTTTCCCGTAGAAACACACTTTGTCAACTTTTACAGTCACAGCATTACGTCACATACACAATACAACTTACAAGGTCAACGACTACAACACAGCTGCTCACGCAAGCGAGTTCAATTAACCGACTGGCTCCTGTGGCGGCGGGCTCCCTTTTTTATAGATTACTCACATTCCGGAATGTTCGCAAACAATTGAGACGCCGCTAGAACACTCGAGAAATCCGTCTCTTTCCCCCCGCCGTTTCGGCGAGCTTTTATCTACACACTGCACGCGTGTGTCTGAACTAGTCGCCCGCGCCGCCTCGTTCAACAATGGGCTCGCGACAATGTAATCGTTAGTTTTAAGTGAAGGGATTTTGCATAAATATGAAGTGTACTATATATATAACCGAGTGTTTTTTCTCTCTGCTAGGTATAATAATCAGGGGAAGTATTATATTCTACTAAAAATTCCATGTCCAGATTTCACAGGATATATTTTGATACTTTTCTTTTTCAACTTCTCTAGTTGTACCCAGTGTTAGGGGATTCTTGTTCCCCTCCCTCTTAAGCCCCTGGGCTTCGGGTTCACGAAGGAATCTCTGGATGGCCACGCCGTGGCTCAGTGGTTAGACCGCTTGGCTCTCACCAAGGCGGCCCGGGTTCGATCCCAGGCGACCGCAAAGTGAGATTTGTGGTGGACAACACGGCGTTGGGGCGGGTTTTCTCCGGGACCTCCGGTTTCCCCCGCCATTTCATTCCACCGGTGCTCCATCTTCATCTCATGCATCATCAGTGTCACCGCCTGCGGTGCCGTATGTAGTAAAAGCGGGCGTTAAACACTACACACTTTTTTTGAATCTCTGGATCAGATACAGAATCAAGGATGGGTAATCATTTCGATGCCTGGTTTGACAGTGAGAGAAGTATCCAGGGGGAAACGAATGATAAAAGAAAGATGATAATTCAGCAATTGGTGAAATGATGGCGGGGGAAATCGGAGATCCCGGAGAAAACCCGCACCTTCAACGTGATGCCCACCACAATTCTCACATGCGGTCGCCTGGGATCAAACCCGGGCTGCCTTAGTGAGAGTCAAGCGGTCTACGCTCGGCCACGGAACGATCCATGTTATGATACTCCCCGAATTAAAAAGGATATTTTTATAAAGTAAAAGAAAATATATCTCTCTCTCTCTCTCAGCATGAATTGATGTGTGTGAAAGAGAGAAAGAGAGAGAGAGAGAGTGTGTGTGTGTGTGTGCGTGCGTGCGTGCGTGTGTGTGTGTACAGCATCATTAAAAACAAAATCAGTTAATTGTCAAACTTGGTATTGAAGTTCAGCATCTTCTAAGGATACGACTCGAACAGACGATACTTTAGATTAAATATATTTTTTTGAAATATTGATATTGTTGCTCTAACGATTTTGATTAAAATACCATGTGCTTAAGATACATGGGTCATTCAAAAATTAGTGGCAACACTAATTTGGCATTTGGCGCTATTAGCGGTAAATCATATAAGACTGATAACAATGAAAAATAAGAACATCAATGTTGGTTAGCTGTAAGTTTGAAGAAAATGTTATTTGATAAGACATTTTTAGTAAGTTTAATTGTAGGCTGTTATCGTTAGTGCTCTAAATATATTTAGTAAGTAGGAACAAAGATGGTTCATTAATATTCAGGTTACAATTACTTCTAAGCTCAGCAATAATGTGACTGCTTCAGAAATATTTTATTTGCTGTTAATTCAAATGCTACCACTAATTATATTGAATGACTTAAGTATTATCATGATAAACAAAATCTATATTTTGAATTTTCCGGGAATATTCTCGGAAGTCCTAACTATGGATGACTTTTGTATTAATTGGTAAACTAGATAGACAAAATCTTACCACAAAACAAAATGTAGATGTTGTTAAAACATACAATTTATGTCCCATATATCTTTAGTTTTTCTTTTCCCTTTGGTGGAATGAACCACTTCAGAGAAATTTCTTGTTATATATTTCAGATTTTCAATACTTCTACTTTACTGAAATCTTTCTTTCTCTATATCTCTACTTCACTGTTCCTCTATTCCTCTCTCTGTTTTCTCCTTTTTCTTTGTTTCCTTATTCCTTTCTTTCTCTCAATTTTTAAGGAGAACTGAATTTCAAATGTATCGCTAGCCGATCAGCTGTGCTCTTGTATCGGTATCGCTTATACCTACTTATACCCATTCCCTTTTACCTACAAAATAATTAAGAATAAGATAATTTGTGCAAAGGTTTGCCTAGATTAACATAAAATGGATAGAGGAATACGCGTTTGTAACAATTATTTTGTGCAAGAGCAGAGAAAGTGCACACATGTTTTGTACTGGACGCGCGCACGCGCACGCACACGCACACACACACAGGCTTTCTTTCTGAAACTTTGACGCTCTGAAGTTACATTCGCAACACTTTATCCACCAATATTTACTGTATATCTTCCAAAACTATTCGTACAACACTTTATTATTTGAAATAAAAGTGTGCATAAATAGTAGCAGTATTATTCGTTTGTTTAAATGTACAGGACGAATAGCAATAGTCTAATGTGTATTGGATACTGGCGTTCAAATACGTTTTATCGAACTCAAGTTGGCAGTACTTCAAAAAGTGATATAAAATATTGAAAAATTCAAATCAGTTAAATGTGCAATTGTTTGGTGAAATGCAACACTTGCTTTATCTGCTAAGCACATAGCAAAGAAAGTAACACCAGATTATCTAGATTGTGCGGGTGGGTGGACAAACAGGAAGACGGCGATGGAACGTTATGAATGAAGACTGGGTTAAGTATTGCATTGAGCAGTGTGAGAAAATCCTACAGGAAGGGCGTGGTGATAATTTGGGTAGGAAGAAATAGACACGGCAACACTGGAATTCCTTTAATCCCATGCTTGGCCACAAACAGCACCCGCCAAGCACCAAGGTCAGGTTTGACAACTACAGGTACCGCAGACCACATCGGCTATGGATTCAATGCTGGCAACTTTATTTCCCTATACAGCCAGCAGAATGGATTATCTCAAGCTGCACCGGAGCCTTCTCTCATTTTGTTTTGTGGATCTATGTAAATTCAGATTCACAGTGAGTGATATCTGCCATCAAGTTGGTCTTTGTTATCCGGAGTTACGATGAGCTGCACTTTGCTGTCAAAAATGAAAACATTAAGCCGAAGCTTCGATTAGACCTTTTTTTTTTTTAATTTGTTCCATCGCATTTAACTGCAATGGTCATATTGGCGGCCGTTCTCCTTTGGAACATATCGCAGGTGTTAACTCGTATTCGTTTGATTTTATTCATTAGATCACGCACACATTCGCACTCTCATTCATACTTCCAGACTCTGGGGAAGGTAAGGAATTAACCCCACTCCCACCGCCGGGAATCGAGCCCGTGACCCCTAGCATGACAGGCAGGTTCTCTACCGACTGAGCTATGGGGCCAGCCAATTAAACTTATCATTAAGAAACACGCACTGCTGATTAAGCAAACTAACACTGAAGTTTAGGAAAGGGAAGAGAAAACTCGCATATGTTCCTTTATATGAATACACATATCAGGTTCTACAAACGCTTCATATTAACCATTAAGTTTTGACAATTTTATTTCCCATTTTGTTGTAGCTACCAAGATACAAATAACGAAGGAGTAGTAAAATGCTTAAAAGTGGGCCATGCTCGCCATCAAATTTCATGATTACATTGGCACCGCAACAAACAATAAATGTGTACAACACAAAAAGAAAGTGAGTGTATTCGTCGCCAGGAAAGCTTCAGGTCTTAGAATTTAATTGTATCTATAACACGCCAAAATAAAGCAGTGGCGTGGCGTGGATGATTCATAAGTGTCGCCGGTTGCTTCAGACTTGATCTGAGGAGTAGTCGCGAATTCTGAGAGTTTCCAGGTTAATATTATATACATTGTCTGCAATTGTATAGCAAAAACAAATCTAAATATATAAATACAAATTACAGCAATATACCTTATTTAAAATATATTTACAATATCTCTTATTTAGTGTATATTTGTATTCCAGATGAAGTCGCCGATTCTTCTAAAAATTTAAAATTTAAAAAACGACACATCAATGACATAATTTTCAAATGTTGCTTGCTGTTGCCTTTTAAGTTTATCAAGCAATAACTTTTCCACTGATGTCAAGGATCGATTTCAAAGGTTTTCGATCACAGTATCACAGTCACTTTTACCCGCAACTTCTCCTTATTGCACTTTCAACATTATATCGTTCACCATTTTACTGCTATACGTGAAGAATTAACACTAAAACTCAAGGTTTGCGTTTTCACTGCACTGGCAACAAAGTCAACATGAAATGGTATAATGATAGCTTAGCTTTGATTAAAGAACAGTGTTTACGAGTTTATGATAGATTGACTATTACAAAGGATCCTAATATGAAATAAAAATATAAAGAACTGAAAACTAAATATATGGCAGAGATTAAAAAAGCTAAAATAAAATATAATTCTGATTTGATACAAAGCTACCAAAATAAGTCTACATCTATGTGGTGGACTATTAAACAAAATAACATGGACAGGTCGATAGTAAATCCAATTAATTTGACACGTGATGAATTTAATTCTTCATTTTTAAACAAAGTTAAGGACTCCTTAGAATTGATAAATCACCTACAGAAGTACAACATCCCGGAAAATCACATACTAGTTTCTTTTGACGTTAAGGCAATTTTTACAAGCATTCCAGTAGAAAAAATACCTACATTCCTCAAAAAATGGCTAACCCAGACTACAACGGACCCCAGAGAAATAGATGACATTATCAATCTTACAGATTTATGCATAAGGAATAATTACTTCATGTTTAACCAAAAATTCTACAGACAATCAAAAGGATTAGCTATGGGGAGCCCACTTTCGCCTATTTTATCAGACCTATACATGAGCTATTTTGAAACACACATAGTAAAGGCCTTCCCACAGATTTATACATTTTGGCAGAGATATGTTGATGATGTTTTTGCTATCATTCCGGAAAAACTTAGAGAAGATTCTCTAAAATTACTAAACCTGCAAGATAATCACATCCAATTTACTATGGAAGTAGAAAGAGGCAACACCCTACCCTTTTTGGACCTCAAGATAACTAGAAATCGTCATGGTGCAGATTTTGGAATATACAGGAAGCCCACACACATAGATAATTACATAAAGAAAAATGAATACAACCCAGTTTCACATCAGCTAGCTGCCTTTAGAAGTCTAATTCACCGGCTATACAACATCCCACTGAGTAAGGATGAATTTTTGAAAGAACAACAACACATAAAAGATATAGCGGTATTAAATGGATTCAACCCAGCCATCATAAGGAACATGATGAAGAGAAAAGAAAAACTGAAGATAATATAAAAAAATACCACTCTCACACCACTTAAAAACACAAATTGGCAATATACAAAATTCACCTACCATCCATGGGCTTTTAGAAAATTTGAACGAATCTTTAAAAGACTAAACTTAAAACTAGCACCCCAAAACAAATTCAGTCTGAGGAACCTGCTAAATAAACCACTGAAAAATACAATCCCCAACAATTTGAAATCAGGAATTTATCAGATTAATTGTGAAACCTGTGAAAAAAGCTACATAGGAAAACCTAAGAGAAACGTGTTAACCAAGCAAAAAGAACACCAGAGGAACATTAAGTTGAAACAAACAGAAAAATCTGCAGTTTCACACCATTTTTGGACAGAAAACCACAACATTGGCCACAACATTAAACTGTTAAAATCTTTAAGTACACCCATAGAATTGGATATTTGAGAAAAAATATTCATAAACAAAAACCGTGATAAAGTTATAAATTTTGAAATCCCGGCATTAAATGAAGTATTAAAACTTAGTGCCCCTAACACCAGATGGCAGAGTGATCGGAGCTCCGTAGTAGTGGAAGAAGAGGAAGGTTCATTTAGTCACCAAACAGCTGAGGATGAGATCGAATGATCTTGAAAACGTTTCAATTATACAACAACAAGTAAGTGAAGTTTGAGTGTAAACATAGTGACTCATAAATCAAACTTAAATATGAAGAATACTTCACTGTCAATAATGCTTCTGCTTTTAATATTTATAAAGTTAAGGACACTGTTAACTCTGTCCCAATGCTATCAACGATATGGACTATTATTTATGTAAGTTCACAAAAGCAAATTCTAATGAGCAACACTTTGTATTTAATTCGGTAAGAGCTGAAGAGGTCTACAAAGCCATACTTGAATTAAGTGATAGTAAATGTATAGATATTTACTATTTGAATTCCAAAATTTTAAAATTAGCAGCTTTTCCGAAGTCTTAGCATACGTATTGAATGAGTGTATACAAAATGGGTTATTTCTGGATTAGTTGAAGATCGCCTACGTAATTCCAGTCTACAAAAAGGGATCCATATTCGATTATAATAATTAGACCTGTTTCTATTATCCCTGTTTTAGCCAAATATCTGAAACAATTATAAATAACTAAATACTAAAATATTTCGAGCATAATTTACTCTTTCGCGAAAATCAATTTCGGTTTAGGAAAGATACAGGTACTGAGCGAGCATTTCAACAATTGATTAAACTGTGTGTAATGAGTACTGAAAAAGTTGAAGGATGTAAATAGCTTTTATGACATGTCAAGAGTTTTCGAAACTATATCACATGACATTTTATTGAATAAGTTAACAGGTTTAAAACCGTTTTTTATAATGATCAGTTTTCGCAGTATTTATCTGTGTTCAATGGTGTACCCCAAGGACATTATTGGATCCAATATTGTTTATCATCTATATTAATGATATTCCTTTTTCAATCAACAGTACCTATTAATAGAAGTCTGTTTTTGTTTGCTGATGATATTGCAGTGAACACTGAAATGGTTACCGCTGAACTAAATTCTGTAGATTTGATAATTAGTGATTGGTGTGCTACAAATTGCTTGAGCTTAAACCATGGAAAAACTGAAACGCATTCTATTCAATTAAATTGTAAGTATAATAGTGGAAACGATATGAAACTTTTAGGCATTATAATAGAATCTAATCTAAAATGGAAGACGCATATTAAATAATTTGTAATAAATTAACTACTGGAATTTTCATGTTATGGAAATTAAGAAACAGTATAAGTTTAATAGTATTAAAGGTGATCTATTTTACTTATATGCATACTCATTTAGCATATGCTATAATTGTATGGGGACACGATCCCAACATCAAATACTGATTCTACAAAAGAAAGCAGTAAGATTAATGTGCAATGACAAACATAGAACATAGGAAAACATGACAAACATAAGAAACTGAACATTTTGACAGTTACATCGTTATTTATCTTATAGTTTCTATTATATGTTAAAAATAATATTGAAAGTTTCCTTTAATTATTAGTTAATTAATTTTAAAATTTTAACTATATTCTGAGTTACTTATGTATGTGAATTTCATATATTGACACTGCTATGCATTCTAATGATGTCTCAGCAATAATAAAATTACAAACTTCAAAATAAAATACAAATTTCCAGCTTGCCTCGCAGTCTTGGACATTCCACACGTGTCTGTAAGCTACAAGTTTGCCGGTGAGCACACTGGCTATTTAGTACTGCAGAATGTTAGTTGACCGGTCTCGGGGGATCGGTCACAAATTAACCAATTGAAATCTGAAAGTAAAATCGCTTGAACTTTCAATTATTCTTTGAAAAAAAAAAAAAAAAAAATTGGATAAACTTTTTTCAATTTATTAGCTGTTGCAGGTGGCAACATTAACGCCCCGCCACAGAGTTTGTTGTTGTTGTCGTCGTCGTTATTTATTAATCCATTATTTCCAAAATATTCCGAAAGTTACGTTCTCTTGTAATAATGATAGATTGATCATCAATAAATGCGGACTTAACAGTTACATTTTCATTTAAATTTTGAGTGTACGTTATTTGCAGCTTCTAAAATGAATAAAAGGAAATTTTGGAGGGAAATGTCTTAGGGTAGTTATTTCCCCAACATACACCAGAAAATGGAAAAATGTCATTAGGGTAAGTGAATCTGACTGCATTTTAAATTATGACTTCGGCTTACGAGTGGAGTGCGTGAGTTGATGACCTCGACCACTTATATTTAACATATTGTCTTACCCCTATCGGTTAATTTGCGTGCCATTATTTTAAATTACAGAAATTGCATTGTTTCTACATCCCCCTACAACTTGGTTATACCTTTCCTCTTAAAATATTATACAATTTCGCTCGCCTTTTGTGTAATGTTTGATGCCTCAGATTTTCTTTCAAGCATCCGTATTGGAGTGAAGAAACAGCATCGAGGCATGAGATGACCCTCCCGGAAATAAATTTGCTCTTCATATAAGCATATGAAATTCAAACCATTCACTTTCAATCAAAGTAATTGTACGTTTGAAAGTTAAACGGAGTATCATCGGATCACGGAGGTTTAGTATTGTTTTCTATAGTATGGGAATGGAGTATAATATTATACATTCAGTCTTGAATCCAGGAAGACGGCTTTGCAACATTCAAGCTCTTCTCTTTCTGGCTATTGATCAAATCTGCGCCGCTTTGATTACTAGTCAGAAGACAACATATTTCAAATTTTAATCGCACATTAATTTCTTTTAAGTACAGTACTGTGAAGGTAAGGAACGGAAGATGTTTATAATCATTAATGTTGGATACAACAAATAAAGAAAACTCACATGGAAATCCTTGGAGTGTTCCGTTGCAGTGTCTCTCTTTCTCACCTCTCATGTGTTTATAACAGAATTTTTCTATTTGTAGACATTATTATATGCGATATAGCTCCCAGAACAAAGTAATCCTAAGTCTCGAAGTGAATGCGATTCAGATATTGTTGTTTAGTTTGCAGAGTACTCCTTACATTTTAGACTACGTTTCCTCCTATCTCGCAGACCTCAAAATCTCAGAGCACTTGTAGTTTGAAAACAGCCGAGCCACATGATGTAAGCTGTCCTGGCAAAGTAACGATAACTGAAGAAGGGAGAGAGGCAAATGATCGCACACTTTTTACATGCTTATACATTAGCTACAACATGATGCTATGAATTTTGTAACACTTCGGTTTAATAAATTACTGATGTTTTTCCATACTTATTATAAAGAAGTTAGTGCAGTTAAAGCTGGCGTTGCAAAACTCTGCACAATCATGCGCCAAAGATGTGATAAACAGCATTTCTTGTCCTACTGTCTCACCACCAAAAGAATGCGACGAGAGGAATGTTTCTATCGTCCCCATCATGTTTATGTACACTAGCATATGATTCAATGTCGCGAAAAGCAATGCTGCCACATTTGCTCTATGCGTGGACATTTACTTCTTAGAAGATCCACGTAAACAATAAATAGCCATGGCACGAGAACTGATAGAATGAGAGAGAAAACAGGGGAGGTGTTGCAATGCTGTCTTTGACAACTGTCATTTGTTATTTCTTTGATTCCATTGGCGTAAGTGACACACTCATTCGTAAGCAACTGCCGGGAGTATAGGCCGTGCAATGGTTCTTGAACATTGAAATACTTAAATGAAAGCTTTGATGTGTTTCTTACCTGTTTTCCCTAGCCTTCAGTGATAGTAATATCTCATTGCGATGACTTCACTCTCTCAAGTACCACTGGTTTACTTCATAAGTGGTACAGTCTCCAACAAATTAAATACTATAGCTCCAGAATGGTTTTTCAATTACAACTTAATACTGAGTTAGACAATTTTGCCTTTAATCATATTTTAATTCTTCTACGCCTGACATATATTGGTCTGTTGAATTATTATCATAGTCATCCACGATGAGTTCCCATTCCATTGTCTTCAATTGTAATTTTTTCAAATTTTTCTTCCGTTAGTGCATCTTTTTCTGTTCTATTTTCATCCACATGGTGGCATACCTTTTTGCATTATTATTTGTCCAAATTGCTCAAATCTTTTGCGGCACAAAATTTCGCTTTTCATTTTAAAGGTTACATTTCTCATTGTTTGGCATCTGTCCAAGGCATCAGATCCGGATGTTACGAAGGAAGCCTTAAGGTTGTAATGTAATATTCCAATAATATTTGGCAAATCAAAATAAATAAATAAATAAATAAATAAATAAATAAATAAATAAATAAATAAATAAATAAATAAATAAATAAATAAATAAATAAATAAATAAATAAATAAATAAATAAATAAATAAATAAATTGGCTTATTGGCTGTTTTGGTGCTATTCTCTTCAAACGGGATATTGCGATTTTGTAACCAAGAAAGCACATATGTTCTTAAACAACTTGATGTTGGAGACTTATCTACTTGTGTATTATGGTAATAGGCAGTATCTATTGTTAGCATCGAGTTGAAGGGAGCATTTGGAATAAACACTATGTGTAACATTTAACACAATTTTTAGTATTCATGTCTTTATGAACAGTTAATATGCGTATATTACTGTCACAGTATCTTACAGTTAACTCTACTTGGAGGGTGGAGGGTGACAGACGATTCACACGCATATTGTATAAAGTAACAGTGGTGATAAGTTTGCTGAGTATATAGAGCTGAAAGGAGACAGAACAGAGAGGTCAGACCTAGGCTCGCTGACTATTCTATAGGCGTAGGTCAGTGTTCTAGAAAAATTGCGCGAATTATAAACAGTGCTTGCGGTGTGTTACCTGAGGCAAGGTGCATGTTAAACATTCCTGTGACACAGTAATAATACATATCCATTAAGTCTGGCAGCACACTTTACACACATCATATCTCAGGCCCCGGTCGCTCTCTTCCCGTGGTCATAGAATATACAATAAAGAGTACGTACGACCGCTGCTTTCCAATTTGCATCTTCTCTGACCTTGAAGTATCGCACACAGCAATATCACTCACAGCGCCACCTGTCGCTTTTACGCTAACTGTATCACTAATACTGGAGGCGGCAGTTTATGACTCATCATATGCATTGCCCTTGTTACGGTAATATTGCCAGTATTGCGATTGTGGACACGAACTCGGAACCTTAATCAGTAGAGCAGATTGAGTACTGCTACTTTGTATTACTATTTTGCAATATGCTCTTCACTTAAGACTAAAAATGGCTAAGCGAAGTTGCAGAGTAATTTCTTAAAATTTGAATTACTATTTAATTAACGTATTTTTCTCTCTCCGTTCTTTATGACATTACAAGGATCCAGAACATTTTTACACGAATACTATTTATCACCTCATTTCATACTGACCTGACTATTCCTAATAATTAATGGATGAAATATACCCCGATATTCACGCAAATTTAGTGTAATATCTAACCTCTTTAACCTCCCCCCGACAATATTAAAAATTCTGGAAATACTTCTGCATAGTCTACAAGCATCCTTTAAATAGAACTCCTCCGTCGAGATTGTCGCGTAACTTTTTATAGAAAAATTGTAGCAGGTAAAATATTAAATCTTCGTACTTTCTCATTGGTCCCGGAGTTACCTAAGAACATAAATGGCACACAATTTTTCACTTGATTCAGAAACCATTAACATATACAACGAAATAGAGTTGATGATGGTTTCATGCTCCCAGAACATATAGTAAACCGCGTTGGAAAACAGATATGTTTGTGACTGTCTAGAAAAAATAATACAGAGCCTCGATTGCTACTTACTTCAGGCTAATTATATTTCTCTACACAATACGTGCTCAGCATTTGCAATGGATAACTGCTCAGTTTCAAAAAACATTTCGTATTTTTATTTGCAAGTAACTGTGAAAATATACGTATCGAAATGAAAGCATGAAAGTTACCCGTTAGCGAATTTTAAAGCAATATCATGAAGAAAATATCTTATCTTTACCCTTAAACTGTGTTGCCGTAGGGGTCAATGAAACCATTCATTGCGGCCATTTGCTAGGTCTGCCTCTCGCCTTTGTTTAGCTCAAGTGTGTTTCATATTCGGGAAGAGTAATCTAATCAATCGCAAGTTCCCAGAGGCTGCAGCATGTGCCTTCATACTGTTCTTGAACAGCTGCCATTGATTAACTATCTTCATCTAAGGACAGATCTGATTACTGTCCGGGAAAACATATTACGAGCCTTTGCACCTTTCTGCTAATACACACTTAACACACTTGCGTCGCGGTTTGTGGTTAATAGAAACAAACTTATTTTATGGGATAAAATTTTGGCAGATGCATCATCTTTTCCCTAGATGGCTAAGTAGATAACACATTTTGCACGGTATTATGAAAATTCATTTCATACTATGTCTCAGTTCGGTATTTTGCCGTCTTGTCAACAATATTGTAAATTCAGAAATGGGGCGCCAGTTTCACGATCTGTTACAATTGTAATTTTAAAAGTAACGAAAGGTAAAGAAGACGTGGACAAATCCTCCTTATTATGTTTCAATCTACCAACTACTCTCCCACAGATGGTCCCGCAATGAGAGTAATGTGTATACCAACTTCAACAAAACATATGTAAATATTTAATTAATAAATAACATTCGGCATAGTCCAAAATAACGTATAGGTTATAACTATTTCTGGGATTAGTTTGGACATTTTGGCCTCAGCTACACTTCGGCCGAAAATACAATTCATCCTTGAAACGTTCCTTTCAATTCTTGTAATGTAAATACTACAAATATATATATATATATATATATATATATATATATAAATGCCTAACAAGTTACTTTTATTTTTGAAGTTGAAGAATATAGAGAGAAAAAAAAATCTCGAATTCTGAACTAGGATTGTACGATTCTTGAAATCGTTTAGATCACTCAGATGTTTTGCAAAATTTTAAAGTTATCAGCACAGGTGAAGTCTAAACAGACATTGAATTTGGAGAAATGTGAAGTATCTTTGTTGTGCGATTGACGTCATAATGATAACTTTACTTCGAAGGCCTTCCTCGCTATTACATTTCTAGTATAAAATGTTTTCACTGTGCCAAAGTATTCAGATTATTGAGATGTGTCAAATTTGCAAGGAAAGATGGCTGCATATTCATTTTTAGCTCTTAGTTGTGGCATGGATTAATTCTTTTTCTCCATGAAAACCTCACCTTATTTAACTAACGTACCTCACAATGATAAAGTATATCACTATATTGACTGACACGTTCTGAAAGATGTGTTGTGAAGTTAAGCTAGTTACGTATTTTCGATCTATTGTAATTCTAATCCTAAAACATACACCCCTTATATTACTGAAATTAATGTCTCTATCACAAAGTTTCCGTATTGTTTGCTGCGATGTATAGTACTAATGTGTTTCCGAAAATTCAAATTCTTCAATTTATGCTTCAGACGACCTACTTCCCGCCGTTGCCGGTGCTCTGCTGTAGTATCTGTCAGCACTTTATCCTATGGTAAAATTAAACTTTAAAATTGCTTCTATAACACAAGTTTAAATATCTAAAACAGTAGTTGTCCCTTCCGTTGGAATCAGTTCTTATAATAATTATTCTTCCCTTACTGCAAGTACATTAACTCAACCAAAAAAAAAAAAAAAAAAAAAGCTAGCTGGGATGTGTCTATGACATAAGACTTTCATCTACTGTCAAAGAATAACCCATCTGCTACGTTCATTAGCTATACCTGCTCGTCCTGCTCCGTGACGTAATGGGCTAGAAAGTTGTGCTTTGGTTCCTGGGATCGATCCCACCTCTAGAGGGGTCCGGATTTTAAGTCCCGGACATATGACTATCGGTGCCTACTCAGCATCGTGAGGTACGCTAGGTACTGAACCCTGGTCTAGTAGGTCACCTTTTCGGCTGGGGGTGCCGTGATACTGACCACATCTACTCCACCTATCAGTTGGATGATCGACCACCTATGCCTTGCGTATGTGGGCGTGAGGCCGGCAGTCGGGTTGGCGGGCTCTGACTCGCTTGCGAAGTTAAGCCATGAGTTACGTTAACTGCATCCCTTTAGCCATGTGGTTGGATAAGCTAATAGGTACAACCTGCTAAGCTTTTCTGGAGAGAGTGCCTATGTCATAAGTAGTAAACAATCTTTCACAAATATATCACCAATAAAAGGAAAATGTTTCCTTGCGATGTGTAAGTCGAACATTTTAAATTCACTTTATCGAATTCTCCTTCGCTTTCCTGTAATTTGCCTTTTTAAGCTTCATGATCAAGTTAGCACGTTCTTCACCTTGATATTTATTGTATTCAGGATATTATAC
Organism: Mantis religiosa; assembly: GCA_030765055.1. NCBI lineage: Eukaryota > Metazoa > Arthropoda > Insecta > Mantodea > Mantidae > Mantis > Mantis religiosa. The sequence continues at coordinate 98,932,192 of CM060953.1, forward strand.
TGCGGTTTTAGGGAACACAATCAGTATATTGCCATTGTTCTAGTATCCACTAACATGAACTCTTCCCAAATAGGACAAAACTTTGTCGGAGTGGAGGGTCGTTGAAGCCATGACAATACAGTGCACTACATTTAACGCCGATGAACTACCACCTGCGGTGTCGTATGTAGCTACGCACTACTATTACCGCTGTTGCTGTATCCTTGGCTCTAGATTTGCTCCATACACTTTTCCTGCAAGGGATTGCAAGCTCTAACGTTACATCAATTGGAAAGTCCTGATCTAGATGCTTCGTATCACTATAAGTTGCGGTTTTTGGAGTCACACTATATGAATGCAAATAGGATGTGAACAAAAATTTAGAGATGCTTGTAAATTATTTGAACCTGCTTAGATTATTATTCGACGGACTTCTGGTACATCCTTAATCGGCGTGATGCAGCAAATGGTCTTAGCTGTGTTCTTACTTTTCCTATAATATCCATTTTCTTTCAATATATTGTTATGCGTGTGAAATTTTGATGCAGTACTGAATAACCTATCCGGAATTTACGTAGCGAGCGAAGGAAACCACGAAAAGAACCAAATCTTGAAGACAAGTAAATAGAATTTGGCCCTGCAGTATCCGAATTACCCAAACCCGACAACTGTCAAGATATCCAGCCCGGATGACCAAGAATCCGCTAGGGGATCCTGCGAGAGTGTGAAATTCTTTTCATCCGTACTCCCTACAGAGATCAAATCTGGTGCGCCGAGTTATACGGGGCTGGACTCTTAATAACAGACCCGCACGACATATGTGGACAGGCGGAAGAAGACGGCACTGAGCCGAGAACCGTGGTTCAGTTGATCAAATTCGTTAAGTCCTAGGGCCAAGAACCCACTTAAGCCCACATGCCATTATCCCTTGTGACATTTGAAAAGGAAGCGCCAACGAGATAACGCACCTGTGGAATACAAGGATTAATTTTGAGCCTCACCATGGCAGAGCAGGGCCAACCCAGTGCTATATATGCTTGGGCCTCCACCACTCAAGCCATGGGTGTGAGCGTGAGACCGCATGTCTACGTTCTGCAGGTGTACACCTCATAAATGACGTCCGAACCTTACAGGGACCAAAATGTGAGCAAACTGCCAGGAAGTTCATATCAGCATCCTGGCGGACACCATACGGACTGCGCATCCTGCAGGATAAACAGGGCAAAGCCCCCAAAAAAGAACTCAGGAAACGCACGCCCAGGAGACTGCTTAGTCCAGGCACTATCAAGGTACGGAAAAGTACTGCAACAGGCGGAAGCGACCCTGACTCCCACGTAAAACCAGCCGGATAGCACCGATGCGACTGCTACTGAAATTGCAGCTGCACCTGGAGCTAGACCACAGCGGTCTACCAAGAAAAGGAAGGCCACTGTATCCCTGAGCGAGGAATCGCCGGCTAATACCGCCATTCAACCAGCAACGCAAACTGCGTCAACTTGGTAGACGTCATCTTATCCTGGTATGTGTACATTATACAACGCTCACACTCCATCCTCAGACGCTGCAGGCAACAACTGACCAACCTCCGCCTCTCTGCTACGCAGAAACACCAAATCATGTACCCGACCTTTCCCTTATTCCAGCTTATAATGGCCGTGAGAGGAACTCCAAGACTATTGAGAGACATGTACCGGAACGTAAATGGAGACCGGGAGCAGATGCTGGGCATCCTAGAGTTTGTAGATCACCGTGAAACTGAATTCTGAGGTCTGCAAAACGCACTTGCATGTTGGTGTACAATTTAATTCCCAAGTTGTCACTCATCGCTCTGATATTCGACCGACTGTCGGAATTACAGCTTTATTGATAAAAAACTACATTACTCACACTTCTATACCTATCCCTCCAATAGCAACTACAGGTGACCGTCGTAAGGTTCTACTGAGGCGGGACGGAACCGATTGTGTATGATACGCCCTACCGTCTACTCCTGGGGCAGACACACATACTCCTTAACGAACACCATAAAGTGCGCATAGTCGGCAACATTTGCGTAAAACATCCTAGCTGAAACAGCCGTATCCACAACAGGATACTGCTTCCTCTGCGGTGACCCGGCACTCCTTGTGCATGGCCCGAGAAGTCCAATGTACTTCCCGCCACACGGCACGGTGGACGTCAAAGACTTCCTGATCATTAAGAACATCTCTAGGTCTCTCAGTGGTAAACGCTCAGACGTCACCCTCACAACGCAAACTGGATACATGAACACGACTGGAATGCCGCGGTCATAACCCTTCAAAACTCTGTGGAAGCTTAGTCTCGAATAGACTCAATAGAGAACTCAGGCAATGGCCAAGCAGTTGTCCTCACCATCATAAATGCGGTCCGTGCTCATACTCGCCGTACTTTAAATTGTGACTTTGTGGGTTCATAGAATTAAAAGTCCAATTTGCAGAAATTGAAAATGTTCTTTATTTCCGTAGAAATACACTTTGGTCCACACTTACAGTAGCAGAATTACGTAATCTACACAAATACAGACTTCAAGCTCATCTGCCACACCCACAAACAAAGAGCTCACTTTCAAAACACAGCTGCACGAGTCCAATTACCACTCTCACTGACGATTCGCGGCTTCTTTTATAGCTCCCATTCATGGTTGCAGAAGTTTGTGGAATGTTCTGTAAGACGGCACCAGACAAAACACGAACTTTCTAGACATCTAACTTTATCTGTTTCGGAAAGCCTTTTATCTTCGCGGTGCACTATCTGCCCCTTTGTGTGCGTCGGCCACGCATCGTCACAACAATATGTTCACGACAATATTGACTCACCGCAACTGCTTCCGCTCCAACAAAGCAGTTTATAAAAGCCCAAAATGCTGTAAGAAATCTGTGGTAGGCACTTCACCACACCAGAATAGGAGAGGTGCACAAAAGTTCTAATCCTTGGTGCAACGCCTCCTAAGAGCACCCGCCAAGTGATCTGGGAAAACACGTTAAGAATAACGAATGGCGAATGGTCCATGGCCTGAGGAACGACAAAACCGTAAACCAGGACCCCTTGAAGAGCCCTCTAGGACGGCTTGTTTTAAAGCCGGGAGAAAAGGCGGATGCGCTAGCTTACTTTCCAGATAATCAATCCCAGCCTATAGTTGAGCCTATGGACGTTGACCGTACTGAATACGTGGAATTGGTACTGGAAAGCTTCCTTGGAACCACAAGGTGTTACACGTTACAATCGTTATCCTCAGAGAAGTTACCTCCAATGTCTTTATGGTTTGTTAAGAACAATCATCGTTGCAATAAGAGATAAAATGGCTGAGAACGTTACACTCTCTTAAAACCAAGAAATCTCTTGGGCAGGACCGCATAACAGCAGAAGTGCTTCCGCTAGAGCCGCAATTCACTTGACCCGCGTTTACAACGCAATGTCTTCATAAGCGCAACTTCCGAGCTCTCTAGAAGGAGGCCCGTGTGATACGCGTTTTGAAGCCGGGGGAAAACCGGGTTTCCCTTAAGTGATAGATCCATCAGCCTCCTAGCAAACATCTCGAGAAACTGCTCCTTACCAGTGTCGGTCCTCATTTAGAGGAAAAAGGCATCCTCCCAGAACATCATTTTGGTCTACGAATTGGACATCTGCCGCATAGTGGGTCACCGAGAAAGCTTTCCTGGCCTTCCAGGACATTCAAAATGGCGGCAGTATAGCTCAATGTCGAACCGGCATGATGGGCTGATCTATAAAATCCTGAAGCATAAAATACCCTTTCCATGTGTTTCCTTTATGGCCGGTTTCTTCAAAACCATAACTTCCAAGTAATTTTTTTTTAATTTACGTCCTCCAACGTTAAGTCATATCGGACGATGAATGGAATGGATAAAGTGATGCTCAAATGAGTCCGGGATCCATGGAGCTCAGAGTTACCCGACATTCGTCCATCAGGATAAGGGAAAATCCGGGAAAAACCTTATCCCGGTAACTCACCCTAATCGAGATTCGAACTCCGGATGGTGGACTCCCAAAAAGGTCTACCTGGGAGATGAAATTTCCCTGGACACAATGTCAGAGCAGCCCATTATCGCGGGATACTCGTATGGCAGCGCTCTTCGTGGCTTACACGACCGTCACGGCCATCACAACACCCACACTTGTCAGTATGCCGATAATCTCACGATCTTCGCAACAAACGAGAATACTCTACACAGTGGATTCAAACCCAGCTCCGTGCCACTGAGGCATGCAGTGAATGGCCATTAAGCCGTAGCAAAGCTCAGCGAAAACCAGAGCAACCGGTACAGAGAAGCTACGTGTTATGGCACCGTCGAATCACTTGGGGTGCTACAAGGGTGCAATCCTCAGGCAACAGTATCCCATTTTCCACTCTCTCCATCTGAAACTACAACTGTATGCGAGTCTTTCCATTCATAGTTCTCTATGGCTGCGAGATCTGTGGAACAGTGGCAGTATACGCTATGGAACAGAGGAATCACAGCCGATATCCTACAAGCACATTCCGACACTCCGCGCACTGTCGATGTCATCAGGAAGAGGACACGATCAATGTACGACAAAATCCATAACCATCCCAACCATTTGGTAAACATTCTGGGCAAATAATCCGAGTCGAATAAGACGCTCGAAATCTTTCAAACTACCAAAAGATGCGAAGGGGCGGCTCAGCTAAGTAATGCCATTAGTCCGCTCTGGCAATGATCACGCTTCGCATCATCAAACTCTGATGGTTAAGCAAAACAAAACGGGGCTAGAACACATTGTGATTCGCCACTAAATGGGGAAAAGCTGTACGCAACAGCGGGAGGAAATCTCTTGTGGACCTCGCATCTCACCCACCACATTCCCTAGAGAACAAACTTTACCTGACTCATCTTGCAATTTAAGCCACAGAACGGCTCGTCATTGCGGTACCGACACATCAGCGGAAAATGTTACTCGGTCGATCAGAAACGCTTCTGGCCTCTAATAGAGAATTCTAAATACGTTAGGCGAGGCAAACCACTTCGGACAGAATAAAGATAGATAACAATGTAAGATTTAGCGAACAGGAGTATTTCCGAAGCGTAAGAGAGGACGTGTAATTATTCCTTTCCGAATAAGGCAATTCGAGGTAGAAACTTCAGGCTACCATGCCAAATCAATTGTAAAGAAATTATTAACTTTAGCGATGTTAATTAACGATTATCTTATATAAATAAATAAATGTATACGCTCAAATTTAAGATCAATTGCGTATCTTTATATGACCAAAGGATATACATTTAGATTATGTCTCTGTGCGTTTAAATAGCTGAAGATTTTAGCTGTACATTTTCTAACTATATTTAAAAGAAACTCTTAACCAGGATTTGAGAAGCAGGCTTAAAGATGAGTTCTATGACATAGCGTTACTGTAATTCGTTTTGTTTTATAGCGGAGGGTATATAGTGGTTTCCTGCCATTGTAAGCTAATTCACTATAAAAGAAATAGTAGGGACGATGGGGACGAGATAAACAGACTAAAACGTATTAATTTTGCAATTCTTATAACGTGGGTGAATTTCAACCAATAAAATACGAAGTTGGGTTTAAACCAAGAGTGAAGTTATTGGTACCGCGAATACAAGAACCAACCAGATAACAACAAATGAAAAAGTATGGAAACATAAATTTAATAAGTTTAGGTCAGAAGGGGAGCTGTTTGAAGACGTCCAGCGGAGATGTACCTTCCAAAAAAATTCCTGCAATGCTAGAAACGAACTATGTGACTGTATGGAAGTTTATAGCAGTGCCATTCGGTAAACAAACAGAATAATTCGCTAATTTGAGGTAGTACAGGCAAGTAACATATTGTAAGGTAAGTAGGTATAGTACAAAAACTGCATAAAATCACATATGCATTGTGAGTTGGAGACGCCAATTCTAGAGGGCAAATGTGTGTGTGTGTGTGTGTGTGTGTGTGTGTGTGTGTGTGTGTGTGTGTGTGTGTGTGTGTGTAGTGTTTAACGCCCGCTTTTACTACATACGGCACCGCAGGCGGTGACACTGATGATGCATGAGATGAAGATGGAGCAACGGTGGAATGAGATGGTGGGGGAAACCGGAGGTCCCGGAGAAAGCCCGCCCCAACGCCGTGTTGTTCACCACCAATCTCACTTTGCGGTCGCCTGGGTTCGAACCCGGGCCGCCTTGGTGAGAGCCAAGCGGTCTAACCACTGAGCCACGGCGTGGCCTCTAGAGGGCAAAGGACACTTCTGTGGAAGTACACACATATTCTGAGAAGTAAAATAAACTAGAAGTCTAATGATCAGTAAAAATTATTTTCCATAACTTTAGGTCCACTCCTGCCTTACGAAAGAAAGGAGCCCATTTCTCTCCCATTTTTTGGATAGATAGTCGGGGCAAACACCGGGAGATCGAGAAAGTGAGCAAGGGAAAACGCGTGGACAGCGAGGTAGGAGGATCTTCACATTTGTGGTGCTACTTGAGGTCGTAAACAATACACAGATGTGAGGCGTTACATTCACGTGACATTCTCTTCCCATTCTCGTAAACAGTATTATTACAAAACGATTATTCTTCTATCTGTATCATGTTAATCCAGATTAACGTCTTGCATGCAAATATAATTAATAAACATTTTGTTGCGGAAGAAAAAGGAGAATTAAGATCTGAATACATAATCCAACCAATAAAAAACCGCATATTTCAAGTAGGCTTTGAAATTATACACTCTTTCCATTTAATCGCGACAAACAACAAAATCGTCATGGCATTTAAATTTAACTATTGATATCTCAAAAATGGCTAATGACACAACATGTTTTTGACATAAATTTGTGTTTTAACAGCATATACATTATCTTAAAATGTTTCATTTGTATAGCTACTGTAACTGCTATAAACATATAGAAAGTTTAGGTGCCTAGAGTCAAATTATTTATCTAATTAACAAGCGATTAATTGCACGACGATATTAAGAATCGGTTAAGTCTGTATTTTACTATGATAATATTTTCAATTAACCGTCAAAGTCTCGGACCTATTTACAAGGGTGTACATCCCTAACTGTAAGAGTTGTTCATGATGCTAAATGTTATTATGTTTCACTAAGGTAATTGGGTAAAAGGCAAAAAGGACATTCTGTCCTAAAGGTACTCAAACCGAGGAAGTAAGGATTGAGACTCCTCATACTATTAATTCTTTATGAAGTACTATTACATAATGAGTAAAATAAATAAATACACAAATAAATAAAAAAAAAGCACTGAACGCCCAATGAGTATCCCGTGTTACCTGTATAAGAAACTGAAAATCATAATCACGTTTTCTATTGCTTTATATAACACCAGCAATTTCAAAAAATGGATTTACAATTGTTATACGTTTTATTGCATTAACTGTAAGAAATGTATATTCGAATATACATTTTATTTATACACGCCCTTTTACGTTCTATAATAAGTTTATCATTCTCACTGGGGTATGGGGAGTCATAATAGGTCCAGCTATGGATAATAAATAGTGTTACCTGTCATTAAATCGAACAATTCAGTTAAACGAAATGGGGCGAAAAGGTAAGAATATGACTTTAGAACAAAACGCATTTCGTCGACTACCATTATGAAAAGACCAAGAATTGCAAAATGATTACCTAATTGTTAAAATGAAGAAAGAAACAATAATTGGAAATCTAATTAACAGATACGTACTAGAAGATTTAATCAAACTGGTCATCCAAAAGCCTTTATTGGCCAAGAGGAAACAAATATTGTAAGGAGTGTGAACAAATATCCTAAATTGAGTGCTCCCATACTGTAAGCCGAGGTAGATTACTGTCGCGAACCCGTATCTACGATCGCGTGGCTTGTATACACAAAAGAAACCGATAGGAGGGCAGAGTCCGCGGACACAGATAACAGTCAGATAAGGGTCTGCCGAAACAAACAAACTGAGATAAATGGAAATTTCTAGTTACTTCTGGACTGATAGAGATTGTTCGCGTTCTGATTTATTTGTGAATTATCTAGAAATTATCTGTGAAGTATTTGAAGAGGCGACGATTGGTCAAGAGGGGTGGTAGTTGTGAAACAGTTGTTGTGAAACCAGACAGCTGGAAGTGTTATTGTAACGAGAGCGAATGATGTAAACTGCTGACACTGTTATTGTCATTGACCTTGGTAGACTGATGGTGTACGTAACGTAATGCTGCTGTAATCTATAAGAGTATTTCTACGAAAATAAAGGGGATTTTTAATTTCTGCAACTCGGCCTTTTAATTCTACGAACTCACAAAGTTACATTATTTTAATACAGGCGAGAAAGTAATCCTCCAGGGACAATTAGGAATATACTGAAAAGGAAGGGATTACATGGTTGTGTGGCAAAGTAAAGTCCTCATGTAAATTAAAAAACAGAAGGAAAAGGCTAAACTTTGCAAATGATTTCATTGCATAAACTACATTGAATGGAAGAATAATGGTCTGGGGAAGATCTAATACGGAAATGGAGGGTAAAGAAAATCTTCGACCTACTGTAAAATCTAGAGGTGGGAGTGGATGGACTGGCGACAACTGGAGTTGGATAATTGATTTTCATCGACGGAAAAATGGACAAAATGGAATACTTGAACCTTATGAAGAAGATTCCATGCAGTTGATGTGAGTGCTAGTTATAAGTCCTATGAAGATGATGACACCAAACACAATCCCGTGCAGGAATGGTTTACTTTCAACTGACCACATACCCTTCATCCACCTGCACAATATCCGAACTTGAATCCAATTGATAGTCATTTATGGGTTGCATTGGATACTAGAGTCCACAATCAGCCAGTATATGTAAAGGAGCATTTGAAAACAAGACTCAGTGAAGAATGCACCACAATTTCAACTGTTTATACTAATAAACTTGTATGGAGTATATCCAATCAAGAGAGGTCATGAAACGCAGAGAAAATACAACAAGGTTGATGCATTCCTTAAATCTCTTTGCGCTAAGTTGGATCGTCAGTTTGATGATCTTTAAGTTTGCACCACGTTATTCTGCCGATTTGATAAAGATTTGTTGGTATTACATTCATCTTTATCTTCTTTTACCAGTAACTGTAATCGACGAGCACCAATGATTAAAATCTCAGTTGTGGTCTTGGGTGGATGTTTTGTATCACCTTAGTGAAATAATACTTCCTTTATTTGTTTTAATATTCCTTTTTATTCTAAGACAAAATAAATAAGCTGAAAACCAATTATACACGTCGTTCTCGGGAATACCTCTTCAACAGCATGAAGAATTTATGGTTGCCTCAATGGAAGATCTTTTCGTTTCCAAAGTTAAAATCAAACAGTTATATACGATTTCTTGTCATTAACAAGGTGTGTATTTTAATCAATAACTGCACTTATATTTTATCATACAAACATTTTAACATTTAAATTTTAATTAACTTCTTAAAATTAACAAACAACTCTTGCTTGGGTCTACCTTTAAACAACGGCTTCTGTTTTGGTGCACAAGATAGACTATTTTGTTCACGTTCCAATACCTACCTATTTTGCACGGAAATATGTATTTGGTTATGTTTATATATATTTGGCCTTATAGATATCAGAAAATGAAAATGATATGTCGCATTTTTATTATTTTAGATAGCTTGTTATGCCTTATAAATACAGTAGAAGCCTTAAACACCGCGGATTCGGATTTCACACGAGGGAAAGTATTTCCCAGAAAAATAAAACTGCATTTTTTAATTTTTTGGTAACTTTTGAAAGTTGAATTTATAAATGTCTTCAAAGAGCGGTTCTGCAGTACAAATTTCGCGCTCGCCACACCCCCAGCGTTGACCTTGGCCACGTTATTGCTGTAAAATAAAGGTAAAATATTATTTCAGTCTGAATCACGCCTTTTGAGAGTAAAGTCACCTGCTTAGAATACCAATAGTATAAAGTGCGATCGATTTCAGGACTGGAATACACCTCCAGCATTACTGGTGAGTAATTGTATTAAAAACTGATGTACTTTATATTACATACCTTTTTATGTAGCTACCTACTGTAATTTATTATTGCGCCAATATTTCCTTACAACTCCGCGGGATCGACTTTTGTCACATCTAAGCTCCAATTCGATATACCGCGGAATCATTATAACGCGGGGTAAATCATGTCCTCCAAAAACCAGGCTTTTACTGCATAATCAGGAATTCTGACTATCCGATACGAAGTTATTGACAAAATAACTTAGAATTTCAACTGTCCTAATATATTTTTTACTCGTATATGATTTACAGCTCTTTAATATCTACGTTGAGCACAGGATTAAATGATTCTCGATAGCTAATTGTAGAGACGAAAATTTAGTCGGCACTGCTAAATATAGTTTCAAACACACGATGTTAATCAGATTGTGTAATCAAATTTATCTACTATTCAATATATTTGAAGTAAAAATTATTGTCGTTACAGAATTCGTGAGAAAAAAATTAACATAGTTCATATGTTTGATGAGATATATTAGTAGTACACAATAATTACAGATTCTGTAAAATATAACTGCTGTATACCTTGATCTGGTTCTATTAAACTGTTTTAGTCCTCGTATGTGCAACCTGTTGTGGGTGATGGGATAAAGCACTGAAAAGTCGTTGGGTCGAATGCTAGTTTGAGATCCTCCTCTGACGAAATGTGGTGTGAAACTAAATGAAGTGTCGCTATCTGTCTTTTAGCTGCATGGGATGGCACGATAAGTATCCTTTTCTCGCGTTTCAAAATATGGTTTTGGAACTAGAAAGAAAATTCCAAATTCTTGTCCAGAGGGACATTTTAAGGAAGTCGTCGTATGCAACTTGCACTGAATTCAACTAATTTTTAACACTTTATTTGGAGTTCTGGAAATTTTCTGTATGGATCTGAACCCGTACGCAATTCATGTATTAAATTTCCTATTTTTGTTAACAATAAATGAATGTTTACCTTCTATCTTCTTTCCTTTTATTAAATCTCCTCCACCCTCTCTAACTCACTCGTGTTGATATCGATGGCAGCCTGCACACGTGTTCTCACAGAAATTTGCGAGATAGTGTTGCAAACGAATACAGGTGCCCGCAAGACCACAGCACAGCCCGGAAATTTAATTTACACTTGGATTAGAGCGTAATTATTCAGATGAGCTTAGTTTCGTAATCCAATTCTGTAACCCATAAGTTCCATGGGTTCCATAAGTTCCAACCCAACTACCATATAGTTCCACCCCTCGGCAGTTTCTTACCCTTAAAATTGTAGTTTTATGTCAAGCGATTTTAAACTTGTAGCAGAATAAGGAGATGGTATGGCCATCTCTCATCTTGCTGTAAGTAAACATTACACCAGGTACATCAGTAAATAAAATATCAAAAATTTTATTACATCATATACACGTCTATAAACATAGGAGAAATACCTATTGGAGTGTTTCAAATTAAAATGTGTATGATATTTTAAATAATAAAAGGCACTTCAGATAATATTTGTGTTCACACAAGCAAATTTAGCGGTTTTTTTTTTTTTTTTTTTTTTTTTTTTTTTTTTTTTTTTTTTTACTAGGCCCAAGTAGATGAATTCACGATAAACCTTTGTTCAGGTCCCTAACCCTAATCGTAAAAGTGTTGTAAACCTAGCTCCCAGAATACAAATTATTGTAATATGTAATGCTTATTTATCGTTACGTACTCGGACTCATTTCGAAATTTCTCTTTTACCCATGTTTCCGCAGTAAAACTCTCACTGGCTGGGAAATAGAATGGTTACTTTAGCAGATATGGATGGCTATTTTTCGTTTTGAAGAGTAGGTACAAAGCATTAATTGAGAGACGAATAAGTTTTAATACTTGCTAAATGTATGAGGTTAAACAAGGGCCGCGTTGGTTGATCTCAGAAAAGATGTTGACTCAAGCAAACAATAATTTCGCTATTGTATGCAACAGAGCGTACTTGTATGTTAACAGTGTTTAAATGCTTGAAATAAATAGAAAATTCTTGATTGAAATAACGTTTAACTTAACGAATATTTTAGTTAGCGTACGCCTGATTAAGAAAATAGAACAACTTCAATGTTCATGATTTTGAAAATCTTTGCATAAAACGGGGCAAGGTAAAATAAAGTAATTGGACGGGTACTTCGGCACCCGTGCCATGCGGCGTTTTGTACCTGTGACCTCCTAAAGGAAGAGCGCCCCGACAGGAGGGCATGAGATGAAAGAAGAGAAAGAGAGAGGGCGGCCGATTCAGGAAGCCCGGCATAGCAGGGGGCTGGGTCCCTAGCATTTACACATTGAATCTCCCCGGTGTCACCTAGTTCAATAGGAAGCTACATGTCTTCCACCGGTCTTGGAGCTGGAGATCGCACACCCAGTGCACTAAGGTGTAATTCCCCGCCATGCAGTGCCGGAGACGCCTGTCGATGCATGTCATTATGAAAGGACCGGGCAGATGAAGAGTGAAGTGAGTTGAAATGGAGGGAGAGGAAAGTAAGACAGTTGTATGAACCTTCACAGATTCTCTAGTGACTCGAGGAAACCCTGACAAAATTTCATGGGTCTGGAAGTTAGGGGTGGGAATCGAATTTGCTTCGTTTGCTTCCATTATTTGCTTAAGTGAACAATTGGATTGCTACTGCCCTCTACTTTTGTATCTAACAGTTACGAGAACAAACTCGTTTTGCTTTAAGTGCATATAAGTAAACTCTGAAGGTTCAAACATTTTCTAGATTTTTCATTATTTCATTCAAAACTACTGTGGCTGTATGTCCTTGAGCGTCACCAGGCAGGCAACCAATTGCCTTCTCCTTAAGTGGGGCGTGAAGCGTATCAAGTGAAGCCATCTCTATTAATAGCTTTTAGTCTAGAAAAATATTGTAGATTTATAAAATGATAAAGCGCGAGATAGGGAGTACAGTTTGTAACACGTCCGGGAAACTACATATAGTTTAGCTGAGATAGTTTCCAAGATTCAAATGGCCTAAATGTACACATTGGCAATGTTCATCATTTGGCATGGAGGATCTGCTAACACAGGATTCCTACCAAATTGATTTTTCTCTCCAAAACTACCTGACCATCATAAGGTGTCAGCTGATTCATTTGAAGAATGGTTTCTCAACAAATTCTTAAATTACTTAGAAGAAGAAAGCATTAATATGGTGGATAATAACCCTATTATTTGTTTATTGATAATAAATTACGGGATACGATCAGCAGAAGGAACCAAATTGTAGAATGGCTGCAAAAATGGGGTTTGGATTTTGGGCAACGGAAACGTGGGTTATTGCAAAGAGTGCTTACGATTAACAATCAGGAAAAAGTTTAAAAGTTAAATTGACTGACGCCGAACGACTTATTCAGAAGAAATCGACATGGTAATACAAGAATGCGCGAGACATGAAGGAAAAAAACTACGAGAAGATAACTTATGGAAAGAGATAGACCACGAGAACATTTTGGAATCACGAATGTATAGCGGCGAGTTTAAGATAGTGCGTGAAATAGAGGGAAATAAGAAACCAAAGGGTTTAACAAAGTGGCAACAATGAGCACGCAAACGCATCTCATTCGCTGCAGAGCGGTAAAAAAAGCTTTTTAATTTAAGTCCTCCAACATTAAGTCATATCGGACGGTATATGAAATGAGTGAAATGATGCTCAAATAAGCCCAGGGACCTTAGAGCTAAGGGTTACCCGACATTCATCTTTCAGAATAAGGTAAAATTCTGGCAAAAATTGTATTCATATAAAACCTTAAAAATAGACTTATCCCTGACCGAGATTCGAACTCGGAACCTTTTGAATATAAAGCATACACGCTTGCAGCACTGACTCATAGCATTAAACATTAAGAAAGTCCCTGCAAATGTAGCAAACAATTTCCATTATAATTAAAAACCTCTAAAATGTTATATTCACATAATACGTTCTAGTCATCACCGTTTATTTTTATATAGCTTCTTTTTACAAGAGAAGCTTTTCGGCTTTCACGGCCGGAGTCAATATAACTGGTAGTTATTTTCCAGCTGTTATGCTGTGGTCCGCTGAAGATAAGATGTTCGAGATGTTTCCTCCACAATTTCGATTAACATCATTGGCACGGCCGAAGTGTTTGTTGTGTTCTCAAAGCCCGCAAGTAACTTTCAGTTATATTCTTATAAATGCTCATATTTAAATATAATTCATGTTAATGGGAGCGAACTTGCATAAAATTCCTCTATGTGGAGGAGCAGACATTCACATTATATAGTACAATGTGAAGAAACAAAGCTGTGGAGAAAACAGTTTTTACAGAGAGAGAGAGTATCAATATAGAAGTTGTAAGAATTAGAATAATGAAGCTACAAATGGAAGAGGATACAAAAAATGCAAGGGGAATTTATGGGAAGGGCAAGGGAAAACTGGTATAGAAAAATAAAGAAAAGTAATATGAATTAAGTTAAGATACAACGTGCATAAATAACCACGGCGTTAATATGTATGGTGGACTAAGGGATAAATCAGCAACTCATGTAACGTATAAGTAAATAAAGTTGTAAAAAATTGTACAAATGATCTGTAAATAAGTATAAATGCAAATACATGTTAATCGAAATAAACCTTAACAGCAAGTTACAACGAATGCAAAACTACAAACAAGTAAAAACAGGTCTACAAACTACAAAAACAAAGATGAAAGTTAGTTTGGGGCATCCCCATCAATAACTCATTTAAACAGTGCAGTTTTATTTCTTTCTGTTCTGGGTTTAGTACTTCGAAATTCCTATGTCCTTGCATTACGTATTTCACTGTGGCTACAAGGGGAATAGAGCGATGGGAATAGATTCAGGTGTTTATCTGGGTACAATACCGCGCATTTAATTTCCATAGTTGTTTCATAACATCGAAGAAACAGCCAAAATTACAAGAAAATAAAAATCTTGACTGATGCATTCATTTTATTGTCTACTCGTGTCAACAAAGTATTCTTATAAACTGTATTCTTCTATCTTCTTCTTGTTAAAACGGATATTATTCATTGCTCATTTTATAGATTTTGTTGTAGGTATAAGATGAATATAGTAGGTAAACTAAAGAGAAGCAAATTTTTCATACCCGGTCCTATGCCACGGCTTTGCAATTCAGTTCTCTATGCATGAAAACGGAAAAAATGAGTGAAAAGAGAGGAAGGAGAGGAAAGAAAAAGAATACATAATATCAATTAGCAATTGGGAGAAGTATTTGAAAATTCGAACTAATAACAAAGAATATGTCGGCAATGGTTAGTGGTACAAAAATGTCATATGACATAAATGTTACGGGACATTTCTCGATAAAAGTTTCAAGTCATTCTGAGATTCACATATTAGAAAGATGTAAGTTATATTGAGAACGTTAGAAGTATAAAATGCATCTGATATTTCATAAGTTAAAAGGGAACTATCAGTATGCTCACACCTGTATTCGCTTGAAAGTTTGATAACGTCATCTCTGCTTTATGTTGGGCCTGGTGACAAAAATCGGGTACGGAGAATAGCTGGAAGTAACCGGAAATAAGTTCAGAATACGTACGAACATATAGCAGGCACAATAACACAGAATTGTACGGGAAGGATTGTTTACCCCTGATCGGCAGCGGTCTACACATGGCATACGTAAGGAGCACCGGCACAGAGCTGACGAGGGATGTCCCGCAGCTAAATGCAAGTGGTCGCATGCGGCACTTTCCAGGCTTTAGTTTTCGGCGTTGCAGAACTACTTCGTAGCAGACTTTTGGTGCACATAGCTTATATACAGCAGGCATTATACCATCAATTTTAGGTGCGTAGTTGTGCGAGTACAGTGATAGTTCCCTCGTCAGAAAAACATTTTCGAGCACGAATTAAAAAAAAAAGTAACACCTCTGTAGAAACATGGGCTGCAATCTGGAATATAGTCCGATAGCACCAATGAACAAAATATGTAAGGTTTTGGATAATTTTATGGCTGCTGAAGTATAATAGAATAAAAGTACTGAAAGAAGAGATTGACCAGATATCCATAAATACGAAACAAATTATTTGGATACATGCAATCCTGGGAGCGAAAATAATATACAGGATTCTAAATACCAACAAACTGTTTAAAGTGAGACATCAATTTTAAGTTTTTTATGAGTAGATGACATATTTTACGAAAGATTACTCACTCAGATTTTGATGTTGAAATCCTCCGGAACATGTTTTCGACCACTACTTCCTGGTCATCCTGAACAAGCGGTGCTGCACCTTCTCGTTGAGGATGACCAGGAAATAGTGGTCGAAAACATGTTCCGGAGGATTTCAACATCAAAATCTGAGTGAGTAATCTTTAGTAAAATATGTCATCTACTCATAAAAACTTAACATATAAAGGATGTTAATGAACTGCGCCGAAATCATTCCAGCGATTGCAGAGGTGACTAGTTGATGTGCGGCTAAACATAACGCAGTTACTTGTGTTAAACCTAACTGGTATCAGATACTGATAAGTTGCTATTTAAACAAGATGGGTGAAAATTACTGGATCAGTGTATTTACTACTACCCGAATAATAGAGCTATCGATTCTTAAGTAGCTCGTTATTGGCGTTCTCTAGATTTAATGACTCAAACATCTCTTAAATCTCAAACTAGTCAACTGCCAGTACGACACTGAACAGCGATTAACTGCATTCTTGCATCATGTAGCGTACTCTAATGGTGTTTCTGTAACTGTCCTGGTAGCTCAATCCGTAACGATGAAAACTAGTGTTCCTGTCATGTAGTAATTTTATTTCTTTGTCTATTTAAAACGTAAACTCTAATAGGAAGAAATTGCGTGATTCGTAATGAAGAACATAAATCTGGTTGGCCAGTGCAATAACACTAGTATGACTTCCATTCTTAGGGACACTGTAACTGTAGCTTGGACAGCACGCTCTCTCGACCTCAACCCAACTGAGGTCACCTTAAGCCTGTGGTGTATGAAACACCTACTACCTCAAAAGATCTAACTGCCCGAATAATAGCAGCATATGAATTTATTCTACAAACACAAGGAATTTTGGACAGAATACGACAGTCGTTCCTTCGCCAATGTCAACTTTGCACTGGAAACGCAGGTCGCCATTTGGAGCAGTTCCTATAAACATGAGTAAGTAGTTGTATTTACCTTTTATTTTATGTACGTTTATGTACCCTTTAAACCACCTCCCATTTAGAAGTATAGCATGTGAAAGTATTCAGAAGGATTCAACCTTTGTTAGAAAGGATCGTGGTTATTTGCATTGGCAAGTGAAATTACGCCGTAAAGTGCATGCATTAATATAACAATTAAAAGCTTAGACAAAATGTTTTAAAAACAACAACCAGCCAAACAAAAAACAAAATTAAACAAAAAATGACAAAAAAGTGAAGGAGACTGGAACTAGTTTGCCTTTCATTTGAAAGTTAATGTTATGACCATTGCGTGCTTCGACACGTATCTTCATTTTCGTGTGTTGTGCACTCAAGTGGTGTTATACATATCAGTGACGTACTGGCACTTTAGAACCTTATAGCAGTAACTTCCAACAGGATAAGTCTATCTCAAATTACTTGTTTAAGATATCTCCACTTATTTGAGTTTGATTTATGAGTCACTATGTTTACACTCAAACTTCAATTACTTGTTGTTGTATAATTGAAACGTTTTCAAGATCATTCGATCTCATCCTCAGCTGTTTGGTGACTAAATGAACCTTCCTCTTTTTCCACCAAAGAAGAGGTGGAAGAAGAGGAAGGTTCATTTAGTCACCAAACAGCTGAGGATGAGATCGAATGATCATGAAAACGTTTCAATTATACAACAACAAGTAAGTGAAGTTTGAGTGTAAACATAGTGACTCATAAATCAAACTCAAATATGAAGAATACTTCACTGTTAATAATGCTTCTGCTTTTAATATTTATATCTCCACTTGCTCTGAAAATATTTCGGTGTAGTTCATTAACATCATGTATGCTAAATTATTTATGGCAGGCAGTTCAATCTAACAAGGTATTGTAATTGGCATACCAATCGTGTTTCAATCTCTGTGTCGGTGACGTAGCGACGTCGGGAACGACCAAGGACAGGTGTGCAGAGGAAAAAGCGAGAAGAACGTCGACCATCTTCACGGTAGCGATCCAATGTTCGCATCACAGGCACAGGCGTCTTGCTTGCAGACTCGTACATGCGTTTCACGCAGTTGGGTCGCGAATCTGCCGTGAACAGATTTCTCTCCAAGGGCCGCGACGCAGTGAAATGTTCTGTGCGCTGACTGAAGGCCGTGAGGTCGCTCTCCGCTAAAACAAACAAAAATACATCAATTACTGTATTAATTAAAATAAATAAAAATAAAACATCACCTTATTACCATTGTAACCGCACCTAACATTTATATAAACGCAGATTTACATTCATTTTGTACTTTTGCTGTTACACTCAACTAGGGAAGTAATGGATTCAATCCCAAAATTCCATACCTAGATTTCACCAGAAATAAATGTTTTGAGGCCTCTTTAAAACATTATAGAGAAATATTCATTTATATAATACATAACTCAACACCAAATACCCCAAACTACCCTTCACATATATTTTTCTAACACTTTGATTTTCTCAAAAATGTTTATAATCCTTTTGATAAAAATAGCATACGTTTAAAATTTTTCATGATCAATGTATATCTTGAATTCTCTGAGAACAGAGATATCTCTGATGTCTTCCTCATTTTAAATCGTGTTTGTATAATTATCTATTACTGATAATATTTAAAAAGTACGGCAAATTGTTATACACTAAACATGCAGATATCGTTAAAGCAAACATTTATGTCAAATACAGTTTTTGTGGAATTAACCATTTCCAAAATATTCCCTGTTATTGTTTGAATTTTTGCATGCTTATATTTTTCTCAAATGGGAAATCGTTATTCAGTTTTTGTTTAGATGATGCAAAGAAAACCACTTTGGAAACCATCGCACAACTAACACTTCCTAAAATATTTTAGTTTCGCTTTAGACTACTGTATTACCGTTAATAGATATAAAGAAATGTGTTGTATACCACTTCTATAAATATTATTTGACTGACATGAAACATATATGAATATATCGCATTTGTAAGAATAACTGGAACAGAAAGGGAAAGTTATACTTTTTTAACTAATGCCCTCTAACGCAAATAGATAGTGTGACGCAGACGGCGAACTCGCGTTGCCGATCGATAATGCGGACTGGCGGTGGTGGCGGGGGGAGGGACGCAAGGGGTGGCACCTCCTCCTACCGCGCGAAGGTGCTCGAAGGCTCCAGAATGATTTCCCCCTCCATAATGGAAGAATCGGGAGGTTTCGGGGCGATCGATACAAGCGAGGCGACGGTTAGTTGAGTGGAGGACGTCCCGGTGTGCGGACGTGTAGTGAGTTGAGTGAGTGACCGTGAGCCGGGCGGACGTGTAGTTGAGTTGAGCGGACGTGTAAAGACGAACTGGCAAGGTTGAATGGTGTAAATTAAATTGTAATTGTGTACATTAAACTGTAATTGGGAATAAGGTGGAAATAAAGAACATTTTTGAGTGGTGAAATTGGACTTTTCATTTCACGAGCCCACAAAGTCACAATATATCGGACGATGACTGAAATAGGTGAAATGATGCTCAAATCAGCCCAAGACCCATACAAGTGAGAGTTTCCCGACATTCATTTTTCAGGATAAAGGAATACCTTGGAAAAACTTATCCAGTAACTCACCTGACCCAGATTCGAACTCGGGACCTTTTGAATGTGAGGCAGACACGCTACCACCATGGTACAGGGCGGGCGAAAGTAAATGTGAATATAACATATGGAAATTTTATCTAAGGAGCAATATAAACGTGTTAAAACATGCTAAACAGAAAATTTGCCGAGGTAAAGAAAGTGAATTAGTAATTGATAAATTGTAAATATAAATGCTCACTGCCCTCAGGTATCAATTTGAAACTATGTTAGAAGTAATACCGCTGTTGAAAGAGAGCGCAGTTCAAATCTATCTTCTTACATATTCAATTTTGCACAAATTATTACGTGTGCTGTAAGTGCAGTATTTATTTATACCTTGTAACCAATATCAGGCCTTAAATTCCGGCACTTGTACATACACCTGTAATTAAATGCGAAAGGTTAGTGAGCATTTTGCTCCTTTTATGTGAGTATTGCCGCTACTACAACATTGAGTGAGCTACGTAAAACAGGCGTGGTTCTTCGCCGCTGTCTTTATGGTTTGTATACCTTAGGCGATTTTAGATGATGCAGGAAGTGGGTCTGGAAGAGAAGTCATTTTTATCACGCCAGATGTTAAGTATTCATCGAAACTTGTAAAATATAGAGATACTTTCGAACATATGAAGGGAGAAATATTTCCAAGTCCGAAGATTTATCACTGAGCATGCTCAAGCACATCAACAGATTAAAACGACAGATTAATAGCTGTAGGTTAGCAGCCAAAAAAAACTCCACAAATAAGGCGTTGAAGGCAATATTATGTGTCGTTTATGTTTATTGTTCAAATATTGGTGTAATTTTCAATGTTGCAGGTGCTGTTATTTTTGGTTTAAGAGCCACAAGAGTTTTGTACGCTAACATTTGAGTTTAAGTGTAGTGTTACTTTTGTTTTAGTCTGTACTCAATGGGTGGTCACGCATTCATCGAACACTTTCTTGTTGCACGCCAAACTCACTTTAACAGCCGCTCGGTCATCCGCCACATTTCAACAAGAATCGTGCAAGCTCTGCACAAATTTCCTTACCTCTTTCATTATTAGGTTTATCTGAATTGTCTTAATTGTTCATGTTCAAGTGTTAATCCATATTTATGACGACTTCACATGTATAAAGAAGAACACACTGCTATACAATAGCTGAATAAACCGCTTTAGGCTTCCGTATCTGTGCAACCCCATCTATGCTAAAACTAGTCTATTTACCCCCTTCTAAACCAAACAAAGGTTTTGCAGCTAAACGTATAAATTGTATTTGTCTCTGTATCTAATTAGCAACAGTATTAATAAAACTGTTATTACAAAATCATAAAAAGTCGACATAGTTCTGAAAGCACAATTATATAAAATATTTCGTTCTGAACACCCCGAGAAAAGGCTTCTTAGCGCTCAGGTCAGATTGAAGCTTTTTCTTATTTATTCACCGTAAATGGTTTGATCAATATATTGTATCGCATTCATGTATGATGTATTTAATGTTGATTCTTTTTCTAGTGCGTTAAGCATAATTTCTCAATTGAAACATTATAGCTGGTACAACTTATTCTATAATATCCTTATGTATACATATCCAAAACATTAAAGACCGGGAGAATAAAAGTTAGGCTTTTTATGAAATGTTTGAATTCGTAACATCACCTCGCAGCACTGAACAAATGGTAATGATATCAAGCAGCTATAGTTTGAATGTTAAAACTTGAAGTTTTTATCCTCTATAACCAAAAATTTGGTATGAAAATTTCGCCAGAAATACATGTTCTGTGAATCACTGAACCCCCCCCCCCAAAAAAAAAGCATTCCTACAAAATGAGTACTGTATGTGTGTTTTTATGTGATATAGAGAGGGAGGGCGAGAGACGGAGGGAGGGAGAGAGACGGAGGGAGGGAGAGGGAGAGACGGAGGAAGGGAGAGAGCAGTAAAGAGGGAGAGCAGTCAATCTTGGTTTACAAATGCAGCATTCTGCAACAACGCGACATGTATTAAACAAATTCCCTTTTGCTCAAACTACACTTTATTTGTAGAATTGTAATGATTCTTAACGACTATTAAAATATGTCTGGCGTAACGGATGAAATGATGCTCAAAGGAACCCAGAGTCAACAGTGCTTAGAGTTACCCAACATTTATTTAACTTTTAGGATAAAGGGGAACTGTGGAAATAAACTTATCCAAATAACTCAACCTCACCGAGATTTGAGCTCGCCACCTTTATACTTTCACTTGAACGTGAAGCAGACATGCTACCACATATATGTTACAGAGGCGGGTTAGCTGATGTTAGCATGAAGAAGCTGTAGTAAAGATGAATCGAAACCTTTATTTGAACTTTAAAGTGAATTATAATTCTTTATAACCGGCATAGCCTTGCTTTGAGTTTAACTCTAAGGAAAATAATGGCAAAATTCGGCTTGCTTTTGGCAGAGTAAATACACAAGCAATTAAATTAGTAGCTACAACGATATATCAAACCTGAACTATTGTTTTATTGTTTCAAGTCGGCAAAAACTAACACTTCTGAAATTGTATCGCTTAAAATTCAGTGTGAATTCTTTCTGAGATACAAAGAAAGAATCATTCTTTATCTATTTATTATTATTATTATTATTATTATTATTATTATTATTATTATTATTATTATTATTATTATTATTATTATTATTATTATTATTATTATTATTATTATTATTATTATTATTATTATTATTATTATTATTATTATTATTACTACTATTATTATTACTATTATTATTACTATTATTATTATTACTGCCATCAAATTCTGGATCATTTGTGATATTTTATTACTAAAACAAATACTTCTTTGCACTGTAATCAGTTGTATCTTATATAGTGGAACATTATGCGGCGAGACTATAATAGTAGTAATTAAGAAAGAAGCGGAGAGCGTTCACAAAAAATTATGCTCGATTATGAGTCTTAAGTTTAAAATATTTGTAAATTATTTGTCCGCTTATCTGAGCCAATAAGAGCAATCTGCTGGTGAAACGTACGATTGCGTTTCGCAGACGGGAAAGTACTGATT
The DNA here is from genome assembly GCA_030765055.1 of Mantis religiosa. Lineage (NCBI taxonomy): Eukaryota > Metazoa > Arthropoda > Insecta > Mantodea > Mantidae > Mantis > Mantis religiosa. The sequence continues at coordinate 98,954,986 of CM060953.1, forward strand.
ATTAAATACGGATCTTCTGACTGGTGGAAACCCGCACTTTAATAAAGAGGCGTACTTTTATGAAATTCTTTAAAGTGCCGCTACGAACTATGAACTGTTATTACTATTCGAACATTTTGGCATGGTGGAGCATAAAATATTTTATGTATGTCTGAGACCTGATATTGTTACGGCCATTGATTTGCGAGAAAGTTATCTACAGCTATGACAAAAGTGGATTTTTTTTTATGATTGGAACTGTGTGCTGTTTCATTACGTTTAAATAAAAAAAGAAGTAGGATCACAGCGGTGAATAATGATATAATAAATTGATAATCTTAATTTAATCATGCCATTTAATGGTACACATATTAACCGCTAAAACCATTCGATACCATAAAAGCCTCCACGTAGATGTTACAGGGAAATCGCTCATTCTGGGGACAAGTTTTATAAAGCAGTTGGCACACTGCTAAGAGTATCTCGAGAAACCGGTTTGAATGTAGCTCAAGAATATGTGATGGCTAGCATTCACGCGTAACCCACAGTCCGAACTGTGATCGCGTCAGGTTGGAGCACACACAACTTAAACGTGACATTTCAAAACACGGTTTCTTCCCAAGTGAAAAAGCTCAAATATTCAAAAAGGAGTGATGTGGCTATGCGAATTTTAAATCACAAGATTATTTTACGTTCTGCTTGATACTCGTATGTGCATAAGAATTGTCCACAATTAGTGGAATATAATACACCAATAAATAACTACGCAATAATTTTATGGCGAGCTTTACGTGCATGAGAAGCGAAAATAGCTCTCTAGCAATAGGAAGAAGAAAGTGGCCATTGAACACAGAATCTTTTACAGCATCATATACTAGTGACATTTATTACCGGGAGCTCAACTTTTAATTGCACATTTACGTTCTCTACCATTTGCGAATTTTAAAGGAAGTTTTGTATTTTACATAAAAGCTCCATATCCAGATTTCAGCAGAAGTACGCGTTTTGTGGTCCATTTAGCCAAAGAAACCGTTTCAGAATAGTGGCCCCTCGCACCTAATACCCCCCCCCCTCCTCCTCCAAATATTCACTGTTACATGTTTAAGTTTACCCAAGTCATCTTACTGGATTTTTTTCTCCTACGTGAGTTCATTAGCAACAACAAATTATTTACGATATGCGATCAATTGTCTTCCTGTGTGGTACTTGGGATCACGCCCATTTTTCCTAATTTGAGATTACTTTCACCCAAAACTTCAAAGTAACTTAATAAATAATTTTTATATGAGCATGTAGTAAAGATGCTGAAGATGATTATGCACAGCCGTATAGGATAAAATGTGTTAGACGTAGCAATTTTATACCACTTTGCGAAATTATTTATTAGTTTCTACATAGTAAAGGCAAATTAAAACAAAAATTGTCGATTAACATTGGCTTTAATACGTTATATAAACATTACTAAGTACAAGGAATTCATTTTCCTGTCTTTATTCCATGCTCACAGGTTTTAACTTTTGTTTGTTCGTGTATAATACTACACCAACTTCAAGTTATGCAACGTAAGAAGTCTCTTTTATGTTAAGTAAATCTGCAACAGCAAAATCTTTTGTTATCCATCGGTCAATCGATAAATATATGTGCAAAGGTACAACTGAAACCTTTATATAAATAAATATATATACATGAATTAACGTTTGTCAGTCTCACAAAAACTCGAGAATGGCTGCACCGATTTACCTAATTTTGGTTTTGAAATATTTGCATAACTCCAAGGAAGGTTTAAAAGGCTGAAGTGATAATGGACCGGGTTATTATCTAAATATAAAAGTACACTCGCAAACTTTAAGGGAAGACATACACATTCTTTTATTTTCGACAAAACAAAAATTATAACGTAGAAAGATATTCCACTCCTTGCCAAAGACTTCAAAGCTATTTCACTTACCTACCATATATAATACCATATATTACATACATACGCACTTATGTACGCATATATATCATATATCATATATTTATTATTAAATAACGTTTATATTTTATTATCAAGACTGAAATTGTTTATATAGCATGATTATATACTTTTCGAATATTAGACACAAAATTAACTGATAATTGTCAAATATTTGACAATTGAATTCTTGGATACCTTCTTTATAATTTATGTTTGTGAATGTGAACTGAATTGACACAAAATTAATTGAATTCCTTTGTGACTTTGTGAAGTTCGCGCAAACTATTTTAATGCCAAGAAGAAGACGACCTGAGAGTCGTGCTGATATGTCATAATTGCGTTCTAGGGTGTCTGTTTCTTCCGAGGGAGGTTACCACGATGACATAGTCAACTATCCCAAAGAGTATTTAAATTCATTAGAACAGTCTGGAATCCCACCTCACAATTAAAAGCTAAAAGTAGGATAATTTGTAATCATGCTGCGTAACATTAACCAACCACTACTGTACATACAATGGAACGAGACTAACTGTGGAAAAGCTAATGAATAACGTCACCGAGACAATCATAAGAGAAAGTACAAAGGAGAGGATATCTTGATCCTGCGTATTCCGATGATTCCTACGGATTTAGCTTTTGATGTTAAGCGTCCACAATTTCCGGTGCGTTTGGCCTTTGCGATAACCATAAATGAATCACAAGGGCAACCGTTGGAAGTTTGCGGAATCAACTTGGAGTTTCCCTTTTCCCTCACGGACAATTATACGTCGCGCGTTCGTGCGTCGGAAAACCATCAACTTTATATATTTACGTATCAGAAAAAAGGATAAAAATATTGTTTATCAGAAAGCTTTCAATTGATTAACTTATTTGTAGCTGTATTGTATGTAAACTTAATCTTCAATTGCAGAACAAATAACTAATCCAAATTTATTTTATTTATCTAGATATGTTCAGACAACTTTTATTAGCGGTATTCGCCGGGTCATCTAGTGTATGTGTTGGGTAGTGGATTAAGAGTCAAATTATTTGAAAACAGAGAAACCAGAAGTGCTTAAGCACTTCAAAATGAAAAATATCACATGGAGCAAAACGACGAAGTCCTTGAGTTGATAATACTCGTAAGTTATGTTTATGCACACAGAAAATTGTCGTGTGCTAAAGTATGACCCCTTGCTGACGATAACAAAATGTTAAACATATTTAGTCTGTTGCAGTAGAATTTCAAAATACCTATATTTTGTTGAGAATGCTGACGATTATGACTCAGTCCGTGATCCTTTCTTGAATTCGAAACATCGGAGTAATTAATCCTTGAAAGAGGAACTAGTAGATTTGAAAGCAGACAGAACATTGAAATTTAATTTTTTAGAAGTGCGTTTGATGGCATTTTAGTTGTCAATTAGCAGTGAATACTCGGTTTATCTTTAAGATGGCAATTACTGTGTTATTACCTACCATTTTCAGTTACATGTTCGTAGGAGCTGAGTTTTTTTAATCAATTGATCAGCTTAGTCAATGCTATACAAATTGCGGTGCTACAGATACAGAATAAAAATTAAAGAATACAGGGAAAGAGGATACTCGTATTGGAGTCCTCAAGCAAACTTGAGCTTCTTGACGTTGAAGTTAAACCACGAGAGAGACGGGGTGGGGAAGGGGAAGGAGAGAGGGAGAGACTGAAATTCATCGAAAAAGAAATAAGACTGGTTCTGTCAATGATTCCATTATGAACCAGCCGTATTGCAACTAAACAGTTCAAAAGTGATACTGAAGTTATTTTAAACGGTATTACAAATATGTATTTCTAGTCAATTAAAATTAGCAAACTGTTAATAAATGCAAAGGTATTCTTGTTTACAACAATAACAATAATATTAATCATAATTACAATAGTAATTGATTACATAAATAAGTAATATTTGTGAATTATTTTAAGCTTCATATAATTTTGAGATGACAGATGTGTGTGCCGGAGTTAAAAAATAAAAAAAAAAATGGTTTAGAGGACTAGTTTTCGGGGTACAATGGATTACCAAATGCGAAAAAATAAGTATAAAATGAAATATAAATAGGAAATAAAAGCACTATGCGGATAGGTTATATATGTCAATCACAAACTGGAGAAGACAGAGGCTTTGCAGTTCAATTGTGTAACTGTGTAACTGTTTACTGTTTAAGGGGACGGACGGTATGGAGAAAATGCATATCATATGAAATATCAAGTTGGTTAAAACTACGGTTCTACCTTTAGTTCTTCCGAATATTTATTTATACCTTCATGATTTCAGATAATGTAAAATTCAAAACAAAGCCTCAAGAGTATGTGTAAAATTTGGGGGTTATTGGCACTTTCCTTATTCAGCAGCATTTAAGAAGTTTAAATCTCAATGACACCTCGATAACACTTCTTAATTTTTTCAATGTGATTCTCTTGGTCCCTAACTTAGAACTCCGTGTTTCTCTAGTGTTCTTTAGCACCTTAAAAACACAAGAGCTTACACTAGTTTACAAAGAAATGAATATTAACAGCTTCAGCACTTAAAAAAAAAAAAACAACCCTTCATCTGCCTAGAACACTGAGCTGCCGGTACCTTGAACTTCCAACTTCGAAGGTATTATGGATTTATCAAATAACCTCTAATGAACTAAGATGAAGATTTTCAAATAATCTAGTCTTGTTTTTCTGAGTTTTTATTTTCATTATTTTGCATCTTGACTTTTTCTCCAATGAAAAGAAGGGAAAACAAAGATTTTTAACGTTTTGTTTATAAATTTCATTAACATTTATAAAGAGAAATGTAGGTTTAGTGGGTTTGTTAAGCAATTTTCTGTGGCATTAAGTACTACTATCGTTGAACGTTTTAGTTTTCCCATATTTAATTAAGATATTTCAGATATTCATATAATGTTATGGCTATCCTATATCGACTTCTTTTGTAAACTGTTAACTGTGTTCTCGACTAGCTGTGAATAAGCGAGTTCGCATTATCTAATTGGAAAGTTTAAAACCATCATACAATTAATTATAATTGTATTCATTATATTCCAATACAAAATGTTAATTGATACAGAATTTAATGTGACATAACATATATTGCAAATTGAATTTAACTGCCTTTTTTACTTTATGGAACCTAACTGAGATGAAAAATAAATAATCCCGTTTGAATATCTATCACACCGGATTGTATACATGTACGGACTTCTAATCGTACCTTTAGCTTGCATCCGTAAAATTGCACAATGGTGGGGAGCTTTAAAGGTTATAGTCAATTAGCCATGGAACTACGAGAGCGACGCCTATTTTATTTGAGGGAGAAAATTGAATAGCGTTCAGCATATGGAGATGAGTAACAGATGAAGGGCGCATAGTTATCTGTTAAAAACCTCTTCACCCGCCTGCTGAATTCACGTGCAGGGTGACAAGCGAAATAATTGACCGTCCAACTGTATATGCATGCTTTCAAGATGCAGTGATTCAGCTGAGGGACCCCTACTCCCCATCCCCCTCCAAAAAAAAAAAAAAAAAAAAAAAAAGAATGCTAAGTACCGCCATGCGGCCGTCTAAGTGACGGCATACGTCCGACTGTCATTTCCATCATGGGACTCCGCCCTGCATCTCTCTACTCCCATATGACACTTTTTTGTGTTTGTTTAAATGTCGTGTTGTCACTTAATTTATGTGCATATTCTGTTAGTTTAAGGTGAGAATTAACGGTACTTTTTCTTGAACTGAATAAACAGTAACGTAAGACCTAGGAAAGATATGGCTACAGTCTTGTTTCTGTCCTTCACTATATTAGACCGCTTACTGCTGAAGTTTGTTCGTACTCTTGAAAATCTAGACAAATGATGTATCTGCAGCACGAGATATTTAGTAAGTACGCGGAGACCAAGTACTGGATGAGTTCACTAGAGCTTTAGGGTACGTAATACATTCAATAGTTTTTAGTAAAATCTCTCTAAATTATCTTAAACAAAATTAATAATTATGTAATTTAAGTAGTGTATCAATTAGCAGCGGAGTTAAAGGATTAATGTGGATAGGCTTACCAAATCCTTTTTATAAAGGATATTCAAGCCCAAATCTTCTTAATAACAAGGTTATCAACCAATACCAATTAAATATCTCATCAAGCCATCACTTATAAGCTGTTCAAACATTTTTACAATGGAAATTGTGTAGAGAGAACTTCATCCACCATTTATTATCGAATTGTGAAGGTAATGTTTAATTCTTTCATTCTTAATTAATTCATACTTCTTTCAGAAGAAGCTGCAATGACAGAGAATGCCAAAATTTGATAGGCTTCATTACTTCGTTATAACTATTTTAAAGATCATGAGTTCAAAAAGGTCTGCAGGTGGTAAATGTTTATCTTTGTCAATTTAAAATCTCTTCACTCGTTTTTCAGTCATTCTTTGCAGAAGAATGGGTAATCTGAAATCATCTGTCTCTCTTCCTCAGTTACCAAGTTTCGCAGTTTGATAATGAAAATACGTAACAATAAACAAAAGGAAACAATTAATTTGCTTTAGGGACGTAACCGCAAATTTTCAGAAAATAATGAAAGTCAACCTTTTCATTGTAAAATATTATGGACTTGAAAGCTTTATGAAAATACCTCACTCTTTGTATTTTGACATATGGTCCTTAGGATTAGAATTAGGATTACTACGGAGGGGATTCACACCAAAACCTGCGGTTTATTGTACCTAAGCCCCAAGAGAGGCATCCTCCCAAGTGAGGGAGGAAGGATGAGGCAGAGGAGAGAGCGCGGTCGACCCAAGGCGTCACGACGGTCCCTACTATTTAGCTGTTTGAAAGTCCCTCGGTAGACCAGGATAACCGCCATTCCACCCACCGTGGAGGTTAGGAAACGACCCACCAGGGGGATTTAATTAAACTACCTAGTATTCGCCTGGTGACCCGGGAAAACCCGCCAAAAAGAAACCCATTGGTCAGGTACGTCGGCCACGGGAATCGAACCCGACCTCCCGAATGCGGGCCAAAACAAAACCGCCTGAGCCATCCCGCTCGGTCATTAACTGTCAAAATTAAACTTTTAACATATTTTTCTCACTTTTGTTTTTATTTTTTTAACGATCTGAATCTAAACTACACCTATAGATAAGAGTTTTTTTTTATTTTAAATATTATAGCTTATCTGAAAAGCGTATTAAATAAAATTAAATAAACTTCCAATTTAAATTATAGTGCAATTTCGCAAAAAAAAAAAAAAAAAAAAAAAAAAAAAAAAAAAAAAAAAAAAAAAAAACACACACACACCTTAATGTTAAACACAGAATAGTTATTCTAATAAACATATTATTAACTTAAACACTTTAAAGCTTTATTTAACTATTTCCAAAAATTCATTATGTGGTGCATTCGGATAAAATATATTGAAACACTAATATTTATCGGAACTTGACATAAATATTACTATTGTGTAAAACAGGTATACACTTTCCGTGTAAATCACATTTTTCAAATGTCATATAGATTGCAGCCAAGAACGTACACTGTAGCTTTATATCATTACAGTTCGCTTAAGTACCCGAATATGAAGGATCACAGTTCAATAATAATTTAAGTCAGAACAATGTTAAGAAAGAAAACATGACAAATGGGTGTAACATAAATGCTATAATCGTCTTAGTTGTCAGCGGCTATACGTACATCTGAAGGATGAGAAGGAAGACAAAGGAAACGAAGGAAAGGAAATTGTGGAAGATGAGAAACCAATCCAGCATTCCTATTGACCAGGGAAAGCCACAAAAAACCAAGGTCAGAGCAGGCGTTCAATGAAATCGAATCCTAAATTATCGCTTGGTCCCAGCGACACCTAATACCACCCAAAATTCATATGACAACCACAGCCAAATGAGCTGTAAATAATGTTGAATTCTTGTATGCCTATTACAAAACATACAAAATTGCTTTTTAAGTACGCCTTAGCTTGAAACAGAACAGTGCCAAATGTTATGGAACCTTTGTTCATACAGGATTATACACACTGCACTCGCAACCGTTTATGATAATGGTCTCCCACACTAGGGTTGTCAAGATTTCCCAGGGTAAAAAAAGGAGTCACTCATTTTTAAGGGTTTTTTAAACTAAGAAAAATAAATTGGCAAATCCATGTTCTGCTGATTAGTTAAAGTTATGCACATTATTAACCTTCTAAGTGCTCTTCAATCTCACAAGCTACATTTAATTGCATTTCACTGAATTTTTAATTTTTTAATAACTCCACATCACAATTTGCAGAATTATAAAATTCTGAACAGGATTTATTCTCATAGTTGACTATCACCTGGATCTGTTGAGCACTTGTTTCTTGTGTCAGTCCACTTACTTTTCATGAATGAAAAGATTCGTTCTACAAAAGCATTTGAACTAGGGATGCTAAATAAAAATCCTATCACTTTGAAAATATTTGGCACACAATAGTCATGCCCGGGTACTGACGAAAGGAATGTAAGCCAGTTTGCTGCGTAATCAGCATCTTTGTTCACACGGCTGCAGAGATAATCTCGATGATTTCTGAACTCCTCCTACAAGTCATCAAAGGAAATATGTTCTGAGGTGGAACAGTTCTACGGCCTTTTCAAAATCTTCGAAATCAATCCCTTCCTGTGAAGAAAATATTATAAGGGAGGCATACGGATTGTCATTTGTCACATCACATCTTTCCTGTAGGTACTGAAGCATATTACTATAAAAACTGTTCAGGTCTGCAATAACCTTTTTCTGTAGCAGCATAGACAATCCATTAATTTCTTTTGCCTTGCTACTAAATAAGTTGTCATTCATTCTCTGCTGAATTTTACAACTGAGAAGTTGCATCTGTTTATATGACTGTTACCATTTGCAGCTGACTTCCAACGTTGCTTAGAAAATTAAAGTATATTTCAGGCCGTACCGCTTCCTCTGGGTCATCGTTCATGAAAATTTTAGATAATAGTTTTGGAGAGTCTGGAATGCTACTGAAATAACTGAAATAACTTCCCAATTCTGAAGCAGTCGTGAAATGGCTGGTGTTAATGAGAGCCACCTAGTTGGAACATGTCTCAAGATCTCGGTCCAAATTCATAAATTCGAAGAATGACTAATTCTTCCCTTCCTTTGGCAGAGACAGAAGTGGTTATAAATCTTTAAAATTACATTTTTTACATCAATATCCATTCTGTCAATGCCATACTTAATTGTGTTATGTATGACATGATTAGAGCAATTAGCTTTTAATAAATTAGGGTTTTTAATTCTTAATAACTGAAACACAGAATGTTTGTTTCCATAGTTCACATTGGCATTGTCTGCACAATAAGAAGACACTAGGCTGTGCTGCACTAAACCAGTAACTGCTATAGATGTTTCCTCAGCATATTCCAAAACATCTAGTAGCTTATTTTGCACTTCCTTTAAAGGGTCAAAGTACCGGATACAAACTGGGAACTTTTTTCGATTGCTTCTGTTTGATGCATCGGTGGCCAATGAAAAAAAGATAGGTTTTTGTGGACATCTTAAAATTGATACAAAGTCCTTAACAGTTTTAGGAGCAAGAACATTCATCACTATCATTTCCACTTTAGTGCGCCCACATGAAACTTTGGAAGCAATCGCAGAATCACTGAAAATATGGGACAGAAGATTGTTTCCACAGTCCATACTAGAATACCTAAAATTGTGTTTCACTGCATGATACACTAAACCAGTTCACATGCTGTCATGTTATACTCTTGTTTATTGTTAAAATTAACAAAATAATTCGAAAGTTTATTTCCAACTCCAGCATAACATTTTTCCTTGATGAGATGCCCCTTATAACGTTCATGTTGCCTCAAATCACTTTGTCCACCACGTGAAATGCTAAAATCTTTTCTGTACGTGGTACAAAATGCCCGATTCTCGTCCGATGCCGGCTTAACCCAGGAAATATGTCTTCCCATTTCTTGAGATATGTTTGATGATGTTTTGCCTTCAATTTCTTCGAAGGAGTCTTTGATAATCGTCTTCACTCTCAAACATTTTCCAACTATTGTTGTACACAATCACCAACAATTTAGGCTTAGCTTCAAACAACCACGCTTGAAACAGATTTACAACATAAGAGTAGACCGGTATCGGAAGTGGAACTGAAACAACTGGAAGACAAAATCAGAAACATTAAATTCGCTTATCGGTTTCAGAAACGTGCTGCTCTGCTGCTACATGACGGTACACACATGTACCTACGTTGAATTAGAAGATACTTCTGTTATCAATATTCGCGAAATAAAACAAAATAAAGTGCCATTTTCCAAAGATTACATACACTTTATGGGAGTATTTAAGTCATTATATATAATTCAGTAATTTGCAGTAGGCAAACAAAAACACAGAATTGCGTACTTCCAGGTAAATAGTAAACGGAGAAACAAAATTTGGGAGAAAAAACGGAGCATCTGGCAAGCCTATCCCACACAAAACCGATATGCCTCACTGTCACTGCACTACATTATATTATGTAAAGCTGGGGTAAATATGATATAGGCCAGGCTTGCCGTTTAATATCAAGTGCTAAAGGTGCCCTCCAACACATTCAGGCATCGCTGCGAAAATATCCTGGTTAATATATAATTCATGAAGTGAGATAACATCTATCTAATTTGTGATCCTCTCTTTAAGTTGGTTTATCGTCCGCAGGTTGTTAGTATAAACTTTTTTTTTTTCAGAGCTCCCCATAAATAAAAATAACACACAAAATATGTTACGTTCGGTGATCGCGGAGGCTATAAGTTTCTGCACCAAATATGAACGCAGTGACGCAGTATTAGCGCCACAGTTGACTATATGAAACGACAGTCATTTACACTGCCCCAAGAGTGGATCGTGAACCTTTGAGGAAGGTCGAACAACCGTCCTCTCGGAGTGTTCTAAGTTTCAATTCTTTAAAATATAAATGCCGTTATGTAGTAATTCGCTACCTACAACAGATAATATTACTAAACGTATTCTTCGCTCTTTACAATTAGTTTGTATTTCCAACTTCTTCACATTGATATGTAACTCCGTTGTACAAAACATGGAAATTGGTGGTCTATATTTGGGGTGCCTGTAGTAGTAAAACAAATATACCGCCTTCAGATCATACAGAATAGTCATTCGTATAATCACCGAAGCCGAATGATTCATCCCAAACCGACACTTTCAGCGTGAGCTGAGCCTTCCCATTATATTTTTGGTCACCCTTTCCGCCCCAAGCCAATTTTTGTCTTTTTGTTACAACAGAATACAAGCTCTGACCAAGAAATGTTGGACTAACTTGACTGAAGCGCAAACCAGGAGCTTACATTATACTCACATTTCTGTGTCGCTTAAGTAACAGCCGCAAGCAAGCCTGAACCTCTCAACCCGACTACCGGCTTCAAGACCACATACGCAAGGCAGTAGTGGGCGATCATAAAACCAATTCAAATTCCTCACGATGCTCAGTGGACATCGGTACTAAATCTAGCACTTGAAATCGCATCCCCGAAGGTGCGGATGGAACCTGGTCGCTTTCCGTGGAAGAAACCGGAGCACAATGCTCTAGCCCACTACGCCAATACGATAAAATATTTTTCAGTGTAACATACCTAGCACCATGATCACTCTAGTGTTGTAACATAAGTTCCGTTATAAAAGTTGAACTCACTATCATACCTTTGATGCCATGGTCAGTTATTATTTAAAAACTTCTCATTTTCCTTTTTCTAATTTTACATCCTCCAACGTTAGTTCAAATCCGAGGATGAATGCCATGGGTAAAATGATGCTCAAATGAGTCCAGGGTCCATAGAGCTTAAAGTTGTACAACATTCAATTTTTCAAGATAAGGGAAAACCCGAGAAAAAGACCTGAACGAGAGTCGAACCTCGGACCTCTTAAACATGATGTTAACACGCTACCACTACGATACAAAGACGGAAAAAAATTTGCCCGGATAAGAACCACATATTTCTCATTTGCTGGTTTGAGTCACACAAAAAGCCTGTACAATTCAATATACGAGATTGTAAAACAGAAATAAAAGATTAGAAACATAAAAACAGTAGAAGCCATTAGTGAAATGCAGCCAGCATGTGGAGCAAGTGATGTGAGAAAGAAATTAAAGGAGTTGAGCAAGGTCGGGAAGGAAGGTTCCGTAAGTGTGAATTTACCCTCACTCACCACTCGCCACCACTTTCAACAAACAGGTAACAGAAACTAAACCGATTGATTCTGTCTATAGTCTCGTGGCAGTCTTATCAGTGCAAATGTGATTTGCATGTGCAACGACGAATGATTAATCGGGACTAGAACAAGTACTTTTCTCCTTTTTTGTTTGGGGGGAGGCGGTCGTTCTTTATGATGGTAAAACACAGTTTTGATATGTCTTACTAACTGTGGATACATTAACAACTTCGCTCCAAGGAATCATTTAAATGCAACACATCATTATGCAGTTCAGGAAATATGGTTAGATTTGTACACACATTTCTCAAGCTGTATCTTTTTGCCAGCAAATTACTGACCATGCTTGTTACTACTTATCAACGTGAACAACTGTATAACATATTGGCAATGAACAGGAGCCTGCCCTCAGCAGTGCTTCGGATGAACATTCTTCAAAGTGTTCTACATTTAAGTTTATCTAGTTTACAGTCGGACATTGAACATAACATAAAAGGAAACCAGAAGGATACCAATCGTATAAATTAAGGAAGTATCATTATGACTTCGTCACTATTTAACAGTGCCCATTGTAAACAATACCATGCACTTTTTAGATAAGAATACAGTATAGAATAGAATACAGTATAGAAGGTATTTAAGTGTTTTTAACAGCATATAGGAAATACGTATCACTGCATGACAACTGTTATATAACACAGCAAGGTAATAAGTATGTTAATTCTATAGAACTGTCTTTGTCAACATAAGGTTTGGCTACAGACAGTGATATGGTGATAGGGCGGTACCCCCAGGGGCCTACTGCGGTAGGTAAGGGATTGCCGATTCCGGGATCCCGAGCCAAATCTCTCGACTGGGTGCCTCTGAGTGGTAGGAGAGCTACTGCTAAACAACAAAACAACTTCGTCCACATCCGTGTTTCATCCTAACCTCCTTGAATACAAGTCTGATAGATACCTAGCACGAAGGAGCGCAGGGGTGACTGGGTGATGCGTAATTCCCAGCTCCTGGTTATCATGCAGGACTGTGTTCGGATCCGCTGAAAGGGAGGAGTCATTGCATGAGCTGATGCACTCCTGAAGGCGATTGTGTCCCTCTGTCCGTACATTAGGAGGTAAGACCCTGAGGTGAGCAAGGTCCAGGCCAGGACCTAAGCCGGGGTAGCGCCCAGGACGTGAGCACGCCATCGGAGACGTTTGCTGTGATGGAGAACATTGTCGCTATGGGAACTGTTAAAACAATTTAAGAAAAGTGCAAAAGTAGCAGAGTCTTGTGGTCCTGGTTATTTGGTTATTATTAGAACTGAGGAAGGTCAAAAATTTACTACCGTGAGCCCGTTTAATATCCTGGTCCTGTAAAGTCATGTATTCGATCTCGCAATGGCACGCTCCTGGTCGAAGCTGTTTCAGCGACACAAACAGCGATAATAAGAAAGCCAATATGCTTGCGAGCTATCCGGTTTGCGTTGAAATGCATAGGACCCTGAACTCCTCGCTTTGTGTTGTAAACACCAGCGCATTAGACGGAATGTCGAAAGAGGAGATTCAGGAAAACTTGGTGGAATAATGTGTGACCAATGTATATCGAGTCCACCGCAAAGAACGAGGTGAACTGGTGCCGACTCGTACCCTGTTTCTTACCTTTGATCGGGTAGATCTTCCGCAAAGTTTTAAGGCAGGGTATGAGACTAGTGCAGTGAGGCAGTATATACCCAAATGCCAGAAGTTTTGGCCACACGAGTGATTCTTGTAATTTTTTTTGTAATTTTTTGTTGATGTAATTTTTTACGACCTCCAACGTTAAGTCATATCGGACGATGAATGGAATGGGTGAAATGATGCTCAAAAAATGAGCCCATGGTCCATAGAGCTTAGAATTACCCGACATTCGTCTTTCAGGATAAGGGAAAACCCCGGAAAAACCTTATCCAGATAACTCACCTTGACCCAGATTCGAACTCGGGACCTCTTGAACGTGAGGCAGACTCGCTACCACCACGCTACCGAGGCGGGCAAATTCTTGTAATGGAGTTGCTACCTGCGTTGATTGTGGGGAAGTCAAGCATCATGATGCATGTACTTCACCTGCAACATGTGTCAACTGTAGAGGTAATCATTCATCGAAATCCGGAGAATGTCCCCGTTATATGGAGAAAAAGCGATCCAAGGGATCCGGGTAAGAGAGAAGGTGTCCCTCTTGGAAGTACGAAAGCTCTTGCGTATTCGTCAGCCTTCTATCCTTAGGACCGTTACTTATAGTGCAGTTGCAGCTAATCCGGTACCTATACGTGAAATCGCAACACAAAGTAACGAAGTAAACGGGGAAGTCATTGAGGAAAGAACAATTACACCGATATCACAGCCAAAGCAACAGACACCAACAGGAACAGTGACCACGCCTACCAAGTCCAATCCTAAGAAGAACTTTTCAGCCAACTCACCGCCGAAAGCATCTACTTCAAGAACATGTGTATCAGTAATATATAAAGAATGTCCAAAAAAAATTCAAGACCTCATATGAAAGAACCAACTTCCTCAGAGAGAATAAGAAGACCAGCGTAAATATCTACGACCATCTGATCATAGATCATCTTCTGAGGAATCATTTGGAGAGGACTCAGATCGGCCACTATCATTTTCGTCGATCGTAGTTTCCGATCGGTTCGAGAGCCAGTTGGAAAGCGGTCCTCCTCCATAGAGGATATGGAGCACGAAGATCCTGTCCTCACTACCAGAACGACAGTGGAAGAAAAGCAGGATAAACCTGCTGAAAATGTTAGCCCAACCCAGAAAAAAAGGGAACATATTAATTCGACCACCACTGGGTACGTAGTTTGTGGTCATGCCAAGTTAATATTGAAAACTATTTTTTATACCTTTCATTGATTTTCCTCCTAACTGTGCATATTTATTTTATTGCCATTTTGTTTTGAATTTTTAATTGTTAGAGAAGTTTATCTCTGGCTATTGCCATGATTTAGTTTTTGAAAGGGAGCTGATGACCATGCAGTTGACCGCCCTTATATATAAATCATCATCATGAGAGGGCGGCTTCTGACACAATGCCAATATGAACCTTCGCTCATGCTCCACCACTGTGGCACACGTCACCTTCTGTTTACCTGCCAGGTGTAAGCAAAGAGGAAGGGTGATTGTAGGGGTACTCATCTTTCCGGCCCTGAGTTGAGAAACCAATAATTAGCAGAAAACCATTAATTTTTGTTTTTGCTAGTCTTTGTTATTGATGGTTAAACGTTTAGTATTAACATTATTTGTTAAAATCTAATTGTGTGTTTAAGTTTCAGGTTAGATCACATGAAAATTGTGACATGGATGGTCAAAAGTTAATTATTTTTATTAATGCCTACTTAATATAATAACACAATACACACCTAAACAGAATAGGTGCAAGCTACAATACTTGTAGGTAGTTGCATTTACTGCATATGCTGATAACTATTGGGAAGCTCTTTTAAAATTACAATAAATTATATGATCATTAGTCCAATATATTCATCACATCACCTCACCTCACATCACATCTGTTTCAAGGTATTTTTTATTAAAAATATATATCTATGTATATAGATATATATTTTTCTTTTCTTTATTTAACCGTTTTTATCGTTTCCGTTTAATTACCTATCTGTTTTCTGTAGTTTCACACACATACACTATACACATAAACCCCATGCCCAGGGCGGGACTCGAACCCGCGACCCTCTACGCGGTGGAACGCTAGAGACATACGTTCTAACGACCATGGCTACGAGGGCCGGCAAGGTTTTATCACATCTGTCACATATCAAAGTGAGTGTAGACTTAGACACTTAATGATTTGTGTTTATTGACTATGTTGTCTTCTGCTGAGCATTGTTCCTGTTGTTTTACTATTTTCATTATCTTCTATTTACTTTACCAGTTATTTTTTGGGCCACCTCGGTAGCATAGATGGTAGTGTCTGCATAACGTTCAGGAGGTCCCCAGTTCGAATCTCGGTTAGGATGAGTTACCTGGATAAGTTTTTTCCCTTATCCGATAGACGAATGTCCGGTAACTCTAAGTTCCAATGACCCCGAACTCATTTGAGTATCATTTCACCCATTTCATTCATCGTCCGATATTACGTTGGAGGACATAAATTAAAAAAGGCACTTATTTCTTGGTTCAAGGCCTAACATCTAAATGTATTCTCTCCCCCTTCCTTCCACCCATCCTTCCTTCCTGAATCCCTCCCTCCCTCCCTCTTTCCCACCCTTCAATTAGTTAATTTTTGGCCATGCAAAAAAATGGATTTACAAAACAATTATAAAGAGACTAGCTCTTAAACGATTTTCTCATTTCAGCCTAAATGTTTCACATTCTCCTTGTGTTTACAAGGACATATGTAATAACTAATAAGACGATTTTTGCAAACGTTTATTTCGGTCTGTTGTAGTATTTTTTGAGAATGGTTTGAGTAAGAGTGAATAGAGGTCATGTGAAAGTGTTTTCTTCTTCTCTCTAGTTAATATTAAGACCAATATTTCAAAAAATAGCAATTACATGTTCCATTGAGGGTACATCGTGGGGAACAGGAGACCGAAGCAACATTTAAGAGTTTAAAAGTTCATGGTCTTTACATGACACTGCGAGAATTAACTACTGTCTGTCCATAAGATCATGGCGTAATTCTAGGAAACCCTACCATGGTGTTTCAGGACTTATTTCGCTATTTTCAACCACAATGAACAACGGCACTCATGAGTCCAGCTTCAAATATTGCTGTGTAACTAAATCAAAAATTGGTAACCCATGGAACCCATGGAACATCAAGGAACCCGTTTAAACTACCAGCATTAACTCTTATTAGCAGATTGACTGCATTTTAGTTTTTTAATAGACACTATATCCCTCCCCAGTTTACCAGCACTTGTTGAATGTAATGCCACTATCCAATCAGCCTTCATCAATATAGAAGTTACTTCAGGTGCTTTGTTGCAGCTGTCTTATTTTAATCAGATAATCGAGCTCGTAAGGCACGATGTGAGGCTCATCAACATCCATATACAATTCTCTGAATCACAAACCTAACAGAATCATCCATTTACTACTGTGTGTGTGTGTGTGTGTGTGTGTGTGTGTGTGTGTGTGTGTGTATGTGTGTGTGTGTGTGTGTGTGTGTGTGTGTGTGTGTGTGTGTGTGTGTGTGTGTGTGTTTGTATCTCGTTTTTTCAATGTTCCCTGGAGTTGCAAGAACAATTCTTGTGACTATTTACAGTGCACACTGCACCTCTTTGCGAGTTCTTTAGATTACTATTTTTCGGAAAACAAACGGCAGCTCCTGAAGTTGCTGGATGCATAAGTATTATACACTTGTATAATCAAAGTGTGTTATACACTTGTTCCTAGCTTCCTCGTCACACCCTTCAGCCATTCTCCTTTACTTCTCCGCAAAATGTAGCAATCCTTTTTTCTCGGCTTCCGACATAACGCTAATGACTCGTACCATTTGACAACTAAAACTAAAAGAAATTAGCATTAAATAATCAATAATAGTGTGAAAAATATTTGAGATAAGTTGGCAACATAAGCCATTGCTGTAGCAGACTGCGATGATTATAAAACTGAGGTTACATTACGTAGAATATATCTCCTCTCTCCTTCATTCCGCTGGAGCCATGAGCTTCGGACATACAGTAAACGGTGAAAATTTCACAAAAATAAATAAACAATAATATATAAAACTGAAAAAAGTGAAAACTCCAAATCAATAGCAACAGATATTTTGGAAATTCATGATGCTACTTATCAGTCATTTTGAACAAACTGAGGATTTTAAAGAGATATCTTCATCTTTCTCAAAAGTTTCCATATCCAATTAGTTCACCAGTTACACCAATTATACCTGCCACATTCTTCGGAATGAAAAGCTTCTCTAAGTATTTCGCTTCACTTGTCACGTAAGTCTTAGATGTTATTTTATTTTAATTAAAACCGATAAGGCTGTTTTTACTTAGTAAATCAATCCATGATGAAGTGGGAAACTTCAGGTATAATTTTAGTTTGCATCTGTGGAAGATATTGACCTAAAATGTTAATTTTGGTATTGATCTGTTAAGTTATGATCTCTCTCTGTCTCTTGCACACAAATACACGCATGCAAGAGCGGACTTGTTTCAAATATATTTTTATTCGTCGACCTCAAAATATGCAGCTTCAATGAATTCTGAATATCTTGTTTTGGGCCAGAATACAATACTTTTCACTACTTTAAATAGTAATAGAGAAAGTACAGAGATGGTTTAAGTGTGGAAACAGTACAAAAAGAAGTTTTGACGCGATTACGTCATTAGTAATATTCCGTCGTCAAGTTTCCTCTGGCTAGGTGGATGCATCTGTCGCGAGGTCATTGAGGTTACTTGGAATTACCATTCATGTGACCACTTAAGCTGTTTGAAAGCTTCACTCACATTTTCTTATGCACATCACAGTGTTTCTTCTTGTGAAGCCGAGGAGCTCACAAGCAAATAATTACAACATATTAATGTTCGTGGGCGAATTTTACTTCTGCTTCTGTAAATGGATCCAACTGACCCAATGGAGTTCTTGTTTTATCAGAAGTTTTTCAACATGGGGAAATTTTGGCTTGTATTAAAATATTTGTGTCATTTTTATTGCACAACGTGTGTGTATCTCATGTTTACGGTAACGATTTCTGATATTAATATGTGCCTACTCCTCAGGCAATCTTTTCCTGCCTATAAAATACACTCTCATTTCATTTGCCTCGTGGATGAGGTCTTTGCTTGATGCTTAAACTCTTAAAAACAAATTAAAATGTCAGAAGAAGCTTCTTAATGCTACATATCAGAATATGCAGTGGAAAAACTTCCACCTGTTGGCTGTTTCTTCATTTTTAAATTCCTTTGTTTACAAGACAAATAAATTTAAGCAATGACTATTATTCTGATTGCCGAATTCCAAGTAGATAATTTACACAGTGGTATCTCCGTTCAATGTTCCTCAGAGTATTCGCTTATGCCCAAGTAAAAGAAAAAAAAAACAAAGCTTTGTACAACCTTGGTTTTTTTCCCCTTTCTTTACTATAGCCGCTTAATATTGTGACTTTGTGGGTTCGTAGAATTAAAAGTCCAAGTTGCAGAAATTCAAAATATTCTTTATTTCCGTACAAATACACGTACGACAATCCTCACAGTGGCAGAAAGTTGTTGACCACAACAAAAGCGCTCACTTTCATCACACACCAGCTTCAATTACAATTCCTATTTACGACTGTTTTTACAACTATCCCTTGGCGAGTCGCAGTTTCCTTATATATACCACGACTCATATTACTAGACATTTCTCGAATATTCTGTAACAAATAAGAAATCGAATGTTCTGTAAGACAATCAAGATGTCACTAAAATGTTCCAGTTATCTCTATTTGTTTGGCATGCCGTTTATCTCCGCGCTATGTTTATCTGCTTAGGCAAGCTCTTTATCTCCACCAGGCACCATCTGTCCCTTAACTCTGCGGCACGCTATCGTAAATAATGGGCTCGTGACACTATTAACTTCGTTTTTTCACTTCCTGAGCTGTAGTATTTAAAATTACTCTTAGGTTCTTTCATATACTGCACATATTATTTAGGAACTTGAATTTCATTCGAGGATGTTTAAGGGAAAACAAAAATTCCAGACTAATTTCAATTAATGCATTAAATTACATTATTTTCAATTCTACCACCTTTCTCCAAAAATATTTACTGAAGTTTCTAAGAGATAGGCAATGAAAATAAAAGCATTCGTTTGTGGCATCTGCGGCAAGAAACACTGATTTAAAACCATTCGACACAACACCTGGCCACTCTTGTGCTTTGTAAAAGCCTTCATTTGCGTTAACAATAATTTCTTAATATTTTAAAAGCAAACATTATATCCGCCATTAATCATAAGTTTAACAAAAGGTTTACTGCGTAATTCAACAATGAACAATGGCATACTTGCCTGCCTCGGTAGCGTAGATAGTAGCATGTCTGCCTCACGTCCAAGAGGTCCCGAGTTCGAATCTCGCAACGTATTAGTTTACAGGGTTACAGTTTTATTTTTGTGGTCTTTGACCATTTATAAGTAACAATTTTGAAATAAATACAACACATATAACCTGTCAGGCTGGAACGTATAAACTTAAAGGAAAATACAATATGCGCCAAAATATACAGTACTGGAAATTGTGTTACTCTTATTACCATTACCTTACCTAATGAGATGATCGCGTAAATGTTCAAAAGGTGCTCCATTGCGCTGTAGGCTGTGTTCATAACGATCACGCAGATCTACCAACATATTCCGGAACGCAGGTTGCTGCAGAGTCCCGAAGAACAGATGAAATTCTGACGTAATGCAGACACAGTTTTGGGTGGATCTGGACAGTTGAAAACTTTATCCTTAACATTTCCCACACGAAAGCATCAAGTTGTGTGAGATCGGGGGAATGTGGTGGGCAGGGGAATCCAGCCCCGCGGGAAATTACTCGTCCTGGAAAGGTTTCTTGCAGCATGGCCATAGACGGTCGAGCGGTGTAGCAGGTCCCTCCGTCTTGTTGGAACCACTGTCTATTCATCCGCATGATCCTGGCACGACAAAACCTTTTCAGATCCTGAATAAATGACCCGATCATTTTCCTATAGCGTACCTGGTTAACAGTAACAGGTACACCATCATTTGCTATGAAATACGAACCTAGCACACCGTTTCCTGACACTGCACACTATGTAGCGGTTTCTGGACTATAGTGTCTGGCCTCTCGAAACCAAGAAAGCGATTTGTTTGGCGATTGATAAAAGCGTCCAAGTGAATGTGACTATCGTCGGAGAACCACACTTTGAACAAGAAATCTGGATCTTCGTACACCACGACCAGAACTTGTGCACAATATTCTACCCTGGCATGCCTTTCGTGCTCCGTCAGTCGTCGCCCAACCTATATTTAGTACAGAAATCCCCTTATGTCTTTAAACAACCGTCGAAGTGACGTATTGCTGATGTTTAATTTCAAGGATGTTCGCCGAAGACTTCGATTTGGAGACTGCAACACCTGATTGAGGGCACGTCCACGATTTCCATGATTTCCATTTCCAATTCCTGGCCTACCAGACCTTCCCTTGAGTTGACACAATACACTACCCGTACGACGAAATTTTTTAATAACAGAGAGCATAACTTTGTTGCTAGGTGCTGGCTTATTGAAGTGTTCAAATGTTGTTCCGCCATTAACTTTAAACTCGGCCCGCCTGTACAGGGTTTCCGTACAACCGAAAACAATACTCCACTATAAACACTTTTTCCTCCATCGCGAGACCCATTGTCACTTCCAATCACAGAGCACAACGTTCTTTACACGATGTAACAATACGCAGACTCTCAGGCGTGCGCATGTGCACTGCGTGGGAATGAGTGCTGTATATTTTGGCGCATACCGTATATTCACCGACTATTTTTGCAACGCCTGCAGGTTTGGATTTAGTGTATAAAATGCAACTTTAAAAATGCGGATATTCCAAAGGGGATCGAAGATTTGCTTTAAAAATGCAACATGGATATTCTGAATGTGTATAATACGTTTCCTTGTATTCTACTACTTAGGGATGAAAAGCGAAAAATCACATTTTCACATAATGTTACACAAATCACATTTGAGAAGCTACAAGACAATTTATGAAATGTTTGGGGAAGCGTCGATAATCCAAAAATAATTTTCCTCTAATTAAATCAATTCGAGATTAAACTACAAACTTCAGAACAAATACAGGGTAATGGAAATTAATTGTTCTTTCACACTAGTCGTGTGTAGGACGCACTATGAAAGGGCGGAGTCAGACTGAAACACGAGTCAGCTGGAGAATTTAATGTCTTGCTGGCACCTTGGCCATAGTAGCTCATAGTAGCTGGACGGAGACGAGAATATCCGTGGTTCAATTCCCGGTTATGGCATTGAATTTTTCAGTTTGACTCTACCCTTTCAAATACAGAGTAAGTTTGAATATCATTTGAAATAAGGCTTGAAACAAAGTTTTGAAACATACTGCTTGAAAATAAAAAAATACTCCCAATACCGGAATACAGAGCGCAGCACCTGGCTTACTGCACCACAAACCTTTAATAAAGAACTAGAAGCTTACCGATATGTGGTGCAATATGGCAGATGTGATGTCCGGCATAGTTCACCCAATAATTTGAGAAACACAACTGAGGTTTTAGAAGCACAAATTCCTGCTTCAGAATTCATACCGTTTCTTCCTGAATGCAAAGAACGTTCCACTTAGCACTGCAGTTATATAACGGCACCTATAAGCCATCATTTATAGCAATAATTAGGTGCACTTACAACAATGAAAAAAAGGGTGTCTTCTACCAAATACAGTATGCGATCCCAAGGCGTAAGATAAACGGGACACAAAAACTGTATTAAGAACAGTGTACCTACCTACTGACTGCCTCACGGGATGTTTATGCAAACTAACACACCAATCTGAATTATAATGAACAAACAGCCTTCGCATAAACGGCTCGTATACGCTAAGTTTAGCACAAGGCCTCTTAACGACTTATAATAATAGCCGTGAAATTACATTTTTACCACCTTCAGCTATTGATGATCAGGCCATTAATATACCAGAATATTACTAAGTTTACTAAATACAAACAAATTCAAGGTACAGTCAAGGACGTAAAAAACTACGTATCAGAGTGCCTTGTTTACACTATACGCAATATAGATGTGTAGTGTTTGCAGCAAGTTGATAGCAATAATAAACACGCTAACCTACATAGCTTCCCTTCCTTCTTTCTCTCACATTCTTCCTCCCTCCCTTCCTTCCTTCCTTCCTCCCTCCCTCACTCCGCCCTTCCTTCCTTGCTTGCTTGCTTGCTTGCTTCCTTCCTTCCTTCCTTCCTTCCTTCCTTCCTTCCTTCCTTCCTCCCACCCTCCCTTCCTCCCTCCCAATCCACCCTCCCACCCATCCTCCCTTCCTTCCCTCATTCCTTCCTTCCTTCCTCCCTCCCACCCACCCTCCCTTCCTTCCTCCCTCTCTCCCTCCCTTCCTTCCTAGCGCAGCTGTACATTAATTTTATGGACCTGTTACACCACAACTACTAGCGCTCTGTCAGTCTCATTATGAGACACGATTCAGCGAAGAAATTTCTTACTAAAGCTGGAGTAGCCTACTTTTCACCTTTGTTTGAAATCCTTGGCACTGTATCTAATGTAAGACTTTAAATATAATACACTAATTCTGAAGTGCCTATAATTACCTATTTTAGTACCGACGCCTTTCGTTTATGGAATTTGTTTTTATAATGATAACTTTAATCAAGGTTCTCATACGGTAATTTCACTATGTTTGTATGTCGTGGTTATTTATTAGTAATAGTTATTATTGTGATGTTAACCATAGTATTGTAATTAATATTTCGGATGTTAACAGAAAATGTGAGGAAGCTTGTAACACCTACCTAACCGCATTCATTTCTTCAGAGTTGCTGCATAGCAAGTTAAATGGTTAATTCTTTAAACACAAAAAAAAAAAAAAAAAAAAAAAAAAAAACTACTGGTTTACAACTGAGAAATATAGCAACTTTTACTATTAACTACCATTTTGTTCATTCCTATGGTGCGTTTATTGTTTTCTATTTCCCACGTGAGCAAATAGCTTACTGGCCTAATAAAACAAGATTTATTTCCTTACAAACGTGACAACACCACGTTTATCAATAGATAATATATAACAGACCCAAAACATAATTTTAATAACGCCCTCCAACGTCCTCCTTGAACGATGAATGGAAGAAACGAAGTTATACTCAAATGAGCTCAGAGTCCATAGAGCTTGGAGTTGTCCCACATTCATTTTTCAGGATAATGGAAAACCGCGGAAAAAGTCTTATCCAAATGACTCACCCTGACAAGGATTCGAACTCAGGACCTCTTGAATGTGAGGCAGTCATGCTACCACCACGATTCAGAGGACCCAATGATTACAAAACAACATACAGCATGGGAGTGTAAAACGTATACTTTGCATACAAATTGATCAATGTGTATATGCAACCCACTCTCATGTGAAACCCGTCCAGCACAAAGGCCATTATTGCAGCTCAGCCCTTCTAGTCGGTACTATGATTACCCAGCAGCCCTGAATAAGGACCAAGAAGCTGCGAAAAGCTTAAATGCTTAAATACTGATCTTTTCATACATATAATATTAGCAAGGTGATAAACGAATGCTTTCCCAAAGAGCGACATAGTGACGGCTGGACGAGTGGTTCAGTTAGCTGCTGGTCAGGTTCGAAATGAAGTCAGTGTTTTGGTTTCTTTTTTCTTTCTCCTGGTCTTTATTGTCTGTATTTTAGTTACTAATTTGTTGATCTACTGTTGCTATTAGTTTTCTTGTGAGCCAAAGACACAAGAATTACAACCCGATAATTAGG
Source organism: Mantis religiosa (assembly GCA_030765055.1). Taxonomy (NCBI): domain Eukaryota; kingdom Metazoa; phylum Arthropoda; class Insecta; order Mantodea; family Mantidae; genus Mantis; species Mantis religiosa. The sequence continues at coordinate 98,979,597 of CM060953.1, forward strand.
GATCTACCATAGAAGCTGCGCCGAGCTCACCCTATCGGCAGGTAGTTGAGGCACTTGCCCTTCAAAGGATAACTACGGGCTATCTTCATCTTTAATTAACAATCATGTTTAACTTTGTGATCCTTATAATCTGTACCGTTTCTATTGTTGTAAACCATGTTACGCAGTTGGCTTTCAATTTTTAAGAGCACTTCGACGACATTAAATATAATACTTTTTGTTTCATGTTTAAATCTTATGTTTCACTTTGCATTTGTGAAATGTCTGAAACTTGATTAAATGGATCAAGGACTATACCGACCATAATTTATGAACTATAAATTTATAACTATCTGCCAGGGGAAACATGGCTATTGCATTTTGTAAACACCTATAATGTTATGAAAAGTGTTATTTTATATCAAATTATAGGTCCCAAGAGGTAAAACAAAGAATAATATAATTTTTGAGCTGAAGACGTAGGGTTTGAACCCAACTTGCAGTGGCAGAGTGGTAAATTAACCTGTATATTAATTACCATTGATCCAATCCTACCTTGAGAACGAAGGTTCCTATTCGAATATGTAACCGCAGAACTCAGGCCCGCACGCTTTTTACAGCTTCATACAGTGTTTTGAGCTCATTTTGGTAGTTTTAATCCAAATAAAAGAACTGCATTCGCTATTACAGTTCTGATAAGTTAAAAACTGCCGTAATTTGTGACAGAAGCGAAAACAATCTACCCAATACTTAGCATTTCTTGACATGGCTGTACAACGAAAACACGTGTTGCCTAAAGATTTAAATACAACTGGTCCCATTGTCTAGATCTGCCATTTTGTCTAACAATATTGTCGTTCCTTCAGCGGCGTGTTTAAAGAAGTGTGTTAATGTACGCTAATGAATTAAAGTTTCTAAACTCGTTTAAAATTATAACTGCAACCTCCGTGTCTGGGTATGATGCTTTTGGAATCGACATACGTAATGATTGCTTTCTGTCCCATACAACTCTTATTACTGAGTTATCTACCTCTTTTCTAGAATCCGTCCTGCAAATCATTCAGTAGGAGGCATTCAAGAAATGCCTAAGTCACATATGTCTCTTAGCACGTTGCATAAATCAAAAGAATAAACAGGGGCAGACAATTTAATATTTAATAACTATAGAACCCGTGTGTATGGCTACTTGTGACTACTTGCGCCCCTAGCGGCTAATGTAGCACAAATTGTGTGCAAAGGAGCTTACGTTCCACAGTGCAGGAATGGAAAAATGCCTTCGGAATACAACTGCTGTAATAACTTTTTTTTAAATATTTTTCTTTGATTTATCACGGCGTTGCTGGTTAAGATTGCCTTGATTTTAATACATTTAGGTATTTAATATTTAGGTACTTAGTTTAAACATGCTTTACTGTTTACTCTTCTCGTAAGAGAGATCTTTATAAATTTAGAAATGCACAAGTCAGTAAAAAAGATTAATGTAAAATTGTTTACTATTACTGGCATCTCTCCATGAGTATCAATGGCTGCAAGCTCATTCCTTTCACTCTTTATAACAGCATGAGGTTCAATGTACTCAAGTACGTTAATCTGACCTGCTGACCTTTATATACATTACCTCCTTAAAGGCAAATGCTTCTCTGACTACCAAAGTTTGTGGTGTGTGCGTGTGTGTGTGTGTGTGTGTGTGTGTATGTGTGTGTGTGTGTGTGTGTGTGTGTGTGTGTGTGTGTGTGTGTGTGTGTGTGTGTGTGTGTGTGTGTGTGTGTGTGTGTGTGTGTGTGTGTGTGTGTGTTTTAAAGAACAACAAGATTTCGTTATGATTTGTCCGTTGTTCCTGTTATTTGGCTAATATGTGGTATTTTGGAAACGAATTTGTACAATTCTGTCGTTGTCGTTTTCAAAATTTTTGCATGAGAAGTGTAAATTCCTTGTTCCTTGTAAATTTAGTTTCATTATTTTCACTTTGTTGTAGGGATTTCTCAAGATTTTGTTGGTTTCTGGATAAAGTATTGCTAAAGACGTTATTTCTCCCTGAGATATGTCTTACTTCATTATTGTGTGACGTAGTCTTGTATTGTCTAACTGGTTTTATTTACTTTATCATCTATTTGTTTCCATTGTTCATTAACTTCAGCCTCCATTTTATTTTTTTATTTAATGATCGATCAGCCTTACATGCTTTACAGATCTTTGTTAACTAATTGAATGTTTATGAAATATATAAGGACATGTAAAGAAAACCATGTTGGCTCCTATTATCTAAAAACACTGAGAAACGAGGATGACATATGACAGAGAGAGCGAGAAAACTGAACAAAAAGAAACAAGTAATCAAAGAGTTAATAACAATATTCATAGTGGAACAATATTCATAGTTAAAATAAGGCCTGACACTTTCCTGGCGAAGGAGAAAAGACGATTAGAAATCGACGTTTCGGGAGTGTGCATCTCTCCCATCTTCAGGATATTATTAAATGTTATAACCACAAATGAATACTCGATATAACACAAACCGCACGATATAACCGCACATACACGGTGAGTCCAATGTATATATAGTCTGTTCAGATATATCATGTCTTCTGGACAGCAATGTACCATACACCGGCAGGCGCGAGAAAACATATCATATAGACACATGCAGCTTCCAATCGCTCTATTTTGTTTTGTAACTTACTGTACGTAAACTTACTAACATTTCACTCTTCTTATCGCCCGGATAAGAACCAATAAGGAACGATCACAGCGCTGGTCACCTGAAGGTCAATACGCCTCATGCTACAAAACTCGTATTAAATGTAAAAGTGTATGTTCAAGGGGACCAAAATGTTTCCTTGGCAAGTTTCTCTTTCTATGGTTTTACAATTGATTCAGAATGAAGAGAACTCCCCATGATACTCCAAGTGTACATTTACTATGCCAATATCTAAAATTCTACTTTGTAGAACGGGTACGTATTTTCTGGAGAAATACAATATACGAACATGTTATATGTGAAGGGTTGTTTGGGGATAGTTCGCTGAAAACCTGCATTGAATTTCCTAATAAAAGAAGTATGCACATCAACATTTTGTATTTATCCATTTTCTTATTATAGTGTTCTTCCTACGCCCCCCCCCCCCTCTCTCTCTCTCTCGCTCGCTCTCTTCCCCTAAGGTCCTTGTCAATTTCAGTACATTTCCAATGAGATTTTGATATTTAATTTTGGGTCAAATACAGCACCACTTCTACGTTAAGCAAGCAGTATAAATGAGGATAATAGTATATCCGTTAAACATAATTACTAAAATATTATTGTCTCCAAGGCTGTAAGTAAATAAATGCTTTATTCTCGGGGCATGTAACAAAACGAATCTACAAATTATATCTATGTTAATTACTTTACAGCTACCATATTGATCTAATAGATCAACACTTTTTGAGCGAGTTTATTTTTCATCAAAGGCATCCTCAGCTTTTCAGTTTCTACAGCTAGTTGAGGTGCTTTGACGAATGTTACCATAAAATATTTTAGTTTGTTAACAGAGATTTTAAGTTGCAAAATTGCATTCCAGTTTCAACAAACAGTAACATACACCAAAATAATGCTGTACGTCATGAAAACAGATTGACTTAACTAAACCGTAATGAACTCAAGGCGTTCCAGTTTACCCCAGCAATTCAAATTCCTTCCATTTTATTCTTTTATGAGGTCTACCCACAAACTTCCTGCTTGCTTCATGTAGTGCATGCTGCCAGAGTGTGATCAAATTCGGCGATATGTCTAGTGAAATTTCAACTCTTGGACGAAGGAAATCGCATAAGCGACATATCATGCAATTAAATAATAATCGCTTTTAATATTTATATAATGGAAACTATATTTCTGGTAATTTTCAATTTGTACTGACCGACTGGCCGCGCCGTGGCTAAGTGGTTAGACCACTTGGCTCTCACCAAGGCGGCCCGAGTTCGATCCCAGGCGACCGCAAAGTGAGATTTGTGGTGGACAACACGGCGCTTGGGCGGGTTTTCTCCGGGATCTCCGGTTTCCCCCGCCATCTCATTCTACCGTTGCTCCATCTTCATCTCATGTATCATCAGTGTCATCGCCTGCGGTGCCATATGTAGTAAAAGCGGGCGTTAAACACTGCACACACATACTGACAGACTGTTAGAAAGCGTGTGTAATGAATAGCCTAGCCTTATGCTGAAAATTGCATTTAAGATTGGTGGTGGTGGTGGTGGTGGTGGTGGTGGTGGTGGTGGTGGTGTGTGTGTGTGTGTGTGTGTGTGTGTGTGTGTGTGTGTGTGTGTGTGTGCGCGCGCGCGCGCGCGTGTTACTTTTCACGTAAGAATCGCCAAATCTATTCTTATGACTTCTTTGTATAATATAGCTTAAATCCCTATGTAGATTCTTCATAAAAATCTTAAGGTTATCAATATCTAAAGACAGGGTGGAGGTAAATGTAATTAAATTTACGTTCAACATGAAATAACTATCGCCATTATACAATTTGCCTAGAAAATCTTTGTTTTTATTTTTCGTGTTTTTATTAGATATATTGAGTGAGTGTGTGGTGTTTTAGGGCCCGTCGATACCAAGGTCATTTGGGCGTATTAGATATATTAAAATTTGTTTTCGTCCTCTCGTTTACAACGCGCTTTAGTAGTTTTATCCTTTTTATTGGTGTAATTAGTAATACATAATTGAAGCCGACTGTTTAGGCATTATAAACAGAAAAACCACTTAATTCCTGAAACCTAAAAATGTCATTTGCATTAAAGTTTTAACTTCTCATATCCGAAAGCTTTTGGAAAGACCAAGTAGCTGCTTTAACAGAATTCAGAGGTTGTTCGAGTAAAGTAAAGTTTATATTCATATCTTATAATGACTACAACTTAAACTGTTAAGTCAATCGATGCTATTTCTTAAAGTAGGTTTTAAAAATCTGCGTGTTAAGCATTTTAAGAAGAATAGCATTGTTATTTACATATTATCCATTTCGAAATATCAATCCGCTACCGGTAAACATCGTTTTCGTTAATTCGTAAAATTCAATTCATTGAAGATATCCATTCTTTGAAATGTTTAGAATGATCTAAGACAGTGATACATGGGCACATCATAAAAGTATTTCATTTTAAGTCATTTTACGGTAAAGGAATGTATTAACCTTTATATACTTACAAATGTTCCAATTGGTTAAAAAAATGCGTAGTCCAGAGACTTTATTTTTTGTCAATAGTACCACAACTTGCAAACACAATTCTATCTTCTTATATTGCAACATGAAAGCCATGAACTACCGTTGCGCTGTTTTAAATGCTTTACATTGAGATAAGTTGTGCCAAGTCTCTCGTATTGATTACTAAAAGTAAAGCCGAACTAAAAAAGTCACTTTTCAAACGAAAAATATGAAGATAATTTTACGATCTTAATTTTAAAACAACAAATCTATATTAATATTAATAATAATAAAGTACGGGTTATCAAAGATTTTTTTATACTTAAAGTGCACTGTCTGGACGTCGTTAGTCAAGTTAAAAAGATGAACTTAATACGACAACACATATAGGTAATGTTGGTGTCCAATTCCGAAATCTTACTCTCCACATCAAAAAATTCTAAGAAAGCTATCCGCGATGAGATATGGCACTAATGCCCGATTTCACCAACAGATGTTAAAATCGACGTTAATAAATGTAACGTAACAATTGTTACAGCGCTAAAACTAATGTTAAATTTCTTGCATTTCACCAACCTGTTTTCTTAAAATGTTAACAAACCTGTGTTAACGCCAACAAACTTGTAAATATCACAGCTATATAAGGCTATGGATGATTTTCTGAACGTACTCCGATGCGCTTTTGTTTTCATTTTCGTCTGCACAAATGGCGGATGAACAAAATCATAAATAAAGCCGTGAGACAAATTTCTCATCGACGGAGAAAGAATTGTTAATTGAAATGGTGACGAAGTGTAAGTATATCGTGGAAAATAAGAGGACGATGCAGTGAATGTAAAAGAGAAAGATGTCACGGGGAAATATTGGAAACGAATTTAATTCAAATGCATGTGTCACTACTACAGGCACCAAACAACTTGTCAGTATTACGTAAATTTAAAACGAGGTGCGAAGAAGGACAAGGGACTTGAACGTTTCAAGACGGGAGGTGGACAGTGTATTATCCACATAATTCAGTGAATTATAAAATCGCAAAGTTATTAATACTTGAAGCAAAGGCGAGATCGGCATATTCCTTTCGATGCATGTTCTAACTCAGTATTAGGTATATTAAAACGAGGAGCGAAGAAGGGCAAGTGACTTGAACGTTTCAAGACGGGAGGTGGACAATCTATTATCCACATAATTCAGTGAATTATAAAATCGCAAGGTTATTTGATGCTTGAAGCAAAGGCGAGATCGCCATATTCCTTTCGATGCATGTTGTAACCTCTCTTGTACTTCCGCAGTAACCTTCTGTTTCGACAGTCTATACCTCCGTAAAACAATTTTCTCGGATAGTTCCTCAAAATCATTTCTCCTCATAGGCCGTACTCTATTATGAATGCCATTTAGACGGTCTTAAATATAGCAAATCGACATCAACAGCTGAGTTCATGCTCGCCATCTTGACTACTTACAATTGTTAAGGACTTAACATTAGAAATTCGGCTTGTTAGTTTAACATGAGATTTAACACTTGTTGGTGAAATCGGGCATCAGTGCTTCTTATTGTTTAATTCCAAGCACGAACCTAAGCTTATAAAATAAAGCATTACAGACACAAAATTAATTATCTATAATATATCAATGCGGGAAATAAATGTATCTATCTGCTCTGATACCCGTGAGATGCGTCCTCTCGTTCACTATAATTTTAATTTCAACTGAATTGTTTATATTACGTGAATACCCACCTACCCACCCACCCACCAAGGCAGATAGGTAAAAAGGGTGGGCAGGCAGGCGGGCAGGCAGGCAGGTGAGGGAGGTGGGTGGGTAGGTAGGTGCGTACGTCGTGTTTGTTCTTCAGTTTATCTGTGAACAGCAAGGCTGTAAAATGGAAAGTGGCTTAAATACCACATCTGGTCTTTAAGTTCAGCATCTTCCAAAGATGTCGCACAAAGATTCCAACAAAAATCCATCACCAGAAACAACCCTTTTAGATAGAAACCGTTTCGACAATTTTGATTTTCGCGACAAGGGCTCTAACGATACTGACTGAAATAATACATGTTTTAAGATATTCTCATGACAAAAAAGTCATTTTCTTGGAGTAGCCTCTGAACCTTTTAATCTGAATTACTTTGCATAGCACGTAAACCGCAAGAAATAGACAAAATCTTACGACCAAACAAATTAAAACTTATGAAAGCATATAACTTACGTCAAATACATTATTGGAGGAATTTATTTGTTTGAATGTTTAAATACTTTGGTACAGTTTTATCATTTTAATGCATTTGCCATACAGCGTGAGATTTTAAAGCCATCACATAGTAATCAACTGTTAAAAGATCTGAGTATCTTAATGGTATTCTCCTATTCCAATTATATCCACAAGGAAATCTGTAATAAAACCGTTTCTAAAAATGCCTGTCTCGTTTAACATGTAGTGGATGGAAGAACAAAATAGTCTATGAATAGTTTGTTGAAAAGTAGATATAAAAGGTCATATAAATGTAATGAACGAGATTATTTTTGCTAAATGCTGTTACAGGCAATATTGTCACGCCTTCTCCAGCGTCGCCCAGCATACAGCCCTGAGTTAGCTCCACCTTATTTTTCTTATGTGAAGCAATAGCATTTTGGAACGTACAGTGAGCAGCAAACTAGCGTACAGAAATGGCTGGAAGCACCTTCTCTGGCGAAGGGATTTGTACTAGGCTGACAAATATCCACGTTGGAGCGGCAACTATGTAGAGAAGCAAAATGTTGGTCTAGCTTATGTTTCAAATAAAACAGTTTTGACATTCACTGTGATTGGGGTTTCTCGACCAATCAGATTTTTTTTTTTGGGGGGGGGGGGAACAGCCCTAGTATTTCTTAAAGCTATATTGTAGAACAATTTACACCCACACTTTCCACAACCAAAATGTTTCACAGCTAATACAACAATATTTTACGAATTATCCATAAGCTTCAGTGTTAAATCCACGTATGGTTCTCCATTGGTTATTGTTTGCTTTATAGAAAACGTTATTACAATTATCCACGTGATTGATTACGTAAGGTATACATTACATTTGAATTTTAGCAATATTATATCGTAGTTTAGGAGAGTCAAAGCATAGTACGAACTGAACGTCATTAAAGCATAAACTCTTTCAAGAGAGAAGTTATCTGTAATCCATAGTGTGGTATTCTGTTAGATATCGTTTACTTGACGACAAATGCAATGCAATCACCATACCTCCTGATTATAATGTAGAAAGTCATTTAGTAGCGCTCCGGAGTAAAACAGTGCAAGTGCATACAGCAAACACTGGATGTGCTTGCGCTAGCACTCCAAACTACAAAAAATGGAATTACTTCCAATGGGACTAGTTCCAACAAAGGCCTTCTTCGGAGTGAAACTAAACCCACTTACTTGAAACGACTCAGACTGCAAACCGGAAGTGGCGGAAGTTAAAGTAAGAGTTAAGTGAAAAAGAAACAACATAATGAACTTCCGAGACCGTACTGAGTTCATCTGCGCTCAACCAAGCTGAGTGCCTGCCGCAAAACCAGTATCTGCTCAACTGCTGTGAACATGGTGTACAAATCTGACGAGTCCAATTCCTATTACGGCAAGGAGGAGGGTTAGTCTAACCTTTACAAATGCTCTTGCAACGTGGCGTATGGTTCATAGCCATTTCCAAAATATGGTAATATCTGAGAGGATGGTCACTTCTGAAAACTCGGCTGTTACAGATGATTATTTAAATATCAGTGTTGGTGTACACTTATAACTTTCTCTATGCCTTTACAATGAAGCACACGCCACAAACTTATAGCACATTAACGTGTTTTCGTTTACTTATTATGTTTAGTGTATTTAAGGAGAAGTCTTTTACCAAAGAAATTAATTCACTGAATTAATATGTAAGTCGGGTACCTAAAGCGTTAAAGACTGCGTGACATGTACCGAGAGCACAGAAACTGAATACCACGACATGAACTAGGGAGTGCTACGTGACAGACCAAACTCAATCCTATACAAACATGAGAGCAGCTCCAACACTGAAATGAGTCGAAAATCTTTAGTAGCAATTAAATGTTCAATTAAATAATATTGAATATAATATATATGTATATATTGAAAATAATAATAATAATAATAATAATAATAATAATAATAATAATAATAATAATAATAATAATAATAATAATAATAATAATAATAATAATAATAATAATAATAATAATAATAATAATAATAATAATAATAATAATAATAATAATAATAATAATAATAATAATAATAATAATAAATATCATTTTTCTAACTTCATTGCTATTACAAATGATCACATATACTTACATGCAGTACCAAAAAGAATTTGTAACTGATGCGTCTTAGAATGATTTCAAATAAATCTAAGGTGTCGTTAGACAATGTGGTGAATGTATTCGAGCAGAAGATATGTTTTACAACACCTAAAAATTAGAAAACATGGAATACTTCCTGACAGTTTAATTCTCCAACTACGTACGAGAATCGTACGATTATTTATATCACTACAAAATTACCCATACGATTATTTCTTCCATCAAATACGCATACAAAACCTCATTTGAAGCTAAGCACACATTTAATGACCCACATGTTTTATTCAGTTAAACATGTATAAACTATCAATAAGAAGCTCTGAGTAAATACCACCGTTCCTTGATATCACTGCAAATAAACTGATAGCCCTATGAATTGCATATTTCAGAATCTCATCCAGAAGTTAAGTCCAGATTCTACTAGCAAGTAGAAATGCTTTGTGTTAATTCGCCAATTCATGCTCTAAGAGGGGAATTCCGCTAAAGTATCGAAGTAGTAATAGCAGTACATGTTTCAGTGTTATCATTTGATTTTTATGTTTTGCTTGTAGTGTCGTAAAATTCCAGCGAAACAAATATTTTACACAGATTAGTAAGGAAAATCAATTATTCTGCACGATCCTTATTTACTTTGATTTTACAAAAATATGAACACATACTCAACATGATTTTCACAAAACAACTTTATAAAAAGACACAGTGTTGTCAACTTAACCAGTAATCCCGTAAATAATATTCATTTTTGTATAAGCTGAAATTACAATTTTAATTATGCTTTCTACTAATTACCATGGTCTTCCGTTACTGACTAATTACCTGAATTCATTATCATATTAATTCGCATTGGCAAACCTATATCGCTATTGGTTACAGCTGGGAATTATTTGTAGTTATATTATTATTGCTATTATTACTATTATTATTACTTTTATTATTATTATAATCATTATTATCAGATATTATTATCATCACCAATACCATCAGCATTCATAGAAACGTACGATATGTTTATACGAAATATTTATAAAATGTCTTTGGTATAATATAATAATACGACGAATGTCAACTTATTTACAATAAAGCGGACAAATAAATACTTCCAAAAGGCTCGGAGAAAGTTCATTACGCCGGAAAAATAAAGACATGCCTTATTTCCATATATGAACAGTACATATCGCTCCCAGTTACATTTTATATTTACCTTATTGCACCCTGTGCTGTTACGGTCTCCAGACAATATACATTTGACATAAATGTACCGATAGGTCGTTCTTACATAATTGACAGCTTATATCAAATCAGTCGTGCGTATTTCCGTGTTGTTCAGATCCAGCGCGCAGTTCCACAAATTAACTGTACTCCATCAACGATACAAGTCAGCAGGCATTTTCCCTCTGCACTTTCTTCACCCGCTGCCAAATTTAAAATTGGACCCAATTATAATGAACATTGACAGAAAATGTATGGACGCGCAATGATTATCTTAAATGGGAAGAAGTCCTTAAAAAGACTGGAATGTGGTAATACCCGATTTCAGTTCAAAAGAACGATGACAAGACCTTCAAATCGTTCTTAAGAGACTGTCTTTGCCCTTGAACGCGCATCGTGCAGTGAAGCGGCTAACTTCTTGGTAGGATGCAAGTGTAATAACACCTACACTTTTAATTTACTGTCTACCATGCAGTTGAACTGTAAGTGGTGCCAATTTATGGTTGTTTTACAGGTATACAGTCTTACTTATTGAAAGTATGATCACAATTATTTTGTTTAATGTAATAAAATAATGTACATATTACTAATGCTACTTCGCGTAATATTTATTTTCCAGAAAAGAAAGCATAAGTTACTTTTGAAGCAGGAGTAAAGCATTTGACCCAGAGGAATAAACAGTGAAGCGCTAACTCAGATTCCCTTCTGTCAACCACAAGGCCATAGACAAACTCCTGAGTCAAATACTGTCTAGGATGAGACAAATACTGGATACAGTTGGGTACTTCCTGTACTGTCCACCAACAAAAGAAGGCAAGGCAGAGGAATGTGTAACGTAATCACCTTTACTGTCCGCATGTTTATGCTCGCCGTTCGGACATCAAAAGACTAGATAACAAAATTGACCCATGCGTAATACCTATCACTGCAGTTACTGTAACGGGCATTAGATCTGGCAACATAGGCGACTCGTGTATCCTCTCATACACAACATTTCATGGTAAGCAGAGCCAGTACATAAGCTTGCTCCGTATCTCTATACGGTCACGTGACCTTATCACCTCTCATTGGCTGCTATTGTAGTATAGACTTGTGCGGTAAAAGTTACTTCGTTATTTAACATGGTGATATATCTTTATATGTTGGAAGAGAATTGTCAGATTTGTATTTTCGTAACTGTTTGAATTAAATATATTACGCAACAGAGTAGATTTACCTGAAATGCATGTTAATTCTTAAACGAAGTAAAGAGGAGGTTCCTTTGCTCAGAAGGCCGTCTTTCACATGGCACGATAGCACGTGCTTCAGCGGTAGTGATGACATATTTGTTTATATGACTTTTATCACTGACCTTGTTTTGAACTGGATTAGTCATATATCGCCATTCGAAGGTGTGTTGTGCCGAGTGCGAGAGCTAAATTATTTTATTGATTGTTTATTGTGCGTGCACTTAATGGCAGAGTCTACCACCAGTTTTTCGCTGAAGCATTGCAAGGGAAAGCCTTTACAAAGCGGCGAAAAAAGAATTGTGGTGCATGTGTTTAATGTACTCACAGAGAAGAATCCGTCTTTGTCAGTGAGAGAAATCGAACAGCTGTGCTCTGAACTTACAGGTGTGAGTGTTAGATCCGTAGGGACATCGCGACATGAAATTGAGACAACAGGAAAGCTTACCACTCCAGGGGCGATATTGCTGTGTGGCGAAGATGTTATTTAAGGACAATCAGACTGTACCGGGATACAAATTCCACTGACGAGACTTGCGTGAGTGAAGGACACACGACAAGTATGGCGTGACACGACTTTTAAGACTGAAAGACAAGCATTTTTGCAAGGTATGTGTGCTCGTTTTAAAAAATCCCAGTGGATTATAAACTTGTTTCAGTTTCATTGCTCATTCATTCAGTTTCAACTTGCTCAGTTTCATTATAAACTTCATTATTTTTGCATGCCTTCTTATTCTTATTTGTATGATTCTATCTATCTTCCTGGTAATTATTATAACGTTTACTGCAGGTTTAAATGTGACGGGAAGGCACGGCCTATGGCCTATGGCACGAAAGCAATAGCCATTAGGGTGAGGGGGAAGGTAAGTTGCACGCGGAGTGATAACATGTCAGCGGGGCAAAGTTATATGAAACAGAGATTAGAGCAGATAATTCAATGGCCTCTCCCTCTTCAGGACCCGCTTGTCTTCTTGTGGTGGCAGACAATAGTTATTGCGGAGTATATATTAGCCTTGCTTGTCCTATCTGTTATTTGAAACAATTGGTAATACTTTATGTTTATGAGATTTAAGAACATAATTTGTTACATTTTGGATTTTGTTGTAATCTTCCAATTAAGTGTACAACGACCGTAGTACTAGTTCCAAAAATGCTGAAAAATTACACATTTGGTTAGAATCGTAAAAAACTGAGCTTTTTTTCTTAATTTACGTCCTCCAACGTTAAGTCATATGGGACGATGAATGAAATGGGTGAAATGATGCTCAAATGAGCCCAGGGTCCATAGAGTGTCCCGATATTCGTCTTTCAGAATCAGGGGAAATCCTGGAATAAACCTTATTCAGGGAACTCAACCAGACGATATTCGAATTCGGGACCTTTTGAACGTGAAGCACACACGGCGCCATCTACGCTACCAAGGTGGGCAGAAACTGAGTAAGGCTTTATATAAGGAACTTCCTAAAATTTACAATTTTTAGAATTCATTTTCAGAAAACCATAAAAACAAACTTTACTTATATACAGCTGTATTTATTTTATTAGTAAACACAATGTGTGCATAATATTAATATTTCACTGAACGTTTTGATCATTTGCAAAATAGTTAATTGGGTGAGTCCTGGCAGGGTAGGCAATTAGGTGATACTGTCAATAGTACAGAATACATAGCATGCAGTAAGACGACGTAAAAGCCCAAAGTGGGCCTGAGCCTGCCAAACCGACCGCCGGCCTCACGTTCACATGCGCTAGGCAGAGGTGGGCGATCCATCCGATATAGGGAGGATGATGTGGTCAGCAACTCGGCACCCCCAGGGCCGAAATTAGGCTTTCTAGACCAGGGTTCGCTACCTAGAATTTCCCTACGATACTGAGTGGGCACCGGACCTATACCAGGAACTTAAAATCCGCATCCCCAGGAGTGAGATCGATCCCGGGATCATTCTGTGGCAGGGAACCAAAGCACAATGCTCTGGACAAATATACCACAGCGCAGGACAGCTTGCAGGAATACTGCGTCGATTTTTACTATAAATTAACCACATCTGTAATTTAACGCCAAGCACATGTACACATTAAACTAGAGTTGTTATACATTCTGTGTAAGGATTACGGTTTTCAGGATGACTTGTGGCCAGCATCCGATTTGCTAATAATGAAACACGAAAGTGTGTGCACTTCAAACATAAAAATGTTCAGACTATTACTAGGGGCGGTTTGTCATAAGGGTGCGCGCTTCATGGCCTTGCGTCTATTAAGGACAGTTTATTTTTAATATATGAGAAAGCTTTATAGGGTGGTACTGTCCACCCACCACAAGAAGGCAAGAGAGTAATGAAGGGGAGAGGGGTTTGACTATTTATCTGCTGTTAGTGAATCTGTTTACAAGGAAATGTGTATGACTAGTGCATATGAGTCACCCACGTTGCCGGATCTAATGCTCGTTGCAGTAACAGCAGTGACAGGTATTACGTATGGGTGAGTTTTTTTATGATCGATCAGCATTACATACTTTACATATCCTTATTAATTAACCGAATGGTTTTTTTCTTAAATACATAAGGACATTTGGCTATTATCTACAGAACACTGAGAAATGAGGATTACACTACAAGAGAAAAAACAGTGAAAACAAGTAATCAAAGAGATAACAAGAACAATATTCATAGTATTTCAGCCAGAGCACTAAGAAGGAGATCCTGTGGTCGTCGTCTCTTCAGGCGTGTGGGCTGGCGGGTGTCTACGCCGATGTCATACATCACTGCTCCTGGAACATCTGGCAGGTTCGAGAAGAAGCGAGAAACGATCTGACGTATGAACTGGTGAAGAGGAAGGAGACCAAGCTCTTTATGAAGTTGTTGATTTCTTACGTACAAAGAGCGATGCGCAGAAATCGATTTTGCAGGACTTGTAGCCGACGGAGGTGAGAGTTGCTAGCAGTACCACATACCTGGGAAGTATGCGTGATAAGTGGCCGAATAAGAGATTTGTAGAGCAGCAGAGAGCATTCGATACCAAGAGGGGTGTATCTATGAAGAAGCGGACCGAGTGTCGAAAGACTTCCTGATGCTAACGAAAGATAGCTATCAATATGGGCTCGCCAAGTAAGTTTGGTGTCCAACATTAGTCCAAGGTGTTTGACGGAGGTGGTGGGAGATAGTGAATGGGTTCATCCTTAATATACAACTCGGGAGAATTGGAGATGCAACGCTAATGTTCTTAGCTACGGTCTTTTGAATGTTAAGACGTATGCGGCAAGTGTCATACCATTCAACGAGGTAGTCAAGAAATGTTTGTAGCGTGTGTATAGTTGCAGAGAGATGTGTCGGAATGGTAATATAAAACAGTATCATCAGCGTATAAGGCTACTGAAGTAGAGACAAAGCCAGGGAGATCGTAGGTGTAGATGCTGAATAAGATCGGGGCCAATGTGAATCCCTGAGGAACTCCTGATATAATACGGCGCTGAGTACTTCGTAACAACAATGTGAACAGTAAATGTGCGATCTGACACAAAACTACAAATGGTAGTGAGCACATACTGAGGAAGGCTAATGCTTATCAAAGGCCTGTGCTAAGCTGAGGAACAGAGCGGTGGTGTGCTTTCGATGCTCAAAACCATGAATTACTGTCTATGTTCAACTAGTAATTGGTGTGAAGTAGAATGTCTAGAACGAAATCCAAATTGGAAGAGTGGGATGATGCTGTTTTCAGATGTACATTTAAGGTGACGGCGAAGAAGAAAATTTTCAAAGAGTTTGGACAATTTAGACAGCAGACTTATCGGACTTTAGCTCTCAGGGACATTTTTAAGTTTGTTTGGTTTGTTAAACACAATGATTTGAGCCAATTTCTAGGTGTGCGGAAAAGGCCAAGTCGAAGACCAGGCGTTCAGGATTAAAGACAAATATGCTAGGGCCTTCCCTGTTAGGTTTTTCAGCACAATATTGGGAATCAACTCATGTCCACAGATTTCTTAAACCGAAGAGGGCGAATTAAATGCCTAAGTTCATTAGGACTAGTGGAGATTTTGCAGGAAACAGTTGGAGTCGAAAAGCGTCGAGCGTCTGTTCTATACTCGGGGTGGTAGTATGCGGTGCGTTTGGTGTGAATGTGCCTTCAAGGTGGTCTGCATGAATTTCACATTTAGCTGTGACCTCTGTAACAAGAGTGATATACTAAACTGATATACTAAACGCATCAAATGGCATCCTAGAGCGTGTGCTCATGCGGAGAGATACTTGCCAGTTTTCGTTTGTAGGTCTCAAGGGATGACGGTCCAGTTCGACTGTCACGAGCCGGGTCAATCCATTAAGCTTCCTACGCAGTCGAGGTCGTCGTTCCCGTTGCCAATGACGTCGAACCCTATGTTTTTCATAGATATGCTGTAGAATGGGCACAGGTAAGGAAGAAGCAACATGAGTTCGCTTGGAAGAGGTAGTTGAAGTTCGTACACAGTGACATATAGTGCTTAATGGCAGCATCTGTGTCAGCTTCAGAGTTAAGAGAGTAAGATGTATGGAGCGTGGAATCCATCCGAATATGGGACTTGTCCCATTGGACGTAGGCATTAATAAGTCGCGGCGCTGAAGGAAATATGCTCGGAGCGAGCTGAAAGGTAATTAAGACCGGGCAGTGGTCTGAGGTCAAGATCCGCTATTGCGGACACAATCACAGGAAGAGGAAGGTTCTTGTAAATTCTGTCAAGAATGTTAGGAGTATTTACAGGATTGCTAGGATAAGTTGGATCTGTGGGTGCCAAGACGTATAAGTCGAAGGTATCCAATATATTGTAAAGACGTCGGCCATTGGAATTAGTGGAGTGGCAGAACTATCACATGTGTTTGCAGTTAAGGTCTCCAAGAACAAGGGTGCTGCTGTCGGCAGGAAAAAGCAAGGAGAAATAAGCAGTCTTTAGTTTCCAGTTAGGAGACTTACAGGCGATAGTGAGATCATTACCATCGGTTGTAGGAAGTTTAATTCCTATTACTTCAAGGTCAGGAACACTAGGTAAAAATATAGTGAGTGATGTTACGTCGGGTCACAATGGCTACACCGCCAGATGCTGTTGCAGCAATCCGTTTCTGCCGATGGACTGTGTATCTAGGAACAGTAAAGGTTTCGTTTAGAAGTGAGTCTCACTGATACAGACGATGTCAATGTTATGCATCGTAAGAAAATGAATAACAGAAGTACTTTAGACGTGGTCCATCAGAATTCCAATTAAGGAGAGTGAGCCATCGAAGAGTTAGGAGATTGCGGGTTGCCATCTTGAAGTACACGAGAGAAGAGCGAGCGAGCGAGCATATTCGGTTAATTGTAGCAGAAAGGGGGTAACAAAGGCACGGGATAGCGAAAAGAATTTGCTAAATAGGTCACTGAGAAACGGCCAGAAAGAAGATGATGCGATAGATTCCTGATGAGTCGACAAGTGAACGTCGAGCGCGCAGGTTGTCTCTGAACGCTCTGCTTACAAATCACGTATTTTTGTAGTTAGCTGTGTCAGCTAGCTTTTGTATATTGTTCCTTGCTATATATCATATATCTACATGGCTCTACAAACGGGTGATACTGGCAGAATATTATATTCAGCGCTAAATGTATTGAATAACGACACGAACTTCCGGAATAGCTCCAATTCTACGGTACAACTGACGCCATCTAATCAACACTACCAATCTCAAATGTCTTCTGCTACCGGGGATAATACGTCATCTGCGTCGTCTTCAGATCATACAGAATCGCTTCATGCGCATCGCTACCAACGATCCATAGTTCATCCGTAATCAGCAGCTCCATCACGAACTAGGACTGTTACCTCTTCATGACTACATTCGCAGGATCGCTCGTCGTTTCTTTTCCACGCTGCAAGAAGTTCCAAGAGCTGTGCATTATAACATCGGCGTCCGCACGCGCCAGCCCTCACGCTTGAAGAGGAGACTACCACAGGACCTGCTTCTAAGTGATACATCTGACTCGAGTGATTCTAGTGCTTGATGTCTGTCTCACATCTTCAATATTGACATCGTTTCTCAGAGAGTATTATATGAGTTCTAACTTAATGTAATTAGGGGGCGGCCTGTTAGCCTACCCCTGAGTGTTATTGTTCTTATTGTACTGTTACCTTCTTTTCACTCTGATCTGTAAAGCAGTGTACTGCTGATCGATCAATAAAAAGAATTATAAAAAAAGATTCCTGATATTTTGGAGGGAGAAAAGAAGACGAAGAACAAGGGTGAGGTTGAGGAGAAGTAGAAGAAGGAGCAGCAGCAGAAGATGACTTCACTGCCTGGGAATAACATCACTGTTCTTTGCATCACTGTTCCGAGGTAAGAGGCGAATCTTGTTGCGGAGACTGTTAAGAGTGAGGTTGTCGGGATTTGGAGTGTCGTGATGACACTTGCGGATGTAGTGGATGAGGTTGTTGACCCGGTTGCATCTGTGATGTTGCTGGTAGACGGAGATCACCCTGTCCCTGAGGTCGTTAGGAGATGGGTTGTTTCAATTCTAGATAGAGGGGACAACCTCGATAATTTGTCGGATGATCTAGACAACAGTTGAAACATTAGACAGGTGTAGTGGGTGGCTTGCTGCACTTAGAGAAATCGGACCGTCTCGGTTGCGTAGATGGTAGCGTGTCTGTCTCACGATCAAGAGCTCCCGAGTTCGAATCTCGGTCAAGGTGAGTTAGCCCCATGGATCCCGGAATCATTGCAGCATCCTTTCACCCATTTCATTCATCGTCCGATATGACTAAATGTTGGAGGATGTAAAATTAAAAAAAAAAAAAGTACATCGTACGCAGCGAGGAGTCAGCTGACAATAGTTTTTGGTATGCGAGTGTGCACTGCGGCATGTCGGTATTACAACGTCTGTGTTCAACTGACACAACACTGTACATCAGACGTGTGATATTAAGTATTTCTCTGCTTCCGTCAGTATTTTCCAGCTCTATTGCACACATCGGAATGGGTTTTTGTTTCTTCCTAGTTGTTTGTTTCTGTAACCTTTTATGAGTTCATCATAAATTTCCTGATAGCTGAGAGAACATGGCAGATTACGGATAATCACTGAAAAACGTTTGTCAGCTGGGTTCTTGAAGGTGTAGAACTCTTGATTTATGGAAGTAAAATAGGATATAAGACAGCGTAAGTCAGCGGAAGTAGAGGCAAATACTTTTATGGGGGCTTCTCGGAGCTCGGTATGGGAATTTAAGAGGACACGCTTTTTGATATTTTGAAGTAACAGATTGGTAATTCTGAACATTGCACAAACAGATGGGTGGAACTTTCACCTTGGGTGCGGTATTAGGATCTGAATCTATCTAATTAGAGCTTTCAAATAAAGGATGGAATCGGTTTGATGTTGGAATAGCGTAAACATATCGTGATGTATTAGGCTGCTCAGATGTTGTCGTACAAAGGCATTTGCTTTTCTTTTCGCAGTGAGAAGGCGGCGGGCGCTGATCTCGACTGTTCCGGCTGCCCAACTTGAGTATATGTCCCCCATGCTGTCAGCATCATGCGGTAAACTGGTATCGAGTGAGTATGCTGCGACAGCTGAAGCTGAGGTGGCCGAAGAACTGATTTATTTACATTGAGATCAGAGTTAAACCAGAGGTAGTAGAAGGCGATGAAGCTTGATGCTATGAAAATGAATTCCGTTGAGGTTGTAGAGGATACGATGACGTAATATCTAGTGGGGACCTGGAGCTCCCCATAGATGATTCTGAAGCAGCGTCCATATTGTTAACCACCTATAAAGATGTTCGAAATAACTAGCCAGTATCATGTGCCATATAGGCCACAACAGCCGGTGAAATAACTAATGAAAATGAGTAGAAATATGTAAGATAATCACTCGCAAAGCAGCACTATTTAACTGTAAACGTATCACAAATAACCTAAGCATGCTCGGTGTTATGTGAAAGCGACACGACAGCAAGCGGACAGGTAAAGCACGGCTGTCCTCTCCGACGTACAAACCACAAACCTATGGCTAAGTTGTCTATTTTAAACGAACCTAGCATCCTTGTCATACTCAAAAGGCGATCATAAACACCGTGCGGACAGCATAAGTGATTACGATACAATTCCTCTACCTTGCCTTCTTGTGCTGGCCAGACAGTAAAAGGGATGTCTTCATACCTACTATAGCATATGACTCGGCGAGGTAGGTATAGCGCCGACCAGCTGCATTTCCAAGTAAAGTCTCGCTGCTGGAATGGTTACCATGGATTTATCTTTGTTAACAGAAACCTCTCAGATAACACACTGATTATTCTTGTAAGAGTGAGAGGGGCACCGACGCGCCTGCCGGCTCTGTGCTAAACACCAATGAACGTATCACTTCAACCAATGGAATTCGCAGAAATCACAAATGACAGATATATGTTCACTCCACGTGGAGTAATCATTGCGTCATCTGAGAGGTATCTATTACCAAAGATAAATCTATGGTAACCGTTCGAACAGCGCGACTATAAAGGGAGGCATGCAGCTCGGAAGGTGCTGATTGTGTGGGGGAAGTACTTGCGCTTGTGCTTATCCGGTGCGATTCTGTTCGCACCTAGTTTTATAGTATTAAAATGCACGCATTAATATTTAAAATTAAATTTTTAGTGTTCTATATGGAGTTAGGAACGTAAACAGAGTGTTACAGGTGACTTTATAAAATCCAATGTCTGAAGAATGTTGGATAACTGCGCAAAATCACTAATGGAAGTGCAATTTTCAAGGTTGACTCTTAAAGAGACAGTACAATTGAAATATTTGGGCGGACCAACGCCCGAATTCTTGCTAGAACAAAAACAGAAAGTAAGGAAAATGAAAACCGCGTGTTTAAGAGGCACCTTAACTATCAGATCATGTATGAGAAACGTGACTGGATCGGTGGCTGCGAAATTCTCAAGTCCTTTTTCTGCTATCCGTGTGTTTTGTTTGCGCCTAAATGTGTCATCTGTCTGTGGACAGTTAAGGGAGTGAGTGATATGAAACATTTAACAGAAAAAATAAAATAAAACAAAACCATGAAGATTCAGTGCGATAGATCTGAAAACAAAACATTGCATCATGTCTTGACTCCATGTTTAAAGAAAATGTTAAGAAACATATTCAAGTGAGTTAAAATAGACATTTAATGTGTCAAACGTGCAATATGTTTGAACTGGCTTTACAGGACATGGCGAGTCTGTTACTTCTTCCAATGCAGGGGGGTACAGGAGCCTCATTGCTCAAACCTTTGACGGGAAGAGTGGAAGGATTGGTGGAGTACCGGTCAAAATAAGGGAAACATATTCATATGCGTACTTTGTCCATTGCTATGCACACAAGTTGAATTTAATCATGCAAAAGGCAACAAGTTCTAATTCCCAGGTGTGTCCTTTTCAAATCTGCCGGCACTCCAGCATTCTTTTGCAATTCCTGTTTGCGATCTGATATTTTAGAGAAAGCAGGCAGGTAAGATGGTCCAGAGTTGCATTAACAAGATGGAATTACAATATTCGTACCGTCAGTATTGTGTACGAAAATATAGAAAACCTGAAAGATTGCTTCGAAATTATTGAAGAGAGCTGCACTAATACAACCACAACAAATGAAGTCAGCAGCTATAGAACAGCTTTTGAAGATCCAAATTTTAATTTTTGGTTAACAAGTTTTCCACAAAATCTTACCTCATGTAGACATTTGTACAAGCAACCTCAAAAGAAGAGCAAAGATAATGTAACGTTACGGAGTGACATCATTATATTTAAACAACAAATGGAAAAGGAAAGACTGAGTATTGAAGTAGACAAAAACTTATATGAAGAATTTCCGCAGCTACACAGAAAAGAGGAAATATGGAAAGTGCAAGAGTTGGAGATGCCAAAGAGGTGTGTGACGTCATCACTACTGTTATAGGTTGCGCGTTCGTTCTTGACGAAGACCTTCAGCAGAAATCCGGTGAGCTGGCCTACCCTTAATAAACAGGTCAGCAGATAGTTTATGTTACGATAACAAACAGCTCTTCTTTTCTCTGTCATTTGTGTACACAGTAGACTGCAAAAGTTTAGAGCGGTACTTGGTATTTGTGCATGCAAGTACTGCCTAGTCACGTGGTTATATATTAGTTACTAACGTGACAATGCCTCTTACAGTGTCAAAAATAAAAGGAAATACTCCACATAATCAAAGTCGTGAGATTATTGCTAATATTTATGAGTATAAGAAGGAAGAAGCCAAACAGCTCAGAAGCATGAATGTAAACGCACATCTCAATGCAAGACTGTACCCCCCCCCACTCTCTCTCTCTCTCTCTCTCTCTCTCTCTCTCTCTCTCTCTCTCTCTCTCTCTCTCTCTCTCTCTCTCTCTCTCTCTCTCTCTCTCTCTCTCTCTCTCTCTCTCAATACCAGCGTTCCTGCAAAAAGTGACTTAGCACCTAACCTTTCATATAAAATTTTCATTCGTTGAGAACAAACGCGTGACCTGTACAGATAAATTTGCTCATAATGGACATCTAGGAGCTGTATCTTTGCTATGTAATGACTTATATAAGGATTTCTGTGAACGTTTCCCGGAAGAAATTTTTACACAAGTAGTGCAATCCTACCCTTTCCTACAGCAAGAAAAACTGCCCTGAGAGTTGGAGCTAATTTACAGACGAAATGACTAACATTCAAGGAGCATTGAAATTTTAAATTCATATACGAAAATAACCTTTTGTCAGTGTTCAGTGAAGTGATAAAACATCTGAAAATTCTCATAACGCCGATGACGACTGCGAAACCTGAACGTTCCTTTTCCACTCTGAAAAGGATAAAAGAAATACAATGACAAACGACAGACGGCAATGCTGTCAATAAATAAGGACCCTATCCGTAACATGCAGGGTTTTGATGAAAGTGATGGAAAATTTCATTAAATTAAAGAACAGAAGACTTGATTTTGTATATTAATAGGTCAAAAGTGTAATTCATAATAAACTGAGCAACTACAAAATACGAATATTAAAATGTGTACATACAGTGATGTGCGCGTGAATCTGTGGAAAAAAAAAAAAAAAAAAAAAAAAAAAAAAAAAAAAAAAAAAAAAAAAAAACCTACTGTCCTGGTGAGGTGGCAGCTTATGTGACGAACATTACTTCTGAATTTGGGTGGGTTTGAATGATGTTTTACTACCATATTTTTATATGTTGCATGCATATTGTGACTTTGTGGGTTCGTGAAATGAAAAGTCCAATTGCACCACTCAAAAATGTTCTTTATTTCCACCGACTTACAGTTAAACTCTTGCCAATTACACAGAATTACGTAATGCACACAATTACGATTCACCAGTTCGTCCGTTACAATTTCACTTGCACTCGTAATTACGTACAATCTTCCGATGCTCTCACACAGTCTTCTCGTCGTACACTAGCACTGCATCCTTACGCCAAGAACTGACTGACTGACTCCCCTTGCACGACGTGTTGCTTATATAGGGTCCGCTTGCCGATCTAGAAGGTTCTCGATTAGATTGAATGTCCCGAGTTTCCAGAACCTAGGAGAAGGGTAAAGAGACGGCTCAGGGGCCCGACATCCCTCTCCTAACCATCCCTTCTTAACGCTATAAGACAAACGAGGGGGCGGGGCGAACGCCGACCCGTCTCCTGTCGCCCAGTCTATAGGGTGTTCCGACGCTCGGGTGACAATATTAATAGCAGCTTTGGGCAAAGATTATGTTAGGCTTCTTGTACTTTTTTCTGAGGTGTATATTACATGAGAACCACTATTTCCGTGGGTTATAGGGGTTGCATTTGAAAAAAAAATGGCTCTTAAAGTTCACAGGTGTATTAATTTATTGTCAATACATAGCAAGCAAATCTGTTTCCGCACGCCTCAACATTTCGGCCACGAGCCGCCACTGGTTATTACCAGGAATTGAACTAGAAAGCAACGCTACGAGTGCACATGCACTTGATACAACCTGCAACATAGAGACAGAGTGTTCACTGAATACAAACAGGTATGTGATTTGTACTAAAATATTTAACACAGTTCCACAGTTATTGGAAAGAGTCAAGGAGCTCTGTCGTGTCTTGCGGTGGCCGCCCTTTGATATTACTGTACCTCTCTTTGGTGAAGCACTGAAACACCTTGCTTTTGATCCACATCTTGGAACCATTCTTCTACAGCGCGAGATCAAGCGTAAGTTCCTTTTCTATAATAGACGAACAAGCTAACCTATCACATGGTCATAGACATTTTCGAATATTATAAGTAGGATATAAGCATCATTTTGTTTTTAAAGATGATGAGTGTCAGGTGTGTGATATCTCATTCAAAATCCTCTACTATACAAGGGCACGTCAAACCACCAAGAGAACTAGTTAAACCGAGTGAGAGACGAGATATTGTTACAGCATTATGAGATTATGGCAGTAACTGTTCTAGTATACTTCCAGCATAAAAATGGCACCTAATGGGAAGAGATGAAATTTATTTAGATGGATTCAACACAAAGAGAGATAGGAAGTAAATGTATATTTAAAGGCGCTCAACAAGGTCATCAGCGCCCTTTAGAAATAATTCGTGGAAACGGTCAAATATAAGGATTCTACAAAATCAAAATGCTGGTTTGATAAAACAGAACATGATACGTTGCACTCACAGGATTTTGTTTCTTGTATACATTATTGTTACAAACACTTATTCGTCCATCTATTTCATGTAAATAGATTAACATATTAACTTATATAATTATATAACTTAAATTATAACTTATAATTTTCTTGTTAGTGCAAGAGGGATATGGACATAAGAGTTGGCTTTAACCGACAGTAATAACATTTAAGAGCTGCTTCCAATTTAATATTTTGAAACTTCGTTTTCTTTGCTTGTGTGTGTTTGTGTGTGTGTGTGTGTGTGTGTGTGTGTGTGTGTGTGTGTGTGTGTGTGTGTGTGTGTGTGTGTGTGTGTGTTTTTCAATTTATACTCCGCCTTTAACTGCAATGGTCATATCGGCGGCCGCTCTCCTTTGGAACTTATCGAATGTGTTGACTAGTATTCGTAGGGTTTTAATCATTAGATCACGCACACATTCGCACTCTCATTCCTACTTCCAGACTGGGGAAGATGAGGAAATATCTTGGTCAGAAAAAGACCCCCACCCCCATCGCCGGGAATCGAGCCAGGGACCCCTAGCACGTCAGGCAGATGCTCTACCGACTGAGCTACGAAGCCAGCCGACCACCTT
This sequence comes from Mantis religiosa, assembly GCA_030765055.1. Taxonomy (NCBI): domain Eukaryota; kingdom Metazoa; phylum Arthropoda; class Insecta; order Mantodea; family Mantidae; genus Mantis; species Mantis religiosa. The sequence continues at coordinate 99,004,751 of CM060953.1, forward strand.
TGAAATTTTTTGTACACACACACATCGATTAGTATCATGAAAATGATGACAACTTAAAATACTCTAATTATGGTAGCACCATTCATCTGTCAGGAGTTCAGGAGTTATGTTTGTTTTAGCTGACCATGTCTGGGTTCTTCATGATGCTGACGTCAACAGCATCCATTTGATCAGCTCAGATTACTTTACTTTTAAGGTGAATGCCACTGTCAATGCCAGAACATTCTTCTGCAGTGCTTTGCGGTCTGAAACATGTTTATGGAGACCATTTGTTACACTTCTGGCAGCAACTGTAATCTGTTAGATAAGCAGAGAGAGAGAGAGAGAGAGAGAGAGAGAGAGAGAGAGAGAGAGAGAGAGAGAGAGAGAGAGAGAGAGAGAGAGAGAGAGAGAGAGAGAGAGAGAGAGAGAGAGAGAGAGAGAGGGAAATATCCAGAAGGCAACGCGTGGCTGCTCTGTTTGATGCAAGAATAAACCTCAAGTCCATATAGCACGCTATTACTCCATTAGAAGCCATATTACTGCTACAGTGCTGCTAACGTAATAGACTAGCATTGCCAAATTATGTAAAGTATCCCTTGATTTTAGAATTTTAGAAGTTTTAGCATAAAATAATCTCACTCAAATTTCAACTTTGTTTCTCAACCCTATGTGCACAAAAAGGATTTACACGGAGAACTTAAACACGCCATTATCTCTTGACTCTGAGGAGATTACACGATTTTTGTTGCACGTCTTACCTGATAACACCTATACGTAAATGTTATAATAGGAAGGAGTATACACCTGAAGTACACGAATAGCCCATTCAGAGCAGAGTAAAAATGCTAATCACAGTTTTTCTGTCCCAATCATCACGTAACCCTATCTGCGGGAAAAGCCTCTATAAGGCAACTTAAATAAATGAATGAAAATAAAGCGTGAGCTATATCTTATTGAATACCTGTAAATATTTGTAGATGACACTGCAATGAGTCTTATCTCACGATGTCGATAAGGCCAGCAGGTTGTGATAGCTACACCGGCAATAGAGCACAATCTAGAACCAGAAAACTATCCTTTTACTGCTGAGGAGGAAATCTCTATTGCAATTTGCTCTTCACAAAGAAGTCTCACTTCATATCTCCTCGAACTTTCACGACACAAATCAACAGCTAGAAAATATGTTAAAGCTGTTCGAGAAAATAACTGCTGATAGTTCCTAACGATGTAATAAATTTAATTATGTCGATTTGTTTTCTTTTCTGGTAGTAGCTTCTTGAAAAAAAAATGTTGCACCTTCTCTAATAACCCATGATATAACCATGCCAACCGAGCCTGCTAACCCGACTACCAGCCTCCCGCCCACATACGCATGGCAGAGGTATAACTATACGTGGAGTAGATGTGGTCAGCATCACAGCACCCAGCCCGAAAGTAGGCTTTCTAGATCAGGTTCGTTACCTGAGTGGGCACCAGTCTTATACTCAGGACATAAAATCCGCATCTCCAGGGTCGATTCCGAGCGCGTTCCGTGGGAGGGAACAACATTCTATCCCACTACGCCACGGCGCAGGATATGCCCTCTAATTGCCGAGGTCAAATTAAAAATCGACATAGTTTCGGAATTAGACATTCCCTAACTCTTTTGCCATAGAACAACCTGGCACCGTCGATGCTCTTGATGAACAAAATAAAGAAGACAACGAATTACACGTTTTGAGTTATGTTTTGTGTCACCTAAATAGATAGTGGTCTATAATCTTGGTATCAAGGATTTTTTTTATTGTTTAGTTCATCAGTTTTAATCCATTCTAGTTTTGTGTGCATATTTAAAATAGTGTTCAGAACTCAGTGTCACGAATACTTATTTATTTATTATCCAATTTTTTTTTATTCCTATTTTACCCAAAGGTATATTAGGAATATAGTTTACAAATTTATGAATACAATACAATTTACAAAAAATATAACAAATTCAATATCAAGCTGACAAACAGTAAACATCAAGATAAATCATTTAGCTTAAGAAATATTTTGTTTAAGAAAGCCATGGAATATTGATAAGTTTTGTAATTCATCAGAATATGTGTAAGTGGTTTTGAGAAAGTGTAACCTAAGGATTGAAGCAATAATTCAAGTTCGTATCTTTCAAAACAGAAAAACGGGCAATCAAATAAAATGTGAGGGACATCTTGAAGATGATTTCCACAAATACAATCACATGTGGATTTGATTTTGAATCGAAATAAGTAAGCTAAAAATTTGCCATGTCCAGTTAAGAATTGAGTGAGAACATAGTTAGAATTAACAAATTTACATTTATGTCTGTCAGAAACTGTTGGGAAATATAAATCCTTAGTCAAAGCACCACAATCACTTTTTAACCAGTATTCATTCCAGTCGTTGATGATAATCTCCTTTAATGTTTGCCTCACATAAGAAATGTGACAGAGTGTATGTCTCTGGAAGAGTTGAAGTCGCAGCTCTCTTTGCTAGCTCATCTGCACGTTCATTTCCGGCAATCCCTACGTGTCCTCTGACCCATTTAATACACAGATGAGAACTACATAATAACTGACTTCTTATTTCAGCTACAATAGGACTGCTGTTTTTCGTATCTTTCAAAGCTGCAATTGCTGCTTGTGAGTCACTGTAAAGGCGAGCGGTACATTGTAAGTTGCTGCACCATTTCACTGCTTCACGAATTGCTAATAATTCAGCTTAAAAAACTGAACACTCCTTGGCAAGTCTGAACATGGAAGAATGACATTCTATGGAGCGAGAGAATACCACAAACGAACATCCTACTTTGGCATTTTTACTAAGCCCTTCAGCTATCCGAGAGCCATCTGTGTAAGTGGAGTACTTAATTAATACGAAATTCACGAATACTTAATTAATAGTAATAGATGCTTCAACAAATATTAACTAAAAACCATTGTAAAGTAACCTTTTCACATAATCACCCTTATTATTTACGTCTTGATATAAACATGATTTAATTATCTATAATTTCAAACTTTACAAAAGTCTGAGAACAACTTCAAAGGTACAGCAAGTGTTTACAGGTGTTATTGTTTTGTTACCTGCATTATATAATGTCCTCTACCTCGATCATGCATAGTACTTAATTGAACTGATTTACATTCATTAGGAAACATTTTCTAAATTTTTGTTCATTATTAATCAGATACCTATAAGTGCCCTCGTCGTAAACAGTGGGCTAACCTTTTTCTTTACAACATTTTCATCTGTTAGCACCAAACAAAATAAGATCTCCATCTTTCTTTTTCTGCAAAGTAACATCTATTGTCTAGATTTTGCGAGACACTGCATTTTCTTCTCATACGTTTGAGGAATGCATAGCGCTGATCTGATCATCACGCTTCCTAAGAAATCAGTAGAAAGTCGTTAGGCTTTCATGGCCATCGTCCGGTTCAGACAATTGAACATCGCGCCGCTAAGGACTCACATGCATTCACTTAAATCTACCTTTCACAGCATCTAGTATTTCCTAATCCAAACTGGCCCTTTACCCGAGAACCTCACTGTGTTATTGTCCTTATTCTTGCTCCAATTATTTTATGTTCACATTCATTACACATATGTACTTAACATTATGTATAAGAGTGTGTGCTGTTAAATAGTATTTTAAAGAACTTTCTGTCGAACTATTAACAGAAGGGAACCAGGACGGTAAATCAATTTTCTTCGGCTCTTGTCCTATTTATACAGCTTACCAATACCTTGAACACTTCTTACGCATCGTAGTAGTTTTGATATCTAAAGCGCTTAAATGCGCATTTAATTTCATAACCTTTAACTAGGAATATTCCATATGCATTTTGCTTGTCAGGTTCCTATTTGTAATGGAGGTTGAGAACATAGTCACAATCGTAAAATCCAGGTAAACTACACTCTAATAACCTTCGTGTGCCACGAAAGTCCAAATGGCCTCCGTTACGTGAACAGTGCTATAACTCATTTACCACGCCATATATTTCCAGAGGGGAGAAAAAAGAGCCAATATTGCCCAAATCACACAAAATGTATGTAAACGCAAAATAAGCTGCATTAGAATAACTTTTAGCAACATGATAAGCCATGTATCTTTAAATAGCTTGCAGCTCAAAGAACCAGTGATCAAAGATCTAGGATATAATTCATACATTTTCTACAACCTCGCTCCCACACACATACAGACAAATGCTAGTTTGACATGCAGCTTGCTTTTATTAAAAACTAAACGTCAATTTAGTGTAGAAAAACGATAAAAATAACGTCTACTTAAACATTAATTCCCGATAAATTTTATGTACGAGATCCTATGAGCCTTCTTTTCTTTAGGTAAGGAAAGCTGTGGTAAATGCCCTACATCAATAGTGAATGTAATACATTCACAAACGAAACATTTGGTTCGTAATAAAAACTGATTTAAAAAATATGGCGTGTAAGGAAATAAGTCATTAAACTAATAATTGGCACTGGAGTTAAATGACAATTTAATACAAATGTTCTCTCTAGTAAGTTATTTTAGAAAACAACCTTTCAGAATTATTTTAACTTCAAATTGGAATACCTCAACAATCTGTATTAAGTAGTGATGCCCAACCTTAAGGGTAAAAGCGGGGCCGATTTGCATCCGTCTTCACTTTTCTAATGTTTGATTATCTGAGTAACTGAAAAGAGCAAAACGAAGGAGATTGGGTAACGCGACAATACGTCATTTGCTCATAAGAAAAGACGCTGGGCAGCTCTGGTTTTAACTGTTTAAAGAAATGGGTCTTAAATAAGCCAAAATAACATATTCGGCAATTGACATCACAATACCGCGCAATGGTGAAGAAACAAGCACAACACAGAATATCACAAACCCAACTTACAAAGATAGTCATAGAATGTAGAAATCCGCCTTTAAATGTTCTGTATCCAAATTCAAGTGCAATGTGTTCACTTAACTCAAGAAAAATTATTGTTAATAATTATAATAATAATAATAATAATAATAATAATAATAATAATAATAATAATAATAATAATAATAATAATAATAATAATAATAATAATAATAATAATAATAATAATAATAAAAATTACTATTACTAGGATCTGAACCATTAAAAAGAACTTCTAATCGACTGGCTGGAAACCACATATCAATAAATTAAGAGCAGAACTGAGTGGAATAAAGGCTCCAAATTGCAGGGCCAATCAATTTATGATTACGTCCATCCATAATGCTTTAATTCGATCGAAGTTAGACCAGGGAGCCATCATACAATCTTCCTAACTCTTTAAATTATGGAGGCACCTACACCTACAGGAGAGGCACATTTCCCCTCTTATTTTCAGAGGCAAAATGTTCTCTAGCTCTTAAAGTATCTGATGATATAAACACTGTAGCCCTGCAAAGGAAGGTTGTTAAATTTCCTAAAGAATATTCTACATGAACAATCAGTTTTCTCCAACATAATGAGAAGTTGGGTGATTTTAAATGGCAAAATCCATTCAAAGGAAATCTAAGGGATTTTGACTGCGATCGTATTCAGGAACCGGAAAATCCAAATCTTACGTTTCATTGTGATTAATATATAAAATATGAAGCCTGGGACTTAATGTTTAGAGCATAGTAGGTCGCGACAAAAGGTACGTATATCATTCATTGTAAATGAGAACTATACCGGAAATATGACTCAGTTGGCGTATTGTCAAGGTAGCTCTACCATTAACAGCAACCGATGAAGACCGGTAGATCCGTGGTTCAACTCCGGCTTAATCTTTTCAGGTTACCTATCCAAACCTTACCCTACATACGGCTGATGTGGAAATTTGCATGAAAGTTGTTTTCCATGCTGATATAAGGTTAGAGTTTAGAGTTCCTTATTTTTCAGACTTCATCTGTCAGTAGGGATTTCCTCTACAAAATATAATAATAATAATAATAATAATAATAATAATAATAATAATAATAATAATAATAATAATAATAATAATAATAATAATAATAATAATAATAATAATAATAATAATAATAATAATAATAATAATAATAATAATAATAATAATAATAATAATAATAATAATAATAATAATAATAATAATAATAATAATAATAATAATAATAATAATAATAATAATAATAATAATAATAATAATAATAATAATAATAATAATAATAAACTAGTAAAGAGGAACAGTAACATGTTAAGTAATATATTGCTGCTCACTAAGAAGGTATGCTGCTTGCAGCTTTCCCTGTCTTCTTTGTAATTTAAATGTTTAGTTGTTTAGAAATGCTGATGCATTATGGCATGCAGAACCGTGAATGAATTTTGTTTATGGTCATATATTACACTGCTCATTGGTCTTGGCAACCATTTAATTTTAAATTGTAGTATTCCTTTACTTTTAAGACAGAGTTTTTGTGCACAACGCAGTATATATACACACAACAGACATTTTATTACCTCACATTTGTATTTTACTGTCTCAAAATCGTAACTTGTGGACAAGAGTTCCTTATAAATACTTCCGCCATTTTGAATATCTATCCGCTATTCTGGATAGTTCTACTACAACCCATGCACTCTATGATGTTTATTATTACTATTATTATTATCATAATCATCATCATCATCATCATCATCAACCTCCTCCAAAGTAAGTCATTATGGAGATCAATGAAATGGGTGAAATGATGCTCACATGAGTCCAGGAGAGTTCCCTATATTCATACATCTTTCAGGATAAGGGAAAATCCGGAGGAAACCTTATCTAGAGTTTCTAGAGTTACCTTACCTAGAAATTGACCGAGTTTCGAACTCGGGACCTCTTGAATGTGAGGCTACTACTATATACAGAGGCGGGCAATCTAGATTCATAACTCAGCTTCTATACTGCATCTTTTTATGAAATAAACGCAAGGTCTCCCACGTTCCCAAATGGAGGACATGTGTGGTAGTTTGCCTTACGTACCTAAATGAAGGAAATGTATCTCTGAGCTCTGACCTCAATAGAAATGCCTCGAGCTACATGTACTTTGGGTTCTGTCGTGTTACAAGACTCTTCGAGACTCGCATCCAGTCATTGCCATTGAGTGTCTCCTATGTAAAATTAGCCACTGCCTTTTAGGGCAGGTTGTGGTGCTTCTTTCCCAGTATTCTCTACATATATGGCTGCGTCTGCAGAGGAGCCGCCTCTTTAACCAGCTCGACAACAACTTCAGGCCGCAATCCTGAACTCTTTCCTCACATTGGCCTCGCCTTAACGCACGTTCTTATAACGATCCATTCAATACTTGTGTACACTTAGTAATTAATAATTACTTTATGCACTTCTAAATATAATTTTAACACTTCAGTTGGAGTAGAGAAGGCATTCGACGCAATATTTTGATATTTCTATTTCACAAAAGAACTATTGCATCTCTTGGAGCGGGTGGGGGACTATGGACTGCCATTAGTTGTGTATTAACAACTGTGTTAATTGTGAAACAGCACAAAAGGAGAGGAAAAATGGTCCTTAATCATTTAAGTATCGAGTTTATTACTTATGTAAACTTCCTCGAAGACCCAGAGAATTCCTACCTCTCTCCTTTCGTGTTATTTCTGATTTTTTAAATACAGTTTTGTGGAATTGAATGCATGTAAGAATTTTAAGCTATGGACATGACAAAATGTAAGGTAAATTGCCTTCCGGTGAAAATTAAGGGTAAATATGAACTCAAAGAGTATACAAATCTTAATACAGATTTGTTTAATATAAGCCCAATTACGGTATGAAGGGCATCCTTGTGCTCGGCGTAGGCAAATATTTTATTTGTTAACCACGCGGATTAAATCAGTACCATCGCTGTGCCAAAATTTCATCCCGCAGGAGTTCTTTTACATGCAGGTAGAAGATATGAAGCAATCGCTTTTAAGCGCACTCACAAGCATCGGTCTCGGACAGATTTGAACCCACGATCTTGGGATCAGTTGGCCTGCGCCTAACCACCTGAGCCACACAGATTAATTGAGGAGAGTGGGCAATCATTCAATTGCAAATGATTGTCAGCATCATGCCTCCACAGCCGCAATGCTCGTTTTGCCACCTATTGTAGCTCATACTCTTACGATCTGAATGGGCCAGGAGTCCGAACCTCGTTCGTGGGATCAAACCCAAGAGCATCCCAAGAGCTGCATTATGCCATGGCGTTACACACAACTGCATAATAATTTGTGATTCACCGTTTTTTCATATAGTTCATTCTCTTACAAATAATATAACATTTAATTTTCTAAAATATGACTTCTAATACTAGACACATCCTTTTCTTTTTTGAGTACACATCGACATCAAAGTTTCCTGTAGTCCGGTATTGTACTTCGTGTTTATCGAATAGATTAGATGGAAACATACCTACTGCCACAAAATAAACTACGTGGTTTCAATACCAGAGGCCAAAATCTCTTTCTTCAATACATGACAATATTCGCTGCTTCGTGTCTGTTCAGTTCCTTTATTTTATTTCAGCACCTTTTTTGACTTGCAGGTTTATAGTAATACCAAGTTTGAGTTACAGACAAGTGATAATACTGCTCCAAAGAATTAACAATGATAAAGTCTTATGAAGGCGAGGCAGTATATAGAAGATCCATAGAAGTACTGAAGCAAATATGGCTGTCCGCCTAGTTAGCGTAGATGGTAGCATGTCCGCCTCACTTTCAAGACGTCCCGAGTTCTAATCTCGGTCTGGGTGAGTTATCTGGATAAGGCTTTTTTCGGGGTTTTCCCTGATCCTGAAAGACGAATAACTCCAAGCTCTATGGAACCTGGGCCCATTTGTGCATCATTTCACCCATTTCATTCATCAACCGATATGACTTAACGCTGGAGGACGTAAATTAATATATATGGCTTAATATTACGATTTTCTGAAAGAATAATGGTCCAATCTCCTCATGTGAGAAATCTAAATATGTTTAAATAGAGACGGAGAAACAAGAGAGTGCGTGCTCCATCCATCTCCCCAAAGGCGAGTGTCCCGTCTTGAGGCCAGGTACGTACACTGGGAACACAATTCCACTACATATAATGGGAATACCCCATTAAAACCTATATTTGGACATATACATCAGGTTTAATCTGTATATCGAATTGTAAGGTAGACCTGTGAATGGTACTAGGATTGCCTGAGAAAGTGATGCAGCAGGTTTTATGTTAAATCCACTACCAAGTTTTGGGAATGTGGATTGTCTGCCGATGTTGAAAGGCATAATGTTTTGCTAACGGAAACACTCATCTCTGTTGATGCAGAAATTATGAATCAGTTAAATAAATTAAGACATAATAAAATTAAATATGAATATTTTGTGCATTTGTGTTAAATGCTAATGGCAATAAATTATGAGTACAGTTAGGCTCGGTGTATGAGGATACAAAGTATGATAATTAGCGAGAGCTGGTTTCAGGCCAGTTCAGACAAGTAGTTTGGTATGTTACATTAGCGAATAGGGTGAAAGTATCAAAAGTTACCAGATTATGTATGGCAGGCTAGCTAGGTATTCTTGGAATATTGAGAATATTTATTAGAAATTCATAGAAAGACTTTAGGGTGGAAAGCAGAAAATTTCAGTAATGTAGGAATGAAGTGGCAACATCGTACTAGAAGCCAGTAGTTAGGGTCTTCAGAGCCTTTAGCAAAAGGGGAGGTGATCAGGAGAATATTCCGGGCAGAATCCTGCATCTGACCTGATCGCCAGTGGAACAAGACGTAGCTGAATGAGGTGTCATTCTTGACTCAATGTTAGAAACACGTGTTATCGTGTAGTATAAGATTCAAATACGTTAACTCCGGACACACACACATACACACACACACACACACACACACACACACACACACACACACACACACACACACACCATATGAATTGCCCGCCTCAGTAGCGTGGTGGTAGCGTGTCTGCCTCACGTTCAAGAGGTCCCGATTTCGAATCTCGGTCAGAGTGAGTTACCTGGATAAGGTTTCTCCGGGGTTTCCCTTATCCTGTAAGACGAATGCCGGGTAACTCTAGGCTCTATGCACCCTTGACTCATTTGAGCATCATTTCATTCGTTTCATTCATTGTCCGATATGACTCACCGTTGTAAGACGTAAATTACAACAACAACAACAACAACAACAACAAATACTCCTTAAGATTCTATCCTATCCTATCTTTACATAGAACAATTTTCAGCGTGCTTGGCTTCTTCGAAATGGATCAGCGATACTTTTAAAATACCGTTACCATTAAAGCTTTGGTTAACAAATTGAATATCTATCTAGAATTATTTCATATATATTCCTTTATTTTTGAATGACTTTGATATAACTTGGTAGACAAGTTCTGTGACACACGCCCTCTTACGATGCATTTGAAAAAGATTATTCTTCTATAGAAAATAATTCATTCTTTATAGGTCATTTACACATCTTTTGTATGTATAAGAAGAACACGCTGAACTAAAGTTAATGAATTCTTTCTGTTTGTATGAACACGAAAAAGAAATAAAAAGAAAAGAAGTGAAGAATAGCGGTTAAAGCTGAGTAAACTACGACTTATTTGAGAATTCAAACCAAGAAGGAATGTTTCGAATTGACACCACAAACATGAATAAGTACGCTTATGTATATTTATGCGTGTATAAGCAGCCAGGCGCCTAAAAAACGAGAATTTGAGTTTGAGACCTTCCAAGGAAGTGACATAAAAGTTTTGAAAAAGAGAAGAAATCCACCAATGTCCAATTGAGCAGCTTTGTTTTTCCTTTCAAAACTGAACATGTCCATTACTTGAAAATAACCAGGAAATGTTTGTTTGTAAGGCTGTACATGGAGCTTTAAGAATTCTTAATCATATACTTAAAAACCACACATATAGCACTTTCAGTTTTCAAATTAATGACTAAAAATATTTGTACATGTTAAGTTTTTATAAAAAACAATGGACATATCCAGCTTTGTTAAAAATGCCTTGCTAGTGAAAACTAAAATGCTCTTTTCTTTACTATTCATTGATTGCTTTACTGTTGTATACATTAAAGTAAGTGAAGGGAGCAGGGGCAGGTAATGGCAATATTTTAGTGTTCTGAGATCATAGCCTATGCAAACAGCTGAGCTGGGTTATTCTCGGGTCCAAATCAACTTTTTTTTTTTCTTCTCAATTTCGATATTCCTCTCTTCCTAGTGCCGCAATTAATTTCATCGCTTGTTACTTCCATTGCACTGTTTAAAATTAAATTTCTTTCACCTCAATGAGCACCTGATGTATAAAGAATATCTGCACTACTGCTAAAAGCTAATGCGTATACACGAGACCTAATTGTCGCAAACTGACCGAGTAAGAACACATTAAACCGTCATTAGCTAGGGGACAGATTGTTATTGTGTAAGTTTCATAAACATCCAGGAAAGGAAGCACATGGCAAAGAGAAAAATTCTGAACATGGACATGTTCATTTATGAAAACAAAACATTGACTGTAAAGTAAGTTATACTGGACATGTTTAACAGAATCCCATTCCTAACTCATTTTCGGTTTTCAGTGGACTGTTCAGTTTTGAAAAAAAGCTCCTCAATTGTCCTTAACGATTTTGATTAAAACATAAGTGTGTTTAGACCATTTTCTTGGCAAATAGACTATAGTTTTTTCCCAAACACGACACCTCTGCCCCACTCCTCTTTCAAGAGTGGCATTACTTTGAGGTTTGGGTTAACAAGCCATGTATCTGCAGGAAATAAAGGAACCAGAAGACCGGCTACATTGTCTCTCACCCTGTTTATGAGCGTCGCCTTTTTTGGCTAATGATTACAACCCAGAGGCAAATGAGTGGTTCCCTTTGACATTTGTCATGTTTTGGCAAAATATATCTAAGCTCCATGACCCCGGACTCACTTGAGCATCATTTCACCCAATTCATTCACCGTCCAAAATGACAACGTTGGAGGACATAAATTACAAAAACAAACCTCGAATTTTCCGTTAATAGGCTTTGAAATCTTCTTTACCTTGAATGACTTTTGTATAATTGGTAAAAGAAAGTCTAAAAGATCGACTGAATGTTACTTTACAACCAATGTAGTTCTTAAAATACACAATTAATGTCAAAGTTTCGGTGATATTAACAATTTACGAGATAATCTATTTTATTGGTTTGAATATTCGCATGCTTATATTTTTCTGAACAATGAACACATTGTCTGTTTTTAATGTCCTGGCCTCAACATTAATAATCATCTCCTGAAAATCTGATTATCGCTTAAGCTATCTGCTATTCTTATTTAACCTATACAGATGAATATAAGTGGATAGAGTAAACGTGTAGTCATTATATATAATTGTGTGTATGTTTCATTAAACTTACCGATGCACTCCTTGTTATTGGTTTGAGTTTTTAAATATTTATAATTTTTATGAAGTCATTTTGCAAGCAAACAGAATGAAATTTCAAAGCCATCGAATAGAGATGACTTTTAAAGAAACGTAGCTTAAGCCTGTTGCATTTGGCTATTGTTCCTACTATGAAATATATACTAAAACTATTTCTATAAAAATATGCTAAATATATTAACAAATGATAGAAGAATACGCTTAGCAAGCACAGCTCTTTGATGAATAGTTGTTGAAATCCCTCTGACTATGTAACATGAGATGTTTTCCTATGTAGAAGTAATCATAACCAATGGGAAGAAAAGTTTTTTTTTTTTTTTTTTTTTTTTTGTGAATGTAACAGCTGCGCATGAGTCGATAAGCAGCCGTTTTTTAAAAGTTGAAAGAGATACAATGTTTTATCTTCCGTAGAAGTAAATATCCAACTGGCGCAAAGGAACACCTAATCTTCAAGAGTTCTTGCGTTGTTGTCATATGCTACGGTTGCTGTTCCAGAGAACATGATACCCATCGGCTCACCTTGCGCTTTTGGAAAACAAATGTTACAACAATCATTCTACACTAACGGTGAGATACTGTACAACTGTAGAAAAATGTTACCACAGTGTTTCCATTAAGTGGATCAAAGTAAATACGATTGCAGTGTTCTGCAAATTGTGTAGATGAGGATCTTGCTATATCATATTACACTTCATGCTGCCAATAACTAAGTAGCAAATTTCCTATTAACAGCAACGCGTAATAATTATCACTCGTTTTAATAGTGTTATGCTTATTTGTTTGATATTAATAAAAGCAATTTAGGACTACTGCGATTTTCATACTTGTTTTACACAAGTCTCTCTAAACCTCCTAAATAAACATCTAGAAAGAAAAGTAGAATATTTAAGCAATTTCTAACGATCCTAGGAACACAGCACATCGCTGCTGAATGAAGTTTAATATCATATAGATACACAATTGAGAAATAGTCGAAGATGTTGCATCGCAATACGTAGATTTCAAAACGTCAACTTTGGGGGGGGGGGGATGTCGATCCTTGCCTCCCTCGTGTTTATTTCCTGAAATGGTAATTTAACCAACGTCTTTAATTCTCTAGAGCTTTCTATCAGGAATGAAAATTTGTGATAAAGGCACACGTCTAGAAATTGGGTTATGGGGACATGGCAAATTTGCATAGTACTTGGAAATAACAAAAAGGCAACGACATGGCGTTCTATTTATTAAATTATATTCATTACTTTATTCACTAGCATACAATTCTTGCATTCTTGCATTTTGTGACCACTAATACTGCATTTTATATGTAGATAATATTAAATACAATATGTTAAATTCATTTTCTTTCGATACTTTTGGTCGTTTTCTAATATAGCATAATGTTTGTATCGTATTGCTGTAGTAATCGTGCTGAGTTCACCCAAAATTTCTAAAACAATTATTTGTGATTCTTGGCCTCAAGAGAGGCCTTGTCGAGACCTTATTGTCAAAATGTATACACAAATACTTGTAAATGTTGATAATAAAGAAAAATATAATTGATTTTAGTCGGAATGAATGACAGGTCAATTAGGCGATATTTTATTTTCCGCAATAGCAATTAATATCTCATAGAGCATCCGGCTTCAATCGAATTTGATGTTCATAAGACGGCGGAAAAAATTAGAAGACTATACAAAATAAAAATAGCCATATAATTTGCTGCTCTAAGAAGGTCCCTTCAGAGACTTAATTTGTATAATTTTATATTTGCTGCCATATGTACATAAATAGTAATGTGTGCCTAATATCAAACACAAAAATATATAGAAAATCAAGGAGAACTAGAGAATATAGGGTAGAGTCAGACCAAAAAATTCAATGCCATAGTCGGGATCTGAACCATGCATCTTCCGGTCTCCATCCGGCAGCTCTGAGCCATTGAGCTACTATGGCCAACGTGCCCATACGACATAAAACTCTCCAACTGGCTCGTAGGAGAACGTAATGTCGTATCCGTGGTACGAAGCAAAATACTTCGTATCTCACAAGCCAAAGCATTTTTCAACCACTTACGAGAAGAAAGAGAAGGATTATATACCATTTCTTTTGACATGCAAAAGAATCTTACTGTTCCCAAAGTGCCTGATCAAATGACCTACTATAGTCAGCAGCTTTAGCTGTCATAACTGGATCTTCGTCAGCCCTACTAAATACAAAGACTGTTTCCATTTACACTTGGTGTGAAAAATGCAGAAGTCGTCTGCTGTTTTCAGCGAGTTGTCTGAACAATCCGCAAAAGGAGACTTTGTTGAAGTCGCAGATGGTTGCGCAGGCCAAAACAAAAATGTGAATATGATAACCATGTGCCCCTTTTGGTTGTTAAAGCATGCCCCTAGGAATATAGAGACCTTGGAATTAATCTTCCCTGTTACCGGGCACTCCTATCTTCCAGCGCAGAGTTATCGGTTTACCTGAAAAACAGATCCGAAAGAAAACTAACATAATCGAAGTGTCGGAAAACCATGAAGTCTTCTCTAAGCAAGGACCAATGACGTTTCTGGGAAAAGATTAGATAGCACTTGCCTGAAGCCAACCCAGTCTTCACTTTCCGCTTTCCAGGTGCAAGCGCTCCATGCTCAGATCCTCCAAGAAACAGAGAAATGTGTTGGTTTCTGGTGAGTTGGCATACAATAACAATATTGGCAAGCTTATGTAAATAACAAAGAAACTTCTTGAATTCAGTACAGCAAAAATTCCTGTAACCCCCATAAAATTGCAGATGTTCAGAATCTCCTAGCAAAGCACTTGTGGTCAACTGGCAAGAACTAAACCGTTTACAGAAACCTAATGGACCAAAGTGAAGAGGCCGGTAGTAGTGAAACAGTGCTCATTGTGAATGCGCTGAGTTGGAGAGTGAGGATTTTGATGACCTTGTTCTTTTTAAGATGTAAGACTAAACACAAATGTCAGTTTTGTTCAAAAGAATTCAATATCAATATTTTAAGAAATCGTTTTATTTTGTATGGTTGATTTTGTCCATTTTTTCTAGTACATTAGGCAACATGATATGTAATTCAATACATCAGTTTATAAAGCCTTGAAAAATTTCATAAGTGTAAGTAAAAGATATAAAATGACTAATAATATCGTGATCATAATAATTTGGTTTTAAAAGTGGACAGTTTCAATTTAAAAATGGCTTCCTTTGGCTTCAAAACAAAACAATTCCATAATCTGGCTTCAAAACCGACCAACTCCACCATTTAAACTATAATCATCGCTTGAATATTTATTTAAATTTATAAATGAACAAACAGATGTTCAAAAGGCCTATAGAATAATGAAAAATATTTTCAGCACTATACAGAGAATAGTATTGTGATTCTAGTTTGTTGCCTCTCCTATAAAAGAAACAAAAGTGGAGCTGTCCAATTTTGATACCGAGCTCCTCTTTCATAACTGGAGAACTTAGTAGGAGCAGACAAACAGAAGGAATGGTATAACCCAGGAGAAGATCAATTAGAATACCTACAACTCGGAGAAAACCAATAGTAACAGGAGGAAAATCAAGAAGGGGAAGAGTCTCACCAGAAAAGTCCATAGCAAGAGGAGAATCAATGTGGAAGAATCTGAAAATGAAACCCTAGGCATGGAGAAACTTGGAGTGGGCGGAGATAATATTGGATATTACGTAGATTGGAAGTGGCACAGAGAAGATAATGAGGTGCACCACATAGAAGGAGTCAGCGACCTCACGAGATATAAATACGAAAAAAAAAAAAGATATAAAAAAGAAGAATAGAGACATACAGTGACAACAGTCGTCAAGATATGTTAGGTAAAATAGTTTTGAACAGTGGCTGCTCATGTTGTTTATACCTAGGGAGGGTTACACTTATTATTATTGGACTTTTAGCTTACCTTAATTATTTGAAGATAAACTGCATGCGGAGATCTTTCTTTGTAGCAAACTTATTAACCACTCTCTGGATGAACTTCGGGATGTTTTCTATCATTTCTTTTTCTATGGACATACTTCTATTGACTTTCTATGGACTATCCTTCCTTGGTTGCTGCTGCTGCTGCTGCTGCTCTAGTCTGTGTGTTCGAAACAATTTTTCTTTTGTGTGGGTTTTCTGCTGCCAAATCACAGGACTTCACCGTGTTTCTTACCTTTATAATTTTATGGACAACATAGCAAGCGCAGTCAATCTATCTTCCCCAATAGTGTTCCTAAGGTATGTTTTAATTCTTTTCAGTGTGGAGAAACAGACCTCAGATTCACTTTTTGTTAGAGGCAGAGTAATAGTTATTTTCAAAAGTTTTAACACTTCAGAAAAAGTGGAAGAAAGATTGTTAGCTCTAAGATACTGAAGCAATTTTACAGCACCACCAATATTCCTGAATTCTTCTCTTGAATAGATGACTGAAAGTTCTGTATGTAGTTTGTGTTTATCAAACACTGGAAACATTTTTATGCATTTACTGAATACATTTTCTGGAAATATTGAATTACTTTGCTCAAACTGTCAATCTTGTGGTAGGGAAGACACAGAAAGATGTTTTGTAAACTGGAAGCGGATATTCAATTGTGCATACTTCACATACTTCCTTGGCTGCTGCTGCTGCTGCTGCTCTAGTCTGTGAGTTTGAAACAATTTTTCTTTTGTGTGGGTTTTCTGCTGCCAAGTCACAGGACTTCACCGTGTTTCTTACTTTTATAATTTCAGCAGAGGAAGTAGATATGTACCCTGGAACTTTGGCAGCATCTATGTGGCGATTCTGTAGTTGATTGTACAGTATTTCTACATGGGGCATAATTAAACGGAAAAAATTATGTCAGAAAGAAAACTCTATTTTCAAGATACCCCAATAAAGCAGATGCCTCATTTATTGTCGCACTGCTTGAAGTCTCTGATTCTGACAAAATCTGAAAACATTCTTTCAATGCCTCCATCTTTTCGTGAACAACATTTGCAGTCCGGGCTTTATAGTTCCACCTCGTTGATCCACCACTGAGTTCTCTTCTTAACACATGAATTTAGCTCTGATGATCTGTGTGGAGAGCGGGAAAAGAAGGCGGGTATAGTATAAAGATTTGAAAAATAAAATCCGAGCTTTTGTGTTTTGCCTGGCAGCTTTCTCCATTATCACATTAGTTGATGAGCTAAGCAATGCACAAAGTACGCATTAGGGTACACATCTCTAACTTTAGCTTGCACTCCATTGATAGCCCCGCTCATTACCGCTGCACCATCAAAACTTTGGCCTATGAACTTCTTTGTCTTCTTCTTCTTCTTCTTCTTCTTCTTCTTCTTCTTCTTCTTCTTCTTCTTCTTCTTCTTCTTCTTCTTCTTCTTCTTATCTTTTAATATATTTCCAAGCCTAGAAATTACAACTTCTGCAATTGCATCAGAATTTTGCCCATTCGGAATAAAAAATTCCCAGAATCGCTCAATAGGACTACCTAAGCCATTATAATACCCAAGCTGAATTATGTCAACAATATCTGTAGTTTCGTCAGCCATAACAGATACATAGTCTGCTGCTCCAATTTCTTCTAAGATGTTTTCTTTACAAACTTCAAGAATGCACTGAAGTAACTCATTTTGTCTTGTCTTAGAAGCTCCTTTAAACAATGAGTGACCATTAAGATGGAGCTTAAATAGGGAATCAATTTCTACCGTATATTTAATCAACCCCCCTGAACACCCATTGATTTTGTGACCCTTCGTGCTCTTCATGCCCTTTTAGGGGCAGCTCGTGATTACCACAAAATTTCACACAGTTAATTATCTTTATAAGGGTGTTCCTATTTGGGGGGGGGGGGATTTGATTGTTGTGACGATCTATTAATTCCTTACACGCTTGGCTTAAAGATGTCGGTACATTTACTGACCCAAGTGTAGCAAACTTAAGCATGT
This sequence comes from Mantis religiosa, assembly GCA_030765055.1. Classification (NCBI taxonomy): domain Eukaryota; kingdom Metazoa; phylum Arthropoda; class Insecta; order Mantodea; family Mantidae; genus Mantis; species Mantis religiosa. The sequence goes on from CM060953.1 coordinate 99,023,052, forward strand.
TATTACGTTGGTTTTTGGACATTTCATTTTTATGACATTTTTTCATATAGTCTCTTCAAGTCTGAAACTCCCTTTCGAACCCATGCAAAGTTGGCTGCGTCGTCTTTAATTCCAAATAAAAGACAAGGAAAACAGAAACAGGGAATTGCTGACTTCACATCCACATATCCACTCATATTTCGTGTAAATTTCAGAACTGAAACTCCTGCTATATTGTTTTTGGCGGCTTATTGCACTTTGAATAACGTTTAACACAAGAGTCGGTCTTCCTCGCACTTTAATGTCACATTTCTCTTGCAGTGTTAAAGCGCCAAAATGAAGCGACTTTAAATACTCGACTGAATTACTCATTGTTACAATCACACCATTGATAGCAGTATATAAAGTCACATTTGATTATACTTTACTGTCAGCAAACAAAAATATATTTGAATCGCCGTGAAAATATTCAAAAAGCGTCTGATTTCACGAAAATCCTCACGAAATTGCACAATGCAGTCCCGTGAGTTCACTAAGCTATGGGGATGTGCGGTAGGTAAAAAGAGAAGTGAAACTACCAGAGGGGAAAATGGGTTAGTCTCACAGAAACTCGAGAACAGTTGAACCGATTTATCTAATTTTGGTTTTGAAATATTTTTATAACTCGAAGGAAGGTTTAAAAGGTGAGGAAAAAGAACCGAAGTGATAATGAAACGAGTTATTAACTAAATATAAAAGTACACATAAAGTAAAATATTGTGGTAATAGTTTATTAATGCCACAGAGGAATATGCATAAAATAAATTGAAGTAAACATATCTTTCCAGAAATCACTAGAATTTAGTTCTATTTAGGCATAGTTATTTAGATTTAAGTGGTCTGCCACAAGTAGGCAGATGAAAACACTACAGATATGCCAGAGGAAAACTGAGGACAAGATTTTAGGAATAAAATGGACAGATAGCATCTCCAACGTTGCACTGTCTCAATGAATTAACAACAGCAGTAGCGCTAAGAATTAAGAAACTGAAGTGAAAATCGGGAGGTCACATCGAGAGGCTGAAGGAGGATAGATGGGCCTACAAAGATCGCATTTTGTGACCCACGCACAGTAAAAGGCCAAGGAGGAAGACCCGACAGAGATAGGCGAACATCTACACTGCAATGTCTGGGGGTCCGCGAGGGGTATCTTAAGTCAAGTTATAATGTTGAATTAAAACTATAGAAAACGTAGAATTGCATTTATTGAGTCACTTAACCGCTCGGTGGCACACTACATACGTTTTACTTAACATTTTGATGGAGTTATGTCGTAACGATGTAACGCAACTGAGAGGGGAGCGTGTAGTGTGGAGAGCAGCGTGGTAATCACAGCGACGCAACCGTACTGAGCTTGAGCGGCGTGAGCGGTTAGATGCGGTGCAGTTGAAGTCAGCCAATCCTGCGCCCGTAGGTCTGAGTCAGCGCTGTCGCTGGCACTGAGTACGCGTACGCACGCACAAAAAACCCGCCCTTCTCGCTGCGTTGAAGCCAGTGATGTTAGTGTTCGATTGTCCTGACACTTTGTAATTGTGAATCGTGAGAATTTATTCGCGTCGTTCAACATGAATCGTTGGTTACAGACTGGATCAATTAAAAGTACGTCGACAATAACTGGCGGTCAAGAGGCAAGTTGTAGTAGTGAACCTACTAGTTGCTGTTCTGCCGATCTACGAAAAGTAAAACGGCGAAAATACAGCGAAGAATATTTAAGTTTCAGCTTTGTTGGAGCTGGAACTGAAGATGGACAAAAACCTCAATGTGTTTTGTGTTATGATGTACTGTCCAATGACGCAATGAAGCCTGCTCCACTGCGAAGACATTTAGAGACGAAACATCCGGATTGCATTGGTAAGACATTTGATTATTTTAAAGTAAAAAGTAAAGAGATGAAAATGAGTAAATCTAAAATAGAAAAATTCTACTGGAACCATTAGCGAAGAAGCAACACTAGTTTTCTATGAAGTAGCGCCACTCATTGCTACAATTGTGTAAATCTTATAACATTGCAGAGGAATTAATATTGCCAGCAGCTAAAAAGATGTGTAGCACAATGATTGGTGACTTAGCTGCCAAAGAGCTGAACACAGCCCCACTATCAAATGATTCAGTTAAACGTAGAATTGTTGATATGTCTCAAAATGTCCTGGACCAGCTAATTATGAGGTTAAAGTCAACAACAATGTATGCTTCACAACTTGACGAAAGTGCTGATTTCACTGACACGTTTCGTTTGTTAGCTTTTGTACGTTACGAACACGAGAAAGACCTTGTGTAAGACTTATTGTTTTGTAGGGAAGTCTTGCATAACACTGCTGAGGATGTCTTTAAGACACTTGATGGATTTATTTCAGAGCAAGATCTTGAGTGAGAGGTTTGTGCAGACGTAACCACCGACGGAGCCGCAGCGATGTCTGGACACAACACTGGATTGAAAGCTCGATTACAAGCTGTCAACCCTGAGATTAAGTGGACTCATTGCTCGACACATAGAGAGGCGTTGGCTATAGAAAAATTCCGCCAGATTTGAAGGAAACATTACAAGAGTTGGATAAAATTGTGAACTACATTAAATCCCGTCCTATTAACTCACAGATATTCAAGAAACTATGTGAAGAAATGGGAAGCGAACATAAACAACTGTTCTTGCACACAGACGTTCGTTAGCTTTCTTATGGAAACGTTCTTTCACGATGTTTTGAATTACGTAATGAAGTGAGGCTATTTTTTCGAAGGCAGCAAGCACGAAAAGTTTCCCCTCAGCGGACGACTGTGTAACTGAATGGTTGTGCAAAGTGGCATGTAGCTAGTATCTTCTCACACTTAAATTAACTAAACCGAAAATTGCAAGGACCAAAACCAGATGTTTTCACGGTTCATGAGAAAATTGAAGCAATGAAGGAAAAAAGTGTGGAAACGTCGTAAGATATCCTTAGGATCCTTTCCTATTTTGGAACAATTTCTGACTTCATCAGAAGAAACTTTGCCTAAAAATATTAAAGAAGCCGTAATAGAATACCTGAATAGGGTAACAAAAAGCTTGAGGAAGTTCTTTCCAGCACCGGCAGATGATCAGAATGAGCAGATAAAGTATTCTTTCTAAGAAAAAAAAAAAAAAAAAGACATGCAGCATTTCGGAAAAAGAACAGGACCAACTTTTAGAGTTATTTTAACAGTAAAGGATGAAAGGTTGTATACTAGGAAAATGAACTTATAAAATTTTGGTTTCTGGCGAACAATGAATTTGATGAACCTGCTGCCAAAGTATTTAAGTATATTGTGCCCTTCCCAACCACTTATCTGTGCGAGCAAACATTTTTATTGTTGTGCAACATCAAGCCATTGAAGAGAGACTTGTCATGTAGAAACTGACTTAAGAGCAAAAGTCACCAACATTAAGCCCTGTTTAATTGAGCTTATTCAATAAAAAGCAGTTGCATTGTTCACATTAATACATTCCAATGAAGTTTCAAGCTTTTTCCACATGAACTAATTTTTAACAACCCAATACTTTGTTGAAATGGTCAAATGGTGGATTCAGAACATTATGAATAACTTTTCATAAGTATAAAAATGGTTTCTTTACATGGAAGATAAATATATTTTATAACATTTTGTTGCCTAATGTTATTAATCCTTTTTTATTGTTCCATTTATACCCCGCCTTTGACTGCGCATTGACCATATCGGTATGGTGTTATCTCTTAGACGTTGGGTTGTTGGTACTTCATATTTGTCTTTTTTAATTATTAGATCACGCATACATCCATAATCTCATTCATACTTCCAGACTCTGGAGAAAATGGGGAATCATCTTGGTTGGAGTAAAATCACCACCGCTAGCTGGCAATCGAACCCGGGACCCCTCGCACGGCTGGCAGGGGTAGCTCCACCGACTGAGCTACGGGGCCAGCATGTTATTTAACCTTGGGTAATCCAAAGAGTGTGGTACTTCAAATTTTTACTGATGTAAGGCTAAAAACCTAGTTAGGCAAACTTGTATAAAATTTACTTCAAAGTGAAAAAAAAAAAAATATATATTAAATACAATTTAAAAACATATACTTTTTATTTAAATACATTTTATACACAAGTTTATTTTATTTATTTTAAATTTAACCTTTTTAATTTATTATTAATTAAATTTAAAACTAAATATACAAGAAAATATCTTAAATTATACATACAGTAATTATTTAAATTCCAATTATAGAATTCAACCAAAAGTCGACTCGTTCAATTAAATTTAGCTGCCAAACTATGAGGGTCCACGAACAAGTTGTTAGATGATAAGGGGAGATGAAAAACACTGGTCTATAAAACCTTGACAAAGGATGAAGTGGAGACCCAAAAATACAAGTGCAAGCGTAAGTGTAGGCTAGTGCGAGTGCTAGTGAATAAGTGCAAATAGGAACATGAGAAAATGACAACAAACACAGAACGGCTCACCGTGTTGGAGTCAAGGCCTTTGCCCTTCAGGGAATAATATGCTATCTCTAATCTCTAATTTAGAAATTTAGAATATATTTGCTCATGGAATGTTATAAAGTTAAACAGAAGCAGTAGATAAATTGTTTAAGAAAAGAACTTTCTTGTTTTAGTTCTTAGAAGCTCAATTTAACCGTGGTTTGATAAGTTCAATGTTAGCAGTAAGGGTAACGACAGCAATCATCTCGTGTAGGAGAATTGAACACGCAAGACACGAGGAGACGTAAATTTGCCCAATTGCTAAAAAAAAAAAAAAAAAAAAAAAAAAATGAGTTCCAAATAATAGTACTATCCGTACGATCTAATGTAACACAGAAGCATGTTGTTATTGGCAGTGAAAATATCGTGTATATCAGCCAAATTAAAGCACGAAGTTGTGAAGGAGTGCCAATAAATAATGTGAACTTAAGTAGGTACCTATCTCCTTATACAACAATTTCCTTCACATGTCACATCTTCTAACAGAATGCATTATTGTTACTTGTCTACAAACAGCTTGCAGTAATAAGTTTAAGGTGCTTATCAGACAGCAAGACAACACATGATTACTGTTAAAACAATTTTAAAGCCAGCTGCAGCTATTCTTGACATTTGTGCATGACAAAGGCTTCGCGTCTCCAACCAGGCTTTTACAAGCTTCCAATATTGGTTCAAATGAACAAAATCTGAACACGCTTAGACAACTCATTTTCCTTAATGAGGAATCAGCATCAGTTACATTACTAACAAGGTATTTGCCCGAGTTCCAAATAAAGAGAGTACAATTTAATGTATAATGAACCGAGAATAGCGCGGCTGCCTATTGTTCAAGACTGTACAGTTTGTATATGTGCAAAAACGGAAATACAGGTATGATTACCTATGTTAGCATTTTGAAACAGCTTAGGATATAATATAGTAGAAGGTCGTGAAAACTTGTTATTTGTTCTCCTAGCTGGATAATTGACAGTGGCAGTCGAAGTGGGACGGACTCCTTAACTGCAGGTCTGCCTTCAAACACCGCCAGGAACGACTTCCCTTACCCTTATTTTATTTTGTCACTCCTCTTAATCCATAATCATAACTGGAAACACAGGGAAGGTGCGTTAAGCTTAGGCCCGGGACGTTTTCTTCTTAAACTTTATTTCGCAATTATTTCAATTCATGTTACCGCGTGGCGCTATGGTATGAAGCAAAAACACTTAGGAGCTTAAAAAACATACGAACTCCAAATTTATAATACTAAATTTTCCGAAACAGTAAATACGTTTTCAAAAATAATACAGTTGTTTTTTTTAAGGAAAGTGATGTATAATGCATATTTCCGAAATTGTCCAAAATGCATTGTCTTTACAAATTGATGTCGTTGGTGTGCGCCACCTTTTGATGTTCTCCAAAGATGTACTTCAGTGTTCCGGTGAAGAACTACGAGAACTCGTATCTCCGAATATGCGTTAAGCTGACGACTATTGATGTTGAACAGTTAAACCGTTTCTGAATGTTATCACTCGAAATGATAACTATCTAGTAATGACTTTACTGCTGATGTTTAAAAATAGTTATTTTCTCAATAATAGTGCAAATTTTAAGTTGTGTGTTAGCTGCAGAAGTGTTCAACTGAAGTAATCGCTAAATACTAGGTGCTGGGAGATACCGATAGTAATGGATCACATTAGACACCACTAAGATAATAAAAACACGAAGGAAAAGACGCAAGTTTAAAAACATATGCTTTTCATTAACGTAAGTTACATGGTAATATTACAATGTGCTGCGCAAAGGTTCTGAGAATTTTCCTTTCAGAAGATTTTCAGAATTTTCTGTAAATGCCTCAGGAATTGTCTGACTCCTTAACATAAATGAACTCCAAGTTGCTTGGGGCCATTTCCGTTCTCTACATGGTCTTACATTAATTTTATTTTGGGCAATTAATACTTTTGCACCAGTACGACAGTAATGGAAACTGTCATATGAAATGAGTAAGGAAACCTATCCCATAAATGCCTCTCTAATTCAATCTTCGATATAACTTCTAGCTCGTGCACTTAGGGAAATCAAAACTTATCAACTATCATATTACATCATATAAAGTCAGAAAACTGATCAAAATCAGAAAGGAAAGATTTTATAGCCAGTTAAAATTTATATACAATTGCGATAAAATGAGAAAGTTTCGATGGAACATCTTTTGCGTACTTTCCCCACTTCGATCCCAGACGATTTTTAGTGATTTGTTTTTAGGAGTACTTTATTATTTATTTATTATCCAATTTTTATTCCTATTTTACCCAAAGTATATTAGGAATATAGTTTACAAATTTATGAATATAATACAATTTACAAAAAACTTTATTAATATGACAAAAGTAGTACTACTACGTGCTTTAATACTACATATTTTGAGGACAACAAATTGATTTAGTGATACACTTTACACAAAATACTGTGACTTTGTGGGTTCGTCAAATGAAAAGTCCAATTACACCACTCAACAATGTCCTTTATTCCTACCGACTTACAGTTTAACACTTGCCAATTACGCAAAATTGCGTACTGCACACAATTACAATTCACCAGTTCGTCCGTTACAATTTCACTTGGCCTCGCGGTTACGTAAGCTCCGGTACACATTCACAGTTACGTACAGTCTTCCGTTGCACAATCCTTTCGTTCATTAACACGTCACTGACGAACACTGCCTTCTTACACCAAGAACTGTCCTCACTCACACACTAACCAACTGACTCCCTGACTGACTAGCTGCAGCCCTTTTATAGGCATCTCGCCGTCTTCTAGACGTTTCCAGATGATGAAAGATCCCGTAATTTCTGGAACCAGGTGGAAGAGAAACAGACCGCACAATTATGTTTCTTTCCCCAGTCGTCCCTGTCACCACTATAAGACAAACGAGGGGGAGGTGTGGCTAACGCGGTCCTCCCCCTGCCTTCCGTTCCCAGCTGGTTCACAGGGTGTTCCAGCGCTCCCGTTACACTGCTCCCTCCTCAAAGCTGTTCGCCTCGAACAGCCCCATCGTAGCGTGCGAGGCGGTCCAGGTGTACCACCAGCATCTGCCCGGAGTCTGAGCCAGAAGTAGCGCTGCCGTAGTTTGTGAATCATTCGGTTCGCTCCCAGGTGTCCTCCTGAAGTACCGGCGTGCACTTCCTCCAAGACTTCCGGGACCTTGCTCCGGGGAAGTACCAACTGTCCTCTCTGCGCCTTCCCATCGGGTGACTCCCATACCCGGAACAGCACGCCCACTCTGGTCTTCAACGAGTCCCATTGGGCCCAGTACGACTTGTAGGTGGCGCTCCTCGGTGCGATGTCCTCCCAGGTTGGCCTCGTCCCTGCCTCCACTTCCCTCAAGAGTGGCCCCAAGTCTGCGTCCGCAAGCTGCTCCCTCCTCAGGCCTGCGCTATCCCAGCCTTCAGCAGGCACTGCCACAACTACTCGGACTGCTGCGGCACGCTCCTTCTCTTCCACTCTTGTGCGCTCATGGCCGTCCTGGATCTGCGATAGGACACCTCCAATGTAATGGTCGCTAGCGTCGGTGTCCACAATGAAGGCGCCACCCGGTTGTGGAAACCCAAAATTGGAGCACTGCACAGGGTCCCCTTCGGGTGCTGGAAAGCGTCTCCGGCGTCCTCCGTCCACACATAAGGCCGGTTTTCCTCCGTCAGGCGGGTGAGGGTTTTTGCGATGTTGTCGGCCTTTTCCTCTAAATCATTAAGGCGGTCGTCTACTTGGCCCATCCGCTTGCCCAGCTCCGTCACGTCATCCCTCACGCCGGCCAACTGTTCTTGAAATTTGGCGGCGAGAGCCTCGTTCGCCACCTTCATTTCCGTGGTCAGTTCGGCCATCTTTGAGGTCATTGTCGTGGCCAAGTTGTTGTTAGCCGTTTCTATTTTTGCAGCGAGGTTTTCATTTGCCGTCTTCATTTGTTTCAACTCGGCGGTGAGGTTGTCGTTGGCCGTCTTCATTTCCATCATTTTCTCCAAAATCTTTTCCAATGCCGCGTCCATGGTTGTAATGTTCGGTGATGTTTTCCCGCTTCCTGACACCAGTGTGACTTTGTGGGTTCGTCAAATGAAAAGTCCAATTACACCACTCAACAATGTCCTTTATTCCTACCGACTTACAGTTTAACACTTGCCAATTACGCAAAATTGCGTACTGCACACAATTACAATTCACCAGTTCGTCCGTTACAATTTCACTTGGCCTCGCGGTTACGTAAGCTCCGGTACACATTCACAGTTACGTACAGTCTTCCGTTGCACAATCCTTTCGTTCATTAACACGTCACTGACGAACACTGCCTTCTTACACCAAGAACTGTCCTCACTCACACACTAACCAACTGACTCCCTGACTGACTAGCTGCAGCCCTTTTATAGGCATCTCGCCGTCTTCTAGACGTTTCCAGATGATGAAAGATCCCGTAATTTCTGGAACCAGGTGGAAGAGAAACAGACCGCACAATTGTTTCTTTCCCCAGTCGTCCCTGTCACCACTATAAGACAAACGAGGGGGAGGTGTGGCTAACGCGGTCCTCCCCCTGCCTTCCGTTCCCAGCTGGTTCACAGGGTGTTCCAGCGCTCCCGTTACAATACATAATTCTTAAAATTCCTTACATTTTCAATCTTGGATACTTACGAAATTTTATTACTTACATAGTACAATATCGGCAATAATGTAGTAAGGATTTCTATGTTATACATAGGTATATATTCGTTACATTTCAGTTTTTCTCCGATTTGCAGGTAAATTTACATAATAATATGGAATGAGTCAACTAAGTTTCAAATTTGGATTTAATGAATCCTTCATTTTTTTATTTACCAAGAATTAATTTATACTGCAAAATAGAATTTTAACACCAACAACTTTATAAAAACTAAAAATTATTTCTCTGCAAGTAATTAATTAACTTCAATCAAGTACTTAAATCTTATTTTTATTTTACCTAAGTGTAAGAAAGTAACACTATCATACTTCGCTAAACATGTAAATTAGCAATTGATTTTTAACAAAATGCATTTTTTTAGCTAAGAAAGTTTAATTGTATTATCTCAGAAACCATTTAAGCTTTTCACTGACATTTCTTTGTTTACTTATGATACGTGTGACAATGAGCTATAATACGTAAAAGGTTGGAAAAATCATTGCCAGTGTTCTATCTGACGTGGAGGTGCATTGGGGAAGAAGAAACTGTAAGTATGTAGAAAGTCAATTGAGTAAAACACTAACTCATACAACTGTGCACATAAAATACGTCACTGAACTCGTGAAAATGTGAACAAATACACACACCTGGTTGTGTACATACTCAACTGTGAAGGTATAAATACAAGCGAAAGTATAAAGATAGTGGCATGGCTGAAGCTATTCCTTTGTAAGGTGAATGTTATTAATACTTAAAAACAGGAACCTATCATTTACTAATTTTAGAAATTTACGTGGATGAATTTGAATCCAAATGTGTTAATGAAGATGTGGAATATATATCACATTAAGCGAGAATGTTTTGATAACTGATTATCACAAATATGAGCAATTATGTAATTTAAACTTCTTGTTTCTGAATACGAGAGCAGACATGATAAATGCTGTAATGTGCGGATAAAATATTTTGAATTTAATGTGATGAATGAAATGCAATTTTAAAAAAAATCCTTAAAAACGCTAATTTTGTTGAAATGATTTTCTCCTTAATTTCAGCTCAATCTTAGCTAGCTATATATTCAAGTATAAGGATAGTTAAGTATAATTTTTCCCTTAAACTAGTACGAAATTCTAAATTCCTAAATCTCTCTATTAAGCATCATTATAGGTGTATTTTAGAAACTAAAATATTAAACAGTACATATAATACAGTATTTATTTTGCAAGCCAGAGCAAGATAGCATTATTTTCATTCTTTGGCTTGCAAAAGATGTTAAAGAAATGAAATAATGACGGTGAGGAAAATACTTGTTACGCATCCCAGAACATCATTTAACCCGTAATTGATAGTTTATGACCATTAAATGTTAATGTAAAATTGGTTTTTACTTTTTTACTTGCATGAGTATTTCAGATAGCTCTGCGAAGTTTTCTACTACTGTTAAAATGCAGCTTAAAATATTTATCATGAACAAAAGGGAAACATGTCAACCTGAACCATGGTGTAACTAGATGTATAAATGGGGAAAAGTTATATTCTATCTGAAAATAATTCAAAATTTGTTTGGCTTAGTATTGGTACAATAGTTTTAGCTTTGATTATTATTAGTAATAAGTTTGCTTATTTAATAGCTTGAATTAATAAGCCACAATTAAAGTATAACTACACTCAAAATTGCTCGCCCCCCCCCCCATTTACATCTATGAGCTCCAACATTAAATGCTCAGAAATGCCCGTAGAAAAATTCTTATAATATTGTAACAATAATTCTTTACTATTTTCTATCCTTCCTGGGATCTCCTAGAACCAAAATGGAGTTAACATTATGAACTTCCTGATAATCATACATGTGTTCAGTACCAATTTATCTGATTATAATTCAAATGTGCGGTTTAATTTAGTAATAATTAAAGAAATGCCGCATAGTGTGTAACAAAACTTTCCTTGAAACTACTAAAGAAAGAATTATGGAAATCGCTTCCAAATACTTCAAACAATTCACTTATTACAATTAATTTTACACATTTTGTTCGTGTGCCCTGTTATTAGAAAGTAAGTAAAATGTTATTTAGCATATGCCTTAGGTGGAAATTAATGAATTAGGTATAACAAGTTCGAGACGCCCTCTGGACAGTAGGCTCTGTCTATGCATTGACTGTTATGTCAGAGTTTAGTTTAGTTAAAATATAATTGCTTCGTTACTATAGTAAATTATAGATGTTTTTTCCTTTTCTTCTAACTTCAGCGAAGCCTGCTGTTCACGATAATATCAGTAAACAGTCTAAAATTAGGAGTAGATAGGTGTGTCTGCTAGAGTTAGAATGTAAATGCTTACTCTCTTTACCTCTTAATTTGGCTCCTTCGAAATGTTTTCTGGCTTCCAGTGCTCAGAGTTTTCTTCTGGTTAGCTTCTGATTTCGCTGTTAACTACAAAGTTCTTAATGTTTGAGACGTACTTGTGGTTCCTTCCCTTTAAAGTTGAGTGGTAGGGAAAAAGAAGAATGCGCAGATACATCAGAAGATAAATCAAAGGGGAGAAAGAAGTAACGCAAGGTGGTAATCTGAGGAGACAAGAGAAGCCCCGATGTGTGCTGCGTAATGAAGTCTTTGGTGTAAGGGATAGTCTTGCAGCCAAGTCTTACGGCTTCAAGATTTAAGAATGTGGATTTAGACAGCTCAAACACAAACTATGGCATTTTACGTTTACGATGATGTTCCTTAAAACCGGCTTATTTTATGTCGTTCGCTTAGAAACTGTCCTTTGAAAATATCTGCTCAGTGTTATTACAACTCTTAAACTGCATTTTTGAGCCTCCGATAATACGGAATGCGCAAAAAATTTTAAAAAAATTATCTTTTGACCATAAGAAGAAGGCGAACAGAATCTGACATACTACCCAGCTAATGGACCAGGCGTTTTGACCTCGACTATCAAGACGCTGCATTCGCTTGCCAACTGCCAAACCAGTGGCGTACAGTAAGAAATGCATGACAATGGAGCACTAGAGAGGTACCGTGCCTGATATGATATTAAATGTTACTTGATTAATTATTATTGTGCACAATTGCATTATAGTAGAGTATAATAGGAAAAAGGGAAATAGGAAATATATAAGAAAAAATAAAGTTAATGATGGCAAATGCATTATATAGGAGGCGTTTATCGTCATTAAGCTTACATATGTAACTATTTGTTGTAATATTTTCAAAGAATGAAGATAAAGCTAAATGTGCTCTATGTTATGCAATTTCCATGGCAAAAAGAAGAAAAGGCAAGAAAGAAGTAAAAGGAATTAAATCGTTCATTAGTCAATACTCATTTCTAATTTCTTCTACAGTGAGAAAGGAAAGAATCAGTGCACTACAGAACCTTCGATGAGGGTGGATATTCTGAAGAAATTTTAAATTATACAGCGACAGTTATTGGACTGGCAGGTGGCAGCCTCAATAAGATTGTAATTATTAAAAGTAGGTAAATAGCAATATTTTTTAAAAAAAGGTGTAATTTCTGTAAAAGCAAAGCTAATTTCTGAATTTCTCAGGCACAAAGGGAACTACATTAAAAACAGTAGTAGCTTCATATGCCAACCGTTCTTTCTCAGTAGGCTGCATTCGTTTGTCTCACAGCAAGTGACCTGCAGTCACCAGACTGACATCAAACACAGCGTGTCGCGGAAGTAAAGTAAAATGGACCAAAGAAGGAATGAAACGACTATTGAAGAGAGACAAATTATAGGTATACTGCACAATAATTCCAAAACCTTCTCCGACATAATGCGGATAGTAGAAAAATCACCGACAGGGTAGGAGCCAGGAAATCTGTCCTAAACAAACCTACAAGTTTGTTGGTCAGCATAAAATACTCATGGCTAGAGATGACAGCAGTATTCTTTGCAGCATTAAAAAGAATCCACGAATGATTGCTCCCCAGCTTGTTACTGAGTTGTAGAAGGTCCTCATTACTGGTTCAGCAAGTACCGTAAGATATGTTTGCAATAACCAAGGAAGCAACAGCCAGGTACCACGAATGAAATTCTGTGTCAGCTCACAGAACAGGAAAAAAACGCATAACATTCGCTTGAAAGTACTGAGAAAAGGACGAGACTTCTGGGCAAAAGTTAAAACGTGTTTAAAATGTTTGGGTCGGACTGCAGCGGCAAAGTGAAGGAAAACAAATACGGAACTGGAGCCAATCTAAGAGTAATTTCCACAGTGAAACATAGCGAAGGATTCGACCTTGTATGCGGCTGCTTCAGCTTGTCAGGTGTCGGCAATATCCATATTATCGATGGTATAATGGATCATAGGAAGTGTATGGGCTGTATGAAGTACATGGACTTTGTAGCTGATTATGGCATTTTATTTATTTTGTGTTTCGTTATTTAATTAGCTACCCATTGTTTGTGTGCATCGCTTTTGCCTTTGGTAGCTCTACACGATCTCAGGTAATGAGCGATGGGAAGAGGAAATAGAAGTTGTGGGCAAACGGATGAGTGTGGCTAAAAGGGGAATTGTTCTCGGTCACTCCCCTTACTCACAGCTTCTACCGACCATACTTCCGATCGTTCGTAGCCTGAATTCAGTTATACTTCCTCCTTTAACCTTGTTGTGGTTGCCATAGGACAGTTTGTAAGAAGTTGTGCCTCCATTGTATCTCTCGATTGTTTTATGCAACTGTTGGTTTGCGTGGTCGCTGTCGCTTGGAGCGAGTCCATGTAAAATTTCTCCTTTAATTATGAAACAGCGCGGCGGTGTCTTGAAGCAGGGTATTGGATTTTGGGAGGGGGGGGGGGGCAGATATTTATAAAAAGTGACTATCCCAGACTAGAAGGATCCTCTTATAAACAATGAGGAAGAGCTTAATCAACCTTCCACTGTCTGACGCTACATGTTGTAAAACTAACTGTAATAGGGCAATACTGAATTAGGTAGCACATTGCCATCAAAATGTTACGCAACTAGTATTAATGTGTAGTAGCATAATGGTTACACTTCAGAGTTTCCTTTTCATTAAGCATAGTGAAACAATGCACGATTATTCGCCTCTCGGCTCTCTAATATGGTTTGCCTCAATTGTGTTTCATTTCTGCAGCACAGAACTGCTCCATGAGGATAAGACAACCACTTTTAAATTGCAGAAAAATGTTTCGGGCTTCTGTGGTATGTGACATACATTCCAGAAACGACTCTGCATGATAAACAATAACACTGGATCAGCATTCACCTCGAGATTTATTCTGTTTTATCATTATCATCATTATCATTATCATTATCATTATCATTATCATTATCATTATCATTATCATTATCATTATCATTATCATTATCATTATCATTATCATTATCATTATCATTATCATTATCATTATCATTATCATTATCATTATCATTATCATTATCATTATCATTATCATTATCATTATCATTATCATTATCATTATCATCATCATCATCATCATCATCATTATCATTATTATTATTATTATTATTATTATTATGTGATTTTAATTTTTTAATTAACGTCCTCTAACGTTGTCATATCGGACAATGAATTAAATAGCTGAAGTGATGCTCAAATGAACCCAGGGTCCATAGAGCTTAGAGTTACCCGAGATTTATCTTTCAGGATAAGGGAAAACCCCGGAAGAAACCTTATCCGGACAACTCGTCTTAAACAGATTGGAACTCGAGACCTCTTGAATGTAAGGCGAACACGCTACAGAGGCAGGCAGAAGACAGAGAAATGAAGATAAACACTAAGTACCGCCAGCGACAATTTCTCTGAAAACGGTTTTATGAGAAATGTGATTACCTATATTTCATGTAAATTTTATTTTGCATTGCTTACTGTTTCCACACCCGGAATATTTTAGAATAAATTTTATTGTATTGCCTTTCAAAAATAAATTGTGCTCCCGTTTTTTTTAAAAAAAAGAAACATAATTTAATACACTTACTTTGCATATCTCGGTGGTAATTTACTAATTGTTTTCTGAATATCAAAAGCATTTAAGATGCTAGGAGCTGAAAACTAGTTGAACGACCCTGTGCAAAGATTATGTACAAATTATAAGTTCTATTACTGAACTGTGTAAATTAGGCAGTTTCAGTGAAACAGTTTTCGACTGCCATAATATAGAGAAAAACTACTGACAGAATAAACACTAGTGCAGATACTGCAAAAATAAAATCGCTTGGCCATAAAGTTGCTTCGAAAATGAAAAGTGTGAGAGGCACTGATAAACGATCACAATCGTCACAATTACAGTTTCTTCAAAACTCGAATGGTAAGCTTGGCCAATCTCGTGGAACAAAGACACTAGTGAATTTTTTACAGTTTAACAGCAAATGCCCTCTGTATTTGAGGTACATATTTGGATTATTAGTCCCATAGTGCTTTTCTCAGCCTATTTAGAATCCAGAATGTAAAGTCGAGAAGAAGAGACTGTTGTAGAATGTCAGCACAAGGGCAAATTACCTCAAGTGAAGAGGTCACGTCGCCAGAATGAGTCAAGAGAGCAGGCACACAATGGGACAGAATCAAGAAGCGGACAACCGAAAACAGCGGCAACAGGAATGGATTCAGTGATAGGTGCATAGTAGATAAAAAGTTATAAGTAGCGCCCGGACTTGTAAGCACAATCAAATGGTAAAATAAGCAAGCATTTAGGCACGAAACATTAAACAAATAAGCACCAGTAATAAGTAAATAAAAAATAAAAAATTCATCAAACATTGTTTCCTATAATTCTTACCTAACTTGCTTGTTACACTACATGAGGGAGGTTATCTTCACATTTTCTTGTGTGAAGTTCCTTCGTTTGTTATCGAAGAATTTTTAAACAGTAAAAAGGATCTCTAGACGTTGGATGACGTTACTGGAATGTGAAAAGCACCACAGTTCTTTTTGATTGAATTCCTCTTCGATATACGTTTCCGTAACGAAAAGCTTTTTAGAAATTTTACAGTGTTTCGTAACTAGGGTTTTTCGTTAATATCTTACTGAGTTTCTCAAAGGCAGTTTTGGCAATACCATGAGTCTCTGAAGACAAGGTTACCGAAATGTCATCTATTAGACAAAGTGAATATTCCAAGGCATTATTTCAAGCTTCCAACTGTGTTATAATAGCAGATATTTTGGAGAAACGGCTATAGATGTACTCTATCTTATCTTGGAATCCAATATTAGCAGATATTCCTGTGGTTGCATCTTCTGCACCCAAGGAGTACAACACATTTTATTTCATTGAAATGTTCTGCGTAGTATTACACAGCCTTTAACCAAGAACCCCATTGAGTTAAAATTGGCTCAGGAGGTAAAGGCCAATTTGGAAGGACATCTTGAAATTTTTTAACTTTAATGGGCAACTTTAGAAACACGTTCTTTACGCTAACGACAAGAAGATCCATGACTCGTCCAGTAGCTCAGTCGGTAGAGCATCTGCCTGTCGTGCTAGTGATCCCGGGTTCGATTCCCGACGGTGGGGTTATCTCCGCCTAAGATAATTCCTCATCTTCCCCAGAGTCTGAAAGTATGAATGAGAGTGCAAATGTGTGCGTGATCTAATGATTAACAAACCCAACGAATACGAGTTAACACCTTCGATATGTTCCAAAGGAGAACGGCCGCCGATATGGCCACTGTAGTTAAAGGCAATCATAAATGGAAAAAACAACAAAGAAAAAGAAAAAAATAGAAGATCCACTCTTTATATTGCCTTCTGTTTTAGCGAAACCGTCTAAATGATAAAATGATGGCTAGGAGTTTGATTATACTTTCACATTTACGTGATTTGGATAAAATAAGCTATTTTAATTAAAACGCATAAAGTAAGCAAACCCAGTATTTCAGCAAAAAAAAAAGCATTTCGCTTAGCAATCCGGGCTCTAGTTATAAGCAACAAGAGAGAGAGAGAGAGAGAGAGAGAGAGAGAGAGAGAGAGAGAGAGAGAGAGAGAGAGAGAGAGAGAGAGAGAGAGAGAGAGAGAGAGAGAGAGAGATGGAAACAAATAATGGAAAAGTTTAATAGTACTTAAGTGTATACAGGTCGAAATAGTAATACTATGAATTAATTCCTTGAATTAGTAACTTAAATGTTCAAGAATCAGCAGGAATTAGTTCATCCTATGAGACTATATTACCACGAGACAGTGGTGCCTAATAAGGATGATCTTACATTTTTCCTCTCGGATATAAAGATCAGTCCAGTAGCACATATTTCTAACATTCCAATGTACCTTTAGATCGGTCAATGCTATGCAGAATTGCCCTTAATTCTGGTTCGAGATTTTAACTCCTACTACACAGCATATGCTCGTATGCACAATGAATCCAACTCATAAATCCTAGTGCACGTTATCAGGTAATCAAGGTATAAAAATGCCGTATCTACCGTCCACATTTCTTCACTTTTAGTCAGCAGAAGTAGATAAACAGGTTCTATCAATACAAGTGTTCCAAGTCCGCAAATGTCATTAAGCGGCTGATAGGCATATTTATTCTTCAGTTTACCATACGCTAATCATGATAAGACATTCGTACAACAGCTTTTGTTCCCTACTTCCTTGTATGCCCAGTGAGAATAGCAGAGTACAATAGACTTGAGTAATAGTCAAATGTTTGAGAGCTGGCCACTAAATGTTGGCTTTCATATTTCTCTTTACATGGTCAGAACAAAAAGCAACAAACAACTTCCAATTCAGAAAAGTATATGAAAGTATTTCAAAATTCAAATCAATAAAAAGTATCTCGAAAGTGGTTATGTTCACAAAGACAGACAGAAAGACAGAGAGGAAGGAAGAAAGAGAGGAAGGGAGGGAGGAAGGAAGGAAGGAAGGAAGGAAGGAAGGAAGGAAGGAAGGAAGGAAGGGAGGAAGGAAGGGAAATGAAATGTGTAGTGTTTAACGCCCGCTTTTACTACATACGGCACCGCAGGCGGTGACACTGATGATGCATGAGATGAAGATGGAGCACCGGTGGAATGAGATGGCGGGGGAAACCGAAGGTCCCGGAGAAAACCCGCCCCAACGCCGAGTTGTCCACCACAAATCTCACTTTGCGGTCGCCTGGGATCTAACCCGGGCCGCCTTGGTGAGAGGGAGGGAGGGAGGGAGAAAGAAAGAGACATAAATGCAGTGCTTTAAAAAAATAGCCTGCGTTTCTTGTGTAGATGTTCCATAACTCTTTCGGTTTACCATTCATGCAATAGCTATTCGCAATTAAGACTTCAGAGTCTGTCCCAAGAATATTCGAGATATAAGCTTCACTGGTTCTGATGAATTTTTGAAAAAATAAAAATGTTGGAAATTTTGTCCATGTAAAAGGTAGTTTGCGATTGGGTCGATCTTCTTGAAAATCTTCGTGTCACATCCTTGTTGTGCTATTTAATCGAGTTTTGCGTTGTTGACTTATGCTAATGAAAGGCACACGGACACACACATACACCAACCTTTAAAAAAATTTGATGTGAGTACTCATACCACTTTCTCTACCCACTATTATGCAAATTATTCTTAAAATACCTATTCTTCTATCTACTTTATGCCAATCACGATAAAACGGTTTTATTTCACATTTCTTTATATGTACAATGGAAATAAAATAATACTGTAGACTTACGCTATCGTCAAATAGTTTAAGAGCGGCAGGATCTGATTTAAATTAATTTAATTTTTATTTAAAATTAAATT
Source organism: Mantis religiosa (assembly GCA_030765055.1). Classification (NCBI taxonomy): domain Eukaryota; kingdom Metazoa; phylum Arthropoda; class Insecta; order Mantodea; family Mantidae; genus Mantis; species Mantis religiosa. The sequence goes on from CM060953.1 coordinate 99,041,889, forward strand.
TAAAGGACTTTAACATTCCATTTCTCTTTGCATGGCAGGATATAAAGAAAGAATCACGAGTTCCTATTTTAGAAATTTGTATGTAAATATCCGGACATTCAGAGCAATAATAAGGAATACGAGGGACACTTTATATTTTGAGCATTGGCAACCCTGAAAGTTTTAGGTGGCACCTGGCGTTTCCAATAGAAAGTTTGACATTGTTGACCATAATGTACTTCACAATAGAGCGTTATTTGTTTTGTTAACATTAACTTGAAAATTGTGTCTCGACAAAAGCATGGAATTAACTTGTGAAAATGTTAGTGCAATGATTTATTACGACTTTCGACGTGGATTATCAATACAAGAGTGCACGGAACACATTTAGCGAAGAAGATCCATCCTTTTTCAATGGTAAACGCTGGTTAAAAGTTAAGTTAACCACTGGCGCGACAGCCCTTAGAGGGCCAAGGCCTACCAACCGGACTGCCGGCCTCACGCCCACTTACGCACGGCAGAGGTGGACGATCATCTAACTGATACGGGGAGGAGATGTGGTCAGCATCTCGGCATCCTCCAGCCGGGATTGTTGGTGACCAGGCCCGTGACCAGGGCCGCTTACCTAGCGTAAGCTGCTCACTTTCCTCACGATGCTGAGTGGGCACCGGTCCTACACCCGGGATCTAAAATCCCCACCACATGGGTGGGATCGAACCCGGGCCGCTTTCCGTGGCATGCTGCCTTAGCCCGTTACGCCACGGCGCTGAAACGCTGGTATAATGAATTTAATCGTGACTGCGTTCGCTCATTGATGAAGTTCGTGAAGGTCGTCCAACATCAGTTGTTGTGCCAGAAAACATTAATGCTGTGCAAAAGATAATAATGTTAGATCGTCATGCGACATATTGTGACGTTGAGGCAACCCCAGCCATTAGTTACATCAGCACACACATGTAGTATTCCTAAGGAATGGGGCATGCCAGATAATAAACCCACCCACCCACCCACCCACCCACACACACACACACACACACACACACAATTATTTAGCCATGAGAAAGGTTTGCTCTCGTTGAATCCCACATAATTTGACGCAATCTCAAAAAGATGCTTGTGTTCGACTCCAGAAATATAATGGTGGTGCATCAAAATACGTATATAAGATTGTAACAGGTGACGAATTATGGAACCATGCGTATGAGCCGGAACGTAAACAGCAATCGACTATACGGGTGTTTCAAGATGAAGCAGGTGGTTCGTATTCGAAGCAAATGGTCGCCTGCTTTTACAGCAAAACTGACAGTGTGGCAACACTGCCTTTAGCGGAACGTAAAACCGTCAATGCCGAATGGTACACAGCCATTTGTTCGCCGGAAGTCTTTGGTGAAGTAAGGAAAACCAACAAGAACCGTAGCATCGTTCTTCATCAAGACAATGCTAGCGCACACACATCTCATCTAACAACAGAGTATTTGAAGGCTCAAAAAATCCGCCACACAGTCCTGATTTTGGCACCCAATGGCTTCCTATTGTTCCCGAACATCAAGAATAAATTGCGTGGACAACGATTTTCGTCGGCAGAAGAAACCTTGATGCCTTCATTTTTGAAGGAAGGAATGTTTTGCATGTGTCTCAAGAAGACTGGAATAACTGCTTTTACAAACGCTTTTGCAAAAGGTGTTGATCATAAAGGAGAATATTTTGAAAAACAATAAAGCAGTTTTCCATCAGAAATTACTTTGTTTTAATTATTAGGCTCAAAATATAAATAGTGCCCCTCGTACTTCGAAAATAGTTACCTCCATAAAAAATAAGTCAGTCATAAATTGCGTCATTTAAAAGGTCAACATTTTTAGTATTTACTGTCCTCTACAAGAAGGCAAGCACGGCATGAAGAATGAGAGCCCCTTGAATGTTTATCTGCTCTGGTAGTGGATCTGTTTACTACAAAATGAGGTGTATGAGAGTATGAGTCACCCGCACTGCCTGATCTAATGCCTCGTTTATGTAACTGCAGTGATAGGTATTTTACATGAATCTAGCATCCTTTTGATATACTGAGAGCGAATATATAACACAGCAAAAGTGATTACTAGGACTACGACATCGGAATGGAACTGCGGATATCGTATAGAATAGGAAGGGTCAGGTTACAGCAATAAGAGTTAAAGGTCACTGATGCGGCAGTGTCCAAATGGCTATACAGGTGCCAGGGTATGATACTGTAGATTTTTGTTTATTTATTTAGTACAGTTCATAGCATTTCTGCTAGCTTATATAACTGAAACATCTTTATTAAATAATTAATGCAAACGTTAATTCACAATTAGCATATGGATTAATTGTTATGTCTATTTGTTGCAATGAATTACAACCCACATGTTCAGGTTTACGAATGAAAACGATTGTCTCCTATCCAATAACAGACTTATAACCAGAAAAGCTGCGTTCCACATCTGCTAGAACCACAGGTGCATATATGTAAAATCTGTTACACACTTTCTGTCTACATCTGAGTATTTTGAAGCACTGTTTTCGTCTTTAATTATGTTGGAAATTTTACGCAGTTTAAGTTTTTTTTATTATTATTGTTATTTAAACGAGACTGCAGTTTCGCAGCTATTCTTTTTCCCATGCTATCTTCCATAGAATTCAGCTTGTCGGTAACTTCTTTCATCACGGTTACTTGTTTTACCAGTTCTTCTCCAGACCTTTCTAAAGCTTGAATTGCAGAAGTAAGAAATCCAAAATTGGAGGTAATGCATGTCAACTGACATTTAATATCAGGGTCACGTAAAAGGATTTGGACTGTTTTATTGCGGTTGCAGCATTTCTATCAAACTCCTGCACCACGTGCTTAACGGCATCGAAATTCGTAGAATAGTATTCGCTTGCTTCCAGCGAATTGGCGCGGGAGGAAAAGAAACTCCTGGATAAAGATCTCCAAATATTGCCACACGTGAAGACGATTTTACAGTCCCTATAAGCTTATCAACGGCAGGAAATTGAGATCGCACCTCTTCTGCTACTCTGTGGCAGGCGTGAGCAAGGCATGTGATGTATTAGGTTTTTGTAAATGACTTGGAAATAGATTCCTGCCTTTACCATATAGGTAGCTGCATCGGTAACAAATAGTCGAACTGTATCGTGTTTCACACCTGATGGCCATAGTAGTTTCATGACATTGTCAAACACTGCACTTGTGGTAGAATAATTTGCAGCACTGACTACGTCACTTGTTAGAAGATACGGTCCAATTCCGCGTCCAGTAATCCAACAACCACATTTACCACAAATCGCCCAACGACATCCGTTGTTTCATCCATTGAAACCCATATGTTGCGGTTATTTAGGTTCATTCTTATACCATCAATGCGCTTATCATAACATTTGCTTACACAGTACTTATGTGAAGTCGTAGGATGTGGAATTGGTTTGTCAGTGTGCTTTTCTAAAAACGCACCGAGCTTTGTATCCTGTAGTTTATTTAAAGGAATATCGTCAGAAATAAATGTCGCGCATAGTTCATTAAATATTTGATTTGAAGGAAGTACGTCTTGTTGTAGCGATGAATTCACATTTTGCAACACAACGCTCATCTGTTGCTGTACAATGTCGTAGCACATTACTCGGTTTACTATGAGCAATTGTTTTATTGCAAGGTTTACAATGAAGGTTTTAATGAAAAACGGAGAAAACATGTTCCCCATACTCAAATATATACTTTTGTAAACCTGTGGACGTTCGTAACCTTTCCTTTGGCATTGTTTGCGTGAACTCTGTGTGTCGATTACTGTGACTCAACGTACGGTGAGCCAGTGAAATCAGTCCACTACCGGGTGCCTAAAAACAAACTCATTCGCTCCAATGTCACTGCCCTAGTGATTACGTTACACATTCCTCTACCATGCCTTCTTCTGCTGGGCAGACAGTAGTATGATTTTGTCTCTTATGCTTTATCACATACTGAAAAATCATCAAGAATGAAGAGCACTGAACGAAGAGGAAATTCAAGAATATTGGTACATCTTATTTGTTATAAAATGTTTTAAAACACATAGTCGCTTAATCAAAATCGTTAGTCATTTTTGAGGGGGAAAAATTGACGTAAAGAGCAAAGGGATTGGAGAGTTTCTTTAAAACCTTTTTGTCACATTGTTGGAAGATGTCAAACTTGAATATTACCTTTGATGTTTAACAGATTTTTTGCTTTTGAGCAATGTTGCTCACTGACATACGCGGGCGCGCACTTTTTTCTTGAAAATGGTTTGCTGGAATCAGAGGGCCTCAAAATGGGAAATACCAGTCAAATATCGGTAGTGGAATTGTTGAGTGGAACACAATACCTCCTTTATTTACATGTACGTGGTAGAGATAGTAACAGATAAACTTAGGTCCAGGTATACTCTACTAACAAGTACACTGTGGCGCAAATTTGCATAAGCTGGAAAATAATATAGTTAAAAGAACGGACATCCAAGGAGCATTGTTCAACTGAAGGAGATCGAAAACAAGAAAAACATTGTCTTTCCATTTACAGACTTAGAACTGACAACAAATTCTAATACGTTTACTAAGGTTTACTAGGTTTACTAAGATGTAGCAAGGGTACCTATGTAACCCGTAGAACAAGCACACTAAAAAGGAAATTAAATAACTGTTTAATTATTTTAAACTTTTTATCCAGGAAAAACCTGATGTGAATGCGATTGACGTTCGTTGAAAATGGAAATATCCTAGAATATCTTGTCCTTTATCACTTGAAATTAAAATGCACCTAACCTTATATTTTAAACGATGGTATAATATTCTTAAGAAGTTTTGTATAAATTGGGGTGCACATATAAACGAGCAGGTTCATAATTAATGATATGCATTTGCGGCGATGAAGTAGACGTCGGTCCTCATAACAGACTTTGCTTCAAACCATTAACAAAAGAGCAAGACCCTTGCGTGGTCACTGCATACCCTTGCGCCACAAATAGTTCAGTGATTGCCATCTTGCACGTGAATACTTAAGCTTCCAGAAACGCAATGCTGGTGTGCCCGCGTGCACCAAAATGTTGTCGTGATATGGCATAATCTACCTCTGGTCGTTTCTCTTGAGCATTATTAAACCCTTTAAGCCGACGTTGCCACTAATGCAACTCTTATCTTCAGCTTCACTCATAGCGATTGCAAAGTTATAGAAAATAACATAATTCTAATCCACTGCATGGAATCTACTTCACAGTTACACTCAAAAGTTATCAATATATTTGGCTTCTCTTGACATTCAATAACTTATTTAGAAATTTCTATGTATCTCGACAAAGACAATTTGTAACAATATTGAACAAGTAACTGGCAAGGAGAAGGGAGGTAGAAATATGTGGTTTCCTCTATTATTATGATTGTGGTTATTATTATTATTATTATTATTATTATTATTATTATTATTATTATTATTATTATTATTATTATTATTATTATTATTACTGTTATTGTTTTTAACTTTTAATACTGTAAAAACATTTTAAATACTCGTAAATACGCATTGACCAACCATAGGCAGATATTCAAGTACTCAAGGAATCAGGAAGGTAAAATTACCACTTTTATGGAATAATTGTTCACTTATTTTGTATTCAGAATAATGGGCATCCATGAATGAACGTTTGGATACGTAGATTTCTTTAAAGCTTCGGAAAGTAAACCAGACTCGAGAGCTATAAATGTGGACTACGGCAACAGACAACACAAGTAAAGCTTACTTTAGAATTTATAACTATGGGCCATATTTTAAGTTAAACATCGACCTCAAATTACAGCTACTATTTATTAATGAAAATATCAACAGTTGTAAAAGCTATGAGGATAGTGTTTTCTACACTTCTAATACTGAACATGCAAAATTAACTTTATTGTAATTTTTCAAGAAGAAAAATGAATTAAAATAAACAACTTTTTTTAAATTAACGTCCTATAACGTTAAGTCATACCGAACGATGAAACGCACGTGAAATTATGCTCAACTGAGCCCAGGGTCCACAGAGCTTAGAGTTACCCAAATTAATATTTTAGGTAAGGGAAACCCTGAAAAAACCTTATTCAAGTAACTCATCCGGATCGAGATCCGAACTCAGAACCCATTCAACATGTGGCAGGCACGCTAACTACACTACTACTGATGTTTTTTTTTTTTCGAATGAAATAGCTAGAAATCTAATTACCTGAGCTACGCCAGTTCAAGCTTACTGTACTTACGTAAACCCTTAAATTCCTTTGCTAACGAATCTTTTTCGTAACGAATTTCTAACTCCGGCTTCTAAGCATTGATTTTACAATAGAAATATTATTTATCATTTCTTTATAAAACTATTACTGCTGCAAATCAATAATTCTGATATTGCAAGAGTTCAATTTCTTTGGTCCAGTGGTATGAAGAAGAATAAATCTATTGTTTCTCACAAAGCATTGCGACTCCCTTGCTGGCAGCCCTTTATTTTCAAATACTGCAGACTTGTGTATCGCATGCTGCACATTTGGTGATAGGGGAGGAAGATATTTTTGGCATCCGTGTCTAACGTGTGTTAAAAATCCCTGCTGTGCTTCAAGCACTCTCTGAAGAAAAGTTATTTCCCTAAAATCGATATCTTATAAACAGACATTTTTACTTTCTTTTGTACACGTAAAGCAAGGAGCGAACTCCACGTCGTTTGAGAGATTTTTTTTTGTTTGTTTTTATTCGCGCGTTCTCCAACGTTAAGTCATGTGGACTATGGTTGAAAAGATGTTCAAATGAGCCCAGGTGCCATAGAGCTTAGAGTTATCAGCCATTCATCTTTTAGGATGAGGGAAAACCCTGTAAAAAGCTTATGCAGATAATTCACGCTAACCGAGATAAGAACTCGGCACCTTTTGAACCTGAGCAGACTCGCTAACACCTACGCTACACGGTGAGTGAGTGAGTGAGTGAGTGAGTGAGTGAATGGTGACTGAAGAGTGACAAAGGTGTGAACGAGTGTGAACGACAAAGCCAGAAAGGAAAGTAGGATAAGCAAGAAACTTGATATTTAATTTCAACATCTTTTAAAGATGCAACAGGAACATTTAAAAAAAATTCCTCCACCCAACTAGAATTTACAACGTATATTTTTCCAAAATTGTTTATTTTCTCAAAAATGTTTCTGAAGACGGATTAAAATATATATTAAAAATACATGAAATAAAGTGCATACTTTGAATTTTTTGGGAGTAACTTCATTCAGAAGGAATTTTGTATTATCTTGTATGAGTGGTAAAGATAACCCACTACACAGAAATGTAGATCTCACTATTCTACAAATTTTGAAAAGTTGAATGTTACGGTAAAAACAATACGGTTTTCTTATGTTTTTAGGTCACTGAACACGAAAATGATACTTAAATTGGTTGATTAGCTCTTTTTTCAAGATAATATCACTTATAAGTAAGTTACAATAAAATATGAAAAACGTAATCATCGAAAAAATTGTTACTTTAACAGGCAACTCCTTTTGGGCTGTCTATGATATTCTGTTTCAGGAGCATCCCTTTTCACCATCCAGCAATAATTGGCTAACATAGCAGCATTCCATTTCCCTTTGTACCTTTGTTCCATCACTGACATGTCCTGATGAAATCGCTCGCCATGTTCATCACTGACGTCACCACAGTTTGGAGGGAAGAAGTCCAGGTGGGAATTCAAAAAGTGTATTTTAAGAGACATATTGCTTCCCAGCTGTTTATACGAGTCCATAAGATTTTCTACAAGTTCTTCAAAATTTTCAGCTTAAAATTTCCCAGAAAATTATTCGAAACATTTTTAAAGGATTCCTATGCTGCTTTCTCTTTTTTACTGAACACTGCTTCAAACCGGTGATCTTTGAAAAGTTCTCTGATTTGAGGTCCAACAAATACGCCAGCTTTCACTTTTTCATAACTGAGCCTTAGGAATTTTTCACGTAAGTGAATGCGGAACCATTCACATCTAAAGCTTTTACAAAATTCTTCATAAGCCCCAATTTTATATGTAGTGGGGGTAGTAAAATTTTGCTTGGCTCTATCAATGGTTAATGTGCAACATTTTTGAATCCTGGTGTTAATGACTGTCTTTTGGGTCAGCTTTTCCTAACATAGTGGCACGGTTATCCCATTCGCACAGGAAACAACAGTACTTGGTGTAGCCGGCTTGCAGTCCTAATAAAATGGCAATTACCTTGAAATCACCGCATACTTCCCACCGGTATTTCTTATAATCTACTCCCATCAAAATATTTTTCTTACATATATACGTTTCTTTTGTGTTGATAGTATATGCCACAGGAATGGGAGGATTATTTCCGATATGTAAAAGTACTGCTATACGATTATTAATAACAACTAAACACTAGTAACACAACTTCACTTATCTTATATAAATCCTGGGGACCGGTTTCAAAGCAAACATCTGCTTTATCTTCAGCCACTCAGCTTGACATCCACCCACTAACTGACTGACTGACCTTGACCACTACCGGAGTTTGAAGGATAGCTCCTTATCTAACTGCCATCTACCGGGGACAACACAAACTTATTGATGATGTCTATAGGAGGGATATCAAAATTCATTACGCGATCCTTATTTTTCAAAATAAATATCTTCTCCCAAACCATTAAATCCATCGGTTCCTTCAATTGTTTCAATAATTTAACTTCTGGATTTACTTCATGGTTATATGACCAAAAATGATCAGCCACTGCCGATTTCTCGGTCTGTTTATATTTAATATTTCTAAAATGTTCTTTCGCTCTGCTTTTACTGCAAGGAGAAGATTACATAAGCATTAAGAATGACCCTTTAAAATCGTGCATTATAAATGTAAATAAAACACTTAATGAGGTTAAAGTCATACCTAAAAAAGAACAGCATATGGTTAAAGTCAGTAATCCAGTGTTACCGAGGATGTATGCCTTGCCGAAGATACATAAACCTGGCAATAAAATGAGACCGATTGTAAATTTTATAAATTCACCCACGTATAATTTTGCAAAATGGCTAAACAAAAGGTTTAATACTTTTGATAGATTTAACAGCTTAAGTATAAAGAACTCTTTTGAGTTAGTAAACAAGATCAGCAATATAGTATTGTCAAAAAATGATAGGCTTGTTTCCTTTGACGTAACTGCCCTATTTCCCAGTACTCCCAAGGAAAAACTTCTAACGTTTTTAAGAAAATGGTTGAGTTCTAATGATTTGGATAAGGAGTCAATAGAAGATTTTATGAAACTTACTAATCTGTGTTTAGATCAAAATTTCTTTACTTTCAATGGAAATGTTTTTCAACAAATTTCAGGAGTAGCCATGGGTAGTCCCCTTTCACCCTTTCTTGCTGATCTATTTATGAGTTTTTTTGAAATAGAAGTCACTAAAGCTTTTCCTTCAATTTTTAAAATATGGTATAGATACGTAGATGACATTTTTGCCATAGTTCCTGAAAGATATATAGATGAGGCTTTAAATATTCTAAATTCACAGGATAAAGCTATCAAGTTCACAATAGAAATTGAAAACAATGGCTACATCCCCTTTCTAGATCTAAAAATAATGAAAAATAACAATAAATTAAGTTTTGGCATCTGTAGAAAGTCAACTCACACGGATAATTATATCAAAAATAAAAGTTTTAACCCTATGTCACACAAATTTGCTGTTTTTAATAGTTTGATTTACAGATTGATAAACATACCTCTAAATGAAGAAGAATTTAATGCGGAATATAAACATATTATAAACACTGCTTTAATTAACGGCTTTAATAAAGATTTTATAATCAGAAGAATGAAAAATTTAAATATCAAAAAAATGTTAATGATGTTTCCACTCTTAAAAAAGTAAAAGAGGATTATAATTTCAAAAAATTTACTTATCATCCGTGGGCAAATAAAAAGTTCCAAAAAATTTTCAAAGAAGTGGGTATAATACTAGCACCTCATAATAATTACAGTATAAAGAATTTGCTACAGTTTTCTAAAAAAGACAAAATTTCAGACAACAAAAAATCTGGTATTTATCAAGTTAACTGTTTAGAATGCGATAAGATCTATATTGGCAGAACCAAGCGTAATTTAGAAACCAGAGCGAAAGAACATTTTAGAAATATTATATATAAACAGACCGAGAAATCGGCAGTGGCTGATCATTTTTGGTCATATAACCATGAAGTAAATCCAGAAGTTAAATTATTGAAACAATTGAAGGAACCGATAGATTTAATGGTTTGGGAGAAGATATTTATTTTGAAAAATAAGGATCGCGTAATGAATTTTGATATCCCTCCTATAGACATCATCAATAAGTTTGTGTTGTCCCCGGTAGATGGCAGTTAGATAAGGAGCTATCCTTCAAACTCCGGTAGTGGTCAAGGTCAGTCAGTCAGTTAGTGGGTGGATGTCAAGCTGAGTGGCTGAAGATAAAGCAGATGTTTGCTTTGAAACCGGTCCCCAGGATTTATATAAGATAAGTGAAGTTGTGTTACTAGTGTTTAGTTGTTATTAATAACCTAGTTTACTTCACTGTCAGCAGCTTCAGTTTTTTTACATACTGCTATACGACTTTTCTTTGAAGCATCAATGAATGGACGCCACTGGTCAGGGATATGTTTCATATTTAATGCAACCATTTCGCAATCAACGTCTTTGCAGTATGCGAAATCTCCTTCAGTTATAAAGAATTGCTCAAAATATTTATTTCTAGTTCGAAATGTTGTCTCTTTCACGGAGGGATGCAGATAATTCCATTGTTGCAACCTCGATGCCAAAAGTACTGCCTTATGTTTAAGAAGATCTAGATCCCTGACTGATTTAAATCAATGAGCTCTTCTTGTGTGATCTTATGATTGGACGCGTCTGCTCTTGGCATGCAGTCTGCATCTCTTGAAGTTGATGGCTCCTGTTCTTCACTGTTTGAGGAAACCTGTTATGTTCGTCAGAGTCAAAAGTAAAATTATGTGGAGGTTGAGGAACAGGGAATCCTTCACTATGAAGTACATGCCGAGTTGCTGAAGGTATATTGGGGTACACAAGTGTTGATTATTCTTCATGGGCATACCTTTTTTGATAGGGGGGCATACAGAAATAACAATAAGTAGTATGATTGGTAGGCTCCCTCCAAACCATGGGCACTGCAAATGGCAAACAACGTCCTTTTCCTTTGACACACGCAGTAAGTTTCGATCAACATGTAGTGCAGCACACATTTGGTGCCCATTTTTTGTCCTGGTTCCCTATCTTACATCCAAAAATAATAAATATGCTTTTTAATATATGGTGTTATCGAACGCCTCCTCGATGCAAATGTAATCTCTCCGCATACATAGCAAAAGCTATTCGGAGTATTCACACACATCCGAGGCATTTTTCTACTTGTCTATAAAACTAGAATGTGAGATGATAATATAAAACAACAAAAGTATCATGGAAACACTTCGGAACACAAGAGGAGTACGACCACTTCTATATAACACTTTATAAGAACTGAAAACCCTTCCAGGCGACAATTCTATCGATCACGTGATGAACACGTGTGCAGAGAGAATGGATGATCACGTGATTAGTGTTGTGAGATTTATGCAACGCTGCCAAGAGTTTATACGTGGAGATGCAATATTTAGTAGAAAAATATGTAATATCAGGCTACGGCTGTAACTTGAAAACGAGAGCTAAATTGGAAATGTCAATGTCATTTTCCAATTCAGCGTCCCCGAATTAGTCAATATTAGCTATTCTCATTTCCGTAACATTTTGTGTATAGAACAGTGTCTCCTCAAAACAAACTGTATTTCAAATAGGTTTTTTGTGGAATTAGGCACTGGACGCTGCCAAATGCTTCGAAACTCATTCCTGCGCGATAGAGCATGTCTACACATACGCACAAATCTTCATTTTCCTTAGAGAGATGTTCAGAGATCCGATGATTGCCCTATACATCTCATACTACAATGTGCATGGTGAAGAAAGGCCATCTGATAGTCTCGGACTCAGTGTGATTATTTCCTAGGGGTTGTCTAAGGAACAGAGTTTTCAAAGATTTCGCTGCAACACTTTTAGAGCATTTGTATTGCAGTTTTCAGGTATTTGTACAGTAGACAATGCTGCAACATTGGTTATTAATAAAGCTCAGATATCTAAGCAAAATGCTCATAAATGCCTATAAATGCTTCTCTGCTGAAATACGGGGTTTGCTTACTTATTTTATGCTTTTTAATTAAAATAGCTTACTTTATCCAAATCACATAAATTTAAAAAGTAAATTTGCACTCCTAGCCATCATTCAAACGGTTTACATCGTCTCGCTAAAACAGTAACCAGCCGGTATAAAGACTTGGATCTTCTTTTCTCTAGCGAAAAGGAAGTGTTTGTACTGCCGCCGATTGGAGCTCTCCGACCAGCTCCCGGTACATATACTGCGGCCCAAAGAGCAAAAAGCACAGTTGCTGTTGAGACTTCCGCCAGGACACTTCGATCGCACTGCCACTGAAGATGTCTGCCGCAGCCGCAGACGAAACGTCTGGGAAAATGAAGGAGCCCAGTAGACCACGGCCGTGAAAGCTTACGAATTTTAATAGATGAAACTAACATATGCTTCCCTAAAATCTACCACAGAGAGTTGTATATATCGTGGCATGTTCGCACTGTTGTATCAAACTATATTAAGAAACGTACATTTCATTCAAACTCAGTGCTCGGTCAGATAGCATACTATTATTATTATTATTATTATTATTATTATTATTATTATTATTATTATTATTATTATTATTATTATTATTATTATTATTATTATTATTATTATTATTATTATTATTATTATTATTATTATTATTATTGGTTTCTTTAAACACGTACGATATCAGATATGCAAATTCACTTATTTGCAGTTAAAATTCCAGATATGCTTCAACTATTTCTAGGAGTATGAACTTTCGCAAAAGCAAAATTAAACTGACAGAAGATCGGTTTTTGAAGTAAGGGGAAGTACTGAAACATTCCTAAAATATATGCAAGTCCAAAGTTATTCACATTGTTCACTTATGCCTAGCCGTTGCGTTTCGTTTACACTAAGCGTATGACTTGACCTATATTGCCTTAAAGTGTTCTTCACCTTAACCAAATCCCATCTACTTACAGTTGCTGACTGGAGTCCGTTTGGCTAAACATTTTTTCGGTATTTGGACAATTTGGTTCATCAAGTTGACCTTGGAAATAACAATTTCTTCCACATTAGCCGTGTGTAGGCTAAGGTTTGAATGAGTAGAGCCAGACTGAAAAATTCAATGCCATAGCCGGGATTTGAACCACGGATCTCCCGCTCTCCGTGCGGCTGCTCTAAACAACTGAGCTACTACGGCAAGCGGGCGGACATGACATTAAATTCTCCAACTGACTCATATGTTTCCCGGTAGACCTCTAGGGGTGGGTTCGCATATTGTAACGCGAGCGCTGGAACACCCTATGAAAGCAGCTGAGAGCGGGAGACGAGGGAGGTCCGTGTTAGCTACGCCCTCCCCTCGTTTGTCTTATAGTGGTGACAGGCGGTGGTGACGGAGGAAAAACATGACTGTGCCGTCTGTTTCCCTTACACCTGGTTCTCGATCATTCTTTTACTGGAACATTCTCGCGGACACTGGGAGGCGGCGATATTCCTATATAAAGGGGGGTTGCAGACAGTCAGGAGTCAGTCAGTTGGTCAGTTAGTGAGTGAGGAGACAGTCGCAGTTCTTGGTGTAAGAGTTAGTCAGTGACGTGTTAATGTACGAGAAGATTGTGCAACGGAAGACTGTACGTAACTGTGAATGTGTACCGGAGCTTACGTAACCGCGAGTACAAGGAAATTGTAACGGACGAACTGGTGAATTGTAATTGTGTGCAGCACGTAATACTGTGTAATTGGCAAGAGTTTAACTGTAAGTCGGTGGAAATAAAGAACATTTTGAGTGGTGAAATTGGACTTTTTATTTCACGAACCCACAGAGTCACAATATGCTATGAGACACGCACCCTTTTTTGGCGACTTACTATGCTGTAAGTACTTAAGTCCCAGGCTTCATAGTTAAACCACTAGGTATGCTTTTAATTTAGGTAAATTGATGGAAATAATCATTTCTTCCACACTAGCCGTGTGTAGGGTAAGGCTCGTAGCCGGGATTTGAACCACGAATCTCCCGCTCTCCGTGCAGTTGCTCTAAACCACTGTGCTACCGTGGCTAACGTGCCGATATGACATTAAATTCTCCAACTGAGTCTATGTTTCCCGGTAGACCACTAGGGGTTCTCACATGCTATGAGATACGCACCTTTTTGTGGCGACTTATAATGCTGTAAGTACATAAGTCCCAGGCTTCATAGTTAATCATTTCTTCCACACTAGCTGTGTGTAGGCTAAGGGTTGAATGAGTAGAGCCAGACTGAAAAATTCAATGCCATAGCCGGGCTTTGAACCACGGATCTCCCGCTCTCTTGTTAAGTCGCCACAAAAGGTACGTGTCTCATAACATCTGGAAACCCCTAGTGTCTACCGGGAAACATATGTCAGTTGGAGAATTTAATGTCATATCGGCACGTTGGCCATAGTAGCTCAAAGGTTTAGAGCAACCGCACGGAGAGCGGGAGATCCGTGGTTCAAATCCCGGCTATGGCATTGAATTTTTCAGTCTGGCTCTACTCATTCAAAGTTGAGCTTGTTTTATTATTTACGTTAGAACAATGTTTATTTTATACATCGTTTCAAAATGTAGTTCTTAACCATAGAACCAGTGACATTGCCTCGTCCTTTCTGTTACTATTCACATGTGTAGTTAAACCTACTTTGGTATATTTTATAAATATTTAAAAATTTATATTTCCTTGTTTGGTTTTTGTAAAGTGTGATCGTTGCCATTCAATTACTTTAAACATGTGTTATTTTAATCGAAATCATTGGAGCCATTTTCGAGAAAATTAAATTAAAAAGTATTTTCGAATGTGAAGGTTAGTTGATTAAACTACTTTAATAAAGTTCCATTTATATTCCTAAAAGTGTCTGATTAGACCCAATAAACAACCACCACGTGGCGGAGATAGTACAACGGAGCCAGTTACAAAGCAAAAATGCCGCCTCTGAATGTTTTTAAATCCTTAGTATTGCTGAATGTACTAATATGTGGACAAAGTAGGCTTATGGTAGGATAAAACTGTACGAGGGGAATTTGCCAATGTGGCCAGTCTAAGCCCCAAGTGGGAATATCCGGGAGGAAGGATGGGACGAGAGGAGACAAAGGGACGCCGACCCAAGGAGTCACGACAGTGCAGAGGACAGAATCCCTACTATTTACTAGTTGGAAACTACCCAGCAGGCTAGTACAACCGGTATTCCACACACCGTGGCCCTGAAACGGCCCACTAGACCGGCCCGGAGAGTCTTACCGGAGCCTAGTATTTACCAACAGCAGCATCATCCTGCCATGCAGCGCCGACACTCCCACCGACACTTTTTACCCTGAAAGAGACCACCAGATGAGAGGTCATGGACTGCAGGGAGGAAATTCAGAAGATGTAATTAACCTATATAATTGCCTGGCGATCCCGCATAAACCCGTAAAACCCATGGCCAGGTAGACCGGCCACTCGAATCGAACCCGGACCTGCCGAATGCGGGCCACTGAAATCTCCTGAGCCATCCGCTCGGTGTGGACAAAGTAAGAATAATACTTCAAATTTAGACAAATTAGGAACTTCAATAAATATTCTTTTAACAGTTTTTGCAACGGAAACTAAGAATGCCTTTCCCTTGAAGGACCTCTTGTTAGTATAGTAATGAGTAGACATGCAATTCGTATTGCTGAAACGAGTGATGTATAACTTACAGAATACAGCTTAATATCGCGGACGGAAAGCCATATATAAAAGAAACTTCCAGGAACTAAATTATGTACTGAACTTCTCTTCTGAATAACCTTAAGAATGCAGAATCCATAAGAGCATTTAACATTCGATCTGCCACTACAAAGAGGAAATATTATTATGACTTTGATTTGGATGTACAATTTAATTTTCTCTAAACATTACAACGCATATTATGTAAAACACCTAACTTGGTAGCATTGGTATAATACGTAAATGTTTCCCACTGTTGGTCTTTTTGTTGCAACACAGTGCTTAGAAAGTGTGGAACTAATGACAATGACACTTCAATTGACGTCAGCGAAGCGTTATATTTTGCAGAACTGCCTCTTCCTAAAACCTTCACGGTATGTAGGTACACAGAAACAGTAAACAGTGATTTGGTTAACTTCAAGGATAAAACCGGGAACTACGGACAGTGGCTTTGGCTTTACTGCCATAAGCCATTTCTCACTCACGGCGTTTAGAAACGACTTGAATATCAGTGAATCACGGTTTTATATGAAGAATTATTATATCTAAGGCTTTGATAATCTTGTAAAGTCTATTCCATGTAACTATGAACTAGCAATAATATAAGTGTGCAATTACTTGTTTGCAGATAGATGCGAAGAGGTATCTTCTTCATCAAAATGATAATGAACACTTATGCCATTATAACGTCACATCATATTACATAATTCGCCAATAAGTACAGCGTCATATTCACATTTTACTTCAATGAATGCATTTTATTACATAAACATTTACACAATGTTCTCTTCTATTGGGAGTACTTTAAATTTATCCTATAAACCCATACATACAACGCCGTGGTTATGTGTTAGTTATACGGGGAAACAACAGCGATTTACATTGTTAAGAAAAGTGTTCAAGAATATGCTAAAACTTCTTCAGGCTCCTTCATTTTCTTTTTCACAACAAAAATAGTAGCTATTACAAAGAATAACTAATACAAGTAAATCAGTGGTTTTCAACAATGCACCCGATAAGATATTCGGTCCATTTGTTTCCTACTGCGCGAGATGCAAAGCAAAATCATGTTTATGGGCAGTTTCTTTATGGAGCACGGTTCTATGACATTTAATTCTTCAAAAATTAATGTTGTGAAAGTAAATTTCCCTTCTACTGTAACACCTTATTATAGGATTGAACATCTTTGCAGTTTATTCTTTGCATTTTCAAAATATGATCAAGCATGGTACATCTGTTTTTTCTTTATAAATGTAAGACTTGAAGTAATAACGCGGCCAGCTTCACGGGTCAAATTTATAAAGCCCACTGTGCAGTACATGGTCTTCTAAGTAGAAAGCCATGGCCGAAAGCTCGACCTTTATAAATTTGACGCGGCTGATCACCCGTGAAGCCTTAATCAATATTTTATAAATGTTCTGTTGATCTTCAAAAGGGTTCTGCATAATCTTCAATAACGTTACCTTTGTGTCTAATTCAACATTTAGTATCCGGATACAACGAGTCTTAAATGTCCTGGTGTATTTTGAAGATGCTCCGCCGCAAGGATTTTCTAAGCATAGCACCGACATTTACCACGACGAGTTTGTCACCATTTTTGCTATAAAGAAAAGGGTGTTTGGAGACACACCAAGTCGTGTGTTGGATTCATTGTAAACCCCTTAAATATGAAAAAGTTAAAAATTTCACATATCAGACAGTAAGCACTGACCACATAAAAAATTACGTTTTTACACAGGATGCAAACTGATAATAAACAGTAGCACATGACACGCGGGGCTCGCTTCAAGCAGGTTACCACTTCTACCAACAAATCTCTTCTCATATAAACGAAAAAGTAAGAAGAAGGTCCTGTATTGTGTTGGCAACACGAGTTGGTGAGGACTGTACGGTTTCTATGAATCGAATCCATAGCTATGGATTCTGCCCACCCAACCTCTGCTCACTCACCGCAAGTGTTACGGACACCTTGGCCTTTTAGCCAACTGCATTACCGACACGCGAGCGCCAAAAGATCGGTTCCACTACAAAATATAATTTGGAGAACTTTTATAAAGGAAAATTAAATGCTAGAACATAAGACATAACCATATAAGTAATTTAAAAACGAGCAGGTGACTGGACAATTCAAACGCATCAAGGAAGAACCGCCCCTGGTTTTTGGGTTAGTGTTTGAGAAGACATGGGTACACACTAAAGAACAGTGTCAATAACTGTCACATATGCATGTAACTAGCAAAATGTAAGTTTGAGAAAATTCATCTCTGGATGTCAGATCAACAAAGTATCTAGGACACTAAACTTCAGTGGCAGAGGAAGTACAATTTTTCCTCAGCAGTTGGCATTCTCGACTGTACGCATGTCCAAAACTAAGACTTTGTGAAGACGAATATGTGAATAGTGAAGTTAAAGTGCAAGCTGTGTATAATGCCGAGGATGTTTCTCCATATATTCAGTGGCCTGGGTTAGTGCATGACTCACACATGCATAACCTATTATAAGTGCAGCATGTGCATAATCACAGTGTCAGTGTCAGCAGATGTAATTGAAACGCTTAGACCATCTTCCAAAAGTAGTTCAACTGTCATTAAAAACGCGCTTATCCTGATAAGGAAGCTTCTGTTGCGCAATGTGACACACTTGGTTCAGCTCCAAAGATTGATGCCGCTTGGACTTCATCAGGCTCTCATGCTGTTTTCCGATATGTGTGAACTCTCAAGGTTGTGCTTAATGTCTTTAAAACAGCATAAAAGGCGTTTAGTGTTAAATATTTGAACAGAACGTGCTGATGGATAACCCAGCTGTCACCGCTAGTGCCTTCCAACCGCATGTCAACAAAAATCTGCCATATAAAACAACCACAACTTTTTAATCAATTATGATTTTATAGGGAATAACAGATAACTAACTTATAGTGCTTATTTTTATGACTATGTTATCAAGATAAATGGTGCAACAAGAATTTCTAGTACAAGAATGCCATGGCCAGGATTTGAACCAAGGAACTCCCGATCTCCGTCCGGTTGCTGTTAACCATTGAGCTAGCATGGCCAACGTGCCGTCATGACATTAAATTCAACTGACTCCTATGTTTCCCGATAAACCACTAGGGGCTCTCATATACAATGATACACAGCTCTTGTAGCTACTTACTCACTCTATAAGTACCTGAGTAATTTTTCAGTCTGACACTATCTATCCAAATCTTAGCAAACACACGGCTAGTGTGCAAAACGATTAAATTGTCATCAATTAACCTAATAGTGTAATTATAAAGCCTGGGACACAAAACTTGCATGATGATGGTGATGATTCTTAGGAAATGTAGCTGTGCATGCTTTGAATTGTCTCAATTATGTCCTTGGATAAGTAGTTGCAGCATTTTGCTGCACTAAAGTACAACTCTAATTGCTAAAATAGAATGCAAGGTTTTCACTTTCAGTCCAATTCGCTGTTTTCGTTTTTACTACGTCTACTTGGCTGAAGAGCCCTTCAACATCTGCATTAGAATGGAAAAGGGATAGTATGGAACCTGCAATTTTTACTATTTCAGTAGCATCTCTGTACAACTTCACTCTAAAATTTTACCGTATCGGTTACTTCAGTCCATTTTATATGCTGTAAGTTTATTTAAGGTAATTTATTAACATAAATATACTAGAATTCTGTAAAACGATCACTGCCAAACGCGTTTTACTTCTTTTAGACACTATATCCTGGAGATAAAAGTGACGTATCTTGAACTTAAATGTTTTGAGGAAACCGTTGCCGCAGTTGTTTTAGAAAAAATTGAATAAATAATGGCATAACTGTTTAACTTTATCAACAGAAAGTTTTGTCTCGCATTCAAATCCAGATAAAGATTTGGGTGCAAGTGATCCTGAAGTTTGAAATTCAAAGCATCCCACTGAAATCAAAAAAATTGTAATCACATAATGCTGCAAAATCTCTCTGTAGCTCTAAACGTGACATGCAGCAAGTTGGCTGCTTTCTGTAGTGGTGGATAAAAACAGAAATATTTACAATAGTACAAAAAGATTTAAAAAATAAAGGGTAGAAATGGAAAAAGACACCGACCTACACACATTGCGACTAACACCACCCAGGAGGAACGGATGAAGTGATGAAACAGTAGGACGTCATAGGATCACACAGAGATGCACGGAAGACGCTAACAGGTGTCCAGCGCCGTGACCGAGTGTAACCATCCGCGCCATCTGTCTGATCGTACACCACGAATCTGACAGCACATCTTCAATATGATAAGAAAATGGAATGAAGGGAAATGATAGGAAACCGTGGTATGAGGCATTCGCCAAGTCAGAATACGGTCGACGAGGATAGAACCCGCGACCTCACGAATGGAACTCGCACAGTTAACGCGGCGACACATTGGTCGGTTAGTAATAATGGTTTTAAACGCCTTAGCGTTGAACAACCGCCAACATTACTGATACTGCTAGTAGCGTTTCAGCATGATCCATTTCAAAACCGACTTATCGGTTGACCACACTCCTGGAGAAACCAATATGATTTGCGTGCCACTTAACGCACAATGTCGTGCCTCTGGTGCTGGAAGTAAGATCCAGTTACTGCCGCTAATGTGCTACGAGTATCTGCCATCTCTTGTGGCATTGCATAACGTGCTTCCATATGCCTCTTCGTGACACGTGATATGTGACCCGAGTCGTCTTAGTCGTTTTATTTCACTGTCTACCACGGGCAGTACATTCTTTTGTCAGCCTGTTTAGATTTCATATGCATAATCGCAAATAACCGTCACACGTGCAAAAGCATGCAAGCTAAGTACAAGGAAAATTAGCAGAACCTTATACATCTCCATCGCACTCGAATTCTGGTTGGATCGGCTATTTGGCTGACATTTTTATTCCAAGTTCTCTCTTGATCCTTAGGCTGGTCCCAGTCAGCTTTAGACCGACATTCATTTATATTACTCATTCATTTCACCTTTTTTCAAACTGCAGTTTGCGACTTCAGAGACATTGATGAATAAAAGATGTCAACATTTCAAACAGTAAAATAAAGAATGCACTGATTTGCAAAAAGTGAAGATTCATGGCCAGAATGGAAATTCGATTTTTAAGCTGCAGAATTTTTATGAAAGGTATGCAAATATTTAGTGCTCCATCCAGATGACAACAATAGTTTTCGGCTCTCCAATTTGACACATTTGCGCACTAGCATTGAGTAAACTTAATTCGATTATTAATGGGAGTTCCGAGGTAAATCACGTGAAATAAAGATTGAAAAATGATTATATACCTATCAAGTGTATTCTAGATGTCTGCGATTAGAAGTAAACAAAGCGTGGGGTGAAACCGTTTTATAACCCAGATTATCTGGTAGGATAGTGATGCGTTGGCTGATGAAACATTGTTAATTGTAACGAGTTATTCCCACTTTAAAATTGCAGTAGGCAGCAAGGAAAGAAACTTGCAAGTGTACTTAGAGGTATGCTTTTACAACTCAGAACATTTCTGTTAAATATATTATGAAACGTACCATAGGAACTTCACTTCTCTTTTATTTCTTCAGATGTTGCGAACTTGTAGGTACATATCGTATGATATTCTATAGTTTTCACCTATTTATGTCCTCATTGACTTACATTAATTTTGCGTAAAGTAGAGGAAAATAAATGCTAGTTTTTAAACGTTTCAAACACTGTAGGATTGAAAAAAGGGCTGTGTATTCATGGAAGTTGTAAGACTACCTATGATTCTTATGTTTTAAACCTTTCCATCTATCTTTTGGTCTAGCAGATATTAAAATGAAATAAAAGTCAAAAAATAGCCTCTTGACATCCAGATTCAACTAAGAGATTTTAAAATTAAAGAATATTAAAATAAGTATAGTATTTTACATTTAGTAACATTTATTAAACTCGGCCAATTGGTTTTCGAAGTGCATACACAACATTTTGTCTGTTAATATTAGTATAGCGCTTAATGTATCTTAATGCTGACTAATTATGTGGTAAGTGCTTCAGTACAGTGGACGACTTTGAATGATCATTTGCTACTCAGTAGGATTAAATTTAGCGGGTCAAATCATTTCCAAGGTCATATTCATGATTAAATTACATAAATAACCTATATAAGAAATCCAACTCACTCTGCAGGAATGTAAAACTTTTATCTTCCCTTAGGGGATAGCCACATACTTAATATGCAGAATGTGAAACCTGACACCCTAGTCACTCCTAGAGGCCGTAAAATCTGTACGTATGTGGAGGGGCCATGTGCAAAAAGGACCTTACAGGTTGTACTAGCGGTGCTTACCAGCGTTAGGGTCAAATATGTCAGAGATTGAAGCGAGTTACTAAACCAAGAAGCGGTTTATCATAACAAATTAAACTTGAGGGCATCTAGGGAAGAAAATCCAAAGAACTACCCACCAGATGGAAAGAGACCTTAATTATTTTCCAGTAATGGATCACCGGAATCCAAGGTGGAAATGCATCATAGTGATAAATACGATGTCGCCTATGATCTCTGTAGGGAAACGGGTATAGCACTATAGTACCCATTTACATGAATCTATAGGGTTGAAATCCGAGTGGAAACACTACATCAACAATGAAATTGACTGGGGAATTCATGAATGTGGAAAACATGGAACCTGGGCAGGAAAAACACAGTGTGTGTGTGTGTGTGTGTGTGTGTGTGTGTGTGTGTGTGTGTGTGTGTGTGTGTGTGTGTGTGTGTGTGTGTGTGTGTGTGTGTGTGTGACTGACTAACCGACTGACTGACTAAGTGAGTGAGTGAGTGAGTGACTGAGCGACTGAGTGACTGAGCGACTGAGCGACTGAGCGAGTGAGTGAGTGAGTGAGTGAGTGGGGCTTAAGGACTGGAATTAATCAAACGTATGGTGTAATTTAACTTGAATAATACTGATAGGAAATAATAGAATAAGGATTCCACCACTGCTAGTGTCCAGTCCGTAGTTAGAAGAATATATCAGGGATCACCCTCCACTCCATTTTGTGACGTAGTCTACCCACTCTTGTGTAGCAGCTGCTCTTAGAATGTAGAAAGGCTTGACATGTGTCGGTTTGTCTTCTATGGTAACTAAAATAACAAAACCAGATTTCCAGTATAAATTACTGTTACATTTATTTCAGTTTATTTCATCATGATTAGTTAAAACATAACACTTTTGTTAACTTAAGGCTGATATTCCATGTAACTCTTACATTAAAACATCAAAACGCAAAGCGATTTGTAAAACTGTCATATTGTTAGAGACGCATCAATTTTGTAAAAACACTAAATGTTTCCCACCGAGCGAGGTGGCTCTGCAGAAAATGTGTAGCGTTTAACGCCAGACGGTGACAATGATGATGCATGAGATGAAGGTAGAGTACCGGTGGGTTGAGATGGCGGGGGAAGCCGGAGATCCCGGGAAAAAACCCGCCGTGTTGTCCACTATAAATCTCACTTTGCGAGGCTCTGCGAAAACATACGGCTCGCAGACGGAAGGTCCCATTCTGACCATCTATCACTTTCAGGTCTAAAAGCTGTTATCTACGGTTTGGCGGTGGAGATGAGCTTTATGAAGGTTCCACACTGCTCACAGACTTGACCTCCGGTGTGTGGACTCTCAATAACAACCCCCGGGTGTTTGGGGGATGGGAGAGCGATGGCTGCATACTGTCGGATGAATTAATCTAGAAATGTTAAGGACTCCTTCCATGCTTGAGCACGTATCTCCTGGATCAGGTCGTCTGGTAGATCTCCACCGCATCGCTCCCTTCCACACCCCGAAGGGTGCATTTTAACCATAAAGGGCCACATTGGTGTTGTAAGTAGGTCCCTCAGTAAAAGCCTCTTTTTCTCTTACCTGCCTTCCCCTAATTATAATATGCACTTACATTACGTATAGCATAATTCGGCATTTTATTAGTTTTATGTAAAATATAGCATGACAACTTTTGCATAAAATGCATTTATGATTTCCTTCCTACATTTTATTTACTTTTGTGTTGTTACAGAAATAGTCTGGAACCGCGAAACTATATCCCTCTGTGCACATTTGCGCCTCAGTGTGTATGAAACGCAATGCGGCAGCACATAAAGACATACCTGCGTCTCAAATATCCTTTGAGCAGGTCAATGTAAAATAACAGGCGCTGAGGTATGCACCCGAATGCCCTGCCTCTGTTTCTTGGAAAAAACCAACAAGACCGCCACGTCATGAACCTCGGTGTAGCGTAACAAAACAAACCGCACAGGAATCTTGAATACAATATCGCGTTAAACACCCACCAGCATTTCCTAACAGGAAATCATACATCTATTCTCTTAAAACAATCAAATAATTGCAAGTATGTAGCTAAGTTGAGAGGATTTCGTTTGCAGAGAAACACGTGGGTCAGTGCAGGTGAAACAGCGCTCCAGGTCTGCGCAGATATTTTTTAAGTACAAATTTAAATTGTAAACATTTGAATATTACAAACGTATTACAACAATTTAGTTTTTTAAGCAAACCAAACAATTTTAATAATAAAACATAGTCATGGATAAGCTAAAGATTAGCCCTCAAATTAGGTAAAATGAAGAATGCTTGAAGCAGCACTTTACTTGGATTTAAAATGTGACGAAAACAGCCCAAAAAAGATCAGCTTATCGAACTCTTGAAATGTAGTTTTCCCCATTATTCCGAAATACGCCAGCCGTTTCAGAATATGAAATCAATTTTAGTGATTAGTGCATTTGGTTTAAAAGGCAAACATCCCGCTGGTTCCTTGCTAGGATAAGTAAACCTCTTTGTGATAATTCCTAAGAATTGACAATGTAAATGACAGACACTTCCATTTGCACATTTTTGTTTCCTCTACTACCTACTTATGGCTAATGGACACCACTGGAAATAGTATCTAATCAACACTTTGCGTAGTCCTACATGGGCTCATTCGCTAAGGAAAAATAAACATTTATTTTCTCTAATTTTTATAATATGCAGAAGACATACAATTGTAATTCAATAAAAAATTCGATACCGATGTTTTACCGAAAATACGTGTTTTGATACTCCAGGAATCCAAAACCTAGTATTTGTAGGGGGGGGGAAAAAAACCATTGTGTGTGGAGCGCACGAATGAGTGTAGGTATGTGCATGCACTTCCGATCAACATCTGCCAAGGGTGCGAGAAAGAAACTCCCCCAGTACAAATTATCTTTATAAGAAAAAAATGTTCGAAAATGTTGATTTTCTCATTAAATAACTAACAATTAGGTTAAAATACCATAAGTTTCAGTTATTTTATGACAGATTAAATGTATCTTGAATTTGCTGAGAATAGCCCCAGGAAGCATCCGTAATTTCGAAGATATTTCGCTATAATTGTTAAAGCTTAAGTGATGTACAAAGGCGTACCAAACAAAAAACGTAGATCTCGTTAAAACACAGAGGTTATGTTATTTTTGAGATAACCATTTTTGCAAGCGTGTTCCATACTGCTGGTTTCAAGTGATTTTATATTTTCTCGCATAACAAAGTCGTTTTGTATGGCCGTACAAAAAGAATGGAATGTCAAGGCCATTACATAGCTATCATCTTTTAAAAAATTGACTCGCTTAAGCCTAATGTATTCTGTTACTGCCACTGTTCCAGTAAGGGTAGCAGAACCATTGCTACAAAGCTTATTTGTATTAATATGAAGCAGATAGAAGAATAAGCGTTCTTAGCAGTAGTTTTTACAAGAGTAAGGAAAGTTATAGGAAGTCGCCTGACATACAAACGAAACACCAAATGACGTATGCTCTTATCCAGTCAGTCTAGCAGCGAAATCTGAACACTAATGGGAAAGAGATGGTTAACTACGTTTGAAAGTAGCGCACTGTTGTTTACACTACGGTACTGGATGTCATCAAGTTACAGTTCTACATACAACTCGTGGATATGCCAAATTGTGTGCAATAAAGGATCTGTTAAAGAGAATGGTGCACTTGAAATGAACAAAGTACATGCATGTCACTAGTGTCCACGCTTTGACTCCATCAGATCATGAGACCTCGCAATACGGAATTCATTATCACTTAGCGTAGTGAAAACGAACCGGTCTGTGAACGCCTAGATGCTACGAGCAGCGCGAATTAGTTTGTGCAACAGAGGCATAAGCAACATTAGCGCTACGGAAACATGTTTACTCTCATAAAAAGGGTAAAAGTGAAAGTAAGTAGGTATCAGGCTATGTTAACAATTTCAGTGACATCTTGATGTTCTCAGCTAGTCTCAATTATTTTGTATAAAGCATCCAACTTCTATGCATTTTTTTTTTATTTTAGCGTTGAACTAGCTTTTGTTATCCTTGGTCTGGTTCACAAACCCGGAAGTCTTCTTTCTCATTAATTATACTATACCTGTTTCTTTCGTATGTCCTCTACACTATCGTAAAACCTTTTAACATCTTTGTTATGGTTATTTTTTTGCTGCTATGAAGGGACATATGGTTTTCTCGGTATTATTGTAACCTTTGATTCAGGCAGTGGAAGGCGGAAATGTGTAGTGTTTAACGCCCGCTTTTACTACATACGGCACCACAGGCGGTGACACTGATGATACATGAGATGAAGATGGAGCACCGGTGGAATGAGATGGCGGGGGAAACCGGAGGTCCCGGAGAAAACCCGCCTCAGCGCCGTATTGTCCACAACAAATCTCACTTTGCAGTCGCCTGGGATCGAACCCGGGCCGCCTTGGTAAGAGCCAAGCGGTCTAACCACTTAGCCACGGCGCGGCCACATGGAAGGCGGTTAAACATATGCACAGTTTATTTTCCTTTCTTTTCAACCCTTTTTGTCATACGAGGTGGTTATTGTTTAATTTTTAGTTATCCTTTTTACTTGTACCTACCAGAGAGCAGATGGTGTACTTTCTTCATGAATTGTTCTTTCATTTTTATTTATTCTTAATAGGTCTGAGTACATCACAGGTAGGACATATTACAGAAAAGAGCCGCTTATCTTACTAGGGCTAGGTAACCAATAAATAATGCCCCACAATTTAGTTTGCCGTAAAAACATTTTTGAGAAATGTACAGATCTGGGTGCGACTTATTTGAAGTTTACCGCATGTGTATGCAGAATTTCAGTTTCTTACGACAAATAGCGTAAATGAGTTGTAATGTTTTGTAATGTTTTAAAATGACGTCTGTGACATACGCCATAAACAGCGTGCTGTGATTTAATTTCTCGTTGCAGAGAGAGAAACCATGGGGAATATTCATAAAAGTTTGTGGATTACCGTTGGTCGCTGCGCACAGAGAGCGGTGCTGAGGAGCTCCAAGATTTGCCACGGGCGAGAAGGCTTCACAGGTTGCAGCGGGTTGATTACATTCGAGAGGATCGACGCATTACGATTCGAAATTGTCACTGAAGCATCGGTAAGCGAAGGAAGTGTGAATGCGATTATTAATGTGCAAGAAGGGTTCCTCGATGTCCTACTGTCGATCACAAATTCCCCTCCTCCAAAAAGACATTGCTTGCGATTTGTTGCAACGCTTTGCAGCTGACGGGGAAGCATTCTTGTGCCAGACTGTGACAGGTGATGAAACGTGGTCGCATCACTTTGAGCCCGAAAGAAAAAAGACAATCGATGGATTGACATGTTCACTCTCCGCAGAAGAAAACATTCAAAACAATTCCTTTAGCCGGAAAAGTCATGATCACAATGTTATGGGATTGTGAGGGCATAATTCTAATTGATGTAATGCCAAAAGGCGGTACTGTTAATTCAGAAGTTATGTAAAAAATTAGACAAACTTAAAAAGCGCTTCCGGCGAGTGTAGTGCCATGTCAACACAGGGAGGTTTTCATTCGGCACGATAACGCAAGTTTCAGGACTTCCGCCAATATCATTAAACGGGGTTGGACAGTCCATTCACCGTATAGTTCCGATTTAGCCCCCTCAGATTTCTCTTGTTTGGGTCATTGAAGAATGCCATTCGTGGAAGACATTACGAAGACGACTAAGGTGATTCAAGCAGTGCAAACCTGGCTCCGCAGGCAGAGTGAAGAGATTTACTGACAGGGAATGCGGGCCCTCGTATCTCACTGGAGAGGGGCCGTGGAACTTCAAGTGATAATGTACAAAAATGAAGGGGCCAGACAAAACATTCTTTCATATACGTAAATTTCAATCTTGTGGAATAAATACTTTGAGGAAAAAAATGGGGCATTATTTATTTAGCAACCCTCGTGCATCGTGACGCCCTGAGATGGTGTCACGAAACGCGTCTCTAACTTCGTCCTACTGAATCCTATTGGCATTGAGTCTCGGCATAGATAGCCGAGCGGTTATACACAAGTATATTGGAGCTAGATCTACAAAGGTTCGAATTCCAGACATCATTTTGAATTTTATTATAGAAACACGAAATGTGTTTTACGCAAATTGTAATACAACATCCAATTGGTAAGCTTTACTTGATTTTATGGTACTTATGCTCTCACATAAACTCTGTTTTTAAACTAACCAAATACTAACTAGACCAAATGCCTAGTGAAATTTTCACGAGAGGATACTTCGCACTATGTCAGCACCATTCATAACATGAATGAGCCCGAGTGTTTACACAACCAATATTAAGGCAATTTTCTAATAACATTGCAATTATTTTGAAACCGATGAGAATATGTTACGCTTTTATAAATGACTGTGTTTATAATATTATTTATCTTCTGCAAGAAAAACATAAGGCATTGCTATTAAAGTAACAGCAATAAAACCAAACATGCAGATCAAGGATTCGAACACATGTTGGTTCACTTACGAGACACATGAAGCATCTCCCTATCTATCGCACAGTTTTGAAATGAAGCCAGAGTGGTATCAAAGATATATTGGAAAAATTGTTCTTTCACACTAGCCGTATGTAAGCCAAAGTGTGGAAAGGTAAGACTGAGAACTTCAATGCCATAGCCGGGATTCAAATCTTATATATACAATATCTTATAATTATTACTACTATTATTACTATTACTACTATTATTATATATAAATATTGTGATCGCAGCGTCATCGGATTCCGATGTTTTCAGAATCGAACTTTGTTTCTAGTAGTTGCTTTGTCTTTCTTTTTTTCTTTGTTTCTCTCTCTCTCTCTCTCTCTCTCTCTCTCTCTCTCTCTCTCTCTCTCTCTCTCTTTCCTTTTTTCATAAGGCCATATGCACAACGTATACAAATACGTATTAACCCAGTGGGAATTTGGGCATTTCTTTATGTGTGGAGTTACAGTAGCATTTTTGTGTATAAAGAAAAAAAAAAATGTCATCAACTCATCAGCATTAAGAAGACTGTCATGTTTCAGCGCGTCGTGGTGTAAACTCATTAGATCGTGATGCAAGCTATGTAACGATATGTTTTAGTTAGAACTTTTTATATGAATATAGTTTTCTGATATGACTTAGTAGGCTATGTAATGACAATATTAAAAACAAAATTAATAGAGGAGTAACGATAGTTACGGAAAATCAATAATCTTGAGATAGATATGTTCTTAAGTCTTGTTTCATGACGATGAAAAATGTTGCGGTGAATATAATTGTAAAGGAAAGTTAATAACCTTCAAAAAAAAAGTTATTCGGTATCCGTAATAGTGACGAGTGGACGTTAGATTATACAATTAAATTAAATAATATATCAAACTCGATCATCAAGAAACAATTTAACCCGCAATGATTAAGTTGGAGGTAATCTACAGTAGCAAATTAGAAGATAAAAAATTTTATCTGTCACTCTGATTAAGATGGATGGTTACAAATATGTCGTCCAAACGTGTGGCTGATTAAGTTGGAGAACCAACGTGCTTCCTATCTGCCGGTTACAAATTTGGCTCCTGAACGTGTGGCTCGATTAAGTTGGGGAAACAAGACGACCAAATAATAACGCCACAAATATGGCGTCGTTGGGCTTCGAATTGGTGGCAAAGGAAACTTCCAACTACTATCTACACATCGTAGAGAATCAAGACGACCAACTGCAAGTTAAAATACCTTAATGTATGAGACTCCGAAGCGGACGTAAATTGCCAGAAAGGATGGATCATCGCCAGCAATTTAGCGAACATGTGATTGAAGCAAACGTGCTTGCACAGGGTGAGAGACGTGTTAGTGAATCACCAGATGTAAGTACTTTAGACCAGATAGTGAAGATGTTAGCACAATTCGGTAGCAAGTTAGATTGCTTAAATGATAAAATAGAAAGTGCAAATACAAATCTTATTAGGAAAATAGAAAATCAGAATGCAGAACTCATTAGCAAGATAGAAAATCAGAATGCAGAACTCATTAGCAAGATAGAAGACGTAAATAATAAGATAGAAAGTCAAAATGCAGATTTGAGTAGGAAAATGGAAAATCAGAATGCAACACTCAGTGGCAAATTAGATGCTAAGATAGATAATGCCTATCACAAGAGAAAGATATAACTAACCTAAGTGAACAAGAGAGGTTAGAATTTGTACAGAATAGCCAATCTAATGAACTAAGTGAACTAGTTAGCCAAAAAATAAGAAATTTACGGACAAATGTTGACCTACCAAACAATGAATGTTATAAACAGATGGTTATTAGAAGATGTATGTTGTAAACTCAAACAATCAGTATTTTGATGTGAACTGTAATGTATATGTACACGAAACGTTCACACACACACAAATACACAATGAAGGTCATAGTGGTCACATGTATGATACACCACACAAAATAATATTGTTAAAGTTTTGTAAAAGATTTGAACACACAACTAACCTAACCTTCAAACAGTGTTATAATATACATAAAAACAAAAGATGTAATTAGCAAGTTCTGGATGCTTGCAAAGATCAGGTTAGTCAACTGAGGAAAATGTATCACACTAACTGTTCAAAAGTTATGATTATGAACTTTGTCATAGACACAGGACAGCTAAAAAAATTATGTGGGCAAATCACCCAACATGAACAGCAAAACAGAATTCTTTTGTATATAAATTGTATATATAATTTATTTTATTTCATTTGAATTATATATTCGTTTACCTATTGTTATGTTAGTAAAAAAAATCTTTATATTGTTATAGCATGTTTGTTCATTGTCACTAATTTAAAAATGTTAATTATAAAAATATTTTAATACAAATTTTGGGCGGGGCACACCCCACTCATAAAGACAAAGATATATATTTAAAAAATGTGTTATAGTAATGCTAAGTTGTTAAATGTTCATTTATTATTATATTTCATTTAATGTATGTTTATTGTTATATGTTATGTAATATTTATGTTATAGTTCATTGTTGTAAACAAAGTTGTTAAATTTGGGGCATTCTTCAAAATATATGGAAACACATTGTTGAAGTATTTTAGTTAAATAAGTTAAAATTATTTTCCATATATTTTGAAGACGGCATTTGTAACGATATGTTTTAGTTAGAGCTTTTTATATGAATATTGTTTTCTGATATGACTTAGTAGGCCATGTAATGACAATATTAAAAACAAAATTAATAGAGGAGTACGATAGTTACGGAAAATCAATAATCTTGAGATAGATATGTTCTTAAGTCTTGTTTCATGACTATGAAAAAATTTGCGGAGAATATAATTGTAAAGGAAAGTTATTAAAAAAAAAAGTTATTCGGTATTCGTAATAGAAACAAGTGAATTGTAATCTAGATTATACAATCAAATTATATAGTTATCAAACTCTGCCATGAAGAAGTGCAATTTAACATGCAATGATTAAGATGGACATCAAGAAACAATTCGACCCGCAACGATAAAAATAAAAACGCCACAAATTTGGCTCCCGAACGTGTGGCTCGATTAAGTTGGGGAAACAAGACGACCAAATAATAACGCCACAGCTATCACTGCACGTGGGTATAGTCGGTGTTTGTGTACACAAAGCCACATCCTGCGGAACAATAGTGTCCTGCTCACACATTTTCTCCACCCAGGTGTACCGCAGAAGGCAAATGAACATGACTGATCCTGTAAATGGAACCTTGGCAGAGGTAAAGTTAAAGAGTGGAAACTGTGAATATTTCTTAGACAATACGAAAGGACAACAATGTTGCCACGCTTTTTTAAAAAGAAGAAGCGTTCCATACTTCCTATTGATAACGTTGATAACATTGTCTCTCAATTAACGCCATCCTCTAGCATAGGTTTCTTCACCTGCGTTCTGATTGCGAAGCCAGATGTGTTGGGGTTGTCGGCCAGGAAGCTAACCGTAGCATCGTGGATTTCTGATTTTTTACAATGGCTCCGGTAGAAGCCATACATTGTTATACTACTACATCGAGTACCACTTCTTTCTCATCCTTGTGCATATCCACGAACGGTGAAATTGGTCCTTGGTAACACGCCGTTGATGGATGACGCGCAGCAAGTGTTCTAGATCGAGAGCAAACATGATCACGGAAAATACATATCTTTGGCGGACGATGGCTCTAACCGAAAATGCTCTGGTGAGATATCCTTTGACTTTAACTTTGGAATGGGCCACAGGGTCGAAATCCGTGGAACCATCAATGAAAATTTAAGGATATTAATGTTCCGTAAAATTGCTTAGAGAAAGGCATGACTGACTAATTTCATCGAGTGTTTAACATCCATGGGGTAGAACCTAATAATGGGGTAGATGTTTTCATGTTGGAGTATAAAATGCGGATTGCATAAAATTCGAGAATAAGGGGCAGCTGACTCACCTGGTATATGTATGTATGTATGTATGTATGTATGTATGTATGTATGTATGTATGTATGTATGTATGTATGTATGTATGTATGTATGTATGTATGTATGTATGTATGTATGTATGTATGTATGTATGTATGTATGTATGTATGTATGTATGTATGTATGTATGTATATATATTGTCACCCGGGCGTTGGAACACCCTGTGGAAGCAGCTGAGAGCGGAAGACAGGGGAGGTCCGTGTTAGCCACGCCTCCCCCTCGTCCGTCTTATAGTGGTGACAGGGACGGCTGGGGAAAGAAACATAATTGTGCGGTCTGTTTCTCTTTCACCTGTTCTGGAAATCACGGGATCTTTCAAACTTCTGGAATCTTCGCCTGGGAACAAGAAAAGCCGAGAAGACGGCGAGATGCCTATAAAAAGGGCTGCAGCTAGTCAGAAGTTTAGTGTGTGAGTGAGGACAGTTCTTGGTGTAAGGACGCAGTGCTAGTGAGAAGACCGTACGTAATTACGAGTGCAATTGTAACGGACGAACTGGTGAATCGTAATTGTGTGCATTACGTAATTTTATGTAATTGGCAAGTGTTTAACTGTAAGTCGGTGGAAATAAAGAACATTTTTGAGTGGTGAAATTGGACTTTTCATTTCACGAACCCACAAAGTCACAATATATATATATATAACATCACTGGCAGTTCCACTTCTTGTCATATTTTACGATTGAGTATAGCTAAAGAGGAACTATGTACAAATATGAAATGTGATGTGATGTGCTAAGATTATTCCGTGAATGGAATTGTAGAACAGCACTGACGGCCAATAATAATATTATTATTATCATTATCATTATCATTATCATTATCATTATCATTATCATTATTATTATTATTATTATTATTATTATTATTATTATTATTATTATTATTATTATTACATTTAATGCACTTTAAACAACCAATTTCCTTTATTTCATTTTACAAATTGTGAACTGGAAACCTGGCGTGATAATTTTATTGGAAGTTGATAATCGAGCTAGCCTATTAGGTTTCAATGAAACTATAGTGACAGCCGACCCTGTCACTCTTAATTACAACGAACTGTCTGAAAAATTACGTAATACTTAATGGGGATAATTCTTGCTTTATGTCAGGTTACGACCGAATGTTATTTTTTCTTTACCTTAAAAGCAGTTAGTCTGTCCTTATATAAACGTTTCTTCGAGGAAAACCTCTGCAAACAGGTTTCTTAAACGGAGTACTGCATCAACAGACGAGCAAATATATACACAGACCAGTTTATTAGTTACCCTGAGCGCATTTATGGCAGTGCTAGATTAGTAGAAAGTATTTTCATAAGCCAATCTAACTTCTTAACGTAATAAATACCTATACACACTGGATTATCAATGAAGAGACAGTTTCATCCTGAGTCGTTAGCAAAATGGATTTTGCACAGATGCAAGTTTTTTAAATACACGAAGCTTCCTTATGATTAATGGTTTGCATAAGCTACAGAAATGTAATATTTCCCACTGTACACCAATCATGCGAATGAACTATTGAAATGTGAATTGTCTTGGAATGCGTCGTACGGGTAAATTGAATAAAATCAGAAAGCTGAAATTACCTATGTGGAATCTTTACATTCACGATATTTTTCCTTCTATTATGAGCAATAGTTTTAAATTAAAACTGTAACACTGACCAATATTAAATGTTTCCGGTACTGGGATGTGTGCTGTACCAATTAATCTGTATTTATTTCTCTTAGTTTTGTAGTGGTTTGATTTTACGTTTTGAAATTTTGCTGTTTGATGGATCGCCAATTCGTAATAAAATAAATTTTATCTTTTAATATACATATGTTTTGTTATAATTTGTTCAGTCTTGAGTTATGTTAAGATGTTTTTAATTTATATGCTGGATTGATCAAAGAATTTAACTTCCTTTCCCCAGCTTGAATTCAATCGGTGAGCACCAAACTTTATCTCTGGGACGTGGACTCGGATCGATGTATTTTATCATTCCAAAATAATAATACTGGTACTTCTTTGCAGATTATTACTTAATCCCCTAACACAACTTATGAATCAAAAACACAATAATCCACAATTACTACCAAACTCGTCGTCCCTGTACCGATACTAAATCTTTCACCACAAAACATAACAGATGTTGAATCCGTCTCCTTGGTAACCTTTTCTTTTTATGCACCTACATTAAATTCTCATCGCCAACTATACTTATTGTCTTCCTTTTTAATCACTACTACACTTTCATACAGTAAACTAATACTTCAACTTTTTTAAAATTTCCGATAGCACCACATAATCTATAAACATCTGATTTGTGGCCAAACATGAATAATGGCTTCAGTTTTCAGTACTACGTATCTTAAACGAGGCGCTTCCAGCAGCTAGGACAAGCTATGGTACAGATTTGAGGCGATGGTGTCAATTTCTAAACATACACCTACCATGCATCAGAGACTGAAATCAAGTACTTAACGCTGAAAGAAAAGTATATGAGCCCCTTACGAATTTTGTTAAAATATTTTGGAAATACAGATATGCTTGACGACGGCAAGTAAGTCTTTTGCAACCGGAAAGAAAAATCATATTGATTGTTAAGATCTGTCCTGATGCCGCTGTGAAATTGTTATTGCAACATAACTCATCCCTGTAGTAATGTAATGTCATTTTAACTTTTGGCCAATATCTGCTGGTGAGTTTACAACGAGCCCTTCTGTTAGCTGAACCAAGGTGCTTTATAACATGGAATAATACAATCGAGGTTAACCATAGAAATCTGCAGCAGCGACCTCTATTTTATGGTCATTGTGGACATGTAACCTGTTGAATATGTACCAATAAATAACATTGTACAGTTAGCGACCAATAAAAGAATGGACATCAAAGTACGCACGAAGTGCAAATATCTACTCCTTTATGAATCACCCCGTTGATGCTATATGCCTGCGAGGTCTGGGGCATGGCCGCAGATTCCCGGCTGGCATATCTTCAACGCGCTCAGAATAGAGGACTTAAGTCCATCTATTCAGTAGGCCGATTCTTCCCAGTAAGGTTCCTCCATGAAGCCTCGGGTCTTCCATACATGGAAGATGAAATTAGACGCCGGGCTACAAAATTATACGCACAGTTACCTTTGCACAGAAGTGCCCTGGTTCGGTCTCTTGGTGATTATGATCCCACAAGACGTCGTCGCCGACTATTCCGGGTCCCCCGCATGGCTTGCGGGCATCCGAGGTAACCACGGAGCATTTCCAGCAGCAGCAAAAGCTGAGCTCCCATAAGCTACCAAGAGTTGTTGGTCTCAAAATTAAACAAAAATTCAGACAAAATTCAGTTCAAATCAAAATAAATCTTTCAACGCCAGGGTGCTAGTGATAGCATTCTATCCTTCTAGAGGAGTCAATAAACTACCTCATATTCAATCCACCATTCTCAAAGAAAAACAGCCATCCTAACCCATCCCGAAAAAAATCCTATCTGTGGTTAAACCCTATCCTGGGTGGGCGCACAGCAACAATCTTCAGGCTAACACAAGCCTACCAGTACCTGCGAGCGAGCGAGCGAACAAAGATTAGGTGATTTAGGCAGTACTGGAGCACATTGGCTTGTTGTTCACTTAATTTGTCTCATGAAGAATATCTGCAATTAATTATACATATTGGAAATAACAAAAGTATTGGCTCTTGGCAAAATGGTAATGAGGAAATGCTCAAGGCATACTCTCTTTTCCATAGACTGAAGAAGCGCCAAATTAGTTTCATTTTTAGTTTGTATTATTTCACTGGATGATTTTCTGTGTGAACAGCCTAAGTAAAATATGACATCACGGACAAGAACCCAGTTCATATCACTTAAGCATATACTTAGGTTATAAACGGAAAACTTTCAAAAATTCTTCTTACTCAAAAAAAAAGCTTATTTTTTATTTTCTTAAAATGATTCTAAATATACTTTCTCTAGCATGTATTTGTAACAATTGCAAAAGGTGTTGTTATTTCAGTCCAAAAATCGATTGGATCGAGAACCCACAAGCAGTACACGCATTGAGGTCACATAGAATGGGGGAAATCTCTTTTAGAAGAGGGGAAAAAAAATCCGCGCAGGAAGTGTGTGTGTGTGTGTGTGTGTGTGTGTGTGTGTGTGTGTGTGTGTGTGTGTGTGTGTGTGTGTGTGTGTGTGTGTGTGTGTTAAATCTTTTCAATAACTGCTTATTGACACCAAGGTCGCGGGTTTAAATCCCGCCCAGATCGATGTTTCGTAAGTGTGCTTAAAAGCGACAGCCGTATGTCAGTATATTTACTGTTCTGTAAATCAACTCATATCGGCGCCGCTGGATATTGATAGCGTCGTTAACAAGCAAGATAACTTATGAACTGGTCACTTTGACATTCTATCCCTATGCAAGTATATACCTATATTTTCTGGAAATAGCATTACATTTTTATAACTGGCGAACTCTAAAAGATGGTTTTACTGATCAGTGATTACACAAAACCATTCAGAAGGAAGATAACTTCACAGGCAATTCGCAAAAAAAAAAAAAAAAAAAAAAAAAAAAAAAAAAAAAATAAACAAATAAATAAAAATAAAAAATGTCGATTCAATAGTTGAGCAAATGGTGGTTTGCAACGAATAGGAGTCTAATTAAAATCCTTAGAGCCATTTTTTGACGAAATATTTTGCATACAGAGCTATCATTTACGGTGGACATTTTCTTAAAATCTCAACAACACGTAACTTCAATACTAAGTTTGACTGTTATCCGCATTTTCTTTTTGAGTTACGCTGTTCTCTTTCGCACACTCATAGGCGCACGCACTCACACACAACAGACAAAGACGGACAGACACTAACAAAAAATGCTTACCTATTACAGGTATCTCAGAACTTTTATTTCTAGCGAAATTTCGATATCAAATTTTGAGTTAGTTATGTGTCCTTTACGTAACATTAGAATTAGGATGAATGGTAATGGAGATAAAGTGAAAGGAAATTCGGAGGATGTAATTAATCCACCCAACATTCGCCTGGCAACCCGGGAAAAGCCCCGAAAAAACCATGGGGCAGGTAGGTCGGCCACGAGAATCGAACAGCCACAGACGAAACTGGCCGAGGCATACCGCTCGGTTTTGTAGTCGCGCTGCTCGAACGGTTACCATGGATCTATTTTGTTAATAGAAACCTCTCAGATAAGGCACTAATTATTCTTGTAAGAGTGAAAGGGGCACTGATGCGCCTCCCGGGCCTGTGCTAAGCACCAATGAACGTATCACTTCAGCCAATGGAATTCGCAGGAAGCACGAAAGAAAGATAATGTTCACTCCGAGTGGGGTAATCAATCTGCCTGCCTCAGTAGCGTGGTGATAGCATGTCTGCCTCACGTTCAAGAGGTCCAGAGTTCGAGTCTCGGTCAGGGCGAGTTACCTGGATAAGGTTTTTTCTGGGGGTTTCCCTTATCCTGATCGGCGAATGTCAGGTAACTCTAAGTTCTATGGATCCTGGGCTCATTTGAGCATCATTTCGCCCATTCCATTCATCGTCCGATATGATTTAACGTTGTAGGACGTAAATTGCAAAATATAAAAAATAAAAAATAAAGTGCGTTATCTGAGGTGTCTATTACCAAAAATAAATCCATGGTAACCGTTCGAGCAGCGCGACGATACCTAACATAGAAATAAAGAACGTAAAATTGGTTACAATATTTTACCTATCGAGCTGCTTATATGCCCGAATATAAATGCACATTAAGGATAGAATGTTTTGACTGATACTTGCCGTTAGCTTTGCTATTAAATAGTTGAATTTTATAAAATTTAGACAGTGAAAAGTGCAGTAACATGTACAGATTTGCTTTTCATTGCAATATTTCTATATTACAGCAGTGACTGTATGTCTTTATACAAATAAACATGATGCAAGCTAACGCATGAAGGGCTTAGATATCTTCCTTTTAGTGATTAAAGAAGCAACAATTTGAACAGCTGATAAGGTGCAAATGAAGCTTTAATTTGTATACCTAGCACTTTTCTGTATCATATTGGAGAAGTGCGTCTGTATTAACTTACACTAATACCAAACACCTTCTGAGAATGATCTTGGCTACAGACTATCAACATCTATTAATAAGCAACGGATGTCTTTTCCCCTGCTAACTTTAATGCAAAAATGGCCAGAAAGTGCTGTAACATGCTCCCCTATTGCTAGGTTTGCAATACTTCAATCGACATTGCTTTGCTTGCTCACTATGGCAGTCATGTAAATGCAAATAAAATATAGGGTTAATGTCAGCTGCATGCCTGTAATATGGTAAGGTAGCGTGTATTGCAACTTGATTCACAACGAGAGGTTCTTTATCTTAAACGAATATTTAAAAACACGGGCAAGCGAGTATGCAAAGTAATATCAATTGCACCAAGGGAGAACACGCCTAATAGGAAGCAAGATTATGAATGGAAATGTGTCCCTATGGTTGAATGGATACGCATACAGTTCCCACATACGTAGACAATGTAAGTGCACATGTCGAAACCTAAGATACGTACATGCAATTGTGTTACATACTACAAACAGGGCATAGAAGTATAAAGAAAAATAAGAAAACAAAACGAAATTTAAAAAGCAAACGGACAAGTCACTCTCCTGCTTTTTATACCATCTGAAGTTTAAAAGCATTTTACTCTCATACGAATCATATTTTTATGTTATTTGGCTCTAAATCTTAACTTTCTTTTTTTAATTTAATGATGAGCCTTAACTTGTAGGTCGGTTGCTCCAAATACTTTACCAAGTGACTTGAGAGCAGTGAAGCTTGACAGTCAGGTTTTGCTGCTCCTTTCTCATTAAATACGAGCAGACTTTCTTCTTAGGGGGAACAAAATTAAAACATATACACACAAGCTAGGCTGTTTTGAATGATAAAGTTACGTGGACGTTCAAAGTGTTAATTTAAACCTTGTTTTGAATCACAATTACAGCAATAATTTTTATTTGCCTAAATTATTATTATAGATACCTTTTTTGGAAATAATTATAAGCATACTATTTCAGAAGATTCTGTAGTAAGACTACCAATGGTTTTGTATCGATTTCAACAAAATTTGAAATCCCTCGGGCATTTTCTTCAGGCTTTACACAAAAGCTAAACTCGGTACGTACAGAATTTGCGAGTTGCCTTATAGCTATTAGAAGCTATGAACATATGTTCTGGCAAATGTACTTAAAACTGTAATTTCTAATTTTATCATCTAATTAAGAGTTCATGTATATATTACACTACCGTAGTTTGTATAAAAATGTACATTTATAGTATTGTGACTTTGTGGGTTCGTGAAATGAAAAGTCCAATTTCACCACTCAAAAATGTTCTTTATTTCCACCGACTTACAGTTTAGCACTTGCCAATTACACAGAATTACGTGCTGCACACAATTACAATTCACCAGTTCGTCCGTTACAATTTCACTGTACGGTCACAATTACGTAAACTCCGATACACATACACAGTTACGTAAAGTCTTCCGTTGCACAATCTTCTCGTTCATTAACACGTCACTGACTAACTCTTACACCAAGAACTGCGACTGTCTCCTCACTCCTCCTCGTGCACGACGTGTAGCTTATATAGGGTACGCTTGCCGATCTCGAAGGTTCCCCAGTAGATGAAAGATCCCGTAATTTCGAGAACACAGGTGGAACAGAAACAGACGGCACAATGATGTTTTTCTCCCGGCCATCGCCTGTCACCACTATAAGACAAACGAGGGGAGGGCGTGGCTAACACGGACCTCCCTTGCTGTCCGCTCCTAGCTGCTTCTATAGGGTGTTCCAACGCTCGCGTGACAGTATTTACAATAAGTTTGCAAGTTTCTGTAGTCCAGTCCAGTTATCTGCAGTGTCACCTTTCAATAAGCGAAGGTAAATTCTTCTGGCAGTTCCCATAAGTACCGTTGATCTTGTGGGGGTAGTAAATCAATCATCACTTTTTAAATTAACTATGTTGGTTTAGGACGTACGATTTGAAACACGTTCGTTATTACCTGCGGAAATCCCAATAAAAAGTTTTGTAACCAACAGTAAACCGACCGGATGGCTCAGGCGGTTTCGTCTGTGACCCACATTCGGAAATCTCGAGTTCGATTCTCGCTACCTACCTGACCCATGGGTCTTTTTTGGGGATTTTCCCGGGATGCCAGGCAAAGGCTGGGTAGGTTAATTACATCTCCCGAACTTCCTCCCCCTCTATTTCATCGCCATTATCATTTCACATCATCTCTCACCTGCTGGTCTCTTTCAGGGTAGTAGTGTCGGCGGTGCATAGCAGGATGATATGCTCAGTGAACCACTTCATCCTTCGGTAGGTCGGTTGCCGGTCTCCGAACCGGCTGCTGGGACTAAATCCGAACCACAGTAGGGGGAATGTCCACCTGGCCTACCGCGGGAGGTTTCCATCTAAGTAAAAATATAGGGAACCTGCCTTCTGCACGGCCGCCCTCTATCTCCCCTTTCCTCATCCTTCCCTCAGGGGATGACCCACTTAAGGGCATAGGTAAAATAGAACAAGACTGGTCGCAGTGCCGAATAGCCTCTGTAGTAATCCTAATCCAACAGTAAAGCGCTTTTGAAAACCAGCAAGTTAATGTTTTTCAGGCATATCCGAAGTTAATTAGGTGAGTTATTAAAGGCAGAAATACTTAAAACGATCCTATGGGCAAGGACCCGAGTTGGAACAGCCATATTACTATGAGACATACCATCTTATTCGGACAGAGTATTAATTTGTAATTTCGCTACCACTCTCTAGGAGGTACAGGAAGCTACATTTTATCCAAATGTCGAGATTTCACCAGAAATATGTACAAGTTTGAAGCAATCTGAATCCAACAACTAAGAAACAAAACGCCTATTACTTTTAGAAAACGATATGTGTAAAGCTTTTTATAAGGCTTTTTCTCAGAAGTTATTTCACTACAGGTCCTGGACGAGGGTGTTTGGGAAGCACCGTTCCAGGTCTGTTTTCGGTACATCTCCAGCCCTACAAGTTACTAAACACTGAGAAAAACCAGCGGAAGGGGGAGGGAACCTCAAAGAAGGAGTTCTTGGGAGCATTTGAACCATGGTCCTCCCGTTCACAAGTCTACGTCTTGTAAATTAATTATTCTTTCACACTGGCCGTGTGTAGGCTAAATTGTGGAAACGTAGAGTCAGAATGAAAAATTCAATGCCATAGCAGGGATTTGAACCACGGATCTTCTGGTTTCCCTCCAGCCGCACTACCATTGTGCTACTATAGCCAACGTGCAGATATGACATTAAATTCTCCAACTGACTCGCTGGACCAGAAGATCCGTGGTTCAAATCCCGGCTATGGCATTGAATTTTTCATTCTGACTCTACGTTTCCACTAAATATTGTAGTTTTTTTATTTGTTTTTGCAAAAATGTTGTGACATGCAAAAGAATGTGTATTTTAAATTTAATGCATTCATTTTTATAGTTTTTCAGAAAAAAATTACATTCGTTGTACAAATTAATCAGAGTTTGCACAAAGAAATCACATTTCGAATATATATGAGAACAAAACCGAGAAGTAAAATTGCCATATTTAAATATTTAAATATCTTGTTTGTAACCATTTATCCTCATTAGTTGAATTACCTAGGTCATATTTCGAGCAATTTAAAAGAGCTGCAACCCCTACCGATTTTTTAAAGTATATTCTTTCCGAGTTTCTACTGAGAATGTGGAAAATGTTAATTACGAACTACACAGTACGGAAACATTTGGGTGGTAAAAGTGAAAGAAAAAATGAAGTCTGGTAAAAGTTTTGGATATGAATACATTTTTCTCTTGGACATTATAGGTCATATTTGAAGCTTTAAAATATTCTGGATAAAAGCTAGGGTAAGTCATGAAGTTAAAATGTCCAAGGATTTTTGGACACAAAAAATACAACAAACTTTTTATTATTTTTTAACTCTGGCGAAATTTCCCATAAATAGCATGCGTTGTCTGTGTGAACTTCATAATTAAAAGTAAAAATATTGGATGAGTACAGAACTTGGAATCAATATTTCCCAAAGAGGCGACAAAAAGATTTTCTAAAAAAATCTCCACCTCTGCAAACAATGAATCAATCTATGAATAAATGGAATCTATCAACGAATCAATCCATGGAACCCACCCATTCATCTTATGAGAAACATAGGGCGTTAATAAAGTTATTTCCATCAATGTTTCCAGAATAAACGAATTTGTAGCAATCAGCCGAAATGAAAATTGTTAATCTTAGGAGCGCGGTGATGTAAAGCAAAATTTTGAATAAGTATTTTGTTGAGATTTCTCTTTTCCTGCAAATCTAAATTTTAACATAAGATTCTTTTCACGGTGCACTCACTTCTTTTAAGCCATGTTCAAGTCGAATGTTGGTCTGAAGGAAGCACTTCTGAAACTTGGATGATATAAGACCAAAATGAATGACAAATCAAAATCCCAAAGTAATAATAATAATAATAATAATAATAATAATAATAATAATAATAATAATAATAATAATAATAATAATAATAATAATAATAATAATAATAATAATAATAATAATAATAATAATAATAATAATAATAATAATAATAATAATAATAATAATAATAATAATAATAATAATAATAATAATAATAATAATAATAATAATAATAATAATAATAATAATAATAATAATAATAATAATAATAATAATAATAATAATAATAATAATAATAATAATAATAATAATAATAATAATAATAATACTGTTTACTGCAAAAATAATAGAAATTAGTGTTTTGAAGATATGAGCTGTCGAGGATACATCTATGCGCGCATACGTTAACACACACACATCTACAAACCAAAATACTGCCAATATTTTGCAGGGCGAGCATATAATTTGTTTGCAAATGGTCGACTTCCTATCAGTGTATTTTTCCTGGGGGTTGGAGGGAAGGCAGCTTTGCTGTTTTATACAGGTGCAGATGTAAAATTGCGTCGATTACCTTCAGGAAACAGGTAGCTTATTCACTCGAGTTCCGCGTTACAAACCCGGAAGCGGCGATGACTCTTATCGATGCATAAGACTGTACTTTGCCAACCGTTTCCTGTGAGAGGACGGTTACATCGTAGGGGGGAACTACCCCCTCTCGAACTCTGCGGGTTTTTTTTTCTAAAGCTCGAATGAGAACAGAAGACTTTGAAAGGTCTCACTTCCGATCAGCTGCTGGTGAGTTTCAGGCTGGTTTCTGTAGCAGTAGCTATTTAAATGGTCATTTTTATTCTCGTAAAAATGCAATATGTTTGTACATGACAGAAATAGCAGCAATACTTTATACGTTTTTCCAACTGTTTTACTAACAGTTATCATCAATTATATTAGTTTTCTAAAAGTTAGATTTGTTGAAAAGAGCTTGCTATATTGAACTTAATTTTTTTTTTTTTTTTTTTCAGAAATCAAAAGTAGTTTACAGTATCTCTTGAGAGGATGTGGCAGCAAAGCAGCATTCTAAATTAAACCGAATCTAGTTCTGAAGCTATAAGGATGCATTCATGAAATATTAAGCGTCGCGGTGGTAGTGGAAATGCCTTTCCTGCACAATAGATAGGGTTGGTGATTTCTGCAGCCTTTATAAATTTGACATTTAGATTTTACAGGATTTTGAAAAGAAAGACAAAAGAACAACAGATAAATATGAGGTATCTTTTGACAATACGTTAATCAATTTTTCAATCATATTTGTGAAGAATAAAACGAAATAGAAAAGCATAAAGTAAATGACTTTGCTTTAAGTCAATACATGTTAAAGCAATCAGAGTTGATACCGCTAAAGCGTACAACACGAAGGTTAAATTATAATGCAAAACCACAATAAAAACAATATATATATATACATATATACAACATAAATTGCA
Source organism: Mantis religiosa (assembly GCA_030765055.1). Classification (NCBI taxonomy): domain Eukaryota; kingdom Metazoa; phylum Arthropoda; class Insecta; order Mantodea; family Mantidae; genus Mantis; species Mantis religiosa. The sequence continues at coordinate 99,086,440 of CM060953.1, forward strand.
TGTTTTAGCAAGATCTATATTTTTGTGAATTAAGACTTTATCTTTTACTGTTTATGCAAAAGTCATCCAAAATAAAAAAAAATTGCAGGACACTCCCGGAAAATTCAATTTGTACAATTAATTTATCATGAAAATAAATTTAGAGGAATTTTCTTGTAGATCGTGTCGTATTATTTGGAAGCGGCTGAACTCAAATATGAACTTAAGTAAATACTTACATATTTATCGTGTTTTCATTTTTGAGTTACTCTGTACACAAACACGCGCGCGCACCACGGACCTTTTTCTAAAAATGCTTGTTTTATGGCCAAGGGTTCCCGAAACGTTTCCATGACAACTCGACATCGAATTTTTGGGAGGAATGTTACACTTTCCCTACTCACTATCCCCCTGTTACATATAATAAAGTATGGGCTACATCCATGTGATTTACTATGGCCCTTCTTCAACTATTTTTACAAATCTTGTTACATTCTTGAAGGCATGTTCTTGGCATTGAGCGGTACTATGTGGTCGCTGTCACTGCGGAGCGGATCCTGGCACCGGGTTGAACTTTCAGCACTAATTAGGGACTTCCGCGCGTCTCTGTAGTCTCCTCACCTTATCCCTTCCTCTTGGAAGGCGTTAGCTTGCAATAGATCTGTGTAGAGGTTGTAGTGAGCGAGATGTCTTGCTCCGCTGTGTGGTCTTTACACTTTTGCTCTACTCTGTAGGTACAATGGAATTATTAGGAATATAATAGGCTTAAATGATGTTCAAATGTTATAAAAATTGATCCATATGTATGTAATAGCTATGAAATTCCATTTTCTTCACACGAGGAGAGAAAGAGTACTTCATCTGTTACTTCTACTTACTCTTTAAGAAGCTTTTCTTAAAAATTTGATGTTCCACATTATATTCACTACTCACGTACAAATAATTATTCTTCCAAGCGCTTATTCTATATCTACTTCAGGTTAATCGACATGTACATTTGCAGAAAGTATCTTATTGTGTATTTTAAGTTTAAGGGGAGTAAGAAAAGGCAGTAACCTGCCTGCAAAAGTAAAATCTTTCAAGAGCTAGCCATTAAGTAATGGCTTTTAGATGACATTCTCTTGGATAAGTATAGGAATGAAAAAGGTTGTTTTCGACCAATCACTCGACTTGCTATTATACAAACTATTCCTACAAATTCCGCCATCTATATGTTTCGTGCCTTTTGCAGAAATGGTTTTACCATTTATCTCTTTTTCTGTTGACAGGGTGGGAATAGCGAAATGCAGTAGACCTAAGACAATCGAGCCTTTTAAAAGTGAAGCCGAATGGGTATATGTTGGATAATTATCGTTAGCCTCTATAGTTTATGTATATAAATGTACATTTGCTCGTATTCAGCGAGATTCATCCAATACGTTCTTGCTCTCAATTGCATTATTGATAACTTCATTCAACGTGGATCACAAAAGACTCAGGACACTCAGATCAATTCTCCTTTCACATGTCGTGAAGAGGGGTACTGAAGTGTCCGATTTTACACATTGAAGAGCGATATTGTTTTGTCTAACTTGTTATCGACTTTTATAAGGTCATCCTCTAAGACCTCAATTTTCGAGATTGCTCACGAAGCCTTCTTTCTGCCCTGTTTAACCAATATCCTTTTGTGTTCATTTTATAATTCTTTTCACGTACGCCCGCGCGCGCGCGCGCGCACACACACACACACACACACACACACACGCATACACACATCTCCGAATGTACACATATCAACACAAGTACACATTGTACCATTCATCAATCCATTCGTCAAGAAAGAAGCAACTAACACAATAACATCCCCCAACCCTCTGCACAACACTCATCCACAGACATCAGCAGCTGTAAACATAATCATTACACATATGCATTTTAAACACACATATCATATATAACATAGTCACTTCTGTACAAGACCCCTGTTCCAACAACTTCTCGCTCATATTCTACTTTTGTTCTAATGCATGTTAGATATATGCCTTTAATTTTAGGCCCGCTCTACGTCAACATAGATGTTTCAGGTGGCTTATCTCCAAATCGACTGTGCCAGAATCAGGAATTCCATCCAACTAAAGGATATTACCATCACCACTAATAATTATATACGGGGCTATTAAAAAAGAAAGAAGATATTTCATTTATTTCTTCCAAACTATATAAGATAGAAACATTATTCCAACCTTCGTGAAGAGAGAAAGGTTTACATTTTTATATTATGTATTCAATATGAGCACCGTGTGTTACACGACAAATGTCTAAACGGTGGCTCATTTCTTGCCACTCACGAATCAACTGGTCTCCAGTTATCGAATTCACAGCTTCAACAATTCGTAGTCTTAGATCTTCAAGAGTGTCAGACATGGGAGGGATAAAAACACGGTCTTTTACGTAACCCCACAGTTAAAAATCACACGGAGTGTGATCTGGAGACCTGGGAAGCCACCGGTGATAAAGTTGATCTTGTGCTCCTTTTCTTCCAATCCAACGTCCTTGGAAATGTAACGTCAAGTAACGTCGGACGTGGTAAGAGAAATGCGGCGGGGCACCATCTTGCATGAAGATGACGTCATCTGAATCTTCAAGTTGGGGAATTAATCAATTTTCAAGCATGTCTAGATAGGTTAGTCCTGTTACAGTTTTCTCCATGAAGAAGAAAGGCCCATAAACCTTGGTTACAGATATGGCACAGAAGACTTTCACCTTTGGCGAATCTCTTTCATGTTGAATAACTGCCCTAGGATTTTCACTTGACCAAATTTGAACGTTATGGTGATTAGCTTTACCAGAAAGATGAAAAGTGCATTCATCGATAAAAATTAATCGTTGAGAAAAATTGTCTTCTTCCCTATCATCCAACATGCCAATGTACAATTCGTACCTTTAGTTGTGGTTGTCAGGACACAATGCTTGCAATAACTGCAGTTTGAATGGCTTCAGGTACAGACGATGTTTTAGAACTCGCTATACCGTTCGTTGAGGAATCTGAAGTTCCATGCTTGCTCGTGATGTGGACTTCTACTTCTTTGGGTTTCTTTCGTATAGATACTAATGCGATCGACATTCTCGTCGATGTGCGAGGACATCCCATGTTTTTCCTTTTGCAGATGCAACCATCTTCTACGTATTTTCGATGCCACTCGTAAATTTGTTTATGATGCGGCGGATGTTTATTAAATTGACGGCGAAATGCTCGTTAAACTGCAACAATGGACTCTAGTTTTGCTAACTGCAGCACACAAAATGATTTCTCGTCGCCATTTTATACACACAAACAACCACAACAGCGCCAATGTGGACGTGATTGGAACTATTACCCTTGTCCCTCTTCCGCGCTATTTCAATCGTAAACTCTTCTGAGTCATGAACGTTGGAATCATGTTTCAACTTTTGTAGTTTGGAAGAAATAAATTTTGAAATCTGTTCTTTCTTTTTGAATAGCCCTATATTTGCAAATGAGTCAATGTAGGACTACTGTACTTAAAGACGTTTTTTAGCTCTTCTATGGATCCAAAGTTCTATCATTTTTTGGCTGTGGGCTTTGTTTCTCTCGTCAGTCCACGTTGTTCCAGTCTTTTTCTTCGGTTTGTCTTCTTGGTTAACTTGCTACTTATGCATCTACACTCTGAACACTCCCATGATATTATTATTATTTATTTTTATTATTATGAATTAGCATCAGTATATTATTATTATGATTATTATTATTATTATTATGATTATGATTATGATTATTATTATTATTATTATTATTATTATTATTATTATTATTATTATTATTATTATTATTATTATTATTATTATTATTATTATTATTATTATTATTATTATTATTATTATTATTATTATTATTATTATTATTATTATTATTATTATTATTATTATTATTATTATTATTATTATTGACGTCTCTAGAGCTTAGTAACATCTAGGTTATATCCCAAGCAAACTGCTCACGATCGGTAGTTTTCACTTTCACTGTGGCTTCAGTCGTTAGGTTCTAATATTTTCGGTCTTTAACATGTGAAGCTCGCAAGCACACTCATTCATATTTCTGTAATCTACTAATGGAGGAAAACATTCCATCCATCACCGGAAAATGTAACTGAATGTTCCTTAAAAACTAAAATAAATACCTAATTATGCCAGAAGTCCATTTTCTTGTATAGACATAATTTTATGTGTATTTTTGTATACATATTACATAATTGTTGTGCTTTCCTTGAAGGAAATCGGCTTTCATTACTGTCAGAACCTGCCACTCAGATCTTCTTTGCCCTTTGCTCCCGGTTTTCAATATTTTTCCCTCACTGTCTATTAGTTCGGCTAACCCCCCAGGGGCCTACTTCGGTAGGTAAGGGTTTGGCGCACCCGGGGTCCCGAGCCAACAGTCTCCCTCGTGTGGGCTCCTCTTCGTGGTTGAGGGAGACGGTCAACAGGCCCACCCACGTATAGGCCGTGCGTGGAGACCCGTGGAGAAGGATTTTAGATTCTTTTCTGGTTTAGAGTTTAGGATTTAGTGAACGAAATTTTTAGTAGGTTTTGATTGATGTTTTTTATGTACGTGTATTTTTTAATAGGTTTTGTTACACTTTTATAGTTTTTAGAACGTTTTATATCTGGCTTTTGCCATGACTAGTTTTTTAAAGGGCGCTGATGACCGCCGTAGCTGAGCGCCCTTATATATATATATATATATATATATATATATATATATATATATCATCATTAATACCAAGATCATGGGACAAAACCAGACCGGACTAATGCTTTTAAGTGTTCTTAAAAGTGACAGCCTCATGTCAGTAGTCTTACTGACATGTAAAAGAATTCGTGATGCACGAACTTCAAGCACACTGGCGGCTCTTATAAGATCCTGGAAAGGGGCAGCGTCGTTAACAGAAAATATTATGAATAACATTCTCCACTGGGCTTTAACCTTTTTCCTCAATTTATTGCCCTCACTACTATTCCTTTTCTCCACCTTTTCCCCTTTACCGTTCTTCAACTCCCTTCACCTTTTTCTCCTCACCCTCTCTAACCGAGCGGGATGGCTCAGGCGGTTTCGTCTGTGGCCCGCATTTGGGAGGCGCGGGTTCGATTCTCGTGGCCGACCTACTTAATCCATTGGTTTTTATCGGGGTTTTCCCGGGCTGCGAGATAAATTTCATACTCCAATTTTTCTGTCCATCAATTTTATCTCCATTATCATTTCATATCGTCTCTCAACTGGTGGTCTCTTTCAGGGTAGAAGTGTCGGCGGGTGTCTCGGCGGTGCATGGCAGAATGATATGCTCTGAGTGAACACTTTCTTCTCCGATAGGACGAATACCGGTCTTCGAAGCCAGGTCTCGTGGAGGAACCTTTTCCGAACCACAGTAGGGTGGGATGTCCATTTTCCTGGTTGCCGGAGGAAATTTCCATCTAAGTAAAATGTATGGATCTTGCCCTCTGCGCTCGATGCTCCTTGGGAGGCCACCTTCCGTCTCCTCTCTCCCGGCGATACACAAGTACAATGAACCAAGTCTGTTTGCCATGCCGACTCCGCTCCGATATAATCCAGTTCCACCCTCTCTAATCTGTGTGAAATTTGCATTTAACGTGGTGCAATGCATTTTGCTTTCTCTGGGTCTTAACACAATTCAGAACATATAAAAAGTCAAAAGTGCACGAAAGTGCTTCTTCCATATGCTTGTTCCTTTACGAAACAAAAACTATAATTGTCTTTTAAATACTCATACTGAAATGTTGCAAATAACACAACTTGTAATACACAATGTTTACGGAGTTTTACTATTGCTTCTTCGAATAGTTCTAGGCCCAAGTTGTTCTATCCTTTGATTTTGCGCCATCAGAACAATCCATCCCTAGGGCAAAGCGATTAAGATGTCACTTCTAACTCACGCCTAAGATAAGTAATTGTATTTTGCCATTCTTGCGTGAAAAGATCCAAAGAGACTTAAAAAATATTTGTAACTTCAGAGTACCCAATGACAGGTTGGTATCAATTATCATAAACTATTATTATTATTATTATTATTATTATTATTATTATTATTATTATTATTATTATTATTATTATTATTATTATTATTATTATTATTATTATTATTATTATTATTATTATTATTATTATTATTATTATTATTATTATTATTATTATTATTATTATTATTATTATTATTATTATTATTATTATTATTATTATTATTATTATTATTATTATTATTATTATTATTATTATTATTATTATTATTATTATTATTATTATTATTATTATTATTATTATTATTATTATTATTATTATTATTATTATTATTATTATTATTATTATTATTATTATTATTATTATTATTATTATTATTATTATTATTATTATTATTATTATTATTATTATTATTATTATTATTATTATTATTATTATTATTATTATTATTATTATTATTATTATTATTATTATTATTATTACTATTATTATTATTATTATTATTATTATTATTATTATTATTATTATTATTATTATTATTATTACCCAATTAGCTGCGTTCATGTTTGTCTATTTATACGTTTCTCTATATCTGTACAAAGTGCGTGCAACGCCTCTACTCATGTGTTTCTATATCTTAAATACGGAAGAATCATTTGTTGGATATTACCAAGTGTTCCACCAGCTGCACTGCATTCCTATGCAAGGAATAGTTAACAAAGAAGTTAAAAAATTGGAGGAAATTGTTGGGCGTTGACGGCTAGTGCTTAGATGTTTAGAAGAACGAAATTATATTATACCGGTTCAATAATGCAGAGTGTTTATGTTGTGCAATTCTTTACGAATCTATCTTACTCGGAATAAAGATAATGAAACCAGTAAAATGAATGGTATCTTTTACATTTTTTATTGGCATTATTCTGAGACACGCGTGATGTAACAACAGAAGTATTCACTGTTAGTTATCGAGCGTCTGCACAGCACTTTTGTTTCGTCGAGTACCCATGTAACATAATAGAGGCACAAACCCTCAGGATGGTTTCTGTCATAAGCAAAATGTTTACATCAATTGATTGTTGGCATACAAGAAGTTCGTACTTACAGTTTATGTTGCAGTCAACTTAACCGCATTCTATATCGTTAAATTGTTAGAAACGTCGGAGAAAAGGTGCACACAATACTTTTAACTATGGTTTGAGCACACCATCAATATTCGCTATATTGAGGTGAACAATTGCACGCCTTTACAGCAGACGGAGAGTGTCCTGTTTCAACAATCTTCCACCAGCCATTCAATCTTCCTTTTTTTAAGTATTTCTTTTATGGATAGGATTGAAGACACCATTAATTAGAATTGCAATGTTCACTAGAAGGACAAGTTCTAAAACATGGGATAGGTACAATAATCCCTTTATACCAAAGAATGAAAACAACCATAATAAAACAAACTATAATGTTTTCAAGAATTACGAATTTTGCAACATAAATTATTTTAATCTAAAGAGAAAACAGGACTTAATGCTGAAATTTACAAAATTACTTTTTATAGCTCCATATTCAAAAGCTCTACGTGTATTTACTTATCCTTTGAACACCGTTGAAACATTCGAAACTGTTACTAGTTTACTTTGAACACTTGCTTTGCTGCAAACCTTCTTCCCAATATTTCCTATACAAAGAATTTCTCATGGCTACATAATCAGCAAAACTCCTTTCTCCTGTTACATTTTAGCACTGTTCCACTCCATATATCCGTTCTAAACCATCATTACATTAATGTATCTCTATTTTACATGCTCAAATCATCTTCGCATCGTGATTACGAAGCCATTATTATTACTTCGCTGTAATGTCAAAGTTCTGCACTATAAGTTTTATGGTTCAACAAATTATGCTATGAATATGGCTCTTAAACAGTCCACAAGAAATGTTTATTTTCAACTAAACGCCCCCTTTTCATTGTTACTGGTTGACATTACTGCAACATCGAAAATAGTGATGTATCACCTTCCACTTGTAACACTACATTTCAAATTCACAAGGGTCTTCTCTAATTCTCCAAATACGAGAACTTCAGTTTTGCCTGTTTTATTGTATTTATTATTATTATTATTATTATTATTATTATTATTATTATTATTATTATTATTATTATTATTATTATTATTATTATTATTATTATTATTATTATTATTATTATTATTATTATTATTATTATTATTATTTAAATAGATTCACCTCGAACTTTTCGTCATTAGCATTAACTTCGCTAAAATGTCCCTCAGAAACTCCTACTTCCACCATTTTCGAAACATTATTATACTTTTTAAGCAGAGGGCGAGTGGTAAGGGATATCTTATTAATATGCCAATTTGATTTCCCCACACCCCTGTCATCTATCTTTTCCTAGCCTGGTGGATCTGTTGCATAAAATGCGAAGTGTCAACTATTTTCCTTCTCATGAGCTGTACCGGGGCCGTCCTTAGTTTATATTGTGATTTAAACAATAGCATGTGTACGTATGCGACATCATTGGCTGTTTAGCCTTGTATCTCTCTGCGGATGAAAAATATAGTTCATATTAACTTTTAAAGACATTAAATCTAATGCAAAATATATAAACAACTTCACATTATTATAAAATACAAGTAAAGCACTAATTAATTTATTTAGAAGTTAAACATTTATATTGTCTTGCAATTTTTGGCGTAAGCGTTGTTTGCGTGGAGTTCTATTTTTAGATGTAGGTATACCTGCATAGAGCAAAACTAAGAAATTAATTGGTTTAAGTAAGTTAGTCGAAATCATATTAGAATGTAACCATAAGTAGTTATTCATACAAACGATATAGTAATTTGCAACGATTAATAACATATGCATGCCATATAACTTACATAGGACGTGCAATACTTAATTTGATATTAAAGAGGCATCGAAGTTATGGGCAGAGAAAGGAAGTGATGGCCAAACCTCTGCACCGATGAGCAGTTCACAGGAAGCTAGGTGTTAAGAATAAATGGTCATTCACAATGAACGGTAAACGCAAAAGATTGCCACCAGGTAATTTAATGAGGGCCGTTCATAATGGAAACACAAACGTTAATGGGAGGTTATTTCGTAGACGCAAACGCAAATTCTTGCAAACTCCAAGCTTCTATATTTGCGTTTATGTAGAGCGAATAAATCCATAAATCAGAAAACAGAGGAAAAGTTTAATGCATTATATCAGAGCCATGCTCGTCTGTATGACAAATAGGTCTGCAAGTTTCATTAATGACAGCATGTGGATATGCCTAACTATTCTATAACTCCATGCAAGGGTTGGGAATGAGTCACCAGTAGCTAGGAACTGCGTAGGAGAAATTAAACAATAAACTGTACGTAGGAAAAATAGATTGTAGCAACGTGAATATTTTGTCTCTATCACTCAGCGTAATGTTACACTGTGGCAAAGGGCTTCAGGTAAAGGATTTCGATTGTTATTCTTATTCAACAGTGGGCCAACTAAGTTTAGTACGATATCAAATTGTACAGGAGTTATTCTCAGGTATCTTTGAAATTGCACTGGATGATCATCTCTCAGTTCACGAAGCAAATTATGAAAGTCTCCTTGATAAATTCTTCTTTGATTCAGGGGATGAACCCATCATGTTCGTCGAGACATTGTTTTCTTTTTAAATATAGTACAACGAGTAAATTGACTACTGTTGATTGGACATGTATGAATGTTACTTCGTGATTAGGAGACCTTTTAAATTATATAATTTCTGATTAGCTATAATTAGGTTGCCGTTTTTCCATTATGAAATCTTTTCTACGTTTATGGTTACAACATACGTTTGCTTCCTTCCGTTAACGTTTGCGTTTTCATTGTGAATGACCGTTAATGCTTTTTATACGCAAGACATCTACAAAATGCCAGCATTATAAAAGAAAAATGCTCCTACTACAATTAATTTTATTGCAGTTTATTTACTGCCGTAATTTTTATTTTATACTGCAATTAATTTCTACGCTTCCAAACTATGTGCTAAGAGAAAATAACAACGACTGTTTGGCATCAGCTGAACTGAAATAATGAAAACATGAGTTCAGAACTTATGAGATTGCCAATGAAAAGAGATCACTTAGTTGCAATCTTTAAAGAAAACTACTCTTACTTATTATACATTACTATAAATTTCCTGGCTGAAGCACTCTCACGGTTGGCATTAAACAAATCTGAGTCATTTCTTGTTATCCAGTACACCCCATGCCTGTAATTCATGTACATTACTCTTGTACTTGACAAATGTTGATATAATCTAATATTTATACTTACAAGTACCTATCACACCTTTTGTACTGCAAAGTGTAATGCAATTAATACATAAACTATGTATCTTGGTGAATGTTATGGCGAAGTGCTTCATACCAAGAACTAAGGAGCTCCTTTCTATTAATGTGTAAAATGTAAGAACATGTAATATATATTTATGTTGTAAATTTTTTTGTAGTTATGATTTTTTTTAAAGAAAAACAGTTTCGCACTTTGATGTCCTAATTCAGTTACCATCAACCAGCTAGTGGTTCTGTTTTAACATATGAAATGTTAGGTTACGGTGGAAGAAACTATGACCAGGTTACTGTATCTCTTGTTAACTACATTACAATGCATTAATTTATTAGTTTTAGAATACAACATTATTACATCATCGTCATCATACAGACCTTCGTTCTCAGTTTTAAAGGATATATCTTGTATGAAAATGCTCAGTGTTGCTTTTAACATACTCCATCTTGCTCACGCTTTATCTTTACAGAAACCAGATGTGTTAGAGAGTTTAGGAAGTACCATAGTACATGGAAAAGCCTGGAGGTGTATCGGAAGAAATGTGAACCAACAGAGCTGTTTACGCAAGCCTATCGCACATACACGGCGAGACAATGTAAACTCTGTTCAAATACAATCATGTCTTCTGAATAGCAACGTGTCATACATCGGCAGGCACCAGAAATCGTGTATATATAATGTGCTTGAATATTGCGACAAGGAGAAAGAAGAGGGAATCAAAATCCCTTTGTGTTAAGCGACAAAATGGCGGCTGCAATGGTAATTTATATTTGCGTAAATAATAGTTAATTGGCTAACTTTCCATATAGGATACACAGCTCTCAAGTGCTCCATTTGTGTTTCATCACGTATTGTACGCCAAGTTACAAATATTTTGCTCTTCTATAATGAGTGAATACAGCGCTATGTGACTGAAGGTGAATCAAAGTCTCAACGCTCTGCCATATGGCACAAAACACTCCACTTCGTCTCTAACTTCCAAAATCTTCTCATGATCCAACAAAGCACTATTACACTTCTATTGCAATACTCCTGATACACGCTACAAGCTAAGTCAAACAGGATTTTATTCTCGTTAGTTACTTTTACATCAATTCAAAACCATTCGAAAAGTATATCAATCAAAACGCAATTAATCAACTATTCTAGCTTTTAATTTGATATATCTTAAATAATGTTTTATGTAGTTTAAGGTTTTTAATTATATAGAAGAGAAATTCTTTCATAATAAGAGAATATAGTAAATATAAAGAACGTGTTTGCAGTATTTGTGAAAAATAGAAAATAGAAAATCGCTATAATCTGAGAGTGTCTTCGCCGGAATAGCACTGAGGAGGCGTTTGTGAGCGCCTATTAGGCAGTGCCGATAGGACTGATAGCTAGGCTATGTACATACCACTTGCAAGTTGTCTGTTGGAACACTGGAAACCAGTTCTGTTCTGGTTCTCATAGAATTAGAGCTGAAAAGAAGGGGAGGGATTAACGGTTCACTAAATGAATTTGTAAACCTGAATTCAACAGCCATAGTGTCTCGAATTACAGTTGAGCTTCACATCACCTTCTGTTGCTCTGGCAAAAGTGAAAAGTATGACCTCTTTTGAATGCATTCAACAACCTCCATTGTTGAAGAAATCCTTTGTTATGATCTCAGAATTCACACTAAGTCAACTTTGCAAACATGTCAATGAGATCAAAGTATAAAAATATTAGTTGTTTTGAAAAACTTCGGGATTTGATTAATCTGATATCCAAAACTGCGACTTCTTACAGTGTATTGTAAATTTAGGGTAAGCAACATACCTAAACCCTGAAGTGGAAAAGAATAAACTTCAGCTGTTCAGAAAAATTATAAGGAGTTAATACAAAATCAAGTGAACTGGCAATTTACACTTATAAAACTATAATTGTCCGAATAATAAGTTTTAATATTGTAGTAATAGGTGAATTGCTCAATGTTAACAATATTCATGTTTTTCGTGTTTTTCCATTTACAAGCAACTAAGATGAGATCATTCTTGCAACTCTTCACCTTGCATATTCAAAATCGGAGAATCGTTATCTTACTTGGTCGTGCGTAACTTCCCCCCCCCCCCCCCCCCCCATTTATACACCGCCTTTAACTGCAATGGTGACATCGGCGGCTGTTCTTTGGAGCATATCGCCTATTCACGATGGTGTTGTCTCGTAGACGTTGGGCTGCTGGTACTGATTATAACAGATTTTATATTCTGTGCACGTTTATCTAATATGACCACAGACAAGTCAGAGAAGCTCGATATATATCTGAAAACACCTCTCACCTCTACTGCACTTATCTAGGCGGTACAGCGGCCTAACTATTCCAGATTATGCGAGTAGATGACAGGAAGTCGTTCATGCACAAATTTGGAGCTACAAGTTTGCATGTTTTTTGAATGAAAATATAACCAGAAATTTTGGGACAATTTTTATTGTAATATCCCTGAAAACGCCCTAAAGAATGAATTTTTTCTTGCACATAATTCTATGTGTATACAAATTATTTTTCTTTGAAAGTTTTACATCACGTATTTCTCAAGAAAACGTCGCTTCCGGAGAAGACAGAGGATAGAATCCTAGTCACTTGGGTGATAGGAAAACTTATGCCTACTACCGAACATGATGGAACTGAAGAGAAAACCTTAACATTCCAAATATATTAAATGTTTATTATCGATCATTATCCGCAAGCGACTGCGGATATGTGTCACAGTGCAGGTCGTTTTTATCCTTTTGCTTCTCATACACACTATCAAGAAAACTTAAAAACCCTTACTATTTTAGAAACAACTCCTCATTTTTCCGCCATTCTGGTTACATATAAAGGAAGTCGCAAGTTCAAACATTCATTGTACTATTATATCAATATTGATAGTAGGCGCTTTTCCGATGTAACACTGTTTTTTATCTACTTCCTCTTTCAACATGGGCATATCTTTCCCTAAACGTGTATTTTCGGGTTTAAAGAGCTTCAAAGGGCTTACTTTCGGTTGTAATAGTGGAGAAGTACTCAAATAAGAATGTTACAACTCTTAAACAAATTTTCCGTAAGACAAACACAATTAATGAAAATTCAAATAAAGACCATGAACAATCAAGTACAACACGCTCTACTTCCGATATACTCGTATTATTCCGTCAAGGTTTGGAACAATTATTAAGCAAAGTTTACAACAGAATTGTAAAGGTGACCATTCTATAGAAGCTTTATGTGACAGAGTGTGTAACAAATATATTCGTTCAACGATTCTTTTACTCCAAGTAGTAATAATAAATTAAATTTAAATAAATTTCCGAATTTTCATCCTCGAGGGAAACCACTGCACTATCTACCATAAGTTTACACTTTCAGAGCACACGAAGTTGGTTCATTTTTGTTAGTACAGTGGTTATGTGGCTTTTGTGTGAATGACCGAAGTTCGATACCACAACATAGATATCTGAAGAGTTTTGTTTCCTTCATATTAATCCGTAAACGTCAAGTACTTGTATACTTTGCAATTTTAGAAAAAAAAAAACATAATTATTACAATTTATATATGTATATATATAGCCATAGCTGAGACCAGATAGGCATGTTAACAGTGCCTGGACACCCCTTCCGTAGTGTAGATGGTAGCGTGTCTACTTCCATGTGCAAGAGGTCCCGAGTTCGAATCTCCGTTAGGTGAGTTATCTGGATAAGGTTTTGTCGGTGTTTTCACTTATAATGAAATATGAACGATAACTCTAAGCTCTATGGACCATGGGTTCATTTAAGGAGCATTTCATTCATTTAATTCATCGTCCGATATGACGTTGGAGGACAAATTAATTTTTAAAAAAATAACAGCACTTATTATATCTTCTCAAAATAACACCGCATAACCATGTTTAAAAGTAAATAAATATAGTGCAAAATATATA